>JAHLJS010000007.1:48662109-49347939 GCA_038502445.1 Eremochloa ophiuroides
AAGCCTTACCTTGACTCCCCTCAGCCTGCATTCCTGAGTCTAATCTTACACTTTTAGTCGGATAAGTCTTGCGGAGTACCCCATGTACTCAGGGTTTGTTAACCCCGTTGCAGGAGGGCAGCAGGAGACTGAAGTTTGTCTCACTCCGTGCTGCGTCACCATCGTCCAGGAGAGTGAAGAAGACTAAGGTTAAACCCTTGGGCAGGGTTCGTGTAATATTGAACTATCTATCATACTGTTGTTCCAAACACTTCTGCTACTCTTCCAAATTTATGGTCTGTAATAACTGCACTTAATTTTATTCGAACACTGGTCTGTAATATTAAGTACTATTTACTCTTCCGCAAATTCTACTCTGATGTATTTTGTTATGAAATGTTGTAACTCTGTAATGACTTCGCAATGGGATCCTGTCGGAGATAACGGGTGCTTATGTAGCCCGGCAGAGCCCGCCTAGGTCATATGGAACACGGGCCCGGCTGTCAGATGTCATTAGTGACGTTGACAGGTGCCTGTGGGCCACGTGATTTAGGCGGTTCTGTTACACTCCGCACATTCTTCCTACCTCCAGAATATGTCTGCCTTATCACACCCAATTCCCGGCTCAGAAAGAAATACTCGGCTTCGCGGTCGGAATGACTTATCCGGCCAGCTATGTGACGACGTCTTTCAATCTCAACTGATGTCTGGTGGCCTCAGTCCTAGTCGGCCGCAAGCAGCACCGAAGTCAACATGACCCATGTCATGCAGTTGCCCGCTACCTAGCCTTGATTCTCTCATTATTTCATTGTGGCATGGTGACACATATAGCCAACCATGTGGATCTCGTCAGTCACCACCTACACTCGCGGATGACAGGAAATCACCTGACTTTCTCGCGGATGACAGGAAATCACCCGACTTCTACCGGTCTAAGCAGGGCTAAGTATAAGATCGGTCACCTGTCTAGTAATAGTATCAGGTTCACATATATAGTAGACAAGGTAGATATGCAGCAACGGTTTCAAACCAACTCCTATACTTAAATGCACAAACATACGATTTAATAAAGACTGGTGCATTTATAAAAAGAGATAGGTGGAGGCTTAGGGATGCTCCGGGGCTTGCCTGGGGTTTAGCACTAAGTTAGTGTTTGTTAGATGACACTTGTTCGATGAGCATTTCCCATCTAAGCACTCGATTAGTCCTTCCACCTTCGTGATTAGTCCACCACACCGTCTTGTGGTTAGTTCCATCATCATGTCCTTCACTCCACGTGTTCATCATCTATCATACCTAAATAAGATGCACAATACACATGTATGAATAAGAGAAAGTAATACAAGACATGTTAATCTAGCATCACTGAACCATGAGCTAACAATGCCACCAAGCAAGGCAATATGAAAGCAATCCTACTGTCACATATGCAGTTTAAGGACAGCAGGACAACAAGCACAAGATTTAACCATAACTGAAGCTATATACATCCAACCAAGGTGATCTAAGCTTTTCTGGAAAGCTATTGAAATTGTCTACAACTTTGGTATTATCCTCTTCAGATGATTTAATTCATATAAAGGTCAAACAACACAAAGAAGACAGCTCTGTCCAGACTTGGACAGATTCTGTCCTCCCAACTCAAACAATCATAACTAGAGATTTAGACCACCAAAAGGGATGATCATAGACAATTTGGAAAGACATAGAAATATACTACAACTGATCTATTATCACCAAGAAGTGATTCAAAGCATAACTCAGTCAAATAATGCAATCAATCAGATCTAGACAGAAAATTGGCAAAACCTGACAGCAGTCATCCAAAAGCCATAACTCCTAAACTATTAGGCCTATGACTAAGAAATTTTAGGAAAAGCTAGATATAGAAGTTAGCTACAACTTTTGTATAGAACACATTTTCATACAATATCATTTTCATGGAGAAAACACGACAACAATAGGGACTATGCCTGCATCTATTTTCGGCATGTAAGCAAAACATGCTTTTCACTTAAATATCACCCTAGCACACATAGGAATGGGCTATTTAGATAGCTCCAAACATTATTACATGGTCATACAAGATTCATCTCAGACCAAAGCATATTATGGAATCACAAGAAACATATATATATATATATATATATATATATATATATATATATATATATATATATATATTCATTTGCCCATAATTATTCACTAACTATTACATAAAAATCCTATTATTTAATTATTTAAGTTATATGGTAAACACATCAAAGGCATCCCAAACTTTTATGAGAGGTAGATGCATACAAATCATGACTACCGAACAAATTTTACCTTCTCAGGTATTATAATTTAATTACCACAAAATAGACAAATTTATAATTCAACAATGCATTGGAGAGCAAGATAAATCTACAACATCACACTTTCAGTGGACACATGGCCATGTTAGTGTTTCTCAGGTTACTACAACATCATACAAAGATGGTGGAGTACCATTTTCCATTTTTACACCAATATTTTATTTATAAAGCATTTAAATCTACTTAATAGGCATAAAACAAGATAAATCAACTACTCAGTCATACTTGTGCCATAAATCTCAAAAATTTAACCAGACATCACACAACGTACCAAGAGTCTACAAATAAATTTTCATGCCATTTGGAGCACAAGAACTCCAGATACAAAAATGACAATTAAAACAGCCATTTATTTTCTATTTAACAAGATTAAAGCAAAACACCATTAAAACAGTAAACAACCTATATGTTTTATATTTTTATGAGAAAGTGCATGTTACTAGAAGACTAACAAAATTGGAACCACTATTTTTGCGCTTCTAAAACTCGAGATATTGACAAAAGCAAGTTAATTCTTTTCTTAGACCACTTTCCAAGAATAATTCCTACAGCACATAAATGTAGATAACATAGCACATATTATGGATCTAACATGCAGAACACTTTACCACAAATCCAACAAAACAAGTTTCCCAATTTTTGGAGCTTCCTAGAGCTAGATATGGATTTCTAAACAAACACACAAATCCTGCAAATTCGATGCATATTAAACTCAACGTGGGCCCTGCATGTCATAGACTCAAGGAGATAAACAGAGAGGGGTGTTCTTCTTCTTCTTCCTCTCGATGAGCAGGGTGGAGCAGGAGGGCGTCGGGTAGGGGAGATGGCGGGCCTGGCTCCCGCCGGCCGGGAAGTGGCTGACGGCGACGAAGTGGGGCCCGGCACGGAAGAAGAGAGCCGGCGACGGCTGGCTGCACCGAGCAGCAGCACGCAGCAGCTGAGCAGCTGCTACGGCAGCCACGGCGGCGGGTGGCACCGGTGACCGCAGCTCCAGCAAACGAGCTGCAGGGACGAAAATGGCGATGTGAGGAGCTGTGGAGGAGCGGTGCGATGCGAGGGAGATTAATTCGGAGTTCACAGGGGCGGAGATGCTTAGGGATGATGATGGTGGAGCTCCACTCAGCGGCCATGGCGGCTGCTCCATCTCTGGACAGCAGAGAGGGAGGGCGAACGGCGAGGGAGAGAGAGCAGGGACGAGTGAACGACGCCCCGTTGTCGCCTTTTGGAGCTGGAGCGCGGGAGGGGGAAGGTGGTGGTGGCCGACATGGAGCAGCGAGCTCCAGAGCTCAGTTGCCGCGTGTCCTTCATTGGGGCAAATCGACGAGCAGGTGGCGGGTTTGTTTCTGCCGAGCTTTGGATGCGATTTTGGGCATATTCCCGGTATATTCTGATCCGATGCCTTAAAGCAAAGTCGTTCACCTCGGCACGCTCTACAAAAGTGGTGAAGGGTGCTTAGCCATTTGACAACTGGATTAAGAGATAATTAATCCCGAGATAGCTGCTGTCAATGGGTTAATTACGATTAAAGACTGAGTGGCCAAACTTGTCAAACAGTCTCGGGTTGATGCCAAATTTTGATATGTTGTGCTCCAAAGAGTTTGTGACAACTTTTATATTTGGTCCAACTCAAGTTGCTTAACAAAATTTGGAGAAAGCAACACGTCATTGCAATAGGGGTAGATTTCAGACTTAGAAAATAATGGCGAAATAGTCAATTTTGTCCTTGAACTATCACCGAAAACTCAGTTTAGTCCCTGAACTATGAAAACGGCCGTTTTAGTCCTCAAACTTTCACAGCCGGCTCAATTTCGTCCCTGAACTATGAAAACGACCGTTCTCGTCCTCAAACTTTCGCAGCCGACTCAATTTCGTCCTTAAACTATGAAAACGACTGTTCTCGTCCTCAAACTTTCACAGCCGGCTCAATTTCGTCTCTGGTCCGATGTGGAGCGCCATGCTGGCTCGTCTCGTCATCGTCTAGTCAGCTAGAATCAGTTTTTGAAAGTCTGCAACTGATTTATTCTTATTCTAACTGGTTGCAACTAGTTGTAACTCTTCAATACAACATTGATGAAGATGATTTTTAATTATAAATCTCAATAAAATCTACAAATTTTTAGTTTTAATTTTTTTATTTAAGGATGTTAAGATGCTCAAAAAGTTAATATAAAATTTTAGCACCATAATAATTACCTACTGCTGCTTGCAATTAATATAAAAGTTAATATAAAATTTTAGCACCATAATATGAACTTTTTGAGTATCTTAATGTCCTCAATAAAAAACATTAAAACTAGAAAGTTGTAGATCTTATCGAGATCTACAATTTTTATGAAAAAATCATCTTCATTCCATTTTGTATTGAAGAGTTACAACTAGTTGCGACAAATTGGAATAAGAATAAATCAGTTACAAGCTTTCGAAAACTGATTCCAGCTGACTGGGTGATGACGAGACAAGCCAGCGTCGCGCTCCACATCGGACCAGAGACGAAATTGAGCCGGCTGCGAAAATTTGAGGACGAGAACGGTCGTTTTCATAGTTTGAGGATGAAATTGACCCGGTTGTGAAAGTTTAAGGACGAGAACAGTCGTTTTCATAATTTAGGGACGAAATTGAGCCGGCTGTGAAAGATTGAGAACTAAAACGGCCGTTTTTATAGTTCAGGGACTAAACTGAGCTTTCGGCGATAGTTCAAGGACGAATTTGACTATTCCGCCGAAAATAATCAAGTCCTGAAATCAGCTTTTAACCCTGTATTGATCCCACTTTTTGAGGCACTTAGAGGTTGAATCATGACTTTGTACAAAAATAATATTTGTTCTATTCCAAAATATCTTCAACCTTTATTAAAGGTCAAACTTCATATCTTGCTCAGAAATAACACTTCCACTTTGGTCAAAGTAATATCATTAGAGAGTTCAAATTTGATGTATAGACCAAATGAGATATTTTCTGGGCATTTGCTCAACATGGACTCTTCATGACTTTTGTTGTAGAGTTCAAGTAGAGTTGATTGGGCAAGATTGCAAAGGTTGGTTGGCTTTGCATGCTCATCTTTACAAAATCAATAAATCCAAACAAGCATATGATTTGCTATCTCAAGTGGATTCTTGTTTCAAATCTTTATGAGACTTTTGCAATAGCCATGGGAGATGGAGATGAATGTGAGAAAGTCACCAAGATCATGGATTGACATAACTTGGTTCGGTCCACACTCGCTGGTTAGCTCGTGACTAACACCTGGGGTGTTACAGTAGAGATCAAGTGCATGGGTTCTGCTGGTGGAAAAACACCAACAGAACCAAATCTATTTTTATACATTATTCTTTAGGCACATTGAACAAGACGAAATTGGTGTTGCATAATTTATTTACTTATAACATGAGTGGTAAGATCAAAAGATTAAACATTTATATTGCATTTAAGTTCACATAGCAGAAAAGATTTAAATTGCTTAACCAATGTAAGGATTGTCTATCTCTATATAAATTTTGACATGAGTATGACTATCATCTTTCAAAGATAGAATACAATATTTTAGCTCGTTTGGTTAAGACTGAGATCAAGAGAATGATGCCGTGAACAATCTTAAAGGATAAAGCATGTTGAGTTAATTAGGTTAATCAATTAAAGCTGCAACTCTAACATATTTGTGTCTTTATTTATCTGCATTCCAAGATCAAGAGGAAAAATAATAACCACTTACCTTAAGATATTACCTTCATTATTAGAGCGTGATGGCACTAAGTAATGAAGGGTAGATGACTGGTGGTTCTTTCCTTCTCTTGCATCTTGAGTTGTTCATGAGCATCTTGTCTCCTTTATTGCTTATCCTCTTTGCCATCTTTTGCATCTTTGATCTTATGACACCTTGTCACTCCATTCATTATTATGCCTGCAACAGATTAGTGGACAACACATACCCGAAGGAATGTACAACTTTAGAACATAGGTTGTTTGTCCAGAATTTTATCATGTTCCATTTATGCTACTAAGAAGATAGGGTTGATATTATGTTAGCATAGATCATGTTCTATACCGGCATGGCTTGAGTACAAGTAACTTGCAGCAAAAGATAAAGTGAATGAATTATTAATATTCACAGTTCTTCCATCCATAATGAATGAGCTGTGTCTTCCTCTGCAAAGTTATTGAAGTTCAGCATGTGCCCTGTCTCATCTCCGATTCGAATTCACCTCATGACTTACCCAGATTAATTTTGAAAGTTTTCTACAGGGATTAGTCCAACAAAATATCCAATGTCTACTACAGCATACGAGCGGCTCAAAAATCAACCTAAACACCACGTCTAATTTGACTTAGGAAGGCATTTTATCCTAAGCACCACGCTTAATTCAAAAAGCCGTTGAAAGTAAAATCATCACACCTCTTGGTTTGGAAATCAAACTAAACACCTTATATAATTATGATTCCGGAAAATAGTTTAAACTAAGCACCATGCCTAATTTAAAAGGTGTATGAAATTTCTCCAAGCCTTAAGTATACTATAGCGAACAAAGGTAACATGAAAGTTTATAGAGAGTTATGCAAACAGAGATGAAAGAGCATGGTCATTGATTAACAATTTGAATATGGATTGATAAGGTAGAGACAACCAATATTAGCAACATAAGATTTTCTAAATAAGCCCATTCCCCCAAGCTTGAATTTTGCAAGGCAAAGTTAAGTTTGGATGGATTAATGTTGCATGATGATTGGTTGGACATACCTAATGCTGTCATTCTTCTACTTTAAACCTGAAATGGTTAGTGACAAAAATACCCAAAGGAATATTTTCATGATTATAATTATATGCTCAATTCACAAGGGCATTACATCAAAAGGTGCAAATTCATATTATCTTTCAAGAGTGGCAATTTAAGACACAAAGTCATTCTTGGGAAACCTTCTAATTATTGAGTTCATGGGGTGGTTTCCTCTGAACACCAGCCTTTGTGCAACGAGATCTATAATATTTATGATAAACATATGCATCTACAACCATTTTTTCAATAAATTTATGAACAGGTAGAATGAGGGGATTGAAGATCTCATGTGTGATAATGTTGGAGAGACCAATTGATCCAGGAGATTTCTCATATGAGCATGGATTCGATGAGGTGTTAATGAAGTAATTCCCATGCTCATTGATGTGATCTCCCTTTTCAAATTCCAAGGGTGTTTCTTCATAGATGTCTATAGGCAACAAGTTTGTCTCTATTATTTCATGTCTATGACATTCATTGGATATTTTATTTTCTAGGATTTTCAATGGATTGGTGTATCTAAGATTGGTTTTGTCTAAGGCTTTCTCTGAACTTTGATGAGTTATGTTTATTACAGAAATTGATTTAAGCTCACCTTTTGAATCTAGACCAAGTTTATATGCTAGTACTAAGGCTTCATCCTTTTCCATCCATTCTTTGACAATAGCATATGTATTTTTCATATGTTCTATGCATTCATGCCATTGTCGTAGCTCTTCTTGGTCATTCCTATAGTCTTCATGACTCCTGTACTTTGGATGTCTTAACGGGTCTCTACGGTCATTATGAGACTT
Organism: Eremochloa ophiuroides; assembly: GCA_038502445.1. NCBI lineage: Eukaryota > Viridiplantae > Streptophyta > Magnoliopsida > Poales > Poaceae > Eremochloa > Eremochloa ophiuroides. The sequence goes on from JAHLJS010000007.1 coordinate 48,670,009, forward strand.
AGGACAGAGAGAGCATAAGAAGGATCATCGGGGTCAAGGATGGGTTTTAGATAAAACATTTAATTTGGGCATAGAAGGGGAGAAGATAGAATTAATTTCTAAGTGGCTTGGCTCTCCTTCTATGGCGTCACTAGACATACCATCCCTGTATTCTTTCTAATGTCTTTCAGGAGGGAAAGGAAGTTGATGACACTTTTTCCAAGATGCTCTTCTAAGAAGATCTGATTTACATTGATTTACAAGCATCTTAGCTAACTGGAAGTCTAAATCATCAAAGTGGGGTTTCGATGGTTTAGGATTGACAGCTAAATCTTGGGATTGGAGTGATTGTGTTTTAGCTACCAAAACTTCCTCTTCTTGTTCGTGGTATGATTCCTTCTCTTCCTCGGGGAGTTCAGAATTGGCTTGAGCAACCTTTTCGAGCATAGCCCTGGCTTTACTTATAGGCAAATATGGAAAGGCTCCTCCAGAGGATAAATTAAGGGATTCCCTAGAGTTCTTGGTAAGACCCAAATAAAAATGTTGAATAAGCACGGGGTCTGGAAAACCAAGGTCAGGGCCAGATGTAACAAGTTCATTAAAACGATCTCATGGTGTACTAAGATATTCTTGTTCTAGTTGCCTAAAAGTTAGAACCCCTTTTCGAAGGTTAACTACTCTATGAATGGAAAAGAAATATAAACAACATTTAGAGCATAAAGTTTCCCAATCCCCTTGCATACTTCGTACGGCTCGGTTATACCAATGTTTAACTTTTCCGGTCAAAGAGAACGGAAAAAGCTTCCATCTTATGGTCTTATCAGGCATGCCAGCAATATGCAAGCATGCACAGGTCTGCTCGAACTCTCGTAGGTGTAAGTGTAGATTTTCATTACCTTCTCCCGAGAAGGGTTTATCCCGAATCATATTAATTAGATATGGGTGTAGCTCATAGCCAGATGTTACTATAGGCTCTATAGATTTTGGTGGCTCAAAGCTTTTGCGCATGCCATAAAGACAAATAGGCGTAGAATTTAAAGCATCCATAACATAAAAGATAAAAGTATAATACAAGATTAAGCTAAACTAAGGTCAAAATCAGCAAACTGTTCCCCGGTAACGGCGCCAGAAATGCTTGTTGGTATAAATTAACTGCACTCTATTAAATAAGATTATCTGCAAGCACACAGATACAATACCAATGTAGCATTTTACCCGAAGGTTTTAAATATCGTATCCACAGGGAACAGTAGGTGATAGTGACCAAGTTTATAGACTTAACCCAACAATTAGGCTAGATAATATTAAGAAAGGGTAAATAGCTATTGACTATCTAGTTCCAACAACCGGTAAGCTTTGAATAATACCGTTCTAATTGGGCAGTAACCTGAATAAGAGCAGAAATCAGAGTTCTCTCCTACCAAGCACCTATACACCTACCAATCCTATCAACGAGAAGTGGACTACAGAGGAACCAACATAGCTGTCACCTACGCGGACTACCACTATCCGGCTAATCAGGGGGCATTCACAAGTAAACCGAGCTTAGGCACCACGCCTACACTACGAAATACTACTTCAATCAAGTAATGACCAAGATCAAAATACTCAATATGAGTTGCAAACTTAAGAACAAATAAGAACAACTACTTACTTGAATTAGAATGTTGAATACAAAAGTACTTCAGAACGCAGCTCCGGGCGAGGAAGCTGAATCCAGAAGAATACAGCTACGGAGAAGCACCGATAGGCCGGAACTCCTCCAGAACTCTACTCCTCTACTCTATCTCTCTACTTCTCTAAACAAGACTAGATCTAGAATAACTAGTCTTTCTTAATTGCTACATCTAACCCTAACTGGAGATATTGAACTGAAGCTCAGGAATACGGATGCCTCCAGGGAGGGGGTCTGCCCCTTTATTTATAGCCCGGTGGGAGAAACATGCGCCGCAGGATCAAACCGACTTAACCAAGGGCCGAGATGACTCCTCATAGGCGGTGGAGGATGCTTCTGGAAGGGCGCAGCCAAAACCCTAGGGGTGGGGCCATTCGGCCCCATGGGTGCGCCGGCCGGCCCCCTACTGTGGGGTTTCGGGCCCATCTTCATCGTGGTGTCTTCTTGGGCCTCCTGTAGTCCAATGGTGCATGTGTCACCGCAGATTTTGATTCCGAACTCCGAATATAGCAACTGATAGGTCCATTTGATTGTGTCGACGAGCCCGTCGCAATGGTGCTGTCAGATTCCTTATTTGAGATACTTTTATTGATGCAAAATTGCATATTCCTACAGTACAAGTGAGAACACAAAAACTCGTGGAACTCGTTAGAATCAAAACCTATAACTATGCTTTGTGATTCATTTTGTGTCAAATCATGCTATAGTTGATGGTTATTTTTGGTACTTAACGACCGTCAACACCCTTCCAGGAGGCGGCACTGGAAGTCGGGCCTGGCGAAGGTTCGGCAGCGGCGCGGTGTGGCACGCTCGTGGAGCCTTGCCTATCGACGCACCCAGAGGCAAATTGAGGTTCCTGAAGATGGCAAAAGGAAGGTGTATCAAATTTGAAAGCCAAAATCTAATGCCATAAAAGTATGAATCGGTTTACCTGCTGTGGACACGCAGCGTATGGGGTGTCGCCCAGCGCGTCACGGCGTGAGATGAACCCGCGGCTTCACCCGTTGCGGGGATGGCTCCGTCGGCCGCTGTGGCAGCTCGAGAGGATCCGCCGGCCGTTCCAGAAACCCTGGCGCCAGCGGTTGACCGATTGCTGCATGAACAAGCCGCAGTTAGATTAGGATCAGGTGCATCAAGATGAACAGTGGTGTCACCTCAAGTAGGTGTGCAGCAGGCCAGCCCGTGACCTGATGGTGCGGAGTCCCCGGGTAAACTCGTCGCCCTCGACAAGATCCGATGCCGGACGCTTGCCACGGTCTCCATGGCCGGCCATTGAGTTGGATTGGAGATTGCTTGGGCTAGGTCTGAGAAGAGGAGATTAAGAAGAAAGGCCAGGCGATTGGAGATTGATGGAGTGTGCAGTTGGTCGTCCAGGCCTGCGATTTATTGATGAGACGAGGTGTCAAGGCGGTTTCCTCGAAAGACGAGATGGTACGGCGGATTTTATGCTGAAGTTAAGATTTGGTTCTTGAATCCGGAGCAGATGCAGCGCGTGGGGAGCCAAACTTCTCGGTCGGCTATTTTCGTTGGCAACCGTTTCGATCGTTTATTCTAGTAGACGACCTGGAATCGGCTATTGGATCGATTTTTGGGTCAGTAGTGAGAGGATCTAACTATTTAGCCGATTTGAAAGTAGACAAATGGGAATAGCCGATTCACGGCTGAACGAGGTTGTTTGACATTGTCATACACAGGGCAAGACTATTCATTACAGGAGAAAATTACAGGGCCAACAGTGACCGAATGGAAGAAACAACTTCAGCATGAAGAGCTCGGCCAGCTTGTATTGATTCTTGGTCTTCATCAACCATTGTTCTCAGAAGGTTCAGGCGCTGGTGAATCACTCTGCCATCAGCAACCATGGTACTCATTTGTTTCTTCTTCTGGTTGATGACAGCGGTGTCAGTTGATGCAGTTGCTTCTCGTTGAGTAATAGCTAGATTCACCTCTTCAAGCTCTTTCATCAACTGTTCACACCTGGTTTTCAATGTTTGCAACTTTGATTCGGCTGTAGTGATAGAGGTTTTGAGCGTTTTGAGCTGTTCAACTAACTCGGTGGCTCCTTGGTTGTTCATAAGTTTACTATTCTTCAAATTATCGAGCTCTACCAAGTTTGAGTGAGCAGAAGCAATCCTTGAGGCTCTGTTCTTGAGCCTGGTTGATGCTTCAAGGAAATGAGGGCCTCTGAGCTTGTTTGCTGCTAAATGAGCTGGATAGCCTGATCAATTGGCTTGGTTTGCAAAGTTAAATCAATCAAATCTTTCTTCAGCTGAGGAAGAAGCTCACTTAGCCTCTTTTTGAAATCTAGCTTTGGTAATGTCGAGGATTTGGAACTGAGTTCTTCTTCATTGCAGAATTCCTCTAGATCGAAAGAATAGCTGGGAGATGGGATCTGCAACACCTGCGGTTTGCATATAATTCTATCAAGAGATGAATGCTGGAAGCAATCGGGTGATTTAGTGAGAAACTTCACCTTGCTGGTATCTGACACAGGTGGAGCTGATGGAGTTTCTGGCTGTTTCTGTGTTTCGGTGGCTACTCCTTTCCTAGTGCCCAGTGCAGTGTCGGTTTTGTATCTCCATGGCCGGATCTGGAGCAACTGATCGGGGTTCTGCAAGACTAAGAGTCAATAATGCAATGAAAGCACAAAAGTATTAATAGCTGAATTATTCTACCTGGTGACTCAGCAGGTGATGTTCTCTCTTTTTGAAGTTTAGTCCATGTATCTTCAGAGTCAGTGGAGGGACTATTCGGCTGTATTTTTAATTATACAATTAGTTAAGAGAAACAAAGGTATCCAGGAAGGAGGGATCATATGCTTCAGTTTGGTTTCGGTCGGTACCTGAGTGTGGGGTGCTTCTAAGGTTTCCTGTTGAGGATCGGAGGCATTTGCCATGCTTGAGGAGCCTGTGGTAGCATTCGGATGGCCTGTAGGTCCTGGTTGATCTTCGGCCTGGTTTCCCTCGGTTGGGGCTTGAATCGGCTGGGTGTTTACCTGGAGATGGCTGGTTTAGCTGAATAATTGAGCAAGCGATACAGGGAAAATTTCAGAAGTGATTAGATACCTGGGTCGTTCTTCTTTTGGACCGCTGCTTTTTGACTATTGACTTTTGAAGGCCGGATGATGAAGCTTTCCTTTTATGGGCAGAAGCTGCTGCTATCCCAACAGGGGCTTTCATCGTTTTCTGCAGTGATGGTGCCTGGGAACCTAACCTTGCAGTTGGACAGGGGGGATAATAGTCGATTTGATCTGGTGCATTAGATTCTGGGTCCTGTGTTAACAAAGGTTAGAATGCAGCTGGTAGCCGATTTAGATGGAATCGTTTAGTGATACTTACTGCCGATTCAGAAGTGAAGCTATTGTTCAGGGCCTTGCACTTGTCATGAATTGTTTGGCAGAACAAATGAGCATGCCATTGTTGCCACTAGCTGTCAAAGCTTCCATGAGAGTTTGAAATTTGAATCCACTTGTCTACTGTATAGTGTGGCAGGTCTGTGCCCAATCTGAAAACTCTGTTAGCTTCTAGTACTTCAGTTATTTCATCCCTTGGCTTCAGGAGCTGTGAGAATGGAAGCTTGGGAGGCAGCTGGCCGAAGCCTAGTTGCCTTGCTGCAACACTTGGGTGATAAAATTCATAGGAGGGCCAACTGGGTTCATTGCTGCTGATGCCACGAAGATGTTTGAAATCAACTGGCAGCATGCAAGGTTTTATGATAACGTTGAAGATTTCAATGGCCCCATCATCAGAGCATCCTATCCTAAATTTGAAGTTGTAGGGCATTGGGAATTCGTCATCTTCTGCATAAGGGAACCAAATCAAGATGTCTGATCCCAGGCCTCTTTAAAATGCTTCAAGCAAACGGCCTCGATCAGTATTGACAGTTGTGGCTGAAGCAGCTTCACCGAAGTTCTGGCAACCTCTGGTGATCTTGTCCTCCTCCTCTGCATAGTTAATGGAGGGATACCTGAGGTTGTTGAGATTTGACCTCACCATTTTGTGCAAATAAAGATTGAGCCATAACTGAATCAGCCACCAAGGGCCTGTTATGCACTGCACTTCCTCACCTTTCAGCAGATAGCCGGCAACTCGCCTCATTAGCCTATAGGCAGCACCTAGCAGAAGTTTTCTTAAGGGAATTGAGTTTCCACGAGCTAGTTGTTCTGCATGGGCTTTGAAAGGATAGGCTGGTCCAAGTGAAGCACCACAGAAAACGAATCTTTCTAGCCACAAGATTAAAAATGCTATGTATTCTTTCTTATTGATGCTGGAGGTTGTCAAGTGATGGGTTTTGATGTAGCCAGTCCAGCCTTTGTAATCTCCAAGTTTTGGAAATTGTTTTTCACCTGTAGAAAGGAGGTTCTAAAGCTGACAGCTCCCAGTAATCTGAAGGCCGGTGAGCATATGAATGTCAGCTAAAGTGATGGTCATTGGCCCATCCCCAAATACAAAGGCATTCAAAGAATTGGAACAGAAGTAGCTTGCAGCAATCAGGAGAGATTCATTTTTCTTCATCTGGCAGAGTGAAAGGTCAAGGCATTGGCTCAGACTGCGTAGCTCCTAGTCTGCTCGCTTCTTCTCTGAGACCCGACAGAACCAATTTCTCCACCCAGTAGGCATGTTGGGCCAGTTCTGGAAGGAGTTCTTAGACCATGAATATGCATCTACCAAAGAAGCCCTAAAGGGAATCTGGTCGGTTCCTTTGCTAATAAACTTCGTGGGGTTTGAATCGCCCATTGGGCCGGGATCGATCAAAGGGATCAAAATTTCATCCTTCAGACTCTAGAAATTGAATTAGCCGTATGATAAGTTACACAGAGGTTCGAAAGAAGAATGATAAACGGATTGATGAAATTCGTACCTCGGGTATTTCAGAAAGGGTCGCCATCACTTGAAGCCCTAGAAGCGGCGAGTTGGAGCCGGAAGGAAGATGCAGCGGTAGTTCTCTTGGTTAGGGTTTCGATTTGGTGTGGAGCTCCAAGTTGTTGAGCGGGAGACTGCGGTTTTGGCTGTGGTTTGAGAGTGAAAGTCGATCGAGACTCGGTGCTAATTTTAGAATAAAACCAGTTTATCCAAAAATTGGGGGGCATGTGTTTACACCAAAATCTGGACCGGGAGCAAATAACCGATGCCGAAGAGCAGATAACCGATGCCAGGAGCGGATAGCCGATTTTTTGGAGCAGAGTCTGTTAGACTGTTGACACTTCTTAGCACAATCACCAGAAACAGGGTGTTAGACTACCTCTGATAACAGCGCCAGAAGTGCCTGGGGGTATTTCTTATGTTTATTGGATAATTCCGCAAGCGCACAGAATATACCACTGTAGCACTTCACCCGGGAGTATTCCAAGGTATCGTTATTTATTTTATCCCAAGGGAAAGCGGTTGCTAGAAATGTTAATAGAAGAAGATCCTTATTTCTATCTCAACTTAGTACAATTAGTGTAGAGGGGTAATCGAAGTGTGATAGGAAGGTGATGATTCAAAGATAACAAATGAAATGCTAAAGATAACTAGTGTAGTGTAGCTAGGTGGGAGGACAACGAGTGGGAAAGGTTCCTGTGATTCAAACTCTACTTCCGTGATCTATCTTATCAAATGGACGAGGTACACTAAGGTTGCTACCTTACTTCCGGTGTGTAGGGGATAGTGCAAGACAATAGAGGATATAACCTCTACCTGAAGCGCCTATTCTCTTATGGGGGCCTACCTTCTAAGAACTTGCCTAAAACACATGGAGGGATACTAAGATTAGACAGGGCTGTCACCACCTGCTAGCACCCACTAACAATCCGTGCGACAAGCGGCATTCAAAGGTAAGATCTAGTCTAAGCAGCACGCTTACACTAAACCTTACTACTCCAGCTGTGATCAAGGTAACTAGAGCACCCTATAACAGGCGATGAACTACACACGTGAGTTGGTTACAGGATCACAATCTAATGTAAGCCGACCAAATAATACGATAACTCACAACAATACTAATATAGTAATGCAGTATGTAAAGACTCAGTAAAGTAAAGCAAGAATATTATATTAAAGTAAATAAGTCTTACAGAAAGATAAAGATACAAGAGTTATACCAGACTCTCTAGCTGACGACTCCGGAGACCCCGAGCGCAGCTCGACTCAACTCTAACTCGCACACTAGACTACTACTACTACTAGAGGTGGAACTACACTAATTTTCACTTGTATCTTGAATGAATCATGTCTTGAGAGGGTGGAGGCGGCCTCTATATATAGGGAAAAGTGGAGGGGTGCCACGTCAGCGATCCGTGTGCTCCCCAACTCTCCACCCTTGGATAAACCGCCTCAGATGAACGGCAGTGGCGAAACCATCACGTGTGAAACATGCAGGAAGACGGTAGAGCATGGCGGTGGCCTGGGCCCACCACTGTGGTCCCTACTCATCATAGAGTGTGGCTATGTACTGGTTTTGCCTTGGTCTTGTCGGTTCACGCCTTGATCCATGTGTTTTGATCTTCCACCGTTGATTGGAAACACAACTTTGATCCAAAGGTGGAATTGAGTTGGATGGAGAGTCACATGGATCATGCCATGTCAGCCGAGCCCTAGTGGGCCCCACATGTGGGTCGGCCGACCTGCATGTGGGCCCTCCAGGTGCTCCAATTTATCATGTATTTCTGCATTCACAAGCTAGGAGTACAAGCTGAACTAGTTATTGATAAAGTATGTCTATGTCATGTTATTCTTCCATCAGAAACCGAGGCTGTTGACGGTGTTTGAGTGTGGATTTTTATGGTATATCCACCGTCAACATAGATGAAGAGCTGAGAACAGCCGATTGGGTCCCAGATCGAGTGTTGGGTTGAAGCAAAGAAGGCGCGGTCAAAGACAGAGTCGATTAGTGGATGACGTCAGCATGGGTCTTTGGCACTGGGAAGCGATCACGTTCGGAGTCCGTTTTGAAAAGGGAAGATTGGACTCCAAGTTACCTTTAAAATAGAAAAGTTTGTTAGTTTCTATATTTATTTTGAGTTGTAATTTGACTAGGACTCTATCTTGTCAGCCCAGGGTATAAATATAAACAGCCGGCCACTGTAAGACAGACGTACACATCAATACAACACACCTTTCGGCTCCGACCAAAACCCTTAGGAGTAGGAGTAAAGTACATCTCGGCGAGTTCTTCGAACGGGCTGGGTGTCATCCGGTGGACACAGACTTGCTTGTAAGTACCGTCATGCCTTGCTGTTGGCACCAGAAGTGGCAAACGGATATACCACAAGCGTACGATAGTCAATGTAGCCTTCACCGGGAGTATTCCAGGTATCGTATTTTTCACGGGAAACGTGAAGTAAACTAACTAGATCTAAGGCCGTCAGATGGTGATCAAGGGGTTAGGATATAGGTATAGAGAGGTCTCTGTGTAGCAAGAGATATTTGTTCTTGGTATTCTAAGTATAAAGAGGATTACCACCTCCTCCCTTTACGAGAGGCGATAGGCGAAACTAGAGGAGATATAACTCCTCCTGAGGCGGCTATGCTATTGTATTGATGCCCTGCCGTTTTAATAACTTGTCTTACACACGTGGTGGGATACTAAGACAAGACAAGATAGTCACCACTTGCTGGCACCCACAAGCAATCCGTGCGACAAGCGGCCTACACTGGTAAGATATAGTCTAGACACTACGTCTACACTACACTTACTACTCTAATCTTAGCTAGAGACTAGAGCACTTCACTAAGTAAAGCAATGTACAGGTAAATCAAGTATATATTTATAGTACCAGAACCAAAATATCAAATACTAGAAGGACTTAGATGTAAACTTACTTCAAGCTTGCATCCACTGAGGTACGCCTTGGAGAAGACTCCCGACAGGCCCGAGGCTTTCTCCTGAAGACTTCCCTCACTCTCTTCCCTCTTATTCTAACACTAAAGCTACTAGAGTAGTCTTTTTTCCTATGATACACTTTTTACTTGATGTCTAGAGTGAAGGACTAGGGGGTATTTATAGGGGGATGAAGAGGAGTGCCATGTCATCAATCCATATTCCTTTCCATCTCAACCCTTGGATCCACCGACCTTGAACCGACTTGATTTGGACGTTCTGGATTCACCATGTTGCCTATCTTCGTGCCTGGAGTCGGTGAGTGAAATTTGGGCACTAGGGGTGGTTTGGCTGACCCCCTATTATAGGTGGGTCCCACCATCTTGTTCCCCACGTGTCATAGAGTCTTGCCCATGTGTTGGTTATTCCGTTGTCATGTCGGTTCCTTTGTTGTGGGCCCATGAATCCATGTGATTTGCTCTTTAACCATTGATTGAAAGCACACTTGTGATCCAAGGGTGGAAATGGACTCTAGGAGATGTGCCAAGGATCATTGCACGTCAGCAGAGCCAGTAGGGCTCCATGCATGGGTCGGCCGACCCATGGCATGGCCCCACTCGAGCTCAGCTCTCTCCTACATCACTCCACTGCTTGGTGCTTGAAGGTGGTGTGCTGGGGCCACTATTCATGGGTTAGCTGAATAGTGTGCATGAAGTGTCCACTTGATCCTGGAGTGAAGTCATTGATGATTGTGACATCACTTTGCCACTTTGTCATAATTTTATTTTCCTAATATCTTCATCTCGGGCTTCTAAACTTTGAAAGCCCTGGTTTGACTACTTGCAAGCAAATACTGACATGTACATGTGGAACCAAGTTATTTGTACCTAGGTCACTATGTGTTTGCTTGTTTATTCCCCAAAAAGAGTGTTTTGTTGACGGTTATGGCGGTAAAAAAACATGGTATAATTACCGTTAACAAGACCACCCACACTTAAGTCTTTGCTCGTCCTCGAGTAAAGGTTAGAAAGAAGGGTTGAAAAGATTAAGACATATCCAAGATAGTGGTGAACAAAGTTTTCATTCAAAACATAGCTTATACCAGTGGGTTATGTAGCATTGTCTAGCATATATCCTTGAGATGTTGAGAAATGGAACAACTCTTAAGGCAAAGTCATCTCGCCTTATTATCTTCTCAGTACTTAGAATTTTTTATAATGGTTTTAAAAAGAAAGCACATAGTTCATTCTTACTCCTCAAATAGTACTCTCAAGTCACTCAATTGTATTTGATTCCTTACCAAGGCATATCTTGAAGATGCCTTCTTTGTTTTATCCTACATAAGGCTTATGTGTAGTTTAGGGATGAACATGACAAGCCTACTTACATTGCATATATTGTAAAGTCAAAACAAGGATCCAAGGAGAAACTATCATAAACCTAGATCAAGATGTGCAAGTATGTGGAGTATGATGGGAACTAATGCTCCTTTATTTTTATGATCTCTCCCTACTTTATTATTTTTGAGACATGGCTATCATTTTTTTATGAGCTTAGACTTGCTCATATTTTCTTTTTCTTTTCTATGGACTTTCACATTTCCATTTTTTTCTTTTACTTTGCATAGCCCTTGTCTCTTCTATCATACCAACCGAGAGAGATATTCTATGACATTAAAACATGGAGCATTTAGTTGGTGGAAATGAATGATATGTGGTTGCGTACTTCCAGTGTAGAAGTAGCATATATATGTGGTGTGTATGTGATCTTGATCTTTGGACTATGACATACATCTCACAAAGGGTCAACAAGATTTGACTAAACTGAAAGCAATTGAAATAGTATGATTAGAAGGTGTTTTGAACATAGTGACCCTATATGGCTTTGGTAGGAATTTCCTTACTATTGAGGAGTAAGTGACACTATGGTTTTGTGACATTTTCAAAAATAAACTTCTAAGTACTTTGAATGGAAAAGGTGTGAGTCATGAGCCAAGAATTATATCTCATTTATCAACATCTTAGTCAATATGATTTCCTATCAAGATATTTACCCACAAGTATAGGCATATGCATGAATTGAATTTTGTGTCACCTCTACTCTTCAAATGTCATAAATTTTATCTCTTTTTATTTTGGATGCAAGAATTCAAATTTTTATTTTCATTTTTATTGAAGGATAAGGAGATAAATGGAAGAAATGCACGATTCGAGGGGAGGAAGAGTGCAAACCAGCCAGGAAGCATATTCTCGTTGCAGGGAAGTTGGCTGATGGGTCCAGTCTCCAATGATGGGGTCGGCCGACCCCACCAAAGGGTCTCGATCCCCTCCATTTGAATCTCCTTGCCTCAAAATGTATTCCTGCACAAGTGTTTTACCGTTGGACGTCATTTTGTGGGTCGCTCGACCCCCCCACACTTGGTTCTTTTCGTTTGGTGACACAGAATCAGCGAAAACATCAAGTACAGGTGTTCTACTGGTGGCAACACACCAGCAGAACTCAAAGGCATTTTTATTCAACTCCTTAATACTAATGTAGGCACAATTACAATGGTGAAATCAAAATTTAAAAGGGAAATCTAAATAGTGCCTACTTTATTCTAAATCAATCCTATTCTAAGGAGAAGGTGGTGCTAGGACGTCCTCTTGGCCTATAGCAGCGGCCATGCGCTTGAGCTTTGCATTAGTGCTAATGCGAAGCACGAGAAAATTGTCCTCCATGTCTAAGTGTGCCATCCTCAACTCCGATACTGTTTCCTCTAATGCATTATTTCTTTTTCTAAGGGTGGCTACAATTTTGAGGACCTTCTCCATATCGCTCTTCTCTTCCCGATCATCTACAAATTGGCCTGGCTGGCCATTGATTGGGGGCGCATCCATCTTCCGCCGGATGTTTGAAGGAGAGTTAGAGTCAAGTGACTTCCTCCGCTGCTTCCTCTCATCCGAAGTGAGAGGAGGGACGAACACCTTCCCTACACCCGGCCCACCGCCAACGATCTTGCGGTTCTTGAACACGGTGGGCGTGGAAGGGATGTAGGAGCTGATGCTCTTCGACGAATCCGAGAAGATGGAATTGGGACGCTTCTCCGGCACCTCCGGAGCCATCCCCTTCAATGCCAATTGGCCTGTGGCAGTCCTTGTTGGCATAGTGGACCGAACAGGGGGCTTTCGGAGATCCCGTCGTGGGGTGAGCAATCTCGGCGAGGAAGTGGACTAGGAGGATGGCCTTGAGGTGGTCGGGCGACCCCTCCTTGGGTCGGGCGACCCCGGCCTTACCCACGGTGGCCCTCCTGTTGGCGGCATAGAGTTCAGAGGCTCCACCTCCAGCACGTCGACGGCCAATGCTCTCTCTAGGCTCTCGGTCAATGACCTATGGGGCTTGGAAGTGCCTTCTCCAGTGGGAACGATGGCGTTCTTACTGGTGGGGGCCATGGTGGATCTCACTAATGGCTCAAGGTGGAAGGAGACTGCTGGAAGTGTGAGAGATGGAGGTGGAAGGAAGAAGAAGGAGAAGAAGGGGTTAAGAAGACGTGTGCCAATGTTCTCTTCCTCCAAATTCGTGAGGGAGCGTCGGGGGAACATTGGCACAATGTTCTGGAGCATTTGGGTCGCAACAAGGAGTTCGGATGGGTCGGGCGGCCCCCCTATTTGGGTCACCTGGCCACGAAAACTTCCACACGTGCTCCCTAAGTGCTGCTCTAGACGTGACAAGTTCGAAGGGTGAAAAGTATGGGTCGGCCAACCCATACTTTTTGCCCAAATTTTTGCCACGTCACCTACAAGTCCCCCTGAACGTTATCCCATTTTCCAAAATTTTGAATCGTGCCAAGTGTGGGTCGCCCGACCTGGGTTTGGATGGCCCAGCGCGACCAGATTTTGTGTTTCTGAAAATCATATGACTTAGCCTAATTTGGGTCCAAGTGGTCACCAAATTTTGGCTCTCCACTTCTAATTGGGGGTTTTGTGGACCCAAGGTTTTGGAAGGAATGATTTATAGTTAATTGAAACCTATCTAACGATCAAGCTATATAAAAAATAAAAAAGAAAGTAAGACATGTAGATTTTAATCATCTTAATGCATTATCAGGGATAAATTCTACCATGTCAATTCCTTCTTCTAGTGGTGCATGTTCATGAAAAACTTTAAGACGATGGCCACTTACCTTAAAGATGTTGCCGTCGTTGTTTTGAAGCGTGACGGCTCCATGCATTGCTGCATTGATTACCAGGTACGGTCCTTCCCATTTGCTTCTTAGCTTTCCATGGCCCAATAGCTTGACTCGTGAGTTGAACATGAGGACCTTGTCTCTAGGATGGAATTCCTTGGGCTTGATCCTCTTGTCAAGCCACCTTTTGGTTCTATCTTTGTAGATTCTGGCATTGTGATATGCTTTCTCTCTCCATTCCTCAAGTTCTGATATCTGCATTTTTCTATTCTTTCCAGCAGAGGGTAAATCCATATTCCATTGTTTGATTGCCCAATGTGCTCTGTGCTCTAGCTTTACCGGCAGATGGCATGTCTTCCCGTATACACGTTGGTATGGTGACATACCAATTGGAGTCTTGTATGCGGTCCTGTATGCCCAGAGTGCATCCGGTAGTTTGCTCCTCCAAGCTGTTCCCATCTCATTGACTGTCTTTTGCAAGATGTTCTTGATTTCCTTATTGGACGTCTCTGCTTGGCCACTTGTCTGGGGCGGAGTTGCAACATTATGGTTTATTCCCATGTCAGCCAGGAAACGTCGGAAGCTTCTATCTATGAAGTGAGATCCTCCATCACTTATGACTAGTCTTGGAGTGCCAAATCATGGGAAGATGATTTCTTTAAACATCCCTTCTGAATGTGAAGCATCTGCGGTTATGCAAGGCATAGCTTCCACCCATTTGGACACATAATCCACTGCCACCAAGATGCACACACAACCTTGAGACATGGGGAATGGACCCATGTAGTCAATTCCCTATGCATCAAATAACTCCACTTGAAGGTTGTTTGTAAGTGGCATTGCATCTTGTGTGTTGATATATCCATGTTTCTGGCATCTTGCACACCTCTTCACATAATCTTGTGCATCTTTGTACATGGTAGGCCAAAAGAATCCACTTTGCTATATCTTTGCGTGGGTTCTGAATACCCCATAATGGCCTCCATACTGTGCTCCATGGCATTTCTCAATGATCTTGATTGCTTCATTCATTGGTATGCACCTCCTCAACATTCCATCATTACAGACTCTGTACAGGTATGGCTCATCCCATAGGTGCACCTTACTCTCTTGGATGAGCTTCTTCTTGTCTGCTCCTGGTGGCACATATCCTGTGACCATGAAGTTGACAATGTTTGCATACCAGGGGTGGGAGTCTGTGACCTTGAGGAGCGTGTCATCTCGTAGGAAGTCGTCAATGGGTAGATCCTGTTTGTCTTTGAATTGCATTCTAGACAAATGATTGGCTATAGAGTTTTCTACTCCCTTTTTATCTTTTATTTCAAGATCAAATTCTTGGAGCAGTAATATCCATCTTATTAGTCTTGGTTTAGCATCTTTCTTAGTGAGCAAGTACCTTAAAGCAGCATGGTCAATGTAAATAATGACCTTGGCTCCAACTAAGTATGCTCTAAATTTGTCTATAGCAAAAACCACAGCCAACAGTTCTTTTTCAGTTGTTGCATAATTCAATTGTGGCCCAGTTAAGGTTTTGCTAGCATATGAGATTGCATGATGTTTCTTATCCTTGGTCTGTCCTAAGACAGCACCTACAACATAATCACTAGCATCACACATTATCTCAAAAGGAAGCGTCCAATCAGGGGGTTGTATGATTGGTGCAGAGACAAGTGCTTTCTTAAGATAATAAAAAGAGTCTAAGCACTCATCATCAAAGTTAAAGGGTGCATCTTTAGCAAGCAGGTTTGTTAAAGGTCTAGCAATTTGAGAGAAATCTTTTATAAACCTTCTATAGAATCCTGCATGACCAAGGAAACTGCGAACACCCTTAACATTCGTGGGTGGTGGGAGCTGTTCTATGACCTTTATCTTAGCTCTATCCACCTCTACCCCACGCTCGGACACTCTATGTCCTAGCACTATACCTTCTCGAACCTTGAAGTGACATTTCTCCCAGTTCAAGACTAAGTGCTTCTCTTCGCATCTTTGTAAGACATGGTCCAAATTCTCTAGGCAGTGATCGAAGGTTTTGCTATAGACAGAGAAGTCATCCATGAACACCTCCATGATTTCTTCGATCATATCGGAGAAGATGGACATCATGCACCTTTGGAAAAAGGCAGGGGCATTGCATAGTCCAAAAGACATGAGCCTGTAAGCATATGTTCCATAGGGGCATGTGAAGGTTGTCTTACTTTAATCGTCGGGATGGATGGGAATTTGATGATACCCCGAATACCCATCAAGGAAACAAAAGAAAGAATGTTTTGCAAGCCGCTCCAACATCTCATCGATGAATGGCAATGAGAAGTGAACTTTCTTTGTGGTCTTGTTAAGTTTTCGGTAGTCTATACACATTCTCTATCCCGTGATGGTTCGTTGAGGTATTATTTATTTTTCTCATTTTTAACGACCGTCATCCCTCCTTTCTTAGGCACTACATGGACGGGGCTAACCCACTCGCTGTTAGGAACATGGTAGATTATTCCTGCGTGCAAGAGTTTCAAGACCTCTTTCTTTACTACCTCTCTCATCTCATTATTTAGCCTTCGTTGAGGTTCCCTAGAAGGTGCAGCATCTTGCTCAATAGGGATGCGATGGTGTTGACGGTGGATAACGTCAACTTTTATTAGAACTTTAGACACTAAAAGATATATGAATACACACTAGTCTAGGGTTTTAACTGACAATTTCCATGAGTTTTGCATGTTCTGTATTTTCTAGGGGCTATTCCAGAAAAGCGTAAAAGAAGGATTAAAGAGCATAAAAGACACGAAACTTAACCGCGAAGGAAACTTCATCGTCAGGACGTGGGAAGGATCTAGAGAACACCCGAAGCAACCGGGACCCCACCACCTGACAGGTGGGGCCAGCCGGCGCCCCCCTAGGGTTTCGCCGCCACCTTCTGGAGTCTTCTTCCACCACCTCCTACGATGCATATCGGCCCTTGGTTAAGTCGGTTTGATCCTACGGCGCATGTGCAACCCACCGGGCTATAAATAAAGGGGCAGACCCCCGTGGAGCATCCAATCATTCATCCAAGACATCAAGTCTTCGGTCAAGCCATCAAGAGCCTCCTAGTTCATCAAGAGCCATCTAGTTCATAGTTCTAACCTAGTTAGATTAGAAGTAGAGGAGTTCTAGTTCTTCGACGGAATCTGGAGCCCCGGTGTCTGTCTGGAGCACGGAGTTTGGCATAGTTCTAATTCTTTCTCTATTATTGTATTCTTCATTATGATTAGGGAAATATTGTTCATATGTTCTTGATTACAATAGTCTTTGTCTACTTTGATTATATGTCTAGTATAGTTGGTTTGATCTTATTGAATTCATATAATTGCTCATATAGCGTTTATCCATACAATCGATGGGTAGATGATGAACGATATGTAGACGTGGTATCTAGGTTCTGCAAGTGCACCCTAATGTGCCGGGTGGCGTGGTAGATCGCCTAGGTGATAGCTGCGTTGAGTCCTCTGTAGTCCAGCCCCGTATGTTGGCAAGCAGGCACGGTCGCGAAGTTGGGTGATGACTATGTTTCACATCCTTCCTAGATGATGCTCTTTACATGTGATCATGATATAGGACTAATCTAACAATGATTGCTAGATGTAATTGCACTAATTAGAGTTATTCATTGACGTAATTATAGAATTACCTTAGATATTAATACCTTAGTTTATCCATTGGCTAGCTATTGCTATGACTAGAGAGTGCTCTGATGTTTATCCATTAATTATGATGGTTGATCATACTTATCACTTTTATTTATCTTATTTATCTTGTGATCTCTACCTGTTATGAGTAGAGTATATGACATCATTATCACCACTTATCCATTGTATATAATCACTATCAATATAATAGATTAAAGTTTATCCTAGTCCTTCCCAGTGGTATAAATATAAATCGACAACCCGATAGACTTTAGATAAAATGCTACAATGGTATAATTATCTGTCCGCTTGCAGAATTGTTCTTAGTTTATATATATATATATTTGCCTAGTCACATTGAATAATATATGAAACCTTTATTTATTCTTAGCATATATAACTAGGGATGACAACATAGTTTATGCATAAGAATGTTGGTAATAGATAAGTGGCTAGTTGCTAATGGCAAGTTAATTAATTACCATACATCTTCTAATCTCGTCTCTCGTATTAAAAGTTATATAGTTACATTTGGCGACGTTAGTAAATGTCAACAGATGGGTGCAAAGAGTGGGACTAATTCCCTTAAGATCTTGAAGAGAGTAGCGTAAGACAGAGCGGTGTTTCTCTAGAATGGTGATGAGTTTGGAGGCTTCCTCCTCAGAAAGTTGCTCACTATTGATTACTGAAGTCTCTCTACCACCATTAAGGAAGGCATACTTAAGTCCAGAAGGAAGGGGCTTAAGTTCTATAGAGGGCTTGGATCGGGGTTCAAATTTATCCAAGTCTATGGGTTCTTCTAGTTCAGCCTCTTCTTGGATGAAATCCCTAGCATCTTCTTCTAGATTAGGATGAGAAGGTTCTAGAGGAGATGCAGCCATTACTTCCTCTATCGGGTCAGACTCAGGGTGCATTTCTGCCTTTGAGTTGGCAGAATTTGCTAGTGGAATCGAAAGACAAAGGTTCTTCCCGAGATGACCTTCAAGGTTCCCTCCATGGAATCCATCAAGTAGTCTCAAGAGCGGGTGCCCAATCAACAAGTCAAATTCCTCTATATCAAATATAAATAAGTTTAACAGGATATTGGTTTTGTTAATTGAGACAGGAATTGTCTGTGCAATCCCGCAGCTCTCGACCAATCCCCCAGAGGGTAGTTTAAGAAATTTGTTGGTCGGGGCTAGAGGTTCCCCTCCTAGGAGTGCACTTGCTAATGATTTAGACATAATGCTCATTCCTACAGCGGGGTCATAAAGAGAATCTATGGTAGTCCTATTTATGACGCAAGGAATGGTTGTGAAGCAAGAATGGGTCCTAATAACCTCAGATGAGGCTTTGGCCTCCTTCAGTCATTCGTCACTCATAATGGACGCGAGCTCTTGAACGGTCTCCTTGAGATAGCATGTCTCAAGGTGATGTGGAATGTGATTGTTTAGAGCTCTACGGGTTATAGACTTCTTTTGCACAGGTTGATTCGAGGCATTTCCGAAATCGGAGAAAAGATCAGCGTCGATATCAAGAGGAAATTTCAAAGGTTTAACTTCCTCTGGAGGATTTGGTGGTTGTGGTTCAGGTTCGGTAGATTGTGATGTGAGTGGTGAGGTTTCGGCTATCGTGGGTTCTTCCTTCGGGGTTTGATCCTCCTCGGGGGCTTCATCATAGACATTAGTGTAGGGGGTGTTCTCGAGAATTTTCGCAACAACTTCCTTACCTTCACTAATGGGAAGATGCAAGAACGCTCCCTTAGAGGCTAAATCAAGAAATTGTGCGGAGTTTTGGCTAAGACCGAGGTAGAAGTGTTGTAAGAGTGTTGGCTCGATTATAGCTAAATCGGGGCCGGAAGACATTAGGTCTGTGAGACGGGCCCATGCCGCACCTAGAGGCTCCTTATCCTTTTGTTTAAAGGTTGGGATCTCTACATGAAGACAAGCAACTCGGGGAATGGAGAAGAAGGTGATACAAAACTTAGACTGTAGCTTCTCTCATTCTCCATCTACACTACCTACGTGGCGAGTATACCATCGTTTGGCTATTCCTGTCAAAGAGAACGAAAATAGCTTCCACTTAAGGGTATCTCGCCTCATCCCTTGGATGTGTATGCAAGAGCATAATTATTCAAAATCTCATAGGTGTGTTTAGGGGGTTCTCAGCTTCATCCCCGGAAAAAGGCTTCTCCTGAACCATCGCTATGAGACTCGGGCGTAGCTCATAACGAACGGCCAAAATGGCCTGTGATGAACTAGGCGGCTCCATCCTAGCGCCCGATGGAGCAGCATACTCGAAGATAGGTGTTTGATCCATGAGTATATGAAAGGATAGTATTGATCAAACAAGAAGACGACTTGACTCTAGTTAAAACAGCTACCGTTCCCCGGCAACGGCGCCAGAAAGCTTGTTACACCAGAAGTGGCAAATGGATATACCGTAAGCATACTGTAGTCAATGTAGCCTTCACCGGGAGTATTTCAGGTATCGTATTTTCCACGGGGAACGTGAAGTGAACTAACTAGGTCTAAGGCCGTCAGATGGTGATCAAGGGGTTAGGATATAGGTATAGAGAGGTCCCTGTGTAGCAAGAGATATCTGGTCTTGGTATTCTAAGTATAAAGAGGTTTACCACCTCCTCCCTTTACAAGAGGCGATAGGCGAAACAGGAGGAGATATAACTCCTCCCGAGGCGGCTAAGCTATTGTGACAGAACCGCCTTAATCATAGGGCCCACGTACCCCGTCATCGACCCTAAGGACCTTTGACTAGTCTGCACGAGTTTCCTTTGACCTAGGTGGCCTGTCGGGTCTCCTAGGAAACCCTAATTTTCCCCGAGGATCTCATTGTAAAGACCTTGCAAGTATTACAACAGTTTACATAAATGATTTGAATCAGAGTGAAAAGTGCGGAAGTATTACAGAAAATAAATTTACAAATTTAGATTACATTATTCCCAAACCAGAGTTTTGTAGTGGAACAACAGTATACGACTAGACACCCTGCCCAAGGGTTATAGCATACACACACCTTCATTCATGCAAGATCCGTTGACCAGCACGTCCCATGCAGAATTTCATTCTTAGTTTACCTGCAACAAGGGTTAACAAACCCTGAGTACATGGGGTACTCCGCAAGACTTACCCGACTAAGAAAAAGGAATGAGACTCAAGAATGCATGCTGAGGGGAGTCAAGGTAAGGCTTGAGCAAGAATCAAAGTATTTTGCATAAAAGCATCGCTATCCTATTTCATTATTTGATCTCAATATTATTTTATTCATATCCATAATTCCAATATCAATTCTCATATATCATGTACTTTCAGTTTCCTTTCATTCTCAAAAACACCTAGTTCCGAACCACTCTTCGCTGTAAGTGTGAGGATCATGTCTCCATTAACCGAGGAGCAACGTCGATTCGAATCCAGAAGTACCCAGCTGGGGATCCCTATCCACACTGCATATGTAGCACTTAAGCTTGCAGATGCCAACCCCGCCTACCACGGCTTTTCATACCCCGGAACCGGTCCTGCGCCACCCAAGAGCACAGTACCCCTCTAGTCTCCAGGCACGACGGCCACGAGGGTACACGCTACTCTCGCCATCTCTCCACTCCCAGTGCGTGGTTGTCGGTTCCAGCAGTAGAACCACCGGAGTCAGAGGCTTTCCGTAGTATGTGGCTAGTTGCAAAGTCAAGATCACAGCAGGCCGACAACGAATGGTCCCTAATATTTTTCCGTTAGAAACCATGCATTGGGACTCTAACCCAAGTACACTAGTAACTACCCGGTTTTCATATCCCTTTCCCGATGGCGACGAAAGTTGGGACTCTAACCCAAACAGTTGGCCAACCAAACGGGAAAACCCATCCACGTTGATGATAATGGATTGGCCAAGTACACCATCTCCAAACGAGGACAATACCAATCCCATAAAATGATTCATTTGTTTCATATCATCACAGTTTTTAAAATAGCATTTTTGCAACTCTATCATTAAGCATGACTAAGCATTTTTCAAT
The DNA here is from genome assembly GCA_038502445.1 of Eremochloa ophiuroides. Lineage (NCBI taxonomy): Eukaryota > Viridiplantae > Streptophyta > Magnoliopsida > Poales > Poaceae > Eremochloa > Eremochloa ophiuroides. The sequence continues at coordinate 48,691,287 of JAHLJS010000007.1, forward strand.
ACTTTAAATAAATCAGGGTCTCGGGTATAATATGTGGTCAAGGAAAGGTAATGCATCAATGGGTTATCGCTCAACTCCTATTAACCTAATGCAGTAGATTAACTCAAGTGATAAATATTTTTAAATAACAAGGAGGGACAAATGCACCGGGGCTTGCCTGTTGCTTGAAGCAGATAGTACTCCAAAGTCAATCACCGAGAATACCCATGCCCTCCAAGTGAAAACCTTACTCGGGATTTGTTTCCGATAATAATTACCGTGCGTTCACTACACGAAATAATAATGCAATGCTTAATATGAGGATATGTATGCCATGATGCATGAGGTGCACAAAATCACTGATCAAAAGAAAATAAACTTAATTTGAAAGTTGAGTACCACTTTTCTTCATGATAAAGTTGCCAGCCATTAAAACTGTCTAGTTGATTATTACTAAAAGGTCTCTTTAACAATTGTAGAAAGGCACATCCATCAATTCGTTCTACTAGTAAACAAATTAAGAATGAACCCAAACAATTACTAAAGATGCCAAGGATCACATTAAGTTCATTTCCCAGAGTCAATCAATTGATCCGAAAGTCACACAAAAATCTAAGTCATTAGGGTTTCTTATTTATTTATTTACTTATTTATTTTAATCAATCTATCAATTAGAATTTTGTTTTACCATTTAATTACTACATGAAGCAATCCATCCTACAAGTTAAATGAGCAACAACTTTGAAACAGCAGGGATTCATGTGTTCCAAGGGATTTAACCAAATTTTAAGAGATCAAGCAATTCATAAAAATTAATTCTAATAACCCCTTTTTTTATTAATCAATAAATCAATTGTACAAGAGACATTAAGATAATCTGCTATGCTAATCCTCCTGTGGCCTTCAGGGTGTTTGACCAAGGTCCAACCATCAATCCCAAGTCACCCAATACCCAGGTGTTAGGGTTTCTACTAATCCTTTTGATTAATTAATCCAAAATTAATCATCCCACCGAGTTAATTATTTCCAAATTAGCTTAAATTCTGGCAATAGATAGATCTTACCCTAAAATGGTGCCAAATAAAATTTCATGATTTTTGGACTAACAGAGAATTTATTAAAATTCATCAAATTTGGGTTTTATAATTAAAAGATACATTTTTATATTCTGTAGGAAATACCCAAACATTACTTTTCATATTTTTTTAATATTCTACACTTATCAGAGAGTTCACTCAATTATTTTCATAATTTTCCATGCAGTATATTTATTCCTACCAAAATAAGGAGACATAGCACTATTCATCGGAAACTAAAATGGAAAAATCGCTTAAGCAGGCCGACCAGAGCTTTTGGGCCAGCCACCCGCGGTCCAGCGCTTCCCTCAACGTGCCCCTGCACGCCAAGCCGGCCCAGCCAGGCCCAACTTGCCCTGGCTAGCTACTGGCCGACCTTGCCAGCTTGAGCCCCGGCAGCCATAGCCGCCGGCCGACCAGGCCAGCTCCGGCCAGGGTCGGGAGAGACCGGCAGGGGCCAAGGAGACAGCAGCAGGCCGCATGACTACCCGCGACAAGACGAATACGCTGGTATACTTGGTTTGACGAAACCGTGCCCGGCGCATGCGCAGCTGCGTTCATGGCGGACCGACGGCCCGGCACAAGGTGGCGCCCCGCGTTCCGAGCACATCGTGCCGGTAGCGCTTCGATAGAACTGAGCACAAGTACCAGGAACTCACCAAGGGTCCCGTGCGCGCGCTGGTTGTGGACGAGGATGACCGGAACGACGAACTAGGCGGAGACCGAGGCACCGGCGACGCGCTCCGAGGACAAGGACCTCGTTCCGGTAGATTCTGTGCACCAACGGCGAAACCGTCTAGATTTTGAGTCTCAGGAAGGAACAAGGGCTCTAGAACACCCTACTTCAAGGGCAGAACCTCACCGTGGTGGCTGACCATGGAGGAAACGCTCGCGACGGCGCCGCTGCCGGCCGCGGGGAAGAATCTGACCCCGCCTGCGATTCCGGCAACGAGAGGCCGCACAACCGGGCCCAATCAACTCGCGATGGCACCGGGGTACTTTGGTCCAAGGGAATTGGATGCAGGTGGAGAGAGGGCTGTGAATTTGGGGAAAAGCCGAGGAACTGCCGGCGAGCTCAAACGAGGAGAAAATGGGGAAGGTGGCTGCGGGGCTTCTTATAGGGAAGTAGTGCGAGCAGCACGTGGCCGGGACCCCCCTGCGAACTCGACAGCGGCGGTGGCACCAGCGCACACCGCGGCACACGCGGCCGCGTGGCAGGATGCGAACCAGGCCCCCCTCCTTCCCGGATACTGTAGCCGATTCGAAGGTCAAAACCTACCTTTGCCAATTACTCCATATTTTGTGTAACAACAGGAAAAACTTCAAACATCAAAGTTATGGAAAATTTTGTGTAGAATATCTTTGCTTTTTGAACCAAGTTCAAATTCTGCCAAATTTTGAATTTACAGAAAAGGGGGTAAATAGGATTTGAAATTTCAAATTGTCATTTTGAAATTACTTTTAATTTTCTCAATAACTTGAAAAATGGTTAAAATAAAAGTTATTCCTCTCTATGAGCTCTACAACTTTTATTAAGGAAGTTTTATCAGATCCTCAATATTTTTGAAATTGAAGTTTTGAATTCATATTTCAACATAGTAATTTGAGTTTAATTTGGATTTCTGTAACACAACATCAAAATCTCCAAGAATAAAAGTTGTTCCAATTTAAAATATATACAACTTCTATTAAAGCACTTTCATTAGATTCTTGTTAGTTTTAGAATCTGTATTTCAAATTCAAACTTTAAAGCAAAGATTAGGGTTTTATTTGAAATTCTTTTAATAATTTCAAAATTGTCCAAAATAGAAGTTGCTCAACTTTTAGAAATTTGCTACTTTTGTTTAAGACTCATCCCCTAATTATGCTTAGTTTTTAATCTAGGGTTTTAGGTCCGTTTTAGGGTTTATAATTGATTTCTTTATTATTTCCCAATTTAATTTAGATAATAGCATACAAACACAAACATTTACATAATACATCACTCTCAAGCACTTATGCACAATCACATGTTGAAAGAAAAATCATTTTTGTTAATGCATAGTAAAAATGAGTTTATGCCGGATGATTTACATGCAACGATGATGACATGGCAGGTTTTAATTAACCGTAACACCAGAGGTGTTACAGCTATTGTATTGATGCCTTGCCATTTTAATAACTTGTCTTACACACGTGGTGAGATACTAAGACCAGACAAGGCTGTCACCACTTGCTGGCACCCACAAACAATCCGTGCGAGAAGCGGCCTACACTGGTAAGATATAATCTAGACACCACGTCTACAGTACACTTACTACTCTAATCTTAGATAGAGACTAGAGCACTTCACTAAGTAAAGCAATGTACAGGTAAAGCAAGTATATACTTATGGTACCAGAACCAGAATATCAAATACTAGAAGGACTCAAATGTAAAACTTACTTGAAGCTTGCATCCGCTGAGGTACGCCTTGGAGAAGACTCCCAACAGGCCCGGGGCTTTCTCCTGAAGACTTCCCTCACTCTCTTCCCTCTTATTCTATCACTAAAGCTACTAGGTAGTCTTTCTTCCTATGATACACTTTTTACTTGATGTCTAGAGTGAAGGACTAGGGTGGTATTTATAGGGGGATGAAGAGGAGGGCCATGTCATCCATCCATGTGCCTTTCTATCTCAACCCTTGGATCCACTGACCTTGAACCGACTTGATTTGGACATTCTGGATTCACCACATTGCCTCTCGTCGTGCCTGGAGTCGGTGAGTGAAATTTGGGCACTAGGGGTGGGTTGGCCGACCCCCCTATTATAGGTGGGTCCCACCATCTTGTTCCCTATGTGTCATAGAGTCTTGCCCATATGTTCTGTTGTCACGTCGGTTTCTTTGTTGTGGGCCCATGAATCCATATGCTTTGCTCTTCAACCATTGATTGAAAGCACACTTGTGATCGAAGGGTGGAAATGGACTCCAGGAGGTGTGCCAAGGATCATGCCACGTCAGCAGAGCCAGCAGGGCTCCATGCATGGGTCGGTCGACCCATGGCATGGCCCCAGTTGAGCTCAGCTCTCTCCTACATCACTCCACTGCTTGGTGCTTGAAGGTGGTGTGCTGGGGCCACTATTCATGGGTCGGCCGAACCATGAATAGTGTCAACCAAGTGTCCACTTGATCCTGGAGTGAAGTCATTGATGATTGTGACATCACTTTGTGACTTTGTCATAATTTGATTTGCCTAATATCTTCATCTCGGGCTTCTAAACTCTGAAAGCGCCTGGTTTGAGTACCTACAAGTAAATACTGACATGCACATGTGGAACCAAGTTATTTGTAACTAAGTCATTATGTGTTTGCTTACTTCTTCCCCAAAAAGAGTGTTTTGTTGACGGTTATGGCGGTAAAAAAACATGGTATAATTACCTTCAACGCTTGCTAAGCTTTGTTTCTTTAATGTCATCTGGTGGACATGAGATCATAGTAGATCAAGGTTTGATTCTTGTTTGGCATGAGTTTAGCATCATCCGGTGGACGTAGGTTTAGACCAAATAAGGATTGGTTATCGATTCATGTTTATTTGCTTGATTAATCTATGTTTAGCGTCATCCGATGGACGAAGGATTAGGTTAAGATGGTTAATATGCATGGATTAGTTATCGGCTCTAACTAAATTGGCATCCTAGTTAGATTCATTAAGTTACCGGTGATGTTCGAGTTTATTTGTTTAATTATATTCTGCATCCACCAAATTCGCCCAATCTTGATATAGTTATATCGGTTTTATACTTTATAGATCTATTTGTTTAATGAATGATAAATTGTTACTCTTTGTACATTGATAAATAGAATATGCCTGCATTAGCCGATAGATCTAGATCTCGATTGTATGCAGGTTGCGCTCAAGAAATAAGATAAGTATTGTTTGGGTCTGACAACCAATAGATTTAAGTCATGGTTTACATCACGGCTGTCTCGATCCGCTCGATCCCCACTGTTGTAAACGATGGATTGAATGTGTCGATTTGAAGGTCAAAACATTGTTTATCTTATAGGCTTGTATGTCGCCTATATTTGCTGAATCGGCTGAACAACCGATTTCTCTCTGTTTGCACTAAGATATCTTTATTAGATAAGTTTGACAGATATGCATCAATTATGTCATAATCTGTCATGTGTGAGATATTGCCTCTGTTGATACAAACGAATCGGTTATATAACATAATGGTGCCTATTTTATCAAAAATCGGTTCATGTAACCTGGATATCGACTCTTTAGTCGATAGCCTAGAAACAGGGCTTATGAGGCCAGATATTTGGAACTGTCTGGACACCAGTAAGTTCCGCCTTGTGTTACTGATTATTATCTTTTTCCTTGTCAATCGCAGGTCAAATTGACTGGCACGCTTGGGAGTCATCGGCACTCTCAGACCGGGTTTGAAGCTAGCTAGATCTGCAAGGCTCCAACGCTCTTGAGGATCGTTTCTGGCTTCGCTGGTGTGTTGAGCGCGGAGAACCACTTTTTGTGCCAACATGATCTTATTGTTATTCATAATCTTTACTATAGCAACATCACCAATTTACCCGATCGGGGTCGATAGATCGGGAACACCTTGCATTGTCGACTGCTTTATTGTTACACCATGATTTACACAGTTTAGGCGGTTGATCTTGCTAGATTGGTTGTTCTATCTTGACCTTGATCTTACATAGTATACGTTCAATGCACGTTTGGCGGTTAGGCAAGTTAAATAATTAGTGATATCTAACAGTCTATCATTATTATCATTACTGTCATCTTTGTGATCATGACTATTAATACCTTAGATTAGAGATTATTGGTTAATAAACTTGTTTCATGCAAAAACATGACTGCACTTTCGTTTGCTATTATTACATTGCCTATTTTAGCCGATTGCCCGCACTTTCATGTTCATAATATGCTTTCATGACTTTGTTTGAGTATGAATAGATCTATTGACTCTTATTTTAATCTATTTTCTTTATGGTAGCTGTCATCTCGCTAATCCTCACCACTTAAGTTAAAAGAGGAATTCTAGTAAGTTTTAGATCTATTTTGAATCAGATAAATGATTGCTTGCATGTTATTGCCGTTTACACTAAAATCAACTCTTTTATTCTGGCTAGTCTCAATAGGAGTTTCGACCGAGTTTCATTTGCATTAAATAGGTTGCCACATAGGCATATATTTGATGACATGAAAATATATTTAAGAAGAGAGCGAAGAAATTGGTTTCATCTAAATGGAACTTTCTTGACACGATTACTAATTCTTCAAGAGTCATGAAATTTAATGCCAATAATACTACAAAATGAAACACTTACTCTCAATGTAAAGTTCCATTCGAGTTTTATTTTATTATATATAATATGACAGTCTTGGAAATGATGAATTGAAACTTTCCACTAAGACTGGCCTTAAATCTATGCACTATACGAGCTCTTTCTCTCAAATAGCCTATATCATATCATGCCTAGGGACATTTAACGCTATCCGCGCTTCATTTATGGCATTATAGCATGTTTTACAACCCTTGGCTGTTAGACCTGCATTGTTATCATTCTTCAAATAGTTCATTGAGATTGATTTATTTATCTTGTATCATGAACATCCTAGATATCGACTCTCTAGTTGATAGTCTTTAACTAATGACTTCTTAGCCAAACATTAGAACTGTATATACTACAGCTGAGGTGGCCACAATTGGTGGGCAACTACCATCCTAGCCGTATTTGGTGTCGACAGTAAGCACTCGTTGGTATAGTTGAAGCCTTCACAAAGCCGTTAAAATCTATTCGTGGAGAACATCATCACAGCCGCATTAGTCAGTGATCCGCCTGTGTTGATGCTAATATCACAGTTATTTGTACATGCAAACCGCCTGGATAGTGGTCACCAGCCCCCTCGCTGAATATTACAAGTCGACTGTCTTCAATGCATGTTTACTATCGCTTCGGCGGGCGAGATGTTGTGTCGCGATAACATCACTGCCATTGGAGCGTATGAGCCATCAAGCCAAATTGTCATCAGTCACATTGTAGCGTGATCTGCCGTTGATGATCATTTAGTCAGTGGGTTATAAAACAATTCGGTGGTGATACGCTTTCGATCTCTGCTTCGACGGTGTTGGATATTTGCATCATCAATGGATAACAAAACAATGAAGGGTACTTAATTTAAATGGGTCGTTGGTAGCTTATTGAAAACAAATCATACAGACATAGTAATCACTACATCCACAAATCTTGTTAGAAAACAAGAATACTTTTTACAATAGCAATGGATGCTATCATGGCATCATTCTCAACTGCTATCCTAACACAAGCGATACATAAATTGTATGTTAAAGATACTAACCTCTAGACTTACTTAATGAAACAACACAACTATGGTCCACCTATGTGCCCCTCCTACTTCCAAGGCAAAATTGATATAATTAGTACATCCTTCGGATTGACAGTCAATGCACCATGGAACCCCTCTTGTTCATCTCTTATCCATTACAATGATATTGTTGAAAAGCACTTGGACTCCAAAACCTGAATGAAGCAGAAAAATTAATAATGCTGAACATAACATTCCTTTAGATGCTAAGTCAAAATTGACATATATATAGAATCAAAAGAACTTCGTACCTGAACAAACAAAATGTACTAGTAATGCACCTTTAATTTGCTGCTAACAACTCCATAAATAAGGAAACATAAGGTATATAATAAGGCCTGTTCATATGGACATGCCCTCTTGTTCTAAGAAAGCAGATGATATGTGCATTGGTGACATGAACCTTCTATTGTCCATGTCATATGCAATTAGTGTTCTATGCTTCACAATAAAGAAAATTAAATTTCATTCAGCAATCACTCTGTAGTTCACATCATGAAACTCAGAACTAACTTTAATGCTCAGGTCTCCAAATAGTATCTCCGAGTCCACAACATGCTTTAGTTTCCATTTATCAGTACCGTAATCTTCAAGTGTCCTCACTAGAACCCTAGACATATTATGAAAATTAGCACAACATGCACAACTGACCCTAAGATTGATGGATGGACATTTCAGCACCCCATGGTTTGAAAATTACTCCCTCTATTCCAAATTGTAAGTCATTCTAAGAATCTTGGATAGTCAAAGCATTTCACGCTTGACCAAAATTATAGAGAGAAGTACAAAGATTTATGACACCAAATAAACGCACTATAAAATTATATTTGATGGAGAACCTAATGATACTTAGTTGATATTATAAATATTATTATCTTATTATATGAATTTGGTAAAATTTGAGATGCTTTGACTTTACCAAGATTTTTGGAATGACTTACAATTTTGGATGGAGGGAGTATCCTCCATGTCTTTCCCTCAATATCATAGAGTACTCAAGCATGTGCATAAAACCATTAAGAAAAACTCTTCTTGATTTTGGATGTAGTAGAATACACTCGCCCCATTTAGATTCCTTAAACTGTCATGTAGCTTTAGATGAGCACATCTCCACACCTATGTACACCTCCACTTCCACAAATTCAATCACATGGAAGTGCAACGAGTGGACAAGCTATCTGTATGGCAAGCAATTCATCTTGAACAAACAACAAGTTTGAGATTGCAGCACAAAGCTCTTCTGAAATTGATGGATTGACAATTTGTCTCCAATATAATAAAGGAGTGACAAATTCTGCTGCCGATGCTTTATCAAGCTTGCCTAAACAGAAGGCAGTACTGTCTATTTCCACTAGTACCCCATCTTGGTTAGACAGATTACAACAAGGTTATGAAGTGGATGCTGAATCAAAATAGTTGTTGACAGAACTAAGTTTATCTCCACAAAATGATAAGGGTTACACTCTTGTTGATGGTATTATCAAGCACAAAGGCAGGATTCAACATTACATTTTGCAAGCCTTACATGTTAGTGGATTGGGGGGAGATTTTAGTATTCAGGCAACTTATCATAGAATCAAAGACTTATTTTCTTGGCCTAAGATGAAGCAAATGGTAACTAAATTTGTCCAAAGTTGTACCTTTTTTAGCAAGCTAAAGTTGAGCACAACAAGATTCCTGGACTGCTGCAGCCTTTACCTGTGCCTTAGTCTGCTTGGGAGATTGTGAGTATGGACTTCATAGAAGGTCTACCAAAGTCTAGAAGAAATGATACCATTCTTGTGGTCATAGATAAGTTTACAAAATATACTCATTTTCTGCCATTGACTCATCTCTATACATCTCTGACTGTTGCAAAAAGTCATACTTGGCATCTACAAATTACATGGGTTACCGAAGGCAATTATCTCAGACAGAGATAGAGTATTTACAGGCATACTATGGAAGGACTTGTTTTCCCTATCTGACACACAATAGCTCATGAGTTTTATCATACCATCCTGTGGGGGTATAAACCCATATACCCGCACGGCACTACATGGGCTAGAATATCCGATCAGGCCCAGACTGCCAAGGACGCGTCATCTACACGTTCTCCAGAAGATCACGTATATGCGCCGGTATGAAGACTTGGTGGTTAAGAAATAGCTTTCCTAGTATCTAGCTGATTAGTTTCCTTGTTCGGCTAGGATTGTAATCTGTTATACATGGTAAACCGACTTGTAACCCTACCCCCCGAGCTATATAAGGCGGGTAGGGGATCCCCTCAAAACAACTCATCTACTAGCAATACAATACATCAACATACAGGACGTAAGGTATTACGCCTCGCGGCGGCCTGAACCTGTATAAACCCCGTGTCTCGTGCTTACTGCGCAACTCTTGCTCGTCTCAGGCGCACCTTCACCGATCAATCTACTACCTTGGGTATACCCCTCGGTAGACCGCCGATGATATCTCGTCGACAGTTGGTGCGCCAGGTAGGGGGTGTGCTCCCTGATTTCATGGCGAACAAGATGGTGATTTTTTCAAGATCTTCACGGTGGGATCCATCCCTTGGGTCATCGGACCCGACGGTGAAGGAAAGATGCTGGATGCGACTCAGATCACATCTACTTCAACTTCTCCAACGACCTCCGCCCCAGCAAGAAAGCTGTCACGCTACGTCCGGAAGATCGTCGACAACGACGACCTGATCGGATCTATAGATCGGGTCTCCCAAGGTCTATCCGAGAGTCTTCAGATCTTGGAACCGGCTGAAGATCTCCTTCAGTGCCCATCAATGGCGCGGCGCCCCTCACCGTCCTGGCGGGACACGACTCTGGTCATCACCATCACCCCGCAGGGACGCATCGTCGAGTTTCGGCCCCGAGCAGTCCCAACTCCAAGAGCCTCCGACCACGACCTCCCAAGGGGCTACATGCCTTTTGGCTTACGGAACTCGGCCTCCAGCTTCACGCACCTACTGCACCGCTCCGACCACGTCGGCACCAGCTCCACCTACATCGTCGCTGACAATGACTCCTCCGACCACGACGATGCAGAAGACGGCGGTCTAGCAGATCTACCTCCTCCCACTGGTCGATATATCGGTGGGCCCATCCTCATCATTAGTGACGACAGCGCTCCGGTCCCAAATGAGAACGAAGAAGCCCGAACAGCTCACGAAGGGAGAAACGCCGATAGAAGATGGTGCCGCGAGCAGGGAGTTGAGGCAAGGAAGAGCACCGTGCGAAACCTACTGCCAGAATTCAATCTGGTTCGAAAACTCTGGGTCTACAAGACTCCAAGTGTGAACATCACCGTTGCAATAGCAGAGGCCAAAAGACTGGCCCCAACTGCAGAAGTTGAGTGCCTTATGGCATACCTCCAGGCTGCCCAAGTCTAAATTAATGAAGAACGCCAGTCACCACCACCGTCGCATTCCACTGCGTCGGCCACCGAGATTATTCATGAAGATGGCGGCCACTCCCGTGGCGGCCGGAGACGTCATCGCCAAGATGGAGACCAGGAGGTGAATCAGTCTGACCTCCGTGAGAAGCTGAAGACCAGAGATCTCCGGGGGCGAATCAAAAATCAGAAGGAAGCCAGGCACTCAGCAAACTGAGTGCCGCAAGGAGTATGATGAAACGCATGGCCCTCCGGTCAACGACAAGAACATCCCCAAGCTTCCGTTCACAACAGAACTCCAGGCGGTGCGCTGGCCACCAAACTTCAAGGTCGTCTGCGTCAAGACCTATGACGGCACCACCGACCCCACCAAGTGGCTTACCGTTTATGAGATTGCGGTCAAAGCTGCTGGAGGGAACTCAGACGTCATGGCAAATTACTTGCCCATCATGCTCAACACATCCACCAATAATTGGTTGTGAGTCTGAAGCCGAACTCCATCGACACTTGGGACCAGCTGAGGGAGTAGTTCATCAGCAACTACAGCGCCACCTGCAAGCAGGTAGGCACGAAGTTTGATCTTGAGAAGCTTCAGCAGGCGTCATGAGAGTCTTTTCGGGATTATATTCGGCACTTCTCGGAGACCAAAAACAACATCCCAGGTGTCACGGATGCTGAAGCCATCTCCGCTTTCATACGTGGCCTCCATCCTGATGAAGAACTTCAGAGGAAGCTATACCACAGCAGACCAAGCTCCATCGCCGAGATGCTGCGCGTCGCCAATAAGTACGCCGAAGGGAATGAGGCGGCCCGCCACTCCATCCATAGCCACCTCCGTTTCCCTGACCGGTCACACCACGAGGACGCCGACCGTCGATCTGATCGGCGCCATGATGACCGAGGAGCCCGGCGGGACTACCGCCGTGGTGAACGCGACCACCGCCACCAGCACCGCTCCGATCGGCGTCACCACGATGAGCCAGAAGGCTCCAGGGCTAGAGAGAGGCATCGCCATTACCAGGTCTACAATGCCTGACCAGCCCCAAAGCGCAATTATGAAGAGGCCTATGATAAGCTCCTCGACAGCCAATGCCCCATCCACATGTTCCACAAGCATACCATGAGAGACTGCTATGGCTTCTCCAGGGCCTTCAAAGAGGAAGAGAAGAAGAAGGCTCGCATAGAGTCCGATAAAGACAAGCACGACGGCAATCACGACCTGCCTCCAGGCTACACTGAAGCTCACCGGACGGTCTCTACAATCATTGGCGGTCGCATAGTCATGGAGTCGAAGAGGGAGCAGAAGCTCGTCGCCAGACGCGTCAACTCTGTCGCCAACTACGACACCTCCGTCGCAGACCCGAACTTTCCGCCTTGGTCACACAAGGCCATCACCTTCAGCAGAGATGACCAGTGGACGGAGATCCCGTACTTGGGCCGCTTCCCGCTGATCCTCGACTCGGTGATACGCAAGACCCGCTTCCGCAAGGTGCTGATCGACAGCGGCAGCGGCCTCAACATCCTATTCCCCGGAGCCGCCAAAGAGATCGGACTCCGAGCTAAAGATCTGGAGCCGACCACGGCTCCGTTCTGGGGGATCGTCCCAGGGCAGTCCTCCTACCCCCTAGGATAGATCAATCTGCCGGTCCAGTTCGGGAACCTGCAATGCTTCCGCATTGAGCACATTGACTTCATGGTGGCCAACTTCGACGCCGCGTACCACGCCATTCTTGGCCGACCAGCTCTGGCCAAATTTGGGGGCATCCCCAATGTTGGCGTTTCTTAGCACAATAACCAGAGATAGGGTGTTAGGCTATCTCTGATAACGACGCCAGAAATGCCTGGGGCATTTCTTATGTCTATTGGATAATTCCGCAAGCGCACAGAATATACCGCTGTAGCACTTCACCCGGGAGTATTCCAAGGTATCGTTATTTATTTTATCCCAAGGGTAAGCAGTGCTAGGAATAATTAATAAAAGAGAGGGATCCTTAAGTCTGTAGAAACTTAGTACCAACTAGTGATAGAGGGGTAAATGTGACAGAACCGCCTTAATCATAGGGCCCACGCGCCCCGTCATCGTCCCTAAGGACCTTTGACTAGTCTGCACGAGTTCCCTTTGACTTAGGTGGCCTGTCGGTTCTCCTAAGAAACCCTAATTTTCCCCGAGGATCTCATTGTAAAGACCTTGCAGGTATTACAACAGTTTACACAAATAATTTGAATCAGAGTACAAGGTGCGGAAGTATTACATAAACATAGATTACACATATAAATTACATTATCCCAACCAGAGTTCCGTAGTGGAGTAGCATCATACAGCTAGACACCCTGCCCAAGGGTTATACACATCTTCATCCATGCACGATCCGTTAACCGGCACAGTCTCACGAAAAACTGTACTCTCGGCTCACCTGCAACAGGGGTTAACAAACCCTGAGTACTGGGGTACTCCGCAAGACTTACCTGACTAAGAAAAAGAATGAGACTCAGGAATGCAGGCTGAGGGCAGTCAAGGTAAGGCTTGGCAAGAGTCAAAGGATTTTGCAGAAAAGCAATACTAATCCTATTTTCAGTATTTTATCTCAATAATATTATTAATCATTAACCATATCTCCAAGTTCTTTCTCATACATCAACATTCTTTCATTTACTTCATCCATTCAAAAACATCCTAGTTTCAAACCACTCTTCGCTGAATGGTCGGAGGATCAAGTCTCCATAACCGAGGAGCAACGACGATTCGAATCGATTAGTACCCAGCTGGGGATCCCTATCCACACTGCATATGTAGCACTTAAGCTTGCATATGCCAACCCCGCCTACCACGGCTTTTCGTACCCCGGAACCGGTCCTGCGCCACCCGAGAGCACAGTACCCCTCTAGTCTCCAGGCACGATGGCCACGAGGGTACACGCTACTCTCACCATCTCTCCACTCCCAGTGCGTGGTTGTCGGTTCCTGCAGTACAGCCACAGGAGTCAGAGGCTTTTCATAGTATGTGGCTAGTTGCAAAGTCTCGATCCAACAGGCCTACAACGAATGGTCCTTAATGCCTTTTCCGTCGACGACAATGCATTGGGACTCTAACCCAAGTACAAATGTCCATTCGGTTTTCAAATCCCGTTTCCGTCGGTGACAATTGTTGGGACTCTAACCCAATGCCACGATCACCGAGCAGGAAATCCCTTCCCGTCGATGACAGAGTACTGATCAGGTGCACAGCCACCGAACGAGAATAATACCAATTCCCTTTTTCGTGTTTAAATATCATATCACAATAGCTCAAAATAGCATTTACGCAAATCTACATTATTCAAGCAGGGCTAAGCATTTTCCAATGTTTTCATTTTAAAACTGGTTTCTAGGGATAATATATCAAGGTAGGTAATGCAACAAGTAGGTGACAATCAACTCTTATCAACGTAATGTATTAGATTAACTCAAGTTATAAACATTTTGTAAATCACAAGGAAGGGGCTGAATGCACCGGGGCTTGTCTGTTGCTTGGAGTAGATAGAACTCTGAAGTCAACGCCGAGAAAATCCACGTCCACCGAGAGAAGACCTTTCTCGGGACTTGCTCCCAATAACATTTACCGCGCGTTCACTACACGAAGCAGTAATGCAACACTTACATGATGATATGTACGCCATGATGCAGGAGATGCATTAAACTTAAAAGTAAACTTACTTTAGAAAGTTGAGTACAACTTTCCTTCACGATAAAATTATAAAACAAACTTCGTTAGACAAGGTGGTGGTTGTACAATTTATTCATTGATCATTTTAACAGTCATAGAAAACCGAATTAATTTTTCCTTATAACATCACTACACTTTTGTTTAAACAAGTTATTAAACCCTATTATTATATGCGAATAACATAAATTATTAGTGTTCCTAATTAACAATTTAATTAAGGACCCAACCACTAATTAAGGTGCCAAGGATCATCTCCAGTTAATGACCCAAGGACATCACTCAATCCGAAAGTCACACAAACCTAAGTCATTAACTTTCTAATACATTTTATTTATCAATTAATTCAAACATTAATTAACCACTAATTAAATCACTTCCAACTGGATCCAAACTTTACCAATAGATAGATCTTGAGCTTAAACAGTACTAAAATAAATTTCATGATTTTTGGATTTACAGAGAATTAATTAAAATTACTCAAAATTGCATTTATTAATTAATCTACTGATTTTTAGCTCGTACAGGAAGTATTTAAAATATTTATTTAATATTTTTACTGCATTCTATACATTACAGAGAGGCTTCACAAATTTTTGCATAATTTTAGGAGCTCTATTTATTTCTACTCAAAAATGTCAATATTCAGCACTATTTATTTACCAAGAAAATGAAAAAATCACTTTCATAATTGGAAAAGGGCCCTGACCTATTCTGGCCTGAGTCGGCCCAGCAGTGCACGAGCCGGTCCAGCGCGGCCCGCGCTCGCTCATGCCCCTCGTCAGCCTTTCCCGTGCTCCTAGACCGGGCACCGGCCGGCCCAGTAAGGCCCACTCGGCCACCCCCCTTCTTCAACCTCGAGCAGGGGAGGGGCGTTGCCGCGCGTGCACCCACGCCGGCCGGTGGCGAGGTCCGTCGATGGTGACCCATACCTCCGACCACGCACCCAAAACATGAACCCCTAAGCCCGCGAGCATCCTAGTACCTACAGCCTACGGGAGACTCGTCTCCGACGAGCGTGCGCCCGACCATGGCGGTCGCACCGCCGCGGTGACCCCTGCTCCGCCCGCTGAATGCGGTAGAGTTCAAACTTGTGGCTCAGAGAGGACTAGTGGCTCACCGAGACTCTCAGACGATGACTGGAAAGAGTAGAGACGATGTAGAGGGAGGAGCCCGACAATCCCGACGTTCGCAGCGGCGTTCACCGGAGACGACCGTCCGTTCCCACAAACCTAGGGTACCAGAGAACAAACCATCAAGTGCGTGAGTATTAAGGAATCAACCAGGACACCGAACACATGGCGAGACAGGCGGGAGCTCACCAGAACGAGGTACACACACCGAACCACCCCACGGCGGCGCTCTCACCGGCCACGAGGGAGAAGACAGCTGACCCCTCGGCTCGGACTACTAGAGAGGGCTCAAGTAGGTCCAAATGACTCGCAACAGAGTCTATGTTTTACTGGCACGACGAATTGGACAAAGGCTCAAGCACGACGACCAATTTGGCCATGGACGAGAGCTTGGTCGTCGGTGACGATGGAGAGGAAAGTGGAGAAGGGATGGACGAACGTCGCATATAAGCGACTGGGACGGTGTGGATAAGGGCGAGGATGTCCCGGGGCCCCAGCGAAGCTCGTGCGGCGGCGACAACGCGCAAGCCGGCCGGACGGCGGCAGCGCGCGTCGTGCGCACCCACACGCAGCGTGCACGCCGTGCCCGTAGGGGCCCGGTACTGTTGACAGAGCTAGGTCAAACCCTATAAGTTTCAAATTATGGTTACTCCAAGTTGAATCAGAGAAAAGGCCTAAAACAAAAGTTGTGCAAAATTTTATTAAGATCAAGTTTGCTTCTTGAAGTATGCTCAAATTCGGCTTAGTTTTGAAAATATTTAAAAGGGGGTAAATCCCCAATTTGAATTTCAAACACAATTTCTCAAATTACTTTCAATTTTTATCAACAACTTGAAAAATGGTAAAAATAAAAGTTTCTCTACTCATTGAGCCCAACAACCTTCATTAAAGCAATTGTGTTGGATTCCTCAAAATTTTGGAAATGGTTTTTCAAATTCAAATTTCAAAACATTGATTTGAGGTTAATTTGAATTCCCACTGTATAACTCCAAAATCCCCAAATATAAAAGTTGTTCAATTAGAAAAGCCTTACAACTTTAATTAAAGGGGTTTGTCCTAATTCTAGATAGTTTTTGAATTGGAATTTTAAATTTGAATAAACAAACACTCTTTGGGTTTTAATTTAAATTTTTACTGGCAAACTTTAAAATCTCCAAACATGAAAGTTGTTCTATTTTGAAAGGTCTAAAACTTTTATTAAAAGACCATCATCAAATTCCTACTAGTTTTTGAATTTGTATTTCAAGTTTAAACTTTAAAACCTAGATTAAGGTTTTATTTGAAATTATTTTTAATAACTTTAAAATTGCCCAAAATAGAAGTTGCTCAACGTTTAAAGATTTACAACTTTTATTTAAGGCCCAACACCTAATTTCCTTAAGTTTTCAAATTAGGGTTTTGGGTCCGATTAGGGTTTTTAATTGTTTTCCTTTTTATTTTCTATTTAGATTTAGAGGCATACACACGAACAATTATTTTAAACCATAAAGTCACTCAAAGGTTCCTAAGCACATTCACATGTGAAAATGAAAAAGTTGCCCTAGTGATGCACAGTAACAATGATTTTATGCTGGATGAATTACATGCAATCATGATGACATGGCAGGTTTTAATTAACCATAACACCAGGGGTGTTACAGTAAATTGATAAATAGAGGAAAGGGTAATGACACAAAGACACGACAAGGTTTTGGATAACTAAAATAACTAGTAGAGTATAGTTAGGTGGGAGAACAACGAGTGTGTATAAGACTCCTATGACTCTTACTTTACTCCTGTGAATTGTCTTATCAAATGGATGAAATACACTAAGTCGGCTACCTTACTTCCGGTGTGTAGGGGATAGTGCAAGACAATAGAGGATATAACCTCTACCCGAAGCACCTATGCTCTTATGGGAGCCTACCTTTTAAGAACTTGCCTAAAACACGTGGAGGGATACTAAGACTAGACAGGGCTGTCACCACCTGCTAGCACCCACTAACAATCCGTGCGACAAGTGGCATTCAAAGGTAAGATCTAGCCTAAGAACCACGCTTACACTAAGTCTCATTACTCCAGCTGCGTACCAACAGCTAAAGCACCCTATGACAGGCGATGAACTACGCACATGAGCTGTTTACAGGATCACTATCTAGTGTAAGTCAACTATAAAGTAAGACAAGACACAACAATATTATAATGAATAATAAAACACTAAGTAGAGACTTAGTAAAGTAAAGCAAAGATAATATATTGATAAAAGCAAAGTCTTACAGAAGGAAAGGTACAAGAGCTGTACCAGACTCTCTAGCAAACGACTCCTGAGACCCCAAGCGTAGCTCGACTCGACTCTAACTTCCACACTAGACTAATACTACTACTAAAGAGTGGAACTAGCTTGCTTCTCTTGTCTCTTGTGTATCTTGTGTCTTGAAGAGGGTGATGGCAGCCTCTATTTATAGGGGAGAGTGAAGGAGTGCCACGTCAGCGATCTGAGTGCTCCTTGCCTCTTCACCCTTGGATGAACTGACCTTGAACCGCCTCAAGATGGACGGCATTGGTGAATCCAGCACGTGGGAATCATGCAGGAAGGCGGTGGAGGCCAACCGACCTGGCTGGGCACCAGGGGGTCGGCCGACCCCCTATGATAGGTGGGCCCAGTGAGGTGTTGTCCCCACCAGTCATAGAGCATGGCTGTGTACTTGATTTGTTGGTACTTGTCGGTTCACGCCTTGAT
Source organism: Eremochloa ophiuroides (assembly GCA_038502445.1). Taxonomy (NCBI): domain Eukaryota; kingdom Viridiplantae; phylum Streptophyta; class Magnoliopsida; order Poales; family Poaceae; genus Eremochloa; species Eremochloa ophiuroides. Next base: position 48,709,661 of record JAHLJS010000007.1, read on the forward strand.
CCATGTGCCTTGATCTTCCACCATTGATTGGAAACACAACTTTGATCCAAAGGTGGAATTGAGTTGGATGGAAGGTCACACGGATTGTGCCATATCAGTAGAACCAGGTAGACGGTGGGGTCGGCCGACCCACACATAGGCCCACCTTGAGCTCTCCTCTCTTCTACGTGATGTTGTGCACCATATCTTGATCTTCCCTGCATTCACAAGCTGAGAGTACAAATGGAACTCGTTATTGTTAAAATATGTTCATGATATGCTTATTCTTCCTTGAATCTGAGGCATGTTGATGGTGTTAGAGTGTGGAATTTAAGGGCTTATCCACCGTCAACAAGATCCCCCAAGCTTAACCTTTGCTCGTCCCGAGCAAATAATTAAACTTAGCCTCGGTGGATCAGGAGTTGATACAATGTTATATTTCAATAATACCATGTGCACAACAAAATACTTCTCTTTTGAATGGACAAATTGGCTATAAAAACTCATCCATTTTACCTTAGTCCTTTATGGGGCTAATGACTTTTCCTTTGCCTTAGGTGTTTGAGAGACAGAACAGTTTGATTAGAGCACTAACTTTCTCCTTCTTTGCAAGTTTCATACTGGAGGTTTTAGCAATGTTAAAAGAAAACTTAATGTTCCTCATATGGTTCTCTGATGTCGCTCAAATGGTGTAAGATTCCTTACCAAGGCACAAAGTAATTTTGCCTTCTCTTTGTCATCCTACTTCTAATCATGGCTTATGTGGAGCTCAAGGTAGGAATGAAAGGATATAGCATACTTACTCTGCATATGTTGTAGAGTCAAAGCTTGGATCCATAGAGAGAAGCGTCATGCCCTTAGATCAAGATGTGCAAGTGTGTGGAAAGAGTGGACTATAATGCTTCTCTATTTAAAATTGTATCTCTCTCCAATAAATTTTTAGAGACATGGCTATCATTTTTCTTCTTTTATTCATGAGCTTAGACTTGCTCATTTCTTTTTCTTTTCTTTTCTATGGACTTCCCATGTCCATTTTTCTTTTTTTTCATTTTACATAGCCTTTTGTCTCTTCTACCAAATTAACTAAGAGAGATATTTTAATGACTTTAACACATGGAGCATTTATTTGGTGGAGATGAAAGTCATGTGATTGCATACTTCCAGTGTAGAAGCAGCATGTATATGTGGTGTGTACGTGATCTTGATCTTGGGGGCATGATAAGACCCTCAATAAGGGTCAACAAGACTTGACAAAACTCAATACAAAGCAAATAGCTTATGTGGAAGGTTTAAAACATGTGTAGCATATTTGGCTTGTGGTAGGAATTTATCACCATTTGAGGAACAATAAGGTTTTGATTGTTTTAAGAAATCAATCTCCAGTAATCATGCATGCTTAGAACAATATTATAGTAACTCTTGTTTTACTATATCATATCTCACAACAACTTAGACTTAGTTCTACCACTTAGCATCCATAAAGTTTTCAGGTTCATGATGATTTTAAATGAGCTAAGAAATCCATGCTTAAAGAAATACTAAGTTGTAAGCTAGGCATTAAAGAAATATTAATAGAGCAACTATTCATCATTTCCATGAGGGAGATAAACATTCAAGAGACATATGAGATAAAGATTTTTTTTAAAGCAAAGATAAAAAACTGAAAATAAATGCAATAAGAGGAGATAGAGGACTTACCTTGGTGGGGGAGAGGATCTCCCCCAAGTTTGCCTTTTGCTCATTGTGGTGGCGGATAGTATTGGAACCATTCCGCCCAGCGTTGTGCTTCTTCATCATGGATAGATTGCATGAGTTGGGCATTTTGTTGTGCCAAACTCAGAGTTGCATCTTGCTCAACTTGCATTGTGCCCATGTCGTCGAGGAGTTGATCCATCTCTGACCTTTGATTCCAACTCCCCCTCGCCCGTGCGGACGGACGGGGAGTGCGCACTCTTGGAGTTTGCTGTTGGGGCCGTTCCATGGACCCTGAAATGTCCATGGAACTTGCCTCATCGCCTTTTTCGTCGCCTCCTCCTGCTGCTCGTGAGGTGCCGCCTTGCTCAAATTGAGCGGCTTGTGACATACTCCTTGTCACCCTTCTTATCCCTGGAACATTTTGGCTTCTTGCCTCCCGGTCCCAATTTATGGTTAGTGTGCGCAGCACATACAACCGACGTCTCTCACATGGGAGAGAGATTTCGGTTGTATGGCCTGGATAAATCATTTTTAGATTACCATTTTCATCTCTTTTTAGGACTTGAGCACTTGTGAAGAAATCTTCAGTTATCATGTCTCTAGGAGAAGCAATATATTCAAAGTAGTGTTTTCCATTTAGCAAGTCCATTGTTTCAGCAATGCGAGTGATAAAAGAGGTAAAGAATATAGGCTCGCTTCTTTGGAAAATACCAAGCCAAAAATGAACTAGAATCTTAGCAGGTGAAACTTTTATTTTCTTGGTCATGGCATAAAGTAGTCTTAACTCATCATTGAGCAGGATTTGCACATTGGAGCCAGGCAAAAGGGTTATGGCCATCCAGTAGTAGAGTAAGCGCAAAGTAGGATTATGGATTTCATCAGTTTTAGGATCAGAGCAGTCATTAGTTCCAGTTATGGCTTTCCAGAAATCAGCTTTATCAAATTTTCTTGTGGCACTAACTAGATCTAGATGACAGTTATTATCAAAGCCAAGTGCCATGCTAAAAACTTCCCAAGTTAAATTATACTCTTGATTGAACATGTGAAAATAGACATTATCATCAGTGGTTTGCAAAGAGCATAGAAATTCCATGGTGAGTTTTTCAATTCCAAGTTCTTGAACTTCCCAAAAGCTTCCCCACCCGATTGTATTGAAAATAGTATTAAATTCAGTGGTCATACCTATACTGTCCAGAAGGACAGGGTCGATGATGCTAGTATGTTCATAACTGCGGTGTTAGATGGAGAGATACCTTTGGTACTCTTCTTGGTCCAGCATAAGGCCGCTCTCGGGATCGAGCGTCCTCTCGAGAGGCATTCCAAAGCTTTGTCTCGATGTAGCTTCTCTTCCTTCATCTTCGTCATGGCGGGGTCATCGGGAGGAACTCCCTACGACACCCTTGGCCTTCTTGAATGCGGTGGAGAACTTCTTCATCTTCCTGCAACAATGAGACAACACAAGAATGCACTAGGACAACAAGGATTAGCATTAGCGTTAGCGTTAGCTGTCCCAATGTTGGTAGTCCTTGTGGGGTATGGATACCTCCACAAAACCATTCTTGTGGGTAGGAGTACTCCACAAACAAATTGTTGAGAGCAAATATGAGAGTAAGACAAGCTTTTACAACTACAATGTTTTTGGATTTTTGTTTTGAGTGGCTAACTACAACTAAACTTGATAAAGAACTTGCTCATCTAGAGAGAAGAAGAGAAATTGTGTGCTCGAGATGATTCAGCTGGTTTGGGTGTGGAAATGAGCACACAATGCTGCGGTTTTTATAGGGGGAGAAGGGCTGGTGACAAGGCCACTAGGGCCAGGTCGGCCAACCCCACTATGACAGGTACAGGGCTGCTTTCACCTTTGGACATGGAATCTATTTGAATTCGAACATAACTTTGCAGAAAGGGCTTCAAATATGGGTCGGCTAACCCATGTTTGGTCCCCTTTTCAGCTTTAAACAGTGTGTTTCACTTTGTCCAGTAAAGTAAAGACTAGTGGTGGACCAAAAGTGGTGAAATTTTTAGAAATTCCCTTGCCTAGTGCTGAAAGAGAAAGGTGTATGACAAAAGTGGAGACATGATTTGAAATGATTCCCATGGACCATGGGAACACTAATGCATGCCTAGGTGACCACTTTTCATAATTTGGATGGTAGTGGATGTTGGATTCTCCTTGGAGCATGTGAAAGTGATCATGACCAAAGGTGGTCGACCAAATTCAAAATGAGTTGGTGATTAAAGTTGAGATAATGGACACCAGACCAACACCACCAGAGGTGAGTGGGCCACACGGTGGGGTCGGCCAACCCCACCTTGGGTGGTCCCACCACCTCAGGTGTGAGCACTACATTTCTTTTCAAATTTTATTTATCTAGGTATTTTATTTTTGTCGAAATAAATTATTGCAAAGTTTAAATATGAAGATGCATTGCAAAAATGCAAGAATTGAAATGCGAAAATTAAATATGAGATAAGTACTAATTTACCTTACCAGAAAGGGCTCCATGTTTTAGGTCCGTAGAGCAGGACCTCTCCGTTCGGGTTCATTCTTCGGGTGCTTCGGTCGGTCCCGGAGATGGGGACCATGATCATCGCACCTCTTTCTTCCGCCATTCCTTCTTGGTTGATGCTTGCGACTCAGCGAAGTCAGCCTTGCTTACCGCCTCGGCTTTACTTACCAGTTCGGTCTTTTTGGCTTTTGTCAGTCGATTCTTTCGGCGGGGGTGCATATTGAGGCTTGTTCTTCCATAGGTTCTTCCTTGCCTGTTGCATAGCTTTATAACCGTTGAAAGAACATTTAATTCTCTTACCTGGGAGTTGGAAGTGGACTTGGCCGGATCCCACGTAGATGTTGGCGTTAACGGTGTTGAGGAACGACCTTCCTAGGATGATGGGGACTTCGTCATCGGCTCCCATATCAAGGATGATGACGTCGGCAGGGATGTATTCGTCTTGAACTTTGACAAGGATATTGTTGGCGTTTCTTAGCATCATTACTAAAGATAGACTAAAAGCCCATCCCTAGCAATGATACTAGAAACGTGTGTTGACATCCCTAACCACCATTACTTTAGAAAGGTAACTCTCGGCCCTTAACGGCGCCGGCCAAGATAATGCAGTCTGGTAATAACAGTTAGAAGTGACTGATTGGCCTTCCCAACCATCATTACTTACGATATGCAAAACTGAAGCATGACGCCTTGGGGTGTAACAAGAATTACAGTCCTTAGGTAATGGAACTTAGGTATGCCAATCATGATAGCTCAGTATAGATAAATCCGCAAGCGCACGGAACTATCATTGTAGCATTTCAACCCGTGAGTATTCAGGGTGTCGTATTTATAACTTCCCGTAGGAGGGCAGGACGAATGCATCTAGCTTTGGCATAAGCATGATCACTTATTGAATGCATAGGTAGACATAGCATAGGCAGGGGTAAATCATAGTTCAAAGATAGTGGACACACATTTGAGCCGACCTCAAGGATAAAAGAGAAATAAAGAATAAAAGAATATATCTAATTGAGCAGGCATTGGTCATATATAACTATGTAAAGAACTATTAGTAAACATCTAACTAGCATGTCTAGTATCAGGACTAGGTCTGGGATGATAGGGAGATCCCCGCAGCTAGTCTGCCAGCCGATAGAGACTTTACGAACTCCTACCCAATATCCGAACGTGGGGGAGTGCTAGGGATGGACAGGGCTGTCACCACCTGCCCACCTACCCCTCTGCCCATGGGATACCGACATATTCGCCGATCTCCGCATACCCAAGCACCATACTCGCGTACTTGGAAACAACTCCTAACCCCCTAGGACCCTACCCCTTCGGAGTGACAGGCTAGGCTAAGAGCAACCGAGAAGGCACGACGAACCGTCACCTCATCCCTAGTTCTTCCTCTATTCATACTAAGTCGATGAACGATGAAAAACAACGATGAACATATCAAGAACATAACACATAAACTATATGCTAGTTCATATATCATGATCATAACATGACCAAGACTATACTCTAGTTCATATGCATTGCTATATAAATAAGATAAGAACTTGAACTTGGAAGAGAACTGCATTGTATTCATACCGAGGTGTTCCTTCTTCTCCCAAGGATATATACTCTCCTTGCTAGCTCTTGCCTTGCTCTAATACTAAAACTAATCTAAAGAATACAAGTGAGAGGTAACGTAAATGGCTCCAAATGATGGTGTGTGTTGAATGATGAAGGAACACCATCTATTTATAGCTAGAGTAGGGTGGTTTGGCGTCTCTAAGTTTGGAAGGAGGTGAAACCGCCCTTGGGAAACCGCCTAGAGCACCGCCTCCGAAGACTGGGCCCGGGAGGCCACACCAGGGGGCAGCCGCACCCGGGGGCGGTCGGTCCCCTAGCTGGGCCCGCTGGCCACCGCCTTCGGGTGGTCGGTTGCTCCCTGGGCCTGGACCTCCCCCGTGGTTACGGATAGATCCATTTCAGTTCTTAGGTGGGCTATCTCGTTTGGTTTGCGCCTTTTCTGAATACGCTTTCCGGTAGTGCGCTTTCTTGTGAATTTTATGTATTTCCACGTGTCAGACCTGCAAGTTACATATACAACAAAACTCGTGGAAAGTTTACATAAAAGCCCTACCTACTATTTATTTTAGTAACATATTGGCGGTAAGAAATAGGCTCTAAGGACCGCCAACAACTCCCCCACACTTAGTCCTTTGCTCGTCCTCGAGTAAAGGTTTGAAGGACTAAGCGGGTTTATCTCCTTGATTTGAAATCTGCGTACAAGTTATTCCAAACTTCACCTAAACCTGTGGACTTCCAAGTGTCTACTAAGTCATCTTGGGTAATTGAAAAATGGAATAGCCTGGATTCAAATCTTCTTACTTGTATCCCTGCTCAGAAACTTGAGTTTTTGTGAAGTTTTGAAAACAAAAAGATAGCACTTGTTCCTTGAATGATTCTCTCAAGTCACTTATTTGTATGTGGTTCCTCACCAAGGCATAAATAGGGATTGCCTTCACTTGATCACCCTGCCTCTAAAAAGTTTATCTGGAGTTTTAGGTAGGGAGGAAAATACTAAGGTATAGTTACCTTGCATGTATTGTCAAGTCAAACCCTGGACCGCACCGGAGGAAAGCGTCATACTCTTAGATCAGAATGTGCATGTGCGTGGAAAGAATATGGTGGGTATTATTGGTGCCTAACCTAATTCCACTATGCCCTTTGAAACACATCTCCCTCCTTATCAGGACTTAGAAAAATCTTTTATGAGGGCATGAGTTATCCTTATTCTCTCTCTTCTTTTTATATATATATATTTAAATATATATTTCTTTTCTTCTTCTTCTTTTCTTCTCCACTTTTTTTTCTTCTCTTTTTTTTCATTTTTTTTCTTCTCCACCCTTTTTTTCACCTTTTGGAAGATAGCCTCATGCTTTTATTTGTAACAAAGACTTTAAGGGAGATGTGAACAAAGATTCAGAGCATTTATTTGGATGGGACCTAATATGTATATTTTTGGTTCACCCTCAGTGTAGGAGTAGAACATTTTGGGTGGATCAAAGTGGAAGGTATATTTTGCGCCTACTCCCAAGGTAGGAGTAGTGCAATTATTTGGTGGATGGATGAATGTTGTGCGCAACTCTCAGTGTAAGAGTTGGCAACCTTATTTGTGGGTGCGTGAGATCCGATCTTGAGAGCATGAAATTTCTCTCAACAGGGGGTCACAAAACTTGACCAAACTCAACACAAAGTAAGATGCATATGTGGAAGGTTTTGTCATGAAAGATTATGTATGGCCTTGGTAGGTATTTGCAATCATTCAAGGAACATGCTATATTGATTTTTGTTTTGTAAAAATAAATTCCAAGTTCTTTGCAAGAAATGAGTAGGCATCATGTCATCCTACTATATCTCATTCGTCAATCACTTAGATAAAATGGGGTCCCTATGATAAGTGTTCACAAGTAATAGGAATATTGGCAAAGAATAAAGAGTATGCAAACTTTAATCATAGGATGCCATGGAGATGGAGCATCAAAAGTTTTGTCTTTTCAAAAGTGTTCAATGTTAAATTTCAAAACTTTGAAAAGAGCGGGGGTAGAGTTGCACAAACCATCGTTGAAGATGAAGGAACTAATGGAAGTTGTTTGTCTTGTCCTTTTGTTTGATGGGTTGCTCGATGTTTGTGCAATGTGTTAGGGAGATCTCGAATTTGTTGTAGTTATGCTTGAGAGATCTCCCCCACACTTATTTTTTGTACCTGCTTTTGTTATAACAAAGAAAAGAAAACAAGAGGGTCTACAACAGGCAAGGGTCTTATTGGCTAAAAGATCAAGGAAACAAAATTTTATTATTTAGTTATTTTTATTTTATTAGGAACTTGTTCAACCAACTTTAATTAGAGCTCAAACAAGGCTGATATAAAAGACGCAACGAAAACATAGCCAAGACTTATCCCCATATCAGATTACTGCCATTATTTATTAAAACAACTCAAGGTTCATTAATCAAATTTCAATACCATGTGAAAACATGATTAAAGAAGACTATTTCAACCTAAGCACCATGCTTAATTTAAAAACAACCTGTGGATGTTACTCACGAGAATATATCCAAACAAGAGCATATGACATAAACAGGGAAGCATGAATTTGAATGATCATAAGGAGATAAGTATGAGCGAAGAGGTTGGTCAACATTTATTACTTTTTGCATACCTGAGTGTTCTTACCAGCATCATATGTGGATTTCTTTGAAGATGCTGCACCGGTGGCGTGGACGTACAGGCTCCAACTCAGCTGAACCATCAGGCCAGATCACACACACAACTAGTGTATATGGACCTTGGCCTTATTGGTAGCAAAGGTGTAAAGGAGTAGAGTCCTTTTCTTTTCTCTCTCTCCTTTTTTTCTCTTTTTTTTGAAAGATAACTACTGATGACCTTCGGCAAGGGCTCAACATTTATAGTCTATTGGCAAGACTTCCTCCTCTTCATTGCTCTACAGCTGCATGAACAAACTTGGGAGAATTCTCGGGTTGCCCCGAGATATTTCCCGTATTGTTGACAGGAATAGAAGCAGCAATTTGAGCAAACTGTTTTTCTATCATTTTATTGAAACTCAGCTGATGTTTAACAAAATAAGATAGAGTTTTAAGTTTAGCATTTATAGATTCAAACATTTTATCATTAAAGGAAAGCTTTCTAGCAAGATCTGCATTAAACTTAGCTTGCCTTAAAACAAAATCTCTTGAGGAAGGTTGATTGAAATTCAATTTGAAATTTGAATTGAGATTAGAAGAATTACCTTGTGGGTGGTTATGGTTGTTCCACCCATTATTACCTAGTTGTTGATGTTGGCGAAACCCGTTGTTGACGTAGGTCGCTTCTTCCTGGGTTTTGGGACAGCTGTTCCCCGAATGGCCAACATTTCCACAGACTTCACATGTCATGTGTGAGTCCGTGGCTTGGACGGTGCCTGTGGTGGGTTCTATGGCACGGTCGTCCAGCCTCTTTATTAGGAGGTCTATTTTTGCGGCAAGCAAATCCGTCTCCTTCACGGTATGCATGCCTTCTTGTGTTTCTCTTCCTTCTCCCCAGCTTTGGTTTGCTACCATCTTTTCGATGAGTGCAGTGGCTTCTCGATGGTGAGGGAGAGGAATGCCCCTCCAGCTGCGGCGTCAAGGTGCCCTTTTGACATGGCTGTTAGGCCCTCGTAAAAGTTGTGGAGCACCAGCCAATCTTCCATTCCATGGTAGGGACAGGCTCGGACATAGTTCTGCAGCCTCTCCCATGCCTGAGGGATGGACTCGAGTGCTGTTTGCTAGAAGTTGGATATCTCCTCCCTTAGAGCAATGGTTTTGCTCATGGGGATGAACATGGCGAGGAACGCCATGGAACATTTGTCCCACGTGTTGACAGCTTCCTTGTTTTGGTAGGACCACTGTTTCGCCTTCCCTGTAAGGGAAAAAGGAAACAGGCGGAGCTTGATTCTAGTTGGTGCGACGTCTTTGGTGATGATGGTGTCGCACAATTCAAGAAAGTGTTGAAGATGAGCATTTGTGTCCTCATTTGGCAAGCCACAGAACTGGCTTGCCTGCACCATCTTGATTAGGCCAGTACGGAGCTCGAAGTTTCTATTCCCGATATTGACAGCGGGCCCAACGGGCACGTTGGCAACAGTAGGGTGGAGTAGTCGTGGAGTGTCTTGGCCATGATGATAGTAGCGGATGGTGCGGGAGTGAATGGTTCGTCTATCGATGGAGTAGCAGAAGAAGAAGTGGTACGGGACCTGTTCTTCCTTAGGAGTGCCTCCGGATTGTCGGTGAAGTTGTTCGACAGGTCGAAACCACTCATACACTATCCTGTTTTCTTTCCAATAAAAAAGAGGAAAAATACAAGAGAAGTAAGCCTGCCTAAACTATGGCCACCTTTTGCTTATTGTGCAATCAATGCCTATACCAAGCTAGATGTTTTTATTTCCTTTTGCCCTCCCCGGCAATGGCGCCAGAAATACTTGTTGGCGTTTCTTAGCGTCATTACTAAAGATGGACTAAAAGTCCATCCCTAGCAACGATACTAGAAATGTGTGTTGACATCCCTAACCACCATTACATCAGAAAGGTAACTCTCGGCCCTTAACGGCGCCGGCCAAGATAATGCAGTCTGGTAATAACAGTTAGAAGTGACTGATTGGCCTTCCCAACCATCATTACTTACGATATGCAAAACTGAAGCATGACGCCTTGGGGTGCAACAAGAATTACAATCCTTAGGTTAGGTATGCCAATCATGATAGCTCAGTATAGATAAATCCGCAAGCGCACGGAACTATCATTGTAGCATTTCAACCCGTGAGTATTCAGGGGTGTCGTATTTATAATTTCCGTAGGAGGGCAGGATGAATGCATCTAGCTTTGGCATAAGCATGATCACTTATTGAATGCATAGGTAGACATAGCATAGGCAGGGGTAAATCATAGTTCAAAGATAGTGGACACACATTTGAGCCGACCTCAAGGATAAAAGAGAAATAAAGAATAAAAGAATATATCTAATTGAGCAGGCATTGGTCATATATAACTATGCAAAGAACAGTTAGTAAACATCTAACTAGCCTGTCTAGTATCAGGACTAGGTCTGGGATGACAGGGAGATCCCCGCAGCTGGTCTGCCAACCGATAGAGACTTTACGAACTCCTACCCAATATCCGAACGTGGGGGAGTGCTAGGGACTGACAGGGCTGTCACCACCTGCCCACCTACACCTCTGCCCGTGGGATACCAACATATTCGCCGATCTCCGCATACCCGAGCACCATGCTCACGTACATGGAAACAACTCCTAACCCCCTAGGACCCCACCCCTTCGGAGTGACAGGCTAGGCTAAGAGCAACCGAGAAGGCAGGACGAACCGTCACCTCATCCCTAGTTCTTCCTCTATTCATACTAAGTCGATGAACGATGAAGAACAACGATGAACATATCAAGAACATAACACATAAACTATATGCTAGTTCATAAATCATGATCATAACATGACCAAGACTAAACTCTAGTTCATATGCATTGCTATATAAATAAGATAAGAACTTGAACTTAGAAAAGAACTGCATTGTATTCATACCGAGGTGTTCCTTCTTCTCGCAAGGATACAAACTCTCCTTGCTAGCTCTTGCCTTGCTCTAATACTAAAACTAATCTAAAGAATACAAGTGAGAGGTGAGGTAAATGGCTCCAAATGATGGTGTGTGTTGAATGATGAAGGAACACCATCTATTTATAGCTAGAGTAGGGCGGTTTGGCGTCTCTAAGTTTGGAAGGAGGTGAAACCGCCCTTGGGAAACTGCCTAGAGCACCGCCTCCGAAGACTGTCGCTGGCCACCGCCTTCGGGTGGTCGGTTGCTCCCTGGGCCTGGACCTCCCCCGTGGCTACGGATGGATCCATTTTAGTTCTTAGGTGGGCTTTCTCGTTTGGTTTGCGCCTTTTCTGAATACGCTTTCCGGTAGTGCGCTTTCTTGTGAATTTTTTGTATTTCCACGTGTCAGACCTGCAAGTTACATATACAACAAAACTCATGGAAAGGTTAGATAAAAGCCCTACCTACTCTTTATTTTAGTAACATATTGGCGGTAAGAAATAGGCTCTAAGGACCGCCAACAGATATCCCTTGCCAATCCCTCGGGGAATCGGATGGATTGATCGGCCATCTGCAATTTGACAAAAGTGGGGTATAAAGGTCCCCCTAACAGATTTTCATACATTACCTTGGACATGATGTTAGCTCTCGATCCAAGGTCACAGAATGCGTTGTTGAAGATGTGTGGCCCGATCTCGCAGGTGATGGTTGGATGGCCGGGGTCACTCTTCTTGGCCATGAATGGTGGATCAAGAAGAATACCTAGGTTTGACCTTTGCGGAGGCTTACCGAACCTCGTAGAAATTAACCAGACACCTTCAACTGGTTCCTCAGGTTTACCTAGGATCTTACCTTGTTCGAAGGATGGGACAGCTGCTGCTGCTATTTGAGCTAATTGTGTTTCTAGCATTTTATTAAAGCTCAATTGATTTTTCATAGCAGTGGCAAAGCTATCCATTTTCTCATTAAGATTTTCAAGGATCTTATCATTAGCCATCATTTTCTTATTGATGCTATCATTGATTTTAGATTGGCCTAAGACAAGATCTTTAAGAGAAGGTTGGTTACTATAAGAATTATTGAAATTATTGCTGTTACCATTACCTTGATTACCTTGGTAGAAGGGGCGCGAGTTCCATCCTCCTTGTTGCTGGGATCGATACCCATTGTTGTTGTTGTTGATGAAGCTCACTTCCTCCTTCATTTCAGGACAGTTGTTGCCCGAATGATCTTCTGCACCACATACCTCGCACCATGGATCAGCTTCAATGGCTCGTGCGGTGGCGGTGGTCCGAATGGTCTCTTGTTCCTTTTTAGAACCTTCCTCAATCTTCTTCATCAAGAGGTCCATTTTTGCTGAGAGCATGTCCACCTCATGAACGGTGTGTATACCCCTCTTCTTGGGCTGGAGACGCTCCTCATTCCATCCTTGGTTGATAACCATCTTTTCAATGAGGTCCTTAGCATCCTTGACATTGTGTTGCAGGAATGCTCCTCTAGCGGCAGCATTAAGGTGACTACGGGCTAATCCAGTCAACCCATGGTAGAAACCTTGGATTAGGATATATTCTTCAATTCCATGATGAGGACAGGCACGAATGTACTCCTAGAGACGTTCCCATACTTCGGGAATCATCTCATCCGCTTGCTGTTGGAAGCTTGGAATCTTTCCTCGAAGAGCGCTGGTTTTGCCCATCGGGAAGAATTTCTTGAGGAATGCATTTGCCCATTTCTCCCAAGTGGTAGCTTCATTCTTGTTGGCATAGAACCATTGCTTCGTCTTCCCAAGTAGTGAGAATGGGAACAGGCGAAGACGGATGGCATCTGCAGAGACATTCGTGATAGTGAAGGTACCACACACTTCCAAGAAGTGCTGGAGATGGGCATTAGCATCTTCGTGCGGCTTCTCATAGAATGGGTTGGCTTGTACCATATTTATAAGCGCTGGCCTCAGCTCAAAATTGGCATCCATAAGTTGAGCTGCAGACCGGTGGCAATGTTATCAGCCGACGGTGCAGAGAACTCAGAGATGGTCTTTTGGGCCATAGCTTCTTTGATTGATAGTGCGGAGCCTCTTTCCTCGAACGGATTCAGGTTTGAAATGAACATTTGAGGGGGAACTTGATGGTGTCAAGTTCTCCTCAACAATTGCTCAGGATCTTCAATAAAGTTTGATGGCAATTGAAAACCGCTCATGCACTGTCTAGCTTCACGATAAAGAGAAACACAGACAGGGGTAAGCCTCTAACACTAATCGATAACTAAATTGATATTAGACTCCGGATTCAATTTTATTAATATTTCTAGACTGATGCTTTTGCCGGCAACGGTGCCAGAAATGCTTGTTGGTGTTTCTTAGCGCAATCACCAGAGACAGGGTGTTAGGCTATCTCTAATAACGGCGCCAGAAATGCTTGGGGGTATTTCTTATGTCAATTGGATAATTCTGCAAGCGCACAGAATATATCGCTGTAGCACTTCACCCGGGAGTATTTTAAGGTATCATTATTTATTTTATCCCAAGGGAAAGCAGTGCTAGAAATAATTAATAAAAGAGAGGGATCCTTAAGTCTATAGCAACTTAGTACCAACTAGTGATAGGGGGATAAATTGATAAATAGAGGAAAGGGTAATGACACAAAGACACGACAAGGTTTTGGATAACTAAGATAACTAGTAGAGTATAGATAGGTGGGAGGACAACGAGTGAGTATAGGACTCCTATGACTTTTACTTTACTCCTGTGAATTGTCTCATCAAATGGATGAAATACACTAAGACGGCTACCTTACTTCCGGTGTGTAGGGGATAGTGCGAGACAATAGAGGATATAACCTCTACCCGAAGTGCCTATGCTCTTATGGGAGCCTACCTTTTAAAAACTTGCTTAAAACACGTGGAGGGATACTAAGACTAGACAGGGCTGCCACCACCTGCTAGCACCCACTAACAATCCGTGCGACAAGCGGCATTCAAAGGTAAGATCTAGCCCAAGCACCACACTTGCACTAAGTCTCACTACTCCAGCTGCGTACCAATAGCTAAAGCACCCTATGACAGGCGATGAACGACACACGTGAGCTGTTTACAGGATCACTATCTAGTGTAAGTCAATTATAAAGTAAGACAAGACACAACAATACTATAATGAATAGTAAAGCACTAAGTAGAGACTTAGTAAAGTAAAGAAAAGATAATATATTGATAAAAGCAAAGTCTTAGAGAAGGAACGGTACAAGAGCTATACCAGACTCTCTAGCAGACGACTCCGGAGACCCCGAGCGTAGCTCAACTTGACTATAAATCCCACACTAGACTAATACTACTACTAAAGACTGGAACTAGCTTGCTTCACTTGTCTCTTGTGTATCTTGTGTCTTGAAGAGGGTGATGGTAGCCTCTATTTATAGGGGAGAGTGAAGGAGTGCCACGTCAACGATCCGCGTGCTCTTTGCCTCTCCACCCTTGGATGAACTGACCTTGAATTGCCTCAAGATGGACGGCATTGGTGAATCCAGCACGTGGGAATCATGCAGGAAGGCGGTGGAGGCCAACCGACCTGGCTGGGCACCAGGGGGGTCAGCCGACCCCCTATGACAGGTGGGCCCAGCCAGGTGTTGTCCCCACCAGTCATAGAGCATGGCTGTGTACTTGATTTGTTGGTACTTGTCGGTTCACGCCTTGATCCATGTGCCTTGATCTTCCACCCTTGATTGGAAACACAACTTTGATCCAAAGGTGGAATTGAGTTGGATGGAAGGTCACACGGATTGTGCCCTGTCAGCAGAGCCAGGTGGGCCCCATGGTGGGGTCAGCCAACCCACACATGGGCCCACCTTGAGCTCTCCTCTCTTCTACGTGATGTTATGCACCATATCTTGATGTTTCATGACTTGTTTGATCTTTCCTGCATTCACAAGCTAAGAGTACAAGTGGAACTCGTTATTAATAAAATATGTTCATGATATACTTATTCTTCCTTGAATCCGAGGCATGTTGACAGTGTTAGAGTGTGGAATTTAAGGGCTTATCCACCGTCAACACCCAACTACACCTACCTCGTCATGAAGATGCCAACGGAGACCGGCATCCTCACGGTACGCTCCAACCTCCAGACCACATATGACTGCGAGAAGGAGGCCATCGCCATGGCTGAAGCCACCGGCGTCTCCATCCTAATGAACACGTGCACAGTAGACGCACAGAAGCTGTCGCCCGAAGAACAAGTCATCCTGGAGAAGACTCCACCTAGAGCGGCGACCAAGAACAAGGAGACAAAGGACGTGGTCCTCGTACCCGGTGACCCGAGTAAAACTACTCGCATCGGGACGGATCTCGACCCCAAATATGAAGATGTGCTCGTCAGCTTCCTCAGGAAGCACGTCGACATTTTCACATGGAAACCTGTGGACATGCCCGGCGTACCCAGGAAGCTGATCGAGGACTCCTTGAATGTCTCAAAGACCACCAAGCCCGTCAAGCAGAAGCTCCAGTGATTCTCTCCAGACAAGAAGGAGGCTATTAGGGTAGAAATAGCTCGGCTCCTACCTGCCGGCTTTATCAAAAAGGTGTATCATCCCGACTGGTTAGCCAATCCAGTTCTTGTAAGAAAAAAGAATAATGAATGGAGAATGTGCGTTGATTACACCGATCTCAACAAACACTGCCCTAAAGACCCCCTTTGGTCTCCCCCGCATCGATGAAGTCGTCGACTCCACCGCCGGCTGCGAGCTGCTTAGCTTCCTCGACTGCTACTCCGGCTACCACTAGATCACCTTGAATGAAGAAGCCCAGGAGAAAACCTCCTTCATCATCCCCTTTGGGGCCTACTGTTACAAGACTATGTCCTTCGGCCTGAAGAACGCTGGTGCAACATATCAGCGAGCCATCTAGGCATGTCTCAACAACGTCATCCCAGACATCGCCGCAGCTTATGTTGATGACATCGTCATAACAACCCAAAAGGCTGAGGACCTCATCCCCAATCTCGAAGTAGTCTTCGAGAAGTTGTCTGCTTTCCAATGGAAGTTGAATCCCTCAAAGTGCATCTTCGGCGTTTCATCGGGCAACCTGCTCGGCAATATCGTCAACAAACGAGGCATCCTCCCTAATCCAGAGAAGATCGAGGCTGTCATGCGAATGAAGCCACCCACCAGCGTCAAGGACGTCCAAAAACTCACAGGGTGCATGGTTGCCCTGAGTCGATTCATCTCCAGGTTGGGCGAAAAAGGGCTCCCCTTCTTCAAGCTGCTCAAGGCCGGCGAGAAGTTCGTTTGGTCAGAAGAGGCCGACAGAGCTTTCAAAGAACTAAAGCGGTTCTTGGTGCATCCTCCACTCCTCACGGCACCCGTGAAGGCCGAAACCTTGCTACTCTACATCGCCGCGACCAGCAAGGTCGTCAGCACAGCCATTGTGGTTGAGCACGAGTAAGACGGTCATGTGTATCCAGTCTAGCGCCCAGTCTACTTCATTAGTGGAGTTCTGAACGAGTTCAAGATCCACTATCCGACGGTGCAGAAGTTGATTTACACCATCCTCATCACCTCTCGCAAGCTCTGCCACTACTTTGAAGCACACCCAATAGCGGTTGTCTCACAGTATCCCCTTGGCAACATCCTCCGTAACAAAGATGCCAACGGCAGGATCATGAAGTGGGTGGTCGAATTGGGAACCTACTCCCTTGACTTCCACAGCCGAACAACCATCAAGTCGCAAGTGTTGGCCGATTTTATCGCCGAGTGGACAGAGATGCAGGAGTCAGCACCTCTAGAGCAGGAGGAGCACTGGACGATGTACTTCGATGGATCCCTGAGCATTGGAGGGGCAGGCGCTGACGTACTCCTCATTTCGCCCTCCCATGAGCGTCTGTGCTACATGCTAAGAATTTATTTCAAAGCCTCCAACAACGCTGCCGAATACGAAGCCTCCTTACATGGCCTACAAATCGCCTCCGAGCTAGGCATCTGGTGGCTCATGGTGTATGGGGACTCCGCCCTAGTTATCAACCAGGTAAATAAAGATTGGGACTGCAACAGCGAGAAGATGGACACCTACGTCGCCGCAATTAGAAAGCTCAAAGGAAAATTCTTGGTCATCGAGTTTCACCATGTCGTCCGAGCTGAAAACTAGGCAGCCGAT
The DNA here is from genome assembly GCA_038502445.1 of Eremochloa ophiuroides. NCBI lineage: Eukaryota > Viridiplantae > Streptophyta > Magnoliopsida > Poales > Poaceae > Eremochloa > Eremochloa ophiuroides. The sequence goes on from JAHLJS010000007.1 coordinate 48,727,106, forward strand.
GAACTGTCCAAACTCGGCACATCACGGGCAGATATTCCCCCCGGTATCTTTGTCCAAGACTTGGTCAATCCTTCCATCCAGGCCGAAGAGGAGACAGAAGTCCCCTCCAACGATCAAATGGTCGCATGCATCTCCAACTTTGAAGAAGATTGGCGAGCCCCCTTCATCGCCTACTTGCTTGAAGATAAGATTCCTAACGAAAAGATCGAAGCCAAACGCCTAATACGTCATTCCAAGCACTACGTCTTGGTCGACAACAAGCTCATGCGTAAAAACGCCAAAGGCGAAGTGCTTCAAAAGTGCGTAACACAAGAAGAAGGTGTCAAGATACTCCAAGAGATACATGGAGGCATGTGCGGTAACCGCGCAGTTTCACGAACACCGGTCGGCAAGGCTTTCCGAGCAGGATTCTATTGGCCTACCGCCGTCTAGGACGCCGAAAAAATCATGCGGCACTGTGAAGCGTGCCAGTTCTTCGCCAAGCGCACACATGTCCCAGCACAAGAGCTGCAGACCATCCCCGCATCCTGGCCTTTCACCACATGGGGACTCGACATGATAGGCCCCTTCAAGGCGGCCAAAGGAGGATACCGCTGCCTCTATGTCTCCATCGACAAATTCTCCAAATGGATTGAGTACAAGCCACTGGTGAAAGCAACGGCATCCAAAGCTGCGGAGTTCTTCAATGACATCTCTCACCGTTTTGGTCTACCGAATAGCATCATCACTGACCTCGGCACCACCTTTACCGGAAATGACTTCTGGGATTTCTGTGACGAACGGAGCATCATGGTGAAATACGGCTCGGTGGCTCACCCTCGAGCTAACGGTCAGGTGGAAAGAGCGAACGAAATGCTACTCGATGCCCTTAAGAAGCGCCTTCATGAAGTTGTTGAAAGAAGCCCAGGAAACTAGATCCTCGAGCTGCCGGTAGTAATCTAGGGACTAAGAACCCAGCCCAGCCGAAACACCGGTGTATCTCCTTAATTCATGGTCTACGGTCCGAAGCGGTGCTCCCGGCAGACGTTGTGTTCCGGGCACCCCGAGTCGAAAACTATAATGAAGAAGTATCCAACGACGCCCGAGCTGAAGACATTGATAGGCTCGAAGAAGAGCGCCTGGTCTCCTGCGTACGCACGGCGAAGTACCTTGAAGGGCTACGACGATACTACAACCGCAATGACAATGGTAGATTCTTCGTGATCGGCGACCTCGTCCTTCGCCGCAGGCAGAGTAAGGAGGGCATGCACAAGCTTTCTTCTCCTTGGGAAGGGCCATACATGGCCAAGGCCGTAACTCGGCCAGGCTTGCATAGACTCTGTGACCTCGACGGCGTCAACATACCGAACTCCTGGAACATCGAGCACCTCCGTTGCTTCTGTCCTTGATGGCATGTCAAGGCAGATATGTGTATTTCCGTTTTATTACTTCAATAAAAGTTACATTGCTTCCCTACGCATATGTGTTGGTATTTGCAGATTAGCCATTGCTAACATTCGTCGTCAGCGCGTAAGCCCCGCAACTGATCGGGCAACACGACTTCATCGACGCATAAGCCCCTGAAAGCCCTTGTTTGGTTTTGATAATTAATGACATGCTAAGGACTAACCTAGATTGCTAGTGATGACAAGGTTTTAGGTTGGTCAATCCATGGTGTGAAGCCTAAAGGAAAATGGTGATGACTAAAGGAAGGCTTAATCATGGAAGGAGCAAAGGTGATCAAGTGAGAAGGCAAAGGTATAATCCAAATAGGTTTTCCTTTTGGTGAACAAGACACCTAGTAGGTGTGTTCACATTTAGGATAGATAGCCGACTATTAAGGGGAGAATGAGTGTTGGATTACTTTCAAGTGCTCTAGGTTGCATTTCATTTGCATTGAACTAACCAACCTAGAGAACATCTTTGAAAACCCTTGAAAAAAATTTGCAAAATGCTAACACACTGTGCACAAGTGTTGAAGACCTTGAATGTTAGCATATAGAAGCAAGGGGTGAGAAATAGACTTGAAAAACCTTGAGAAGTGAGCGTTAGACTGTGCAGAGGGGCAGCGTCGGACCATTGAGTAGAGTCCAACGCCAAACCCTAGCTCCGGCCAATGGCGAGCGTCGGACGCTCAGTAAACGAGCGTCGGACCATTCCCCACTCCAGTCCGACGGTGCCGAGCAGCGAGGTGTGACGCGTGGCGCAATCTGAGAGCGTCGGACGCTGAAGCTTAGTCCAACGCTGAGCGTCGGACTCTGTCTGACGCAGTTTTCTCGGTTTCAAACCTCTCTGGAAGTGTCGGACTGTACGTTTCGTTGGTCCGACGGTACGCACGCAGTGTACTGGGAACAGGGCGTCGGACCGAGAGTGTTAGTCCGACGTCCCCAGTCCGACGGTTCGCAGTTAAGCGCGAGAATTAGCCGTTGCGATCCAGCGGCTGTGGTTGAATCGAGCTGACACGTGGCGAGATCTAGAGCGTCAGACGCTAACGCTTGGTCCGACGCTGTCGGTCCGACGCCCCGAAAAGCGTGTTAACGGCTGTTTTTCAGTGGGTAACGGCTAGGATTGCACTTAGGGGTATTTATACTCCTTCTCTGGTCACTTGGTGACAACTCTTGCACACTTGAATCATTTGCATACTCTTTGTGAGCATCCTAAGCCTCTCACTCACTCACTTGTTCATCTTTGATCATCTTTGTGAGTTGAGTGATCCTCAAGTGCATCATTGCTTAGTGAATTGCATTCTAGAGCACTTGAGAGCAAGCCAAGGCTGAGTTCTTATTCTCTTGGGGTATTGCCGTGTCCCTAGCGGCTTGAGGTGATTCCAGTGTGAGGTTGATTGGAGATTGTTCAAGCCCACACCGAGGTGATTGATTGTGAGAGGTTTTGTGGTTATCCTCGGCGGGGTGCCAAAACCAACTCTAGTGGATTGCTCGTTGTTTATAGCCACTTCTCTTGTGTTGGTGAGCAGCTCTCGGTGAGGGATTGGCGTGTGAAGCCTAGCTCGCAATCCACCAAGGAAGACCGGTGCCACAACGAGGAGTAGCGTGACGGCGATCACGTGAACCTCGATAAAAAATCGAGTGTTCTTTGTCTTCTCCACCATCGAGTAGACTCTTGGCTTTCTTGTATTCTATTGGGTTTGATCATTTGGTTTTCATATTGGATATATCCCGGTGATTAGTCTTCACGGCGTGCGGACTTCACTTCAATCAAGCCCATCGGTATAATCCTCTCGATCTTTCTTCCTTGCGCTTAATACTTGTTTAGGTGCCATCTCCTTAGGTTCGGGGGAGTTGGTTTCCTGCGTGTTGAGTGCTTATATTTGTGAGTAGCATATCTTGATAGGTGGCTTGCATAGAATAGTCTAGAGCTAGTGCTTTGTCTCGCTTGCTTATCTACTAACTTGTGGTCTAGTATTTTGCTAGAATTTTTAATAGGCTATTCACCCCCCTCTAGCCTATACGGTCCTTTCAGCCCCGTAACTGATCGGGCAACATGACCTCGTAAATGCGTAAGCCCCGCAACTACTCGGGCAGCACAACTTCGCCAATGCGTAAGCCCCACACCTGCTCAGGCAGCACGACTGTGCCAATGCGTAAGCCCCGCACCTGCTCGGGCAGCACGACTTTGTCAAATGCGTAAGCCCCACACCTGTTCGGACAGCCTAACTACGTCGATGCATAAGCCCTGCATTCGGCAGGCCGCCTAATATCACCGCTTCATCGACTGCCCCGATAGATTCGGAAAGCCATCGCTCAAGATAAGCGTAAGCCCTGCCAGGCGCAGGCAGCTTCGCCGCCACGTAAGCCCCAGGGGCGCCTGGGCCGTTAATCTTCGCTACTATGTAAGCCCTGGGGATGCTTGGGCAGTTCTAGCAGCGTCTCCACAAGCCCGGTCAAAAGGAACGGGCAACGGCCATCGACCCCTTCAAAGAATTGCATGCTCTAGCTCCTCGCCAACCAACCCAAAGAGCCTTGTCCACGATCGAGTGCTCCACATCATATGTGATCGACTACGACGTTCCAAAAACTCGGTGACTATACTAAAAATAAAAACAAATTCACATAACCTTCGCCCAAAATAGTTTCACCTACTGTAACATCCAATCACTGCTAACCCACTGCAAGCCTCACCTCTTCCTTCAGTTGATCCTCCTGCTGCTCGGTGGTCCCACGGGCATAACCCTCCTTCACCCTATCATTACTCACGCCAGGGTAATGGGAGCGCACCACGCCGAGCAAGTGAGCTGCCACGTTCTTCGCCACGTCGCTACAGAAGGCCTTAAAGTGCCGCAGCGCTTCACGGCTGCGCCGGACAATCTAAAATGGCTCCGGCACTCTCTCCCCGGAAGCTCCAGCTGGTGGATTGGCAGGCCTATACTCGATGACATCAAGGACTCCTTCTCTCACGGCATCATAGCGCCCCACGGCGGCATCCAGTCGTTGCGACAGGTCGTTCATCTGCGCTCAAGTCCTCCGCTCAACCTCTGCTCATGCAAAAAAAGCATGGATAAGAGCTCTTAATAAGAAGCAATGAAGCATCCTATAGGCACAAGAAACTCACCCAAGCGTGCCTCCTCGTTTCTTCGAGTAGCCTCCCATAGCATGGACACTTCATTCTCCGGCTCGACTACACCAAGAAAGACGACGAATCAGCATCCCTTAGCGGAGTGAACTAGGGAAGTTGGGGAATATGAAGACGCGCATACCTCATCTCGCGGCACCCTCAAACAAGTCATTCAGATCTGCATGTCAAGAGTTCAAAGCTGAGAAGTGCGAAAGTGCGGGGATAAAATAAATAGCACCATAATGGTCTCCATACCTCTCTTATCTTGCAACAGCTTCTGCTCAGACTCCATCAGGTCATTGCAGTGTAATTGCAATGTATCACGCTGCTCGCGAAGGTCTTCCATTGCTTTCTCTAGACGAGCAGCTTCCTTTTGCAACCTCTCATTTTCTGCGGCAAGTCCAGCAGCACGCTGGAGTGTCTTCCGGTGATCTTCCGCCGTATCGTGCACCGCCTAATCGACAATGGAAGAACATGGTACAGAGCAAGCAGGAAAATCCAAAGTGAATACAAGAAGGGCACCGCTACCTGAACTTGCGAAGACAGTTGCCCCAGCCGGCGGAGCATGTTTCTCAGGTCGGCGTGGGCACCTGTTATATCAGCCTTCGGAGCCTCCAGTTCTTCGTCTGCCGCCTCCTCCTCCACGACGACGGCGTATTTATCGCCGACCCGCCTCAAGGTCCTGAGCACCACCGGCGGAACTTCACCCGTAGCCTGATGAGTGATCTCCTCGACATCGTGCTCGGAAGGAGCAGCGCCTGTGGATGGCTGCTTGGGGGTCTCTTGGCTCGATCCTGGTACCTCTCCAAAAGAGGGGCCGCCCGTCTGCGCGTCGGCTCTTTAATTAGGACCAGTGGGTGGCACTGGTCCACGGGTGTCATGCTCCGTTGAGTAGCCCCCTCCGGCGTCCTCAGACTACCGTTCTGCGTCCTGAGCTGAGGGCGGGGACGGCGGTGGTGGGGTTGCTTCACGCGGTTGTTCTGGTGGTGGCGGCTGTTCCCGTGAGCTGGAATCCAGCTGTGGATCTGGTGAGCTCTGCGTCGATTCGTCGTCAGAAGGCCACTCGGCGGCAACACCACCATCACCTCTGCCCTTCGCCGACTTATCACCACCAAGTCCTCCACTCGCTACGGCTTCGACGTCTTTGGTTGAGGGTCCCCTGGACAGTGATGCGGACTCCATAACCGAGTATAACAGAAAAGACTGCTCGACAAAAAATGGCAAAGAGAAGACACGTATACTCACAACTCCGAACGACGACGTTTCCGTGCGAAGTGTTTTTTCTGACCGGAAGTCCCCTCGTCACCGTCAGGATTTTTTGTCGGAGGAACATCCCCCTACTGACGACTCCTCGGATAGCTTCACCGGCGTTTTAGGCTTTCGAACTCCACTCGACGAGCCAGCTTTACCAGGCATGGGCTGCTTACCGCGAGCCACCCGTTGAGAAAGGGTTTCTTGATCCTCTTCCACATCATCGGCTCTAGCTTCGTCATTGGGGGGCTCTGTGAAGTCTTCATCTTTGCTACCGGGCTGGTAGTGGTGTCGAGGGTCAACTCCTTCGGGCCACTCTGTAGTGGGCACCTTCAAAAAATATACCTTCCGGTCCTGGCCATGAATCTTCCACTAATCAAATAAGAGACAGGGGGATCAACGTTCGAAACAGAATACACAAAGAAGAAAATTCCAGAGCAGCATACCTCAGGCAGGGGGTTCCCAATGTGCAAAGCCTTCTGTTCTCCTCGATTGTCAATACGTGTTCGGCTATCAAAAAGTTCTTTCAACCTCGCCGTCGCTTCAGAGCCCGACATGTGATCGGCCATTTCTCTGGTCGGGTCTGTTCCACCGATCCACTCATAAGCAGGGCGAACCCTGTCCTTGCAAGGCTGTACCCAGTGCTTCACGAAATTGGCGGCTACTCCAACCCCGTTCAGATTAAAGCCATTCAGAATCTCCAACAACTCGTTTACCTGCTCCATCTCAACTGATGTGGGTCTGTCCGACTAGCTTGACTTCTTTTCGGGTATCTGCTCGACGGCACACCGAATAGGAGGGTCTTGATTCGGCAGATAGAACCACCTCTTATTCCAATCACGAAGGCTTGTATTGAGAGGAATTGAAAGATAATGGGCGGACATCCCATCCCTCAGTTTCAGATATACTCCCCCGGCGATTCGAGAACCCCCTCCGCTAGATTTTACAAGTATGAACAGGTGACGGAAGAGATTGAAATAGGGAAGGATACCGATAAAAGCTTCACAAAGGTGGATGAAAATGGAGACATGGAAGATGGAATTGGGATGCAAATGGCATAGGGAAATCTCGTAATAATCGACAAGTTTGCGAAGAAAGGGGTGGCAAGGAACACCAAACCCGCGGAGGAAGTAGTCGGTGAAGACAGTCATCGCGTTGGTGTGGGGCATAGGGTATGGCTCACCTTCCGACGGCCTCCATCCAGTGGTGGCACTATCCGGCAATAATCCCTTTGCCACTAATTTCAATATTGCTTTCTCCGTCATGGTGGAATGCTGCCACTCATTGTCCAGGCGGAGTTCACCAGGCTGTGGTTCTATCGCCTTCTTCGGCGGCACCCGCGTACTCTTCCTTGGCGCTATTTCTTTAAATTGCTTGCAGATTTGGTATGGTGGAAGGATGAATTAAAGATATTTCAGTGGGATTGGATTTTGAATCAAGAAGCTCGGAAACCCTAGATGACGGCGGCTAGGGCAGGCAGTGGCGGATACTCGCTGGAATGGTAGCTGAGAGTTTGCGGAAGGGGGAACACGAACCATTTTTCATATCATTTCAAGTCTATTATAAAGGGAAGCGCGCCGGCTCAGATTTTCAATAAGGGCTTTTTCAACACTTGCTTATTCAATTACAAGCATCGCTTCACAAGCCTTTCCGAGCACTGGATGTGCTCCGGGACTTCGTCATCGCCTCATCAACGTTACCGAGCATTGGATCTGCTCGGAGACTTCGTCACTTATCAGTGTTTTTGAGCACAGGATGTGCTCGGGGACTTCGTCATCACCACATCAACGCTACCGAGCATTGGATCAGCTCAGAGACTTCGTCGCTTCGTCAGCGTTTCCGAGCACAGGAGGTGCTCGGGGACTTCGTCATTGCCTCGTCAGCGTTTTCGAGCACAGGAGGTGCTCAGGGACTTCGTCATCATCTTGTCAGCGTTTTCGAGCACAGAAGGTGCTCGGGGACTTCGTCATCTTGACAACATTTTCGAGCACAGGATGTGCTCGGGGATTTCGTCATCGCCTCGTCAACGTTACCGAGCATTGGATCTGCTCGAAGACTTCGTCTCTTCGTCAGGGTTTCTAAGCACAGGATGTTCTCGGGGACTTCGTCATCGCCTCGTCAAGGCTACCGAGCATTGGATCTGCTCGGAGACTTCGTCGCTTCGTCAGCATTTCTGAGCACAAGAGGTGATCGGGGACTTCGTCATCGCCCGTCAGCGTTTCCGAGCACAGGAGGTGCTTGGGAACTTCGTCATCGTCTCGTCAGCATTTTCGAGCACAAAAGGTGCTCAGGGACTTCGTCATCTCGACAACATTTCTGAGCACAGGATGTGCTCAGGGACTTCATCATCACCTCGTCAATGCTACCGAGCATTGGATCTGCTCAGAGATTTCATCGCTTCATCAGCGTTTCCGAGCACAGGAGGTGCTCGGGGACTTCGTCATTGCCCCATCAGCGTTTCTGAGCACAGGAGGTGCTCGGGGACTTCATCATCGTCTCGTCAGCGTTTCCGAGCACAGAAGGTGCTCGGGGACTTCGTCGTCTCGACAACGTTTTCGAGCACTGGATGTGCTCGGGGATTTCGTCATCACCTCGTCAACGCTACCGAGCATTGGATCTGCTCGGAGACTTCGTCGCTTCGTCGGCGTTTACGAGCACTAGATGTGCTCGGGGACTTCGTCATCGCTTCGTCAGCGTTTCCAAGCACTAGATGTGCTCGGGGACTTTGCCGTCGCCTCGTCAGCCTCTCCGAGCACTGGATGTGCTCAGGGACTTTGCCATCGCTTCGTCATCATTTCCGAGGCACTGGCTGTGCTCGGGACTTCGTTGTTTCGTCAGCACTTTCGAGCACTGGGTGTGCTCGGGGACTTCGTCGTTTTGTCAGCACTCCCGATCACTTGCTGTGTGTGGGGAATTCGTCGACACTTAACATGATCACCAAGAGTAAAGACTTTGACCCTGACACCACGTGCCTGCATCACCTACTATTAGGCTCGGGGACTAAGTGGATACACTTTAGCTAACGGTGAAGGTATTGATTCTAGCGAACTAAAAGTGGACACACTTCACCAAAGAGAAGGCTCTTTTCAAAAAAATTTCTGAGCTCCTTACATCCGTCTAGTCAAGCAACTCTGAAGATCTGCACCTCCCAACGAATTCAAGTTGCTCGGGGACTAGCTGTGGGGTATAAACCCATATACCCGCACGGCACTACATGGGCTAGAACATCCGATCAGGCCCGGACTGCCAAGGACATGTCGTCTACACGTTCTCCAGAAGATCACGTATATCCACCGGTATGAAGACTTGGCGGTTAAGAAATAGGTTTCCTAGTATCTAGCCGATTAGTTTCCTTGTTCAGCTAGGATTGTAATCTGTTATACATGGTAAACCGACTTGTAACCCTGCACCCCGAGCTATATAAGGCGGGCAGGGGATCCCTTCAAAACAGCTCATCTACTAGCAATACAATACAGCAACACACAGGACGTAGGGTATTACACCTCGCGGCGGTCTGAACCTGTATAAACCCCGTGTCTCGCGCTTACTGTGCCACTCTTGCTCATCTCAGGCGCACCATCACCGATCAATCTACTACCTTGGGTATACCCCTCAGTAGACCACCGACGATATCTCGTCAACACATCCTTAGACGGATGGGCAAACAGAAAGACTAAATCAGTGTTTGGAGAACTATCCTTGGTGTGCTATTCAATCTTGTCCTAATGATTCGTCCATATGGCTCTCCTTGGCTGAGTGTTGGTATAACACAACCTTCCATTCCACACTGCTTCCTTTCAGGCCTTGTATGGTCATCATCCTAAAAACTTAGGAATTCCTAATCCTATTTTGGTTTCTATCACTGATCTGTCAGCTTGGTTATCTGAGAGGCAATTGCCCCATAATCTTCTGCAACAGCATTTAGTGAGCCCAACAAAGGATGAAGCACCAAGTATACAAGTAGAGATCATAAAGGCAGTTTATAGTGCGTGACATGGTGTATCTGAAACTTCAACCTTGGCGGCTTACAGAAGTAGTCAGAAACTTTCATTCAGATTCTTTGGTCCCTTCAAGGTGCTTGCTCGGGTTGTGTTGACGGTGGATAATGTCAACTTTTATTAGAACTTTAGACACAAAAGGATACACGAATACACACTAGTCTAGGGTTTTAACTAACAATTTCCACGAGTTTTGCATATTCTGTATTTTCTAGGAATTATTCCAGAAAAGCATAAAAGAGGGATTAAAGTGCTTAAACGTCATGAAACTTATCTGCGAAGGCAACAATCGTTATCAGGACGTGGGAAGCATATAGGAGACACCTGAAGCAACCGGGGCCCCGAACCCTGCTAGGTGGGGCCGGCCGGTGCTAGGGTGGGACCGGGCGGCGCCCCCTGCCAGGGTTTGGCCCCGCCTTCTGGAATGTTACTCCACCGCCTCCTACGATGCATCTTGGCCCTTGGTTAAGTCGGTTTGATCCTGCGGCGCACGTTCATCCCACCAGGCTATAAATAAAGGGGCAGACCCCCCTCCCTAGAGGCAATCCCATTATTCATCCAAGGCATCAAGTCTTCGGTCAAGCCATCAAGAGCCTTCTAGTTCATCAAGAGCCTTCTAGTTCATAGTTCTAGTCTAGTCAGCGGGATCTGGAGCCCCTGGCGTCTGTCTGGAGCGTGGAGTTCGGTATAGTTCTAGTTCTTTCTCTATTATTGTATTCTTCATTATGATTAGGGAAACATTGTTCTTAATAGTTCATATGTTCTTAATTATAATAGTCATTGTCTACTTTGATTATATGTCTAGCATAGTTGGTTTGATCTTATTGAATTCATGTAATTGCTCGTATAGCGTCTATCCAAACGATCGATGGGTAGATGATGAACAATATGTAGACGTGGTCTTTAGATATTCTATTTATCAGCGAGTGCACCCTGATGTTCCGGGTCATGTGGTAGTTCGCGTAGGTGACAGCTACGTTGATTCCTCTGTAGTCCACCCCCTGTATGTAGGCAAGCAGGCACGGCCGCGAAGTTGGATGATGTCTCCGTTTCACATCCTTCTTAGATGATGCCGTTTACATGTGATCATGATGTAGGACTAATCTAACAATGATTGCTAGATGTAATTGCACTAATTAGAGTTATTGATTGACGTAGTTATAGAATTACCTTAGATACTAATTCCTTAGTTTATCCATTGGCTAGTTATTACTATGACTAGAAAGTGCTCTGATGTTTATCCATTATTTATGATGCTTGATCATACTTATCACATGTACTTATCTTTATTATCTTGTGACCTCTACCTGTTATGAGTAGAGTAAATGACATCGGTAACACCGCTTATTCATTGTATATAGTTGTTATCAATATAATAGATTATAGTTTATCTAGTCTTTCCCAGTGGTATAAATATAAATCGACAACCTGGTAAAACTCTAGGTAAAATGCTACAATGGTATAATTATCTGTCCGCTTGCAGAATTGTTCTTAGTTTATATTTATATATTTCTGCCTAGTCACATTGAATAATATATGAAACCTTTATTTATTCTTAGCATATATAATTAGGGATGACAACCTAGTTCATGCCTAAGAATGTTGGTGATAGATAAGTGGCTAGTTGCTAATGACCAGTTAATTAATTACCATACATCTTTAATCTCGTCTCTAGTATTAAAAGTTATGTAGTTATATTTGGCGACATTAGTAGATGTCAACAGGTTGGTTCCATGGCATACAAGCTGGACCTACCTGATACATACTACTCTGATACACAAAGTGGTACATGTGTCTCAACTGAAGCTACATGTGCCACCTAATACTGAGGTGTTTAAGTCACTAGAAGCAGACACTATTGACCATGATCTCATTATTCCACCAGTTCAAGTGTTGGAGGTCCGGGATATTTTCATGGGAGATAAACTCAAGCAACAGGTTCTGGCGTAGTGGGATCGACAACCAACATCTACTGCCACCTTGGAAGATGAGACTCATATGAAGCACAAATTTTCCATAGCTTGGGGACGCGTTGTTGATAAAGCAGGGGGCTATGTTAGGAGCATGATAAGGAGGCCCCTGATCAAGGCCAAGCATGGTTAAGTAGAGTACAATAGTTCTATTGCTTAGAGAGTGGGTTTGTAATTGGGCTTGGCCCGAATGGGAGTAGTGGCTCAGACCAGAAGCTAGAAGCGATGACGGCTGGATAATAAAGATGGGCATGGAGCGGATCGATCCACAGGTTTGTCGAACCGATCCAAAGAAAAGAACCAAATGGGCCCCTAGTGCAGCCCAGTACACTGCTAAGGGGCAATGGATCAGAACCACCCGAACCAAAGGACCAAGCGGATCGATCCTCAAGCTGTAGCACGCGTTGGAGGTCACCTTCCCCACCTGCCCGGCTGCCCCGATCTGCGACTACTCAGCTTGAGTGAGCAAGCAAAACCCAGAAGATACAATCGCTAGCCGCGAGCGCAGGTGGCCATCATGGTGGCGAGCGCGAGGCTTGGGATTGATCCGCTCTGCCGCACATGTTGCTTGGCCACGCTCAGCTCCGGCGCAGGCTCGGGAGCCACAAGGGACGCCGTGTGGGCGGCGATGGTGGCAGGCTGGCGACACGGCGAGCGAGCGAGAGCCCACGGCGGCGATGGAGAGAGGTGGTAATGGCAGGAGCGGGAGGCCGCCTTCACCGTGCGCAGCGGCGCCGGACGAGAGGAAGGCGGCGTGGAGGGACGGCGCCGTCACCTACTTCCACCTCCTCTTCTACATCGCCATCTCCGGCGGCCGGATCTTCTTCAACAAGGCAAGCACCTAACTTTAACAACCCCTATGATTTCCCCACTCGACTCGCTGCCCCTTCCCTCTGCAATCCTCCCCGACTACCGCCGCCCCCGCCAGACTCGCCTACTGTGGGCTGCGGCGGAGGAATGGGCCTGCCGCTGCCGGGTTCAGTGACTTCGACCATACCGGCGGTGTGCCCAGTTAATGCTGCAGCCCTGATGGTGATGGGGACGCCGGAGGTGCTGCTGCCGAGAGGGACTGCAATGTGCCGAGAGGGACGCCGGAGGTGCTGCTGCCCAGTTCATGCACGTGCTCCGTCGGTCAGCTAACACCGAGAGGGACTGCACCGCCCAAGGCCTGACACCATATGGGTTCGCAATGTGCAGACCCTCTTTTCTTCTCTGTTCTCACCCCAAGTTCGTCTTGCGTCTACATAATTTTGGAGACAACCATAATATCCATTGGGCCCCATTGGGTCAGCAGCTAAGACAGATGGACCAACCGGTGCTCCTCAAGTAATCAAATGGATACTTGGGTCAGTTGCGATTCGATCCATGGGTCACTCATCCCCATCTTTACTGGATAAGTAGCCCATGTATTGAACTCAGAAGGGTATGGAATAACAAAAAAGCAACCATTTCCTCCCCATTGTCTCATTTCTGTCTGGCTCTTGCTTCATCAATCCCTCCTGTTCTTACTCAATTCTTCACCCTCTTTTGCTAGTGCTTCCGAAATTTTGTCCAATTCCCTTCCCTAGTTATCAGTATTGTGACAACTTTGACATTGTTGTGACCTTCTCCTCACCGATCATCCTAGGTGTATGGGAGCCCATAGAGCCCCAGGTCTGTGGACCATGCATAGGAAAGCACATTGCAAAAATCTTCCATCATCCATTCACAACGGTATAAGTCCCTCCGAACTGCATGGCTATACAACACCTCATTGAAATCACATAAACATAACCATGGAATTGAAGATCGTTCTCATTGGGTAAAAACTGCAGCATCCTCCAACATTTGTTCCTGCGAGCATATTTTCTGGGTAACCATAGAATCCGATGAAGCTCCATCCTCATCATCGGAGAAATCGGCAACTGCACCTTTATCCAGGGTTTGTTGAGCCAATCAAGAATGTCAGGACTGATGAGCACCAAGCGCAGTAGTCTGGAGGTCTGAAGCTGAACAAGAAAGCGGGAAGCAGGACTACGCCTTCTCAGGAAGCGCTCGAGCCTCCAGAAGCCAAAACTGTCCGGGAGCGCAGGCCCAACTCGAAGTACGACGGCCCAAGCTCGGTGAAGCCCAAAGCACATTGATGAGCATAGTATAGAAGAGAGGAGAGGATCAACGTGAGGGACAAGCAAGGAGAACTAGGAAGAGAAGGCTGGCTGCGTCCGGAGGAGCGGTGGCGGGGAGCGTATCTTCTCGCCTAGCCTTGTATCTAGCTACTTCCACTACAAATTCGTTAAGATCCTTGCTACGCAACTCAGCGGTCGTGCTAAATCCACCACATATTGCGAGTGCTGTGACAATTGGTACCGGAGCAGTTGATCCTTGGCGGAGCCGCGTCCAGTCAACGAGCTCGACTCTCGGCGAACTGACGGGTCTGGCGTCATGGCCGCACTACCTTCTCCGTCTGTAGTACCAGACAAGGGAGTAAAAGCAGATCGCTTCGATGGAGGAGCAAATCGGAGATCTCACTGCGTTTCTCAAGGGAATGCAGGCGAAGATCGATCAACAGCACCATTTTGTCTCGAAGGTGTTAGAGGCGAACACTTCTGTTCTTCAGGATCTCTCTAGCTGGAAGCCCAAGGTTCAGGCCGAGGTGGAGGAGTTGCAGGCCAATGTTCGCGCTCTCTGCACCAAGCTCGACAGTCTCGCGGCGAGACAAGAGGAGTTCACGAACCCTGCCTACAAGGTGTTCGACACACAGCAGATTGATCTGACAGAATCATCGGCACAACCTGGCGGTTCTGATGCTACCCCTTCTAGGCTACGTGGCCATGGCAATGAACAAAATCACCGGGGTACGGGAAACGGGGTGGTCACCACCTTCGTTCCTGTCCCGGTCACAGGTGCGAGACAGTTCACTCACCTCTCACCGGTGTCGTTTTCAATTGAGAGCCCTATGACAGATTTTGCTAGTCAATTTCATTTCAATCATGCAGTACCTCCTACTGAATTTCCAGAACTTGATGGTAGTAATCCCAGGATTTGGATTAGAAAGTGTCATAATTATTTTGATATGTATGCTGTGCCAGAGTCCCGTAAGTCAAAGTTAGCATCCCATCACTTTACTGGCAATGCTAATTTTTGGGTAGAATCCCTAGATTTCCCTATTCATGAGTTGTCCTGGTCAGAGTTGTGCGAAGCTATTTGTGATAGGTTTGAGAAGGACCAGCACAATTACTTGCTTAGACAATTTTTCCGTATCAAACAACAGGATAGTGTTACAGAGTACATAGAACACTTTGATACACTAGTTCACCAAATTCTTGCTCTTGACCCCAAGTTTAGCATTGCTACTATAACCAATAGGTTTATTGATGGTCTAAAGGACGATATTAGAGCTGCTGTATTTGTGCATCGACCTGGAAATCTAGATACTGCTAGTTCTATTGCTCTGTTACAGGAAGAATCACAGAAGGATGCTCCAAAACGAGATTTCAAGAAAAGTGATTTTAGTAGTCATAGATACTCTGGCAAGACTTTCAGTAACCCTTCGAATGGTGCAAAGTGGTCTACTAGCAACACAAAAGGAGGGAATACCTCTATTGATTCCAACAAAAAGGGGAATGACAGTGCTAAAGACTCTCCTTCAGATGATAAAGTTGCTTCTCTTATGGCTCATAGAAGGGCAAAGGGGCTTTGTTACAAGTGTGGTCAGAAATAGGGACCAGGCCACAGGTGTGCCAAGTCTGTATCTCTACATGTTTTTGAGGAACTCTAGCAGTTACTTCACTCTGAAGAACCTGATACTCACACTGAGCAAGAAGAAGATTATGGTGATGATCTCATGGCGATCTCTGTGAATGCTGTACAAGGCACAGATTCCAGCAGAACTGTTAGGATGCTGGGTAACATTGGTGGTAAGTATGTTATCATTCTGATCGACTCAGGGAGTACTCATAACTTTATCAGTGAGTCCTTGGCCTCTAGATGGCGCAATTGGACTCCTCTCAAGTCTCCTATGCAAGTCAGGGTGGCCAATGGACAGATACTTGACTGTTCTCATGAAATTGATGCTTGTCCTGTGTGGATTTGTGGCTATGCTTTCAAGCTACCACTCAAAATACTGCCTCTGCAGTGTTATGATGGGGATTGATTGGCTTGAGCAGCAGAGTCCTATGGAAGTGAATTGAAAAAAAAAGTGGATGTCATTCCAGTATCATGGGGGATAGGCTATGCTTCAAGGACTCCTTTCTCAATCTCAAACATAGTTGTGCCCACCAATCAACCATCAAGAGCTAGCTGTTTTGGCCCATCAAGATCAGATTTGGCGTCTTGTGGAGTTGCAACAATTGGATGATGGTCCACCATCAGACAACCGGCCCAAAGAACTGCAGGACCTGATTGCAGAGTTCTCTAGTCTCTTTCTCCCTCCCAGTGGGTTGCCTCCTAAAAGAGCTTCAGTCATAGTATACCTCTGATTGTGGGTGCCCAACCTTTTCGTTTGAGGCCATACAGATATAATGTTGCTCAAAAGGATGAAATCGAACAACAAGTGAAGCAACTACTATCCAATGGTTGGATTCAAGAAAGCTAGAGTCCTTATGCCTCTCCTGTACTACTGGTTAGAAAGAAGACCGGTGACTAGAGACTTTGTGTGGATTATCGCAGATTGAATGCTCTGACAGTCAAAAACAAGTTTCCATTACATGTCATTGATGAGTTACTTGATGAACTTGTAGAAGCTCAATGGTTCACTACACTGGACCTGTCTTCGGGTTTTCATCAGATTCTTGTGGCAAAAGAGGATGTTGCCAAGACAGCCTTTCAGACACACAAGTATAAGGTCATGCCCTATGGAGTAACTGGAGGCCCTGCCACTTTTCAGCATGAGATGAACACTGTGCTAGCACCAGTTCTCAGAAAATGTGCAGTTGTCTTCATTGATGATGTTTTAGTGTACAGCAAGACCTACTCAGACCATTTACAGCATATCAGACAAGTGTTTTCCTTGCTGGATCAACATCAATTCAAGGTCAAACTGTCCAAATGCTCTTTTGCACAACAAGAATTGTCGTATCTTGGTCATGTGATTAGTACTCAGGGTGTCGCAACAGACCCAAAGAAGGCGAACATAGTGGCAAACTGGCCTACACCATCTAATGTCAAAGAAGTTAGAAGTTTTTTGGGGCTGGCCGGTTATTACAGAAAATTTGTCAAAGGCTTTGGCACCATTTGCAAACCATTGACCAATCTTCTCAAGAAGGGCACACTTTTTGTTTGGACTCAAGAACATGAGACTTCCTTTTCTGCACTTAAGGAAGCTTTAACATCTTCTCCTGTGTTGGCACTCCCAGATCTCTCTAAACCTTTTGTGGTTGAAACTGATGCTTCAGATATGGGCATTGGTGCTGTGCTGCAGCAGGATGGACACCCCATTGCATACATTAGCAAGGCCTTAGGTCCCAAGAATCAAGCTCTCTCTACATATGAGAAGGAATACTTAGCTATTTTGTTAGCCATAGAGCATTGGCGTGCCTACTTACAACACAGTGAGTTTACCATTCGTACTGATCAAAGAAGTCTGGTGCACTTAGATGACCAAAGACTCACTACTCCCTGGCAACAAAAGGCATTAACCAAGTTGTTGGGACTGCGGTATAAAATATGCTACAAGAAGGGGGTTGAGAATAGAGTAGCAGATGCTCTTTCTCGGGTGACAAACAACTCTTGTCAAGAAATACTTGCTCTGTCCACTCTCCAACCTGTTTGGTTACAAGATTTAGTGGCTGCATATCATTCTGACCCTCACACAGCTAAGTTACTTTCCACATTGGCTGTGTCCACTCCTTATGGTCATTTCTCTTTACAGCAAGGAGTCATCAAGTATAAGGGCAGAATTTGGGTTGGTAACTGTGAGCCTATCCAGCATCAAATATTACAATCCCTCCATGCCAGCCCTCTTGGTGGACACTCTGGTTTCCCTGTCACATATAAAAGAATCAAGAACCTCTTTGCTTGGCCTGGCATGAAAAACATGATTCAAAAGTTTGTGGCACGTTGTTTAGTGTGTCAACAAGCTAAACATGAGCAAGTTAAGTACCCTAGACTACTCCAACCCCTCCCTGTGCCTGATTATGCATGGCAGGTGGTCAGTCTAGACTTCATAGAAGGTCTGCCCAAGTCTCACCAGTATGACTGTATTCTAGTCGTCGTGGACAAGTTTTCAAAATATGCTCATTTCATCCCTTTGAAGCATCCATTCACTGCTTTCCAAGTAGCTATGGCTTATATGGATAATGTGTTTAAGTTACATGGTTTTCCTGAAGCTCTTGTCTCTGATCGTGATAAAGTGTTCACCAGTCAAGTGTGGCAGTAGCTGTTCAAACTCACCCACACTGAGCTCCGCATGAGTACTTCTTACCATCCTCAAACCGATGGACAAACAGAATGTGTCAATCAGTGCCTAGAAGCTTATCTGAGATGTTTTGTTCATGCCTGCCCCAACCAATGGAATTCTTGGTTATCTCTGGCAGAATTTTGGTATAATACAAGTTTCCACACATCTCTCAACAACACCCAGGCATCTTGGTATCGATGTGGTCGACTCTTGTGTTGTCCCTGATCTTCAGAACTGGTTGCAAGAATGCCATACTATGGTTCAACT
This sequence comes from Eremochloa ophiuroides, assembly GCA_038502445.1. NCBI lineage: Eukaryota > Viridiplantae > Streptophyta > Magnoliopsida > Poales > Poaceae > Eremochloa > Eremochloa ophiuroides. Next base: position 48,745,519 of record JAHLJS010000007.1, read on the forward strand.
CTTACAGCAGCAGTTAGTTCGTGCTCAGCAACGTCAGAAAGCACAGGCCGACAAACACCGCACTGAACGTTCGTTCGAAGTTGGTAATTTTGTCTATCTGAAGCTTCAACCATACGTTCAAACTACTATTGCCACTCGGGCCAATCACAAATTTTCTTTCCGTTACTTTGGGCCCTATCAGGTGATTGCCAAAGTGGGTACAGTGGCTTACAAACTGCTCTTACCAAATCATGCCACAGTCCACCCGGTGTTTCATGTCTCCCAATTGAAGAAAGCGCTTCCTCCGGCAACTCAGATCTCCTCTAAACTTCATCTTCAATCTGACACTGATGCTTTTTGTTTTCCTCTCAAAGTCCTCCAGCATCGATTGAAGCCCCAAGGACATCGTTTGGTCGCTGAGGTCCTCATTCAGTGGTCATCCTGGCCACCATCTATGGCTACCTGGGAGCTCGAAGATGAACTCAAGCATCAGTTTCCGACAACACCGGCTTGGGGTCAAGCCGGTTCTCAAGGAGGGGAGAATGTCAGGACTGATGAGCACCAAGCGCAGCAGACTGGAGGTGTGAAGCTGAACAAGAAAGCGGGAAGTAGGATTACGCCTTCTCAGGAAGCGCTCGAGCCTCCAGAAACCAAAACTGTGCGGGAGCGCAGGCCCAACTCGAAGTACGACGGCCCAAACTGGGTGAAGCCCAAAGCACGTTGATGAGCATAGTATAGAAGAGAGGAGAGGATCAACGTGAGGGACAAGCAAGGAGAACTAGGAAGAGAAGGCCGGCTACGTCCGGAGGAGCGCGGCGGGGAGCGTATCTGCTCGCCCAGCCTTGTATCTAGCTACTTCCACTATGAATTCGTTAAGATCCTTGCTACGCAACTCAGTGGTCGTGCTAAAATCCACCACATATTGCGAGTGCTGTGACACAGAAGTTCTGCAAAGTCCTCAGTCGTCTGAAGTACCGGAGTGAGATCCATTCCCACCAGTGCCCGCCATCAGCCACACCGAGTAGGGGAGGGATGGGGGGGGGGGGGTTTGTAAAATTGGTACTGATCACTGTCAACTGGTCAGAGCGTAGTCCCAGAGACGAAGTCCTAATAAGTGGCAATCACATGCACTAGCGGAAAGACTAGGATTTTTGTGGACGTCAGTGCAGAACATTTTAACCAACGATGATGTGGTGTTGGCTGCCGGTGGCTATACTGCCGTCGTCATGGTGCGGTCGTCGCATGCGGGAGGCCCAGGAGACGGCGAGGTGATCCTATCGAGAATGGCTATAATCTAGGATGGAATTCTCTCACGATCGCCAGGGAATCACCCATCCGAAAAATCACAGTCCCATTGCATGGCTCAACCCTAGAATCACATACGACTTTGATACCTTGTATATTGGTGAGCTTGAAAGAGTCTTCACCGTCGTTTCTAGCTTCCGCTAGTGTAAAAGGCGTGTGGAAATCGAGATCTTCAATTGCGTCTACTAGAGAGAACCGTCGTTGTAAATCCATTTTACAACTTAATGCATGCATGAATGTTTAAAGATGCGTGAAGAGTACGTATGCGCACACATGTGCCTTTAATGCGTCTGTATCGTCTTCTGAAAGAAAGGTTAAGATCATTTTTACCAAGAAGTATTCATATTAAAATGGAGTCAACTAGTTAGCTCTCCTCATAAAGCATAATGACGACTATACAGCAGTGTAACATTGGGCCTGAAGTGTTTCACGCCCGTTTAGACAAAAGACAACGCACCTCTACATTCTTTTTTTTTTTCTTGACAACAAGGTACTACCCTTTGTTTCTCTGCAGAGTGCAGACAATATAATATTCTCCATTCCACAAAAAAATATGACTCCATCACAGCGCCATATTAAAGAACAACTAATAAAAAGATAATGATATTTATAATATCAAAAAGCATTAATTTTATTTTCGCAAAAAAAAGCATTAATTTTAGAGTTGTCGTAAGATATTTTTATACAATATTTATTTGAAGTTATAAATATTAATTTTTTACATATGTACATATTCAGTCAAATTAGACATCTCAATTAAAAATCATATAAAATGGCATTTTTGGACAAAGGTAGTAATATTAACATGCAACAAGATCCCGTTCAATCTAGGGCATTTCATTTATGGGGATGGGTATATATAGCTTGTGATCTGGAAAAGGTCCGGCATCATCTTCGCGTGCATGATAATTTGACGTCCAGATTGAATAAAATAATTATTTTTCGCAAAGACCATATTATAAAAATTATGCAGATATCACAATTCTTTCCACATTTCCAGTTTGGTGATACATGTCCCTTGATGAGTCTACGGATACACCTATTGCCCGTAAGGATGAAAACGGTCGAAAAACCTCCTCAACCATTTTCTACTTTACATTTGAAATATGAAAACGAAAGTGAAAACAGTAAAACCAGACATGAAAATGAACACAAACTCATGGAATATCGAGAATTTCGAAAACGAACCAACTCGAGCGAAATTATGTCGAACACAGCGGGATACGAAAATTCAATACGGAAAAACAACCCAATACATAACAATTAACAAAGTGTCATCGTGGTAATTTCGAGTGCAAGAGAGTAGACTTATTAATTTAGTTTCTTTGAAATGAGAAAAAAGGAAAAGAAAGAAAAAGAAAGATGAGGAAAATTTGAGATGTCATTGGTATAGAAATAGAAAGGATAGCAATAATGCTTGGCCCATCTAGGTCTCTATTTTAGTTGGTCCAGTCATATATACAAATGCAACAACAACGCCGCGTGAAGCCTGATGCAGTCATGCAACACCGTGCGAGGTGATTAGTCCCACCTTGGCGACTTAGAGAAGCACGGCGGGGTGAGCTGCCTATATAATGCGGCCAATGTGTATCAGTGCTTCATATACTTGTCTTTAATTAGTTGCCTGGAAACAGTAACTATTGGCAACTAAATTCTGTTTAAACCGGATTTTGAATTCGGAATATTCTGTATTAAAAGTAGAAAAGTAGAAAATGGTTAGAAAAAGTCTAAACTGTTTTCTACTTTTATATTTTAAATATGAAAACGAAAGCAAAAATGATAAAGTCGGACAAAAAAAAACAAATTCGATTAGATAAAATATAGAAAACGATGCGGTTCAGTATGAGATATTTCCATTCCATTTTCGCCCTTAATTGCCCATCATGCCTCTTTAGGGCATATTTTGTCCAATTATATACTTCTAATAAAACATTTCAACATCCTCTTGCTTTGGGTACATGTGTCCTTTTACTAAGAAACATCCATTACACATATATGCTACCTTTCTAGAGACCGAGTTGCATTGTCAATCAGGCATCCTGAGCATCTCATGAAGCCTTTGATTTGTCCTGACAGGAAAAAATGTTAGTTAGTCAATGACTGTAAAAAAAATAATGGCTCCATATTTAAAGACACCCTTCGTAAGGTTATCCCGCATATCAACTTGATGTCTCCATAGTAGCTCTATTTCTTGCAGCAAGGCTCGAGAAAATATCTATGTTGATACCCAGTTTTTGCAGGACTGATATTAGAATGCTCATCAACAAATATTTTCTCTTCTGAGATACGGTGGTTGTAAATCGTAATAATAATTGGTCATGTGTTGTGTGTTCTTGTCATGTCACTAAAAGTATTCATTCCATCAAAGCTCAAAATAAACCTCATGAAATCATGGCTACCAGGAATCGAAGTGTTTCCACTATTTTCCATTAGATGAGTGACATAGAAGCTTGCTAGCACATGTACTATGAGTCCATAGGGTTTCTCAACAAACGCCTCAAGTGACCGATCGGTCATAGGTACCACATAACCAAGATGGGGATTCTTCTTTGGTCACCACATGACAAAGGTGATTCTTCTACTACTAAGGTAGTGTTTTCCCTGTGATGCTTACAAGCTAATTTTCTTCCACCCTTCTTCCTTCTGTCCCCCAGGTTTAGGATCGTTGTCTTCCTCACTAGCTATAATTGTCATTCCTTTTGTACTGACTACAGCCAAAACTTGGACATTGCGCCAAGTCTTTAAACACCCAAAACCAGCATACAAGGGTTTGGATACATATGTATTCTTTCCACTCCCGTCGTCAATGGACTAGCAACCTTTTTCACTTAACATATGCTAGCGGACACAGTTTGGTTTTGGAATCACACAGATAAGAGAGTCAATAGGTCATTGAAGCTCCTATTAGACCAATATTTAGCCTTCATATGATTACAAACATTCTTTCTATGCTTTTCTTTAACGTCTCCACATTATCCTGCCCTTTCGTAGCTTTTAATAGAAATCCCACTCCAGTGTGGCACAACCTTCTCTCTATGATATGTCTTCTTCTTCTTCTTCTTCTTCTTCTTCTTCTTCTTTGTTGTCTTGATCCCTACCACCACCTTCTGCACCATCACCTACCATGCCAACATCCATCATGACAATGTTGGGATAATAGAAATCATCTTTAGTGCCATTTGCATCCCCTACTTCTTCCTTGCTTCAGTACATCTTTCACCATGATGGTCCCAAATGTAGTTCTCCATGAAGCCCTGTTTTACCGCAAGTGTGATCTTATCGCATTTAAATCTCGCCTTTGACATTCACAACAAGGATAATATATATCTTTTGTCTACTTAAGCAAGTAATTAAGATATTACATGTCCATGTTAAATTTGTACAAGCCGCCAAAATTTATACAAGATATCCCTTGTCTTTCAGCTTTGAATAAATTTATTGTCATCTTTGTATACAAGAGACTTCTATTGCGTATACACCGATGGTATGCCCATCTATGGTATTAAACTAAACGGTATAATTACATCAAGATCTTACTCACACATCACTGTTGAAGAAATTAACTAAAATTTCATCATAAATTGATCTATAAAAGCTTGTACTGTCATGAAGAAAGAGAAATATTCATAAAGTAACTATAGATTAATGTGAGCCTAGCTAGTAGGTTTGGCAAAAAAAAAGGTCTAAATTGCTAACAAAATGGACATATTAATAATCATGCCTCTCTTGAGGTTGCTCTAACTAAATCTTGAAAAAATCACTCCCACGGGGAGTCAAACCATAACCTCTGGTACTACTCTTGTAACCATTAGGATACATGCCGGTTCTTGACATTTTTTTGCTATTGAGTTGCATACACCGACTAGTTCAACCCAAAAGCTTAAGCTGATGGGGAAAGGCGAGCAATTCACTTATATTCCAACACTCTCCCTCACATCGAGGTTCCGGCGAGAGATCTCAGCGACGGGCAAGCCTCAGACATGGAATAGGAGCGAGCAACAATTATTTTATTTTAATTGCGCTAATCAGAATTCGAACTCGAGACCTCTGGCTTCGACACCATATTAAGTTGCATGCACCGACCATTTCAACCCAAAAGCTTAAGTTGATGGAGAAAGGCGGGCAATTCACTTATATTCCAATATTTGCTGCATGCGTTTCTTCTACAGAGCATAAAGGTGGCCTGCCACCACGGGGTTTAATTGTGCTTGCTGACTCTTCTAAGTTGCTCCAACTAAAGTTAACAAGCGGAACTTATTTTTGAAGGCACCAACTGAGAATTGTTCGATAGCTTGATCTGGAATAATCTTGATGTGTGAGCAACGGCCAAGAATTGTTCTATAGGGTTTTTTAAACGGGACAACCTGTTCTGGTGCATCCCAACATTTGTCATCAAAGCTCCACCACTGTTTCCTATGTCATCTGTCTCTGTACAAATTAAATGAGGCAGTCTGTAAAAAAAAAGGAGTTTTTAGGAGTGAATGGGCGCGGGTCAAAAAGGACAAAAGGCCGCAAGGAGAGTAGGAGTAGCGAACGGCAACCGCGATCCAACTGACTTGCTGCGTGAGTTACTTCTACAGATCTCACCTCCCAAGACGGGGTTTCATTTGTGCTTGCTGACTCTCCAAGTTGCTGTGACTAAGAGCAAGTATAATTAAGGGCTGTAAGCCAGCTAAATGATGATGATTGATGTGGAGGAGAGAAGGGAGGAGAGAGAAGGAAAGCGGGCTATAAGTTTACAGCCGGTTTAGGCACAGGAATCAAGGAACTCTGTGAGAGAGACAAGTGAGCCATGTGTTTACCGTAAAAGATTAATTACTATATGAGTGGGCTGAGAAAAAGCTGCAAGAAACCTTACAGCCAGCAAGCCGACTATATTATTAGCCTTGCTCTAATTAAAGTCATCGTGGGGATTTGTTTTTCAAGGCACCAATTGAGAACTGTTGACTGTTCGATTGCTTGATCGGGAATACTCTTGGCTTGAGCAACGGCCATAAGATGAGCGAGTGTGCCTCTATGCTAGTACGCATGCCATTATTTCACCCACGACGACGGAGCTAGTGTATAGCCATTATACGAGCTCGGTCTTCTCTTGCAGAGATGAAGGTGAACAGCATGAGGGATCTCTTGACTTTCTTGTCCGGAGTAGCTGTCGCCGCGGCCTGCTTCGGCCTGCTCCTGCTGCATGTTCCGTGCCCCCGCGTTCTCCTGCCCTTCGAGCAAGAGTTCATCTTCGGTAGGAATCCTAATGGAACACACGCCGCTGATCCCAGCACCAAAAATCTTGCCATGGTATGTGCACATTTGTCTCCGAAATGATTCCGATCCTGTGTTACGTTGATCTCCAATTATTAGCTACCTAACCTGGACCTGGATTCGTTATTTCCTTCACAGGTTTAATTAATTTCCTTGTTTTATTTTCTCTTAACAAACAGGCCCCTACTCCAGCTCCATCACCTGGTGACGAGCAGCTCCTGGAGCTGCTGAGGCGAGCGTCCATGGACGAGCTCGACAAGACCGTCATACTAACCTTCGCGAGCGAAGCATGGACGGCTCCGGGCTCACTCCAGGACCTCTTCCTCGAGAGCTTCCGCCAGGGCGTGGAGACGGAGCCCTTTCTGAAGAACCTTGTCATCGTCGCCGACGGCGCCAAGGCGTATGAGCAGTGCCAGCGCGTGCACCCGCTATGCTACCACCTGGAGTCCGGCGGCGTCAACTACGCGGAGCAGCAGTCGTACATGGCCAAGGGCTACCTCGAGATCGTGTGGCGCAAGTTCCGGTCGCAGGCCGCGGTGCTCAACCTCGGCTACAGCTTCATCTTCACCGACATGGACATCATCTGGCTGCGGAACCCGCTGCGGCGCATCCCCATCGGCGTCGACCTGGCCATGTCGTGCGACAGGTACTACGGCAAGCCCTACGACGGCCTCGACAAGCAGGTCAACTCCGGGTTCATGTACGTGAGGTACAGCCCCAGGATGGTGGCGTTCTACGAGAGCTGGTACGCGGCGCGGCTGTCCTACCCCAACACGCACGAGCAGTGGGTGTTCCAGCAGGTGAAGGACACGCTGCCGGCGAAGCACGGCATACGGGTGCAGTTCCTCGAGACGGCCTACATGTCCGGCTTCTGCCAGCTCAGCAAGGATTTCAACAATGTGTGCACGGTGCATGCAATCTGCCTCCAGGGGCTCAAGTCCAAGATGGCGAAGCTCACGGAAGTCTTCAACGAGTGGAAGGAGTTCAAGAAGAAGAATGGTTTGTCAGGCAACACCACTGCAGCGTGACTCATCGAACAATTAACACCTTCGGTGGCGGGCTCAGGAAAAATTATAGTAGTTTATTTAATGACATTCTCGTTCATTCAAACATACTAGATGAGTAATTTGAAATACAGCAGGAGAACATAATTAAGACGATGCAATTTTCAGGACCAAACTGTAGTTCATGTGTGACGCCAATTATTCTTCAAGAGAAGCAACGTTGTCCGTCACGGGGTTACCCGTAATGATTGTTTGGGTTTCAACAAACTCAAGAAACTCGATCATAACACAAAAGACATTCAATTTATGTTGGTTCAAGCCATTATTATCGAGTAAGCCTTTACGTTCGGTCGGCGTGAGCCTTTTTTTATTGGACTGTTTTGTATGATTGTGTCAAGAAAAGGTACACCTAGCCTCTCTTTATATAGGGAGAGACGGTGAGGGGTATGCATCTAGTCCAAGCCGATTACAGTAACGTGTCCTACTTCTATTACAAAATCTAGATTTCAATATAAGTTGACTAGGTCAGTTCTTGAGATGTTAAAGTCTAGACCGTGGGCTAGGTTAGGACCTGCCTGCAGAAGTCGACCCAATAAGGAACCTCTGAGGTCCTATATCGACAAGCTCCCAATCGTTTGAACTTGGAAGCCAACTTGTTCCTCCAGATCTTGCGAAGTAGAATCAAGCATCATCTGAGTGCTTTTTGAAGAGAAACCATGTAGTGCTTTTTCAGAACTCTAAGATGTTCACTTTCCTGAAAAGTGCACTCACTAAGCATAGGCCCTGAGCCCCTCTTGCTATTTAGAAAAAGAGTTAAAGGGCCTTTTCTGCATACTTCTTGAAAAATAATTAAAAACATTCTCTAAGGATATGTATCCGGCATCGATATCCCCGAGCCTGCTGTATCCGAGTGCTACCTTTGAGTAAGGGTACTCAAACGTAGAATCTGAGACAAATATACTCAGGATTGCAGGAGCAATCAATGCCTGTCCACTTGTCAGAAAATAGGTAGGGTGATGCGCGTTGCATTGGGAAGACGGTGAATGCACTGGAGTCAGAAAAACAGGAATACGCTGCCCGAGTACACTGTAGCTTCACGTGCACCGGTGAAGTGAAGATAATGTACCCTTATAGTACAGTTTGAAATCATCCCATTATGCTAGCAGAAACTGTCAACTTCAACCTGCATAGACATAGTCCATGTATACCAAGCCTATAAATACCCTTCTGGTGACAGTGGCGAAGGTAGAGCAAATGGGCGGGGGTGCCTAGTGACAACGCTAGAGCAAAACTAATTCACAATTTTAACATCACAATTCAACTTGCAGTAATGGCAATGTGATTTTTGTCAAACATAAGCAAACTGATAGTTAGCACTCACCATTATATAACAAAATAAAGATGATATTGATAATTGTAGTGTAGTGATCGAAAGAATACCAAAATACTGAACAAAATATGTCCCGTATAGTAAAATATGTGCCCCATCTAAGATAATTTGTCGCTGGGGTCTGACTTACTCAGGACCTAAACTTATAGTCCTCCAACAGCGCCCGTAACATAGGCGTAACTACTAATAATGATAGTTTGTGGTAGTTTTCTTTTCAAAAATAGTTTCAACGTGCTTTGATTGTCTATCAAATTAGTCAGCACCACAAAACACTAAAGGAAACTTTGCAAGAAACCACACACATATATATATATGACTAAAAATCACTAATTTCATTACCTGACATCTTACTTGATACAACCAATGAACTGGAGAAGATAAGCTCTTTCCATGAACTGAACCACTATGACTTGGTTGCGTCTCTGAAGTATGAATATATGAAATCAAGAAACTGAAAAAACAAATATAAGTCCTCAATAGGGGCAATGGGACATGCAGCTAGGTGCCCAGGTTTGTGAACGGACGGAACTACAAAACAACAGATAGATTAAATAAAATTTACAAATATGAGATCCATTTGACATAGGCCCTGTTTAAATCCACTGCAAATTGCAATTGCAACTAGTCACATCAACGTTGCGGCACATGCATGGAGCATTAAATGTAGACAAAATGTTTACATGCTTGTACTTTTTGCATGTACATCACGAGACGAATCTTTTAAGCCTACTTGGTCTATGATTAGACAAAAGTTGTCAAATACAAACGAACGTGTTACAGTGCAGAATTGTAACTGCAACTGTGATCTAAACGGAGCCATACCTCTTCTGACCTGAACCCGAGGAGGATGTATTAATTGGGCAGTCAGCAATGTTCACTTAGTCGGTCAGGCCGGCGAGCAGTACCCGTCGGGCGTGAGCGCTATGCGCCGGGCGGACGCCAAGATGTCGGCACGAGAATGGATGAATGAATAGGAAAGTGAAAGAATGGATGAATGAATAGGGAAGCTAAAAGGACTCGCGATGCATGGAGGACAGGACATAGGAGGAAGCCGAGGGGTTGCAGACTCTTCGTGCGGAAGGAACCGCGAGTTCAGGAGTGCGAATTCGGCCGGAAGGAAAGACTGCGACGTGGGCTTTTTTTGTTGCAGGGGTGCCTCGTCTTGGGTCATTGGGGTGCCTATAGGGCCAAAATTCTCTAGTCTTTGTGTTTTTTTTTTCGAATTGTGGGGGGTGGCTGGGCACCCACAGGCCACAACTGGGCTTCGCCTCTGCCTGGTGAATAGATAGCAAAACAACTCTAAGTCTTTATAAAACTTTTAATTATACTAGGATCGTGCCCGTGCGTTGCAACGGGAACAAAAATAACACCCGATGACATCAGTGCATTCTAGAACAGCAACAACAATCAAGTTCGTCCACTGCGACCGCGACACAATTCAATGACACAAGCGCAACCATAGTACCACCACCTCGCCATAACTCAAGGGAATGCGACTTTGAAAGGAATGATATACTTCACAAAAAGCACTATCTAGGAAATGATCGACACGAGGATTGAGAGACTTCAGCACCACCTTTCACAACTCAATCGACACTACCTACGAAACGAGTTGACACAAGATCTAAAAGAACGACTCTACGTGCTAATGTATCTGCTTGCCTTCTGGGGTGTTGTTTTGGGTTCTAACTACCGGGTCTTTACCCGGTTTGCAACCCACGGTCATGTTTAAAATCTCTTTGCTAGTATCTTACAATTATCATACAACTAAAAATAGACCCCATGCCATTTATGTTTAAAAAACATGGTGAATTTAAATCAAACCAAAGAAAGGGAAGGAAATAGAACTTCAAAAATGAAAATATGGTATGGAGTACATGTGATATATATCTTCCCCATCTAAACCAGAAGCGGTACTATTTGTGAAAAGGGTGGTTGGACGGAATAGGGAGGGCACTAAGAAAAAAAATTATCATTCATCATAAATTCAATGAACATTGCATGTGTAGCTATAGAACATAAGAAACAAGAGGGCCTAGAGGCGTTAGAACAATCTATCCAATTCCTAAAATCTGACAGATCACCTGATCATAATAAAATTACTAAATGCTTGCTATAGAAGCATTACTTTGCAACTTACGTGTTGTTTGGTTGTATGTGAGGTAACACGAATGTAAATGAAAGATAGCTATTTTCGTTACTGGCGAGAGAGAAATTTGAACGGCAATCATTTATGTTTGTGTTACTGTACTGAGAACCAAACAACATGTTAGGACAACCCAGAGGTCCAAAGTTATTTTTTTTCTAGGATTGAGTAACGGCATGGAGTCCAAAACTGGGACAATATTTTTTTGACAAAATAGATGAGAAGAAATTCACCATCAAACAAAAATTAATGATTCCATTTTATGAAGTGAACTTACTGTTTCCTAGAACATATAGCAAAGATCAACACTATATAAGCTTGTCAAGGCGCACATAGACATATCCCTTGCCTTTGCCAATTTGAAAAACCTGCTGATGATCAGAGCCTCACTTGACGAGCCACTGGGAGTACAAAATTCTCAAGATAAAAGATTGCTCATTAATTGCAAAGCGAAATTCTTAGTACATATTCAGCCTACAAAAACGGGAACAAATATGGTGAATTTCTGAGCACCGGCAGTCGCAACATAAGTTCTTTCCAGATCATAATGAAAGATTTTGTGCAAGAAGGGGGGGTAAAATAAATATATGCTAGTGCCACTGCCACAATATCAAGCCCCTAAAAAGTGGAGCTGTGACATGTAGGGCTTACAAATTTTTTAACCCATGATCAAAGATGTTGAGGCTCTATCTCCTTTCAAATTAGCAAATGATGTGAAGAACTTCGAATTTATGAAGTACTCGTCAAACGGGTAGTTTGAGCAAGTGCTAAAAAAAATTGAACAGAAAGGTAGCTGCTTATCTTTGAAATATTTGCACCACCTAATTCCTGCATTTGTAAAACAACTCCTGTAAAAATGGTACAATATGTTCTTATTCAGTGTGCATATACAGTAGATCGAAGTTGAAGGTTCTCAAGCGTGCAAAGTAGCACTAAATGGCACATATAAATTTAGGATTGGTGGGCAGAGGAAGACAGATGCAACGAACTGCAAGGAAATAATGTAGTGTGTGAAACATAATTTTGGGTCAACATTTTAAGAATCCCATATGCAGTTTTTGCAAAGAATAACAAAGACAGTTACAAAGTATGGCAATTTTTCCATCAGACACCAAGAGACCATGGCCTAAATCTGGCGAGTATATAAATAAAATAAAAATGATGTACCTTGTTTATATAAAGAGGAAGTCCTTGAGATTGGGGATTGAAAAAATGTATTCATATTTGACACTGCTATGAACTGGAGGTCTAGATAATCCAGAAGATGGGGTCAATAAACAGAATAATAAATCTGGTCATAAATGAAAGCATCACCTGCAAACTACAGCAAAATAAGCCCAAGTAGGATCTGGTGATAACTGAAAGCATAGCGTGCAAACCACAGCAAAATAAGGCTAAGCAGAAACATTTACATGATGAAGCACATAAAGGAAATGAGCACACCCAAATACAAAACATAAGCTGGCCTGCGTCCTCCTTTATTTTGGATCACTACCTCGTGAAGCATGTAGCAACATCAGGAACTGGAACGGGTGATTTGAAGGCATTGGAGGGTGGTGCAAATTCCAGAGAAGCTCACCATGAGTACTTACATTGAGTTTTCCTGTAGGTGAAGGAACTAAAATTTAGAATATCGTACACCTATTTCCTTTTTGAAACCTTGAAAACAGGAGCAACTTAATTGAACAGGCTATGCATCGAAATCCCTGTTTACAACAGATATGTAATTGAACTCTCAGAATGGTATGTTAAACTGTAAGGACTAACATACCATAAGATATTTAATAGTCAATCCAGGCCCACAACAATTCCTGCATAAAAGGAAATCTAGCAATTTAGCTGCAAACTGACAGTGAATAATTTAACAGTTTGTGTGTATCTGAATTCCTGTTTTTAACATATACGTAATTTAAATAGAACATAGCATCAAATTTCAATAGTCAATCGAGGCTACCCAGAAAGAGCATAGGCTGCCATTGTAACTAAATGCTCGAGAAAGAAGTGCTAAGCAGCAATATAAGAGATCAGCAAAACAGTACATATGCACAAATCTGCTATGTAGCTGAAATGCTAACAGAGCATATGTAGTCTAAGGCTCTAAGCACCTCGGTCATCAATGATCTTGAACCAAATAGGATAACAATGTCGACAGCAAACCGCCGTAGGCCCGAGCTCTCAGAAAAAATAGGCACATGAGATAATCAGAGAAAACCTACTGATGTAGCACACGAGACGACCTATAGGTCCGGGCCACCAATGCCGCGGGCCGTCGGGGTCTGGCCACGCAGCCTGCCGCCGTACCGCACAGCGCCGGCGGTGTGGAGAAAGGCAGGCATCCGCGGTGGTTCGCCGGTCAAGCTGGGGCCAGTTCCGTGCCGGCCTGGTCGTGTGCTGGGGCCTCTCGAGGCGGAGCGGAGTGGAGCACGCAGCAGGCAAGGCCACTGGCGAAGCAAGAGCGGAGGAATTTGTCTGAGGCCTCGCTGGGCGCTTCGGATCCGGTGAAGACGACTCTGATGGGCAATATGTGAAATCCCTGGCGGCGGCAGCGGTTTCGGATGCGGTCGCGGCGCGTAGTACGGTGGAGTAGAGCGTGGAGCCACCATGGAGAGAGGTGGATTAGGGGCGGCTTACCAGCTTCCCGCGATAGATAGTAGCCACCGTCGTAGCGCTTTTCTCCGGCGCGTGGGCTTCCGGAACCACCGTCACAGCGACAGCTGCCGGTGTGGGCGCTGAATCGAGAGCTAGGGGCGGAAACGCAGTCTGACAACGGCGCAGCGAGACGACGGCGAAGCACGACGCGGCATGCGGACCGCGCGGGGAAGCTTCTGTCCGGCGATGACGGCAATAAGACGAAGCAGCAGCTGCAGGGCTTCTTGCGCCGGGTGCTGGGGCGACTGGGTCGCGGTGCGTGCCGGGCGGTGCGGGAGGGAGGGAGTGCGGGGTGGCGGGAGCGAGGTGGGCGTCGTGCGCGGTCGACGGTTCCGCGGACGCGAAGGAGCCAGGTAAGCAGGTGCGGAGCGAGCGTGAAATCTGCCGGGCAGAGCGAAGCGGAGCGACGCACGTTTTTGCCGGGTAGAGTCTCGTCTTCGTACTTTCTTAGCAGTAGAGATGTTTATGTCAAATTTTAAAAATATAATATATATATATATATATATATTTTATATATATATATATATATAATATCTTACCTCGGTTTTAATTAAAAATTTTAAAAAATGTTTATATTTGTGCTTGAAATAAATAATAAAATTCTAATGAAGTTAACCTCAAATAAGAAGCTTTTGTTTAAAAGTCCACTACTATGCTGAATTTCTGCTAAGAAAAAGAAAAAGATTATTTTTGTACAAGTGGTGAATAATGCCCATCATATATTCATAATTTATTAACTTGAGCATGGAGCTTAGGCCAATTAATTTACCATGATCAAATTAAACATAGTTTGAATTGATCATTGAACCAAAATTATCTTATATAGATTTTTTTTTTTGGACCAACCCCTCCAGAATTATAAATAACATCTTGAGGGTGAGTCTAGAAGAGGATTAGCAACGATAGTACAACTCAGGACCCTAAGCCACAACCAAACATGGGGGAGGAACCCCACCAATAAGGTAACTTGCATCTTTATATTTCATATTTATTTTAATTTTGCATCTTAGTTTAAATTTTACATTTGTCTTAGTTTAATTTTTGCATATTTAATTTCTATATGTTTTAATTTGGCATTATAAAGAAATCTGAAAAATAAAAATACCAAAAATATTAATTCATTGCCACATATGCAAAAATCTAAAAAGCAACAAAAAATTTCTCTTTGTTGAAATGATGAATAGTTGCTCTGTTTTATATTTCATTTAGGCCTAGATTATAACTTTAAAATCTCCAAGATTTGAATTTATTAGTTAATTTTTCATCTTGAAAACTTGAAATTTAGTGAATTTGCATAAAGCCTGATTCTTATCAGTTATTATAAGTGTTGATTTGGAATAAGTTTAAATCTGCTATGATTTTGTTCTAAGATTGACGTGACATCTGGAGAATTTATTTTGAAAAATAAAATTGAAAAGTTCCTCAATGATGATAAATAACCATATGAAATATTATTGCAAAACCTTAGTAG
This sequence comes from Eremochloa ophiuroides, assembly GCA_038502445.1. Classification (NCBI taxonomy): domain Eukaryota; kingdom Viridiplantae; phylum Streptophyta; class Magnoliopsida; order Poales; family Poaceae; genus Eremochloa; species Eremochloa ophiuroides. The sequence continues at coordinate 48,760,719 of JAHLJS010000007.1, forward strand.
TTTGCTACTTGTTATTTATATTCAGTTTTGTCAAATTGATATGACCATTCCATGCACCCAAGATCATGGTTCACATACACTTACCATTCCATTTAATAATATGTTAAATTTCCTTTGAATCATGATATCATACTTAAAAGATTTTATGGAGCTAAAAAAGAGCAAGAATACAACAATAGGTACAAATGTCCGTTTGGGAGGAAACAATGGGTACGAAGATGCCCACCTAGGAGGAAACAATGGGTACAAAGATGTCTGCTCGAAAAAAAATAATAAAGAGAAAAGCCCATAATTTCTTAAAGTAGAAGGAGATTCATGCAAAGAGTTTAACACAAAAATAGAAAATTCTACACAGTTGCACTTTTTGATCTAAATGTATGACTTGTATCTCTTTTTGTCCGATTTTTGTCTTAGCAATATTATATAATACCGTACTATTCTTCTGTACGCACCTATAACTCCACATAGGATCACTACAAGACACATGACTTTTTATGACGTTGCATTAATGTCGTAGAAACTAAAAATTTCATCGCGTTTCACAGTTTACGACACAGATGCGACGAAAATGTTTTTGTTACCTATTCCCCATAACTAAAGGCTCTGCGACAAAATTGACATTATCCATTATCCAAGTGAAGCTTGCCTCCCTCTAATTCTTATCTATGTAACTATGCTCTAGATATGGTGGAGCTCTAATGAGAGCTAGGGTTTCTAGCTCGGATGACTTGATCGATGCTTGCTTGATTGATTGTTGCCCTAGTCCCAGGGTCCCGGGCTTGCTTATATATAAGCTAGTGGGATGCACAAAGGCCCTTGGATCAAACCGACTTTAATCAACGATAAAAATCAAAACCCTAAGGCAGTGGAGGAACCGACGACCGACCTGGGGCTAGGTCAGCCAACCCACCCCCTATGCCAAGTGGGTCCTGCTTTGACATGGTGGTCTATGGTGTCTTCTAGATTCTTCTCAACGTGGTTTCACCGTGGAATATGCTTCTTAGCCCGACGTGGAGGAGAGAAAAGAGTGAGGGGCGCCGGACCATCTGGCTCGAATGGGCCTAGTTGTGGAGGAGAGAAAAGACATGGAGGTGGGGAGTTGGGCCACCGGTTGGACGGGGCGGAGTGTGGGAGGGTTGGGCTTTAGATAGGGTTTAGGCCTAAGTTAGGCTAGGTATTTATTTTTATTTTCTTTTGTTTGAATAGAGTTTTGAGTATATTTGAAAAGAGTTCGAATTTGGGGTTGATTTTGAGGAACTTTTTTGTACCACCAAATGACTCATCAAAGAAACAATCAAGCATACAAGTTGTGGTTGGAGGTTTTCAAAATATTTTCAAAAGCATTCGAATCCCATTAGGATTAATTCAATCTATTTTGTTATAATCCAAAAAGTTCAAATTTGTAGTGGTTTTTGGCACTTAGCAAAACAAAAAGGTGTTATAGTATCCAAAGCTTTTGGGTGTTTGTGTTGGTGGCGCCGCGTGATACAGGGTCTGCAAAAGCCTAGGGCTAGGGATAGCAAATTAGGCCACCCTGTTAAGCTGAGATCGGAACCATGTCTAGAGCAGAACTCTAGCAGTGGTACTGCTAGCGAGTTGTATGCATGCATCTCTAAATCCGTCCACTCTCTTGTGGCGTGGTATTCACAAAATGAATCCTAACAATGACACAGCACATATAATAATGGAAATACAAGTTCCATTTTAGTGCATAGTACCAACTGATCATGATTCAATAGTAGCACAATAGGTCGGCATCACTAATCAAATTTCACCTTCATTTTCTCAATCTTACCATAATTATATTATAGCATCATGTGCCTCAATTTTTTACATCAACTTTGCATGCTAAAACCTTCTAAGTATAAAGCTCCTTGGATAGAATTCTTCTCACCATTTAGGGGAGAATGCTTGGCATAAAGTTTGTCATATGATGCTCGTAGCTATGATATTAAAACACTGAGCTCCTCCAACTCAACTCTTAGCTTACCAGCTTAAGCATCCTTGTCACGTCCTACTTCCCCAGTTTCTTTACTTTTGAACTCCTCTAATTGCTTCATCATTTTTGCCTTGTCAGCAACATATGCCTTTGTAGCTGCCTCATTTGCCTCTGCCAACACCCATACAGCCTTCCTTGTGTCGTCCAATTGCCTTTGGAGTCCACCCTCTTCCCCCTCACACTCCTCCAGTTGCCTTTCGAGCAAAACCTTTTCCTCCATACACTCCTCTAATTGCTTTTGGAGCTCATCGTTTGTCACCCTACACTGCTCCAATTCCAGCCTAATCTTTATTTCGACTTCCAATAGGAGTTCAATCTTTAATTCGAGTTCCACAGAAATTTTTATCTTTACTTCGAGCTCGGATTCGAGTTCACTGTGTTGCTTCCTACACTCATCCAGTTGCCTTAGGAGTTCACCCTTTGTCGCAATACACTCAGACAGCTCGCTCTCCAACTGGGAAGTGGTCTTGGACGATGTGCCTAGAGTTCATTTTAGATGAGGCATTAGAGTAGATAGATGGGAGTACAACCACACTGCGCAGAAATTGGACATTGACATAAAAAAAAAATGTATTTTTTCCTCACCTGCTGATCCTCCGGGTGCCAAAGAGGAACCTGTAAAGGTCCTTCCTAGAGGGGTCCACCAAGTCCTTGCCAGGGGCGTCCTTGGTAGACGCAACAAGGTAGGCTCTCGTAGACTCAACAAAGCACCACTAGCTAATCCTGCAGCAAATCCTGCGCCCAATGGCAATGCAAACGCCATGTTCTGGAGACTTGTAGAGGTCGGCGGCTTACGACCGTCGTCACCCTCGTGGTGCTGCTATTGTCACGCACTCGCCGGAGTTGGAAGAAGCTATCTATACTTGGGGGTCAATATAGGGGAGGGAGGGAGGGAGGGAGAGAGAGAGAGAGAGAGAGAGAGAGAGAGAGAGAGAGAGGGAATGTGTACGAGGAAGCGGGAAGAAGCAGAGGAGAGAAGGGATTGGAGTGTCAGTGCTGAAAAGAAGCAGAGGAGATAAGGGATGGAGTGTCAGTGCTGAAGAGGGAAGAAGCAGAGGGGAGGAAAAGGATGCAGTGTCAGCGAGGAAACAAATGGTAGCAAGCTCCTGGCTCCTGCAGTCCTGCGGTCATGTCTGGCTGCGTGCAGCGGTGCCATAGCGCTGAGAGGGATGCCGAACCTGAGCAGCAGAAATTACAGCCCAGGTACATCAGTGCAGAGATGAGCACATGTCAGCCATTCTGATGCAAATGAGTCCCAAACGTTTATGCATATGAGCGCACTCCACTAGAATTATGCCCCATAATTTTCAATCAGTTCGGTACTTGGGAAGATGCCCAAATGAATTGTGCAAGTAGCTGCAAGCGCATTGTAGATTGTACTCCCAAGCAGGCACACTCTGAATAATACAGAGAAATTTCCAAGGTAGATTAAATCACCCAATTTTCTAAGTTGTAATGGATTCATTAGGTACACCACTCTGTCAAAATTTGGCAGCATTTGGCACACGGGAAAGGACTCAAATAAATTGTGCAACCTGCTGTCAATGATACTATACTGACAGACAATACACGACATGAGCAGCAATATTCCGAAGGACGTTAAATCTCCGAATTTGTCTTAAGGCCCTGTACACTCATGGGCGTGGTGACGAACCATACAAGTTACCAAAAAGCCAAGGCATTTATTTATGTGAATTAACTTGTGCTCTGGAAAACGAACCGTACAAATTATTACCAAAAGCCAAGGCATTGATTCAGTGATTTGTCCCTTGTGACTGCCAGTCGCAGGCGAGCTAGATGGCCTGAAATAATCTCACTTAACAGGCATGGGCGAGGTGGATGCATACCCTGCACGTCAGGAACTTCACAGAACATACTTGCATGTTCGGCTGGAATGGCTTATGCTGCCGGCTGACAGAATTGTTTGGGGGCCTTTCCATATTTCTTCCTCGCGGACACTGCATCCTTTTCTTTCCCTCTGCTTCTTCCCTCTTCAGCACCAACACTCCATCCCTTCTCTCGTCTCGTCTGCTTCTTCTCGCTTCCTCGTACACTCTCTCTCTCTCTCTCTCTCTCTCTCTCTCTCTCTCTCTCTCTCTCTCTCTCTCTCTCTCTCTCTCTCTCTCCTTATATTGACCCCCAAGTATAGATAGCTTTGGCAGGGGCACGAACACGGCGAAGACACCGGAAGCGTCTTCCGACTCCGGCGAGTGCGTGACAACAGCAGCGCCACGAGGGTGACGACGGCCATAAGCCGCCGAGCTCAACATGCAGGCGATTCCACTGGCATGGCCTTCTATAGAATTTGCTGGAGGCCTGGCTGTGATGAATCCAGTGGGTCTACTAGTTGGAGGCGCGGTTGCAGCTGGAGGACTTGCGATTTATCTGGCGATTCAACAAGGTGAGGAAAAAGACATTGATTTTTTCAGTGTCCAATTCCTATGCAGTGTGGTCGTATTCGAATCTCTCCCCTCTAATCTAATTCCCCACTAAAACTAATGAATGTCAGCTATGGCGGAGAAGGCTCGTCTCCAAAGGCTACTGGATGAGTGTAGGGCGACAAAGCGTGAACTCCAAGAGCAATTGGATGAGTGTTTGAAGGCTAAGCCTAAACTCGAATTCGAACTCGAATTTAAGGTTAAACTCATTTTGGAACTCGAATTAAAGATTAAACTCCAATTAGAAATCGAAATAAAGATTAGGCAGGAATTGGAGGAGTGTACTGTGACAAAGGATAAACTCCAAAGGGAATTGGAGGAGTGTACGGAGGAAAAGGTTAAACTCCAATTGAAATTGGAGGAGTGTAAGGCGAAAAAGGGTAAACTCCAAAGGCAATTGGAGGACACAAGAAAGGTGCTATGGGTGTTGGCGGGGGCAAATGAGGCAGCTACAAAGGCATATGATGCTGACAAGGCAAAAATAATGAAGCAATTAGAGGAGTTCAAATCAAACAAGAACGCTTAAGCTGATATGATATGAGTTTGAGTTGGAGGAGCTCAGTGTTTCAATATCATAGTTACGAGCATCCTACGACAAACTTTATGCCAAGCATTCTTCCTTGAATCATGAGAAGAATTCAATCCAAGGAGCTCTATACTGAGAAGGCTTTAGCATGCAAAGTTGATGTAAAAAATTGAGGCGCTTGATGCTAACATTATGGTAAGATAGAGAAAAATGAAGGTGAAAATTAATTAGCGATGCCGACCTATTGTGTTTCTATGTAATTATGATCATTTGGTACTATGCAGTAAAATGGAACTTGTATTTCAATTATTATATGTGATTTGTTATTGTTTGGATTCATTTTATGAATACTGCGCCACAAGATAGTGAACAAATTTAGAGATGCATGCATACAACTCGCTAGCAGTAGATTACCACTGCTAGAGTTGTATGCACTACTACATAAAGTCTTTTATGAGGCATTTGTTTTTTTTTGAGACGGGCACGAAGGAGAACCGCCTGAGTTAGTGTCTGGCATTAACCGAGTCAGTCACTTTCTATTAACCGATGTGGTTATAAAAAACCACATAAAATCAATTAACCGAGGTGGTCATTTTTAAAATACCCGCCACGGTTAATAACGATTAACCGAGACGGTTTTTTTATAACAACTGCCTTGGTAAATCATTAATAAAGGCAGACATTATAACCGAACCGTCTCGATAAATCAGGCCCAGCCCGTGTGACAGAACCGCCTTAATCATAGGGCCCACGTGCACCGTCATCGTCCCTAAGGATCCACGTTTATTCTGCACAAGTTCCCCTTGACCCAGGTGGCCTGCCGGGTTCCCTAGGAAACCCTAACCTCCCGAGGATCTCATTGTAAAGACCTTCCAAGTATTACAACCGTTTACACAAATAATATACATCAGAGTGAAGAGTGCAGAAGGATTTCGTAAACTTAGGTTTACAAATATAAATGACATTATCCCAATCCAAACTTTCGTAGTGGAATAGCATCATAACTAGACACCCTGCTCAAGAGTTATACACATCTTCATCCATGCACGATCAATTAACCGGCACGATCCCACGTAGAGCTGTACACTCACTCACCTGCAACAGGGGTTAACAAACCCTAAGTACTGGAGTACTCCGCAAGACTTACCCGACTAAGAAAAAAGAATGAGACTCAGGAATGCAGGCTGAAAGGAGTCAAGGTGAGGCTTGAGTAAGAGTCAAAGGATTTTTGAGAAAAAGCATTACTATCGTATTTCAATATTTTATCTCAATATTAACTTAATCATATCCATAGTTCCAATATTCATTCTCATATATCACATTCTTCCAATTTCTTAATCATTCTCAAAAACACCTAGTTCCGAACCACTTTCCAATTGTAGGTCAAAGGATCAAGCCTCAATATCCGAGGAGCAACGACGATTCGAATCGATTAGTACCCGGCTGGGATCCCTATCCACACTGCATATGTAGCACTTAAACTTGCATATGCCAACCCCTCCTACCACGGCTTTTCTACCCCTGAACCGGTCCTGCGCCACCCGAGAGCACAATACTCCTCTAGTCTCCAGGCACACCGGCCACGAGGGTACACGCTACTCTCACCATCTCTCCACTCTCAGTGCGTGGTTGTCGGTTCAAGCAGTGGAGCCACCGAAGTCAGAGGCTTTCCGTAGTATGTGGCTAGTTGCAAAGTCTCGATCACCGTAGGCCTACAACGGACAGTCCCTAATTCTTTTTCCGTCGGCGATATTGCATTGGGACTCTAACCCAAGTACAAATGTCCCAACGGTTTTCAAATCCCTTTCCCGCCGGTGGTCAAGTATTGGGACTCAAACCCAAATTCACAACCACCGAATGAAAAATCCCTTCTTATCTGTGACAATGCACTGATCAGGTGCACAGCCATTGAACGAGAATGTACCAATTCCCTTTTTCATGAATTAATCAATGGCATATATATATATATCACAATAACTCAAAATTAGCATTTTATGCAATTCTAATTTATTCAAGTAGGGCTAAGCATTTTCAAACATTTTATTTAAAATGGGTTCCAGATATTTCAGTCATCAAGATTGGTAATGCAGCAATTGGGTTATCAATCAACTCCTGTCAGCTTAATGCAATAGATTAACTCAAGTTATAAACATTTTTCAAATGACAAGGAGAGGGACTGAATGCACCAGGGCTTGCCTGTGTTGCAGGTCTGTCACTTCCGCAAGAAAACTAGAGAAACCCACTTGACTTCTCCTAACGTATAATTCTTCCGCCGGGAGCAATCAAGGAATTCTTCCGAGAACCCGGTCACTACACGTAAAATATTTAATTATCAATCTTGAGTACAACTTTCCTTCACGGTAAATTTGCAAAACATTTCTCATAAGGTAAAAGGGTGTTTTCGTATTTCGTTTTTATTGACTATTTTAACAGTCATAGAAAGCCGCTGCACAACTTGTTCAATATCTACCGCAAAACACCAGTTAAAATGCCAAGGATCACTATAGAGAATGACCCATGGTCTTCAACCAATCCAAAAACACACAAGTCTACAGGGATTAGGGTTTCAACTTAATTTATTATTCAATTTATTAAGCAGTTATTTAATAAATAAACAAACTACTTTCATTTGACACTAAACTTTTCTAACAGATAGTTCTTACCCTAAAATAGTGCCACATTATATTTCATGATCTTTGGATAATCCTATTGGCCTATAAAAATCCTAGAAGCTTCATTTATTAATTAAAATACATATTTTTACTAAATACAGAAAGTGCCTAAAATATTTATTTTATATTTTACGGTATTCTACATATCACAAAGAGCATCCACAATTAATTTTAGGATTTTATAAAACACCAATAAATAATTATGAAAATAACAAAATCAGCATATCTCTGAAATTAATAAAGTTCTCGGAAAAAAGGAAAACCCACTTCGGGCCACAAGCACACCGGCTTGGCCCAGCAGCGCAGCTGTCCGGCCCAGCGCGGCTCTCCCTCAGGCGCGCTCTCAGGCCACTGGGCCGGCCCAGCACGGACCCAAGCGTGGCCTCCTCCCTCCTCCCTCTTCCCGGTTCGCTCTCGCCGCCGGCCGAATCGGGCGCACGGTGGCGCGGACCGCGGAGCTCGCCGCCGGTGACCCTCCGGCGACGAAAAACACCCTACCGAATTCCTCCCGAGAATATACACCTATTTACCAGATCCATTCAGCGGCTAGGGCACTCTAGCGAGCTTGCCGCTGGCCATGGCGACTCGGACACGCAGTCCGCGACGGCGTACTCGTGTTCCGGCGAACCGACCGCGGTAGAGTTTAAAATAAAGGCATGGGCGTGGCCAGTAGCTCACCAAGAAGTCAAGGCACAAGTCAGTGGACCCAGAGGATAATTGGAGGAGCTTCGTTGGTGACGACCGAGCTCGCGGCGGCATCCTTGGCGGCGAGACGGTGTTCCGACGTTTCCAATGCACCAATGGAGAAACCGATGAGCGCATGAGTTCCACGGAGATACTACGAACCAAGAACACTAACAAGGAAGGGACGTGGCTAACTGTAGGGCACCGGTCATAGCAGGGGCGCTCACGGCGGCGCTCTGCCGGCCGCAGAGAAGAACAGGCTTGCCTGGGGGTTTCCGGTGGTCTCGAGCGGCAAGACGGAGCTTCACTGGTTCGCGAGGCCGCGGCGGTATCACTAGCTCGTTTAATTGGAGGCAGGTGCACTACGAACCGTGAATTTCTTTGGCGACTGAGCTCAAGCTCGCGTCGGCGTGGAGGAACGGGAGGAGGAGAAGATGGTGGTGCCGGGCTCCTAATAGAAGAAAGGGAGGAGACAAGTAGTAGACAGCGCTCCAGGGCCCCCCCACGACTCCAACCCACTAGCGCTAGACAGCTGGCAGCCCCGGGCGACCGCGCGGCGCGGCTGCATGCCCGGCCCTATGTATGCACAGAGGAAGGGGAGCGGTGCCCTGCTCGGCACTGTAGCTGATCAATGCCCCTACTACGGTTTCTGTGAAATTACTTTTTGTTTTATATAAGAACTAGAAAATTTACCCACATATGAGTTGTAGTAAACTTTATGCTGAACAATCTTTGTTTTTGAGCCATATTCAAATTTTGAATAGATTTTGAGCAATTCAAAAGGGGGTAAAGTTCAATTTGAATTTCATTTCTAATCATTTAAATTCTCTGGATTTTCCTCAATAACTTGAAAATCTTCACAGATCAAAGTTGTCCTATTTGTTAAGCTTTATAACTTTTATTAATAAGGTTTGTTCATATTCTTGAGAATTTTTGAAATAGCATTTCAAATTTTAACTTTAAAACACTTATTAGGGTTTATTTTGAAATCTCACTGCAAAAGTTCAAAATCCCCAAATATAAAAGTTGTTCCACTTGAAAAGCCTTACAACTTTTATTAAAGGAGCTTGCCCAAATTTTTGATAGTTTTTGAAAGGGAATTTTAAATTTGAATAAACAAATACTAATTGGGGGTTTAATTTAAATTTCCATTGGTAAACTTCAGAATCTCCAAAAATTAAAGTTGTCCCATTTGAAAAGACCTATAATTTTTATTAAATCACTTTCATCAGATTCCCTTTAGTTTTTGGAATTGAGTTTCAACTCTAATCTTTAAAACATATATTAAGGTTTTGTTTGAAATTATATTTAATAACTTCAAAATTACCCAAAATAGAAGTTGCTCAACTTTTTAAGATTTACAACTTTTGTTTAAGGCCCAACACCTAGTTCCTTGTAGTTTTCAAATTAGGGTTTTGGGTCCGACATAGGGTTTATAAATGATTTTCTATTTATTTTCCAATCAGATTTAGATAATCACAAACAAACAAACATTTAAATTATAAAATCACTCTAAGGCACCTATGCACAATCACATATGGTAATTAAAATTATTTTTGTGAATGCACCGTAAAAACGAGTTCATGCGGGATGATTTGCATGCAATCATGATGACATGGTAGGTTTTAGTTATCATAACACCAGGGGTGTTACATCCTTCCCCTCTTGAAATAAATCTCGTCTCGAGATTTAAGAAACGGCTAAAGCCTTAGGTTTAGTAATGGAAAAGAAAACGTGTCAAGTAAACATTTTTGAAACTTGACTATAGAGCAAGTAGGGTTTTATATTTTGTAAGACTTGAAAGGGATAAATTATTTTTAAATAGTAGCAAGGAACTTAGAAAAGTTTTCAGATGAGAAAATTTTCGATTTCCCGGGTAGCTTCTTCTTCTGAACGCTGAATCCATTGTACTTTGTATCACCTTAATGTGGTCCTTTGAGTAACACGATCCTTTCCAGTCTACGACTCACACTGAATACTTGGAGTGTGTTAGATTTGGTTCACTTCAACTCTCACCAAATCAATAACTTAATCTAGCACTTAAAGACACTTCTTAAAGGGGTGATCCATGTAAAATATCCTACACAGCTGACAGGTGTTCAGAGGCTTGGACAAGTTACTATCTCACACTTCTGTTCCTATCTATTATAATGAAGATTCTTATTTGACCTAATCAGTTGTCTCTCAACACTAAAATCTTTAACTTTTGGTTTTCAAAATAAACCCTTACGAGGAATAGCTTTTAAGGATGGTTTCAAGGAGAGTGAGGGCACATTAATTGCGAGCTATAATGGTTCAGGAGCACCGACTACGATACTAGTGTGTACCTTGGTAAGATCTTATGTGGCTGCAGTCCACAGAAGATTCTAAGTTTTGACACGGCACCATAGTCACGGGTCGAGACACCATAATGGAACACAATTAAAGTAACCTCAGTTAAAAGAGAGAATATATCGATTGTGGCTATGATGTAAAATGACCACAGACCCTGATATGAGCATATACCATTCAGGATCTCATGTGATTATGAGTTACAGGAGATCTCAGGTTGCTATATTGTATCGCAGCCGTAGATCATGTTACATCGTAGCGAGATGAATTTGTTTCCACATAAAGTGCAAACAAAGAAATTTGATTAGTTGTGAAGCTATAGTATGTCATAACCCTAGACCTCGATACCTGCGCGTGCCTAGCAGAATCTCGGTGTGGCCAGGGCATGCGAGAGACCCCAGGTTTTGACGCGACACCGTGGTCACAGGTCATGGCACCACTATAGGCACAACCATGACGACTTTAGAATAACATGTTGAATTTTTGGGTGAGTGGTACGTGTCAGATCAAAGCATGCCAAGTATACCGATAAAAGCCATGGTCTAGTGCTAGGTTTTTCATACTGAGTATGCGAGTAAATTTAAGTGCATCCTAAAGTTTCCGAAGGAGCGAATTTTCAAAATAGATTTCAAGGCATTAAAAATATACCCAGGAATCCATAAAACAACAGGGAATCCGCAGCGGATCACAGATACCATTTCCAAGTGATTGGATCTTAGGTATCATTTCCAATTCAGTTTCTGTTATTTTATCAGATGGGATTAAGATGATTGCAAGGACAAAGAATTTTGAGAATTCGAAGAGATCAGATGTGAATTCTCGAAGTAGATTTTTATATAGTTATAAATAGCAAAAGAATTTTAGAAATCCAGTAAGAAATATGGATGTGAATTTTGTGAAAGAGTTTCGAAAGAGAGTAAAAGCACATTAATTGTAGGCTAGGATCATCACCACTAACCCTGATAACAGCGAGCGTCCGGCAGTACTTCCTATGGTTGCGATCCATAAGAGACACCAAATCTCGACGCTGTATCATGGTCATGGATCATGATATCCCATAGACTACCATTACAATAGCTTTCAAGGAAATAGCAGTGTTTCAAAAATAGAAGATAAGATTTTACACATGAATTAGTTTAAGAAATCAAGGATTAGCCATAGTTTTGTAGAGAGTTGGCATAGTAAATGAGTGCATCCAGAAGTTCCTCAAGAACTAGGAACCTATGGAGCGAAGATTACTAAAACTGACAAAAACTTGATATGCAACATGTAACTTTTTAATTATCTCGATTTTTCCTTTGTAAGAATATTTTTAACAGAGTCTAACTTGGATATTTAGTTGTGCCCAGTACCATTTGAGAGCGGTCACGATCATACCACGATACCCGCATACGCTCGGCGGCAAGCCATGTGGATGCATCACACATGGGCCCCAAGTTTTCTAGCGGTACCGTAGGTCGGAAACGGCTTACCCCATCGAGGTACTAGCATCAACTTGATATTCCAATCAAGAGAAAGACAAAAGAGCCTTTTAAGAAATCCTTTTTAGAAGATTGTTCTTTTTAAGTTCTAAGGCATTGGTGACTTTTGAAAGAAAGAATTTAGAAATTAAGTCATTTCATAATTCCTTTTTGCAATGGGTTTTTGGTTAAAGGTGTTTTAACAATGGTGGTATGGGGAGTCAAAACAAGTTGTAGAAAACGTACAATTGCCAAAAACCCTTTCAGATGATTGAATTGAAACCTGGTTTTGAAATTGAAGAGCGTTTTTAGTGAGGCTTTAGAATTGGAGGATAAATTTTAAAATTGATTTTTAAAATCAATACAAATTTCGAAAGCAGAATCTTTCGAATGTCTTATTTTCTGAAACAATTTTCAAAACTTAGTTCGAATGGTTTAGTTTTTAAATCAAAGCATCGCTTCCTTATGTTTACTTTAAACCCAACCGGCATGGCTTTTGCAATCAAATTGGTTTTCGAGTCCCGTCTTTGAATTGGGTTGCCAGGAATCATTACCAGATCTTTCAGCAAGCATAAGGAAAGCTAAAAGAGTAAAACCTTTTGAAGTTTTCGAAGGTAACGATATAATTGATCCATTGTTAATGCTCTTTCTAGGATCTGTAGGAACACTTCACATCTCGACTGACCAAGGAGAACAGTGCAGGACCCAAAACTACTTTAATGATTTTGAGTAAACTACTTTCTGCAGTGCTTGCCACATCACTATAAAAGTTCTGAACATGGGCAGATACACGTTGATTCTAGCAGAAGGTTCTTGCATATCCATCTGCCTAGGAGGAGAGTGGGAATTTATTTTTAACCAAAATATATTTTGAAGTAGATTTTATTTTAGAAAGTATAGATATACTTCATAATGGGGGAATTATTAATGGTTGTAATTCCATGATGCATGAGCGTTCCAACGCAAATCAGAATACTCTGATATGTATGCATTATACTGATTAAATTAATTACTAGAGTGACTGGCACTCAATGTTTTTAAACATAGGGCATATATAAAGTGCTAATCCACTATTAAGCTTAAAACCTAGCTACAACTCTATAGAAAGAATTAAGGAAAGATTCTACAGAATGAATAAGGAAAGTTCAGAAGGAACTCGGACCAAACTACCCCATTAATTTTACTCGTTCTAAATCATTTTGAAGTTTTTGTAAAGTAACACCGGAAGTACTTTACAATGAAATGCTTTGATACCACTTATGACAGAACCGCCTTAATCATAGGGCCCACGTGCACCGTCATCGTCCCTAAGGATCCACGTTTAGTCTGCACGAGTTCCCCTTGATCCAGGTAGCCTGCCGGGTTCCCTAGGAAACCCAAACCTCCCGAGGATCTCATTGTAAGGACCTTGCAAGTATTACAACCGTTTACACAAATAATATACATCAGAGTGAAGAGTGCGGAAGGATTTCATAAACTTAGGTTTACAAATATAAATGACATTATCCCAATCCAAAGTTTCGTAGTAGAGTAGCATCATAACTAGACACCATGCCCAAGGGTTATACACATCTTCATCCATGCACGATCCATCAACCGGCACGATCCCAAGTAGAGCTGTACACTCACTCACCTGCAACAGGGGTTAACAAACCCTGAGTACTGGGGTACCCCGCAAGACTTACCCGACTAAGAAAAAGGAATGAGACTAAGGAATGCAGGCTGAAGGGAGTCAAGGTGAGGCTTGAGCAAGAGTCAAAGGATTTTTACGAAAAAGCATTACTATCCTATTTCAATATTTTATCTCAATATTAACTTAATCATATCCATAGTTCCAATATTCATTCTCATATATCACATTCTTCCAATTTCTTAATCATTCTCAAAAACACCTAGTTCCGAACCACTTTCCAATTGTAGGTCAAAGGATCAAGTCTCCATATCCGAGGAGCAACGACGATTTGAATCGATTAGTACCAGCTGGGGATCCCTATCCACACTGCATATGTAGCACTTAAGCTTGCATATGCCAACCCCGCCTACCACGTCTTTTCTACCCCTGAACCGGTCCTGCGCCACCTGAGAGCACAGTACTCCTCTAGTCTCCAGGCACGCCGGCCACGAGGGTACTTGCTACTCTCGCCATCTCTCCACTCCTAGTGCGTGGTTGTCGGTTCAAGCAGTGCAGCCACCGGAGTCAGAGGCTTTCCGTAGTATGTGGCTAGTTGCAAAGTCTCGATCATAGCAGGCCTACAACGGACGGTCCCTAATTCTTTTTCCGTCGGCGACATTGCATTGGGACTCTAACCCAAGTACAAATGTCCCAACGGTTTTCAAATCCCTTTCCTACCGGTGGTCAAGCATTGGGACTCAAACCCAAATTCACAGCCACCGAACGGAAAATCCCTTCTCGTCTGTGACAATGCACTGATCAGGTGCACAGCCATTGAACGAGAATGTACCAATTCCCTTTTCCATGAATTAATCAATGGCATATATATATATATATATCACAATAGCTCAAAATTATCATTTTATGCAATTCTAATTTATTCAAGTAGGGCTAAGCATTTTAAAATGGGTTCTAGATATTTCAGTGGTCAAGGTTGGTAATGCAGCAATTGGGTTATCAATCAACTCCTGTCAACTTAATGCAATAGATTAACTCAAGTTATAAATATTTTTCAAATCACAAGGAGAGGGGCCGAATGCACCGGGGCTTGCCTATGTTGCAAGTCTGTCACTTCCGCCAGAAAACCAGAGAAACCCACTTGACTTCTCATGACGTATAATTCTTCCGCCGGGAGCAATCATGGAATTCTTCCGAGAACCCGGTCACTACACGTAAAATAATGATGCATGCTTACATTGTGCGGAATGACATGAATGGAAAATGTAGAACAAATATTTAATTATCAATCTTGAGTACAACTTTCTTTCACGGTAAAGTTGCAAAACATTTCTCATAAGGTAAAAGGGTGTTTTCGCATTTCGTTTTTATTGACCATTTTAACAGTCAAAGAAAGCCGCTGCACAACTTGTTCAATATCTACCACAAAACACCAGTTGACGTGCCAAGGATCACTATAGAGAATGACCCATGGTCTTCAGCCAATCGAAAAACACACAAGTCAACAGGGATTAGGGTTTCAACTTAATTTATTATTCAATTTATTAAGGAGTTATTTAATAAATAAGCAAACTACTATCATTTGACCCCAAACTTTTCTAACAGATAGTTCTTACCCTAAAATAGTGCCACATTATATTTCATGATCTTTGGATAATCCTATTGGCCTATAAAAATCCTAGAAGCTTCATTTATTAATTAAAATACATATTTTTACTACATACAGAAAGTGCCTAAAATATTTATTTTATATTTTACGGTACTCTACATATCGCAAAGAGCATCCAAAATTAATTTTAGAATTTTATCTTACACCAATAAATAATTATGAAAATAACAAAATCAGCATATCTCTAAAATTAATAAAGTTCTCGGAAAAAAGGAAAAGCCACTTCGGGCCACAAGCACACCGGCTTGGCCCAGCAGCGCAGCAGTCCGGCCCAGCGCGGCTCTCCATCAGGCATGCTCTCAGGCCGCTGGGCCGGCCCAGCACAGACCCAAGCGTGGCCTGCTCCCTCCTCCCTCTTCCCGGTTCGCTCTCGCCGCCGGCCGAATTGGGCGCACGGCGGCGCGGACCGCGGAGCTCGCCGCCGATGACCCTCCGGCGATGAAAAACACCCTACCAAACTCTCCCGAGAATATACACCTATTTACCAGATCCATTCAGCGTCTAGGGCACTCGAGCGAGCTTGCCGCCGGCCATGGCGACTCGGACACGCAGTCCCCGACGGCGTACTCGTGTTTCGGCGAACCGACCGCGGTAGAGTTTAAAATAAAGGCATGGGCTAGCCAGTAGCTCACCAAGAAGTCAAGGCGCGAGTCAGTGGACTCAGAGGATAATTGGAGGAGCTTCGTTGGCGATGACCGAGCTCGCGACGGCATCCTTCGGCGGCGAGACGGTGTTCCGACGTTTCCAATGCACCAATGGAGAAACCGATGAGCGCATGAGTTCCACGGAGATACTACGAACCTAGAACACTAACAAGAAATGGACGTGGCTAACTGTAGGGCACCGGTCACAGCAGGGGCGCTCACGGTGGTGCTCTGCCGGCCGCAGAGAAGAACAGGCTCGCCTGGGGGTTTTCGGTGGTCTCGAGCGGCAAGACGGAGCTTCACTGGTTCGCGAGGCCGCGGCGGTTTCGCTAGCTCGTTGAATTGGAGGCAGGTGCACTATGAACCATGAATTTCTTTGGCGACCGAGCTCAAGTTCGCATCGGCGTGGAGCAACGGGAGGAGGAAAAGATGGTGGTGCCGGGCTCCTAATAGAAGAAAGGGAGGAGACAAGTAGTAGACAGCGCTCTAGGCCCCCCCACGACTCCAACCCGACCGGCGCTAGATAGCCAGCAGCCCCGGGCGACCGCGCCGCGCGGCGGCATGCCCGGCCCTGTGTATGCACAGAGGAAGGGGAGCGGTGCCCTGCTCGGCACTGTAGCTGATCAATGCCCCTACTACGGTTTCTGTGGAATTACTTTTTGTTTTATATAAGAACTAGAAAATTTACCCAAATATGAGTTGTAGTAAACTTTGTGCTGAACAATCTTTGTTCTTGAGCCATATTCAAATTTTGAATAGATTTTGAGCAATTCAAAAGGGGGTAAAGTTCAATTTGAATTTCATTTCTAATCCATTTAAATTCTCTAGATTTTCCTCAATAACTTGAAAAATCTTCAAATATCAAAGTTGTTCTATTTATTAAGCTTTACAACTTTCATTAATAGAGTTTGTTCAGATTCTTGAGAATTTTTGAAATAGCGTTTCAAATTTTAATTTTAAAACACTTATTAGGGTTTATTTTGAAATCTCACTACATAAGTTCAAAATCCCCAAATATAAAAGTTGTTCCACTTGAAAAACCTTACAACTTTTATTAAAGGAGCTTGCCCAAATTTTTGATTGTTTTTGAAAGGGAATTTTAAATTTGAATAAACAAACACTAATTGGGAGTTTAATTTAAATTTCGATTGGTAAACTTCAGAATCTCCAAAAATTAAAGTTGTCCCATTTGAAAAGACCTATAATTTTTATTAAATCACTTTCATCAGATTCCCTTTAGTTTTTGGAATTGAGTTTCAACTCTAATCTTTAAAACATAGATTAAGGTTTTATTTGAAATTATATTTAATAACTTCAAAATTGCCCAAAATAGAAGTTGCTCAACTTTTTATGATTTACAACTTTTATTTAAGGCCCAATACCTAATTCCTTGTATTTTTCAAATCAGGGTTTTGGGTCCGACGTAGGGTTTGTAAATGATTTTCTGTTTATTTTCCAATCAGATTTAGATAATCACAAACAAACAAACATTTAAATCAAAATCACTCTAAGGCATCTATGCACAATAACATATGGTAATTGTAACAACCCTAAAAATCCACACAATCTAAAAATCCCAACCAATTAAAATTTTTCATTTATTTATTGTGAAAACCCATTTTTCTTGTGCAAGCATATAGGTTTCATTATGAAATTGGTAAATAAAGGAGTGTAGTTTGCATTTTAATTCCATTCACATAGAATAATAACTTATGCATCACATTTGGGATTTATTGCAATTTATGTTTGTATTTACTCAATAATTAAAATGGGCAATATATGTATATATACACTAAACTGAAAATAGAAAAGGAGAAAGAGAGTTAGGCCAGCCATTCGTTTCGGCCAGCCGGGTCGCTAAGCCAGCCCAAGCCCGCCCGACCTTCCTCTCCTCATCTCACCGCGCGCGGCCCACGTCGCGGCTCGGCAGCGCACGCGCGCGACCGGCACACACACTCGCGCTCGCTGCCAACCCGACCCCGCCTGTCAGCCGCTCTCGCCCCCACTGTTCTTCTTCCTCACGAAGGCGACGCGCCTGCCGGGGGTGTCGCGCGAATGGCGTGACCCCGGTCCCACAGCTGACAGCATGGCAGAGCCCTGACCCCGCTGTCCCCCTCCTGTCCCCTCCTTTCTTGGCCGCCAAGCGAACCCGCGTCCATCCGGAGCCCTAGATCCACTCGAGCCACGGCCCTTCGATCGGCCGAGCGCAATCAGGACCGTTCGCCATTGGAGCTGGCCAAGCTCGCCTATAAATTGGAGCACCCCGAAGCCTTACCCTCATTTTCCCTCGCCGCCACCGCAGCACAGACCGGCACACCGCACCAAACCGAGAGAGAGAGCGTAGGAGAAGGGCGGAGCAGAGGAGGAGAAGCTGCCGGAGCGCGGCTCCGACTCGCCACTGCACCGCCATCCTAGCTTCACCGACACCACGGTGAGCCACCGCACGCCATGTCCGAACCTTGCCCTGCTTTTGCCATGGCGTTCCACCCTCGGGACGCGCAGGCCCGAGCCTTTAGCGGCTCGGGAAGATCACCTGCACCATGCACTCATTCGACCGGCCGAAACCCCCGGACTACAAGCTTGCTAGACCGAGAACGCAGCACGACGCGTTCTCGGCGGAGCGCGCTCACCACCGACGCGTTCCGACGCCGAATCACCCGTTCCGAGCAATCCGACTAGCACCCGTATAGGTTAGAGCGTCGTGGAGCACCGCCACGACCCCCTCGAGCTAGCTACGCGGATCTAAGCGCTAGAGGAAGCCTGAATCGCCTTGGCCGCGTGCGCCGCGACCTTACCGGAGCGCCGCCGCGAGCCGTCGCCAAAAGAAGGTCATGCCATGGTTAAAGTTCGCCACCAGAGTGTTGTATGCCTCTCTGGCCTCACCAATTTGACAAGACCGCATTCGATTGAACCAATACTTGGTCGTA
The DNA here is from genome assembly GCA_038502445.1 of Eremochloa ophiuroides. Classification (NCBI taxonomy): domain Eukaryota; kingdom Viridiplantae; phylum Streptophyta; class Magnoliopsida; order Poales; family Poaceae; genus Eremochloa; species Eremochloa ophiuroides. The sequence continues at coordinate 48,779,699 of JAHLJS010000007.1, forward strand.
GCCGCGATGCCGCCTTCCGCCGTCGTCGGCGACACGCCGCCGCCACAACCGAGCACCTTGGAAAGCTCGGTAGCCAAAATTGGTAGTTGGTATACCATCGCCATAGACCCTGGACGCGTATACACCTCCTAGAAGACCTCCTTAGCCCCGCCGGAACCTCACAGTCGCGACGACATCGCCGCCGACACGTTCCGCCTCGCCTAAATCCGTTCCGAGTACCCCCGGTCGCCTCGCGCTGCGGAGAAAGGCCGCCGAGGTTCGCCAAGTCTGCCTCGGCACCGCCGCTAGATAGCCGAGCCCCGAATAACGACTGTCGCCTTGGCTACGTGCGCCTCCACCTCGTCGGAGAACCGCCGTATGCCGAGGGAGAGAAGGAGGCCACACCACGACCCTAATCCGCCACCATCTGGTCGGACGACTGCCTGAGCACGCCAATTGGGGAAAGCCGAGCCCTGTCTTGCCGAAATATGGCCATCGCCGCCCTGTCACCGTCCGCCGCACCGGAGAGACACCGCCGCCTTGAACAGACGCCCTGGAACCCTGCTAGCACCGAATCTCCGATTCGCCCGAGCCTCCCCAGGAGAGCTCGGGAGAGCAGCACCCTCGGCGCACCAAATCTCCGATTCGCCCGAGCCTCCCCAGGAGAGCTCGGGAGAGCAGCCCCCTCGGGCGCCCAAATGTCCGATTCGCCCGAGCCTCCGCAGGAGACCACGGGAGAACGGCACCCTCGGGCGCCCAAATGTCCGATTCGCCCGAGCCTCCGCAGGAGACCTCGGGAGAACGGCACCCTCGGGCGCCCAAATTTCCGATTCGCCCGAGCCTCCCCAGGAGAGCTCGGGAGAGCAGCACCCTCGGCGCACCAAATCTCCGATTCGCCCGAGCCTCCCCAGGAGAGCTCGGGAGAGCAGCCCCCTCGGGCGCCCAAATGTCCGATTCGCCCGAGCCTCCGCAGGAGACCTCGGGAGAACGGCACCCTCGGGCGCCCAAATTTCCGATTCGCCCGAGCCTCCGCGAGAGACCTCGGGAGAACGGCACCCTCGGGCGCACCGAATCTCCGATTCGCCCGAGCCCCCCCGGGAGAGCTCGGGAGAGCGGCACCCTCGGCGCCGCGAATTTCCGATTCGCCCGAGCCCCGCCGAGCTAAACCGAACTACGCCGAGCACCGCCAAGCTACCCCCGACCACCGCCGAACTATGCCGAGCTCCGCCGAGATACCCCCAACCACAGCCGAGCTACCACTGACCACCGCCGAGCCACGCCGAGCTACGCCAACTCCGGCAACTCTCTGGGAACCAGCATCGAACACCTGGTGGGCGACCATCGGGTCTGTGTTCTGTTGAGGCACCACTTGCCGCACTACTGGACCCGCGCGCCACGTGGACCAATCCCAAGCTGCCCCTGATTAACCGACCAGTTTTCCCATTTTCAGAAAATAGGATAATCTTCGGAAATTCATAACTTATTCATACGATGTCCAAAAATTGCGCACCATATATCAAAATTCTCAGAAAAATGAGATCTACAATCTAAGACCGTGTTTGTGTGCATTTGGCTCTTTATTTTATTGGATTTTTCTGAAATACTCTATAGGAGTCGCTGACGCGACTATTTCGTGTTCGATTTCAGAGCCGGAGGAGGATCTGACTAAGGAAGACGACCACGAGTACTTCCAAGAGCTAGGAGACGACTACGAAGGTGCCACGTCCCACCAAATCCTTAGATCCTATTACGCATTGCAAATGACATTGTTGCTATTGCTTTATGATTATGTATGGATTGGTTGCATGGTAGTATATTTGAATTCCCTGCCTTGATAAAACTTTACCCTGCTATCCGCTGTTAGGTTAGCTGCTGCTTAATTTACTGTTACTCTTCCACTACTTTCTACTTGCTATATGCTATGTGGTGGAATTTGGACGGTGTATAACTGATTATAACTACTGGGAGAGAGTGCTGCGTGCGTCTTGGGTGCGTGGTAAGGGTTGATGTCGACCAAGTGGGATGTGAGACAAGCCCATGGGGCAAGTCGTGCCGGGGGTGCAACCTGGGCATCCCCAAGCGAGATACCTGTGGCGGGTAAAGTTGTTGAGGAGGTTCCGGGTGGGATAGCCTTGGTGGTTTGAAGCCCGTGGACGGAGGTGCTGTGATAGCACGGGGAGAGTATCCCCTAAGTGGAGATGCCTGCTTGGTCAAACCTAGGATGGACTAGTTTCAGGTTCATGGGAATCCTTTTCTACTCACTCGCTTCTGATGGGCGGGAGACGGCTGGACTACTTGGTAGGACGGTGCCACTACTGCTAGGTTGAAAGGTGATAAGGGTGGGCGGAGACGGTCGATGGGTTCCCGTTCCGTTCTAGATGCACAGTACCACTGGATGGGCCCGGTACTGTGTCTCCCAGTCTCAGCATAACGGTGTAGGATCCGGAATATCCCAGGGCTGAGTGGTAGGGTGGCATCGACCTAGGCAAGCAAGCACCTGGAATTCTGCCTAGGTGTTTGCGCAACACCTATGATGGCTAATCTTGTGAGTAGTGAAACCTCTGCAGAGTGTATGGTTGATCGATCGATACATATGCCAACCTGTTGGCTATGGACCTTTCCTGTGAAGCTTCTACTAGTGTAGTGAGTGTTCTCTTCTCCCCCTGGATGATATTTTTCTGGCAGTGTACCCGTTGTGGTAGTGTGCCGCTGAGATAGGCCCGAGAGGGAGTTGGGCCTGTCGAATGAGAGTGAGGTGTGGGTATGTGAGGTGTGGTGATGGGAAAAGGGATGATGGTGTTAACTGGTGATAAAACTTGACTAATTCAACATTGATTACAGCTGCATAGGAAAACCTCAGCCTATAGGTCTGCTTGTATAGCCTTGCATCCACTTTCCACAAAGCAAATGCTGCATAGGTGGGCTCCGTGGCCAGTACAAATCGTACTGATAAATTTGCTGTCAGGTGACGAGAATGAGTACGACTTCGAGGGAGATGATGACGAGGAATAGGGTCACGTGCTACACTCAAGTTGGCCGTGAAGGATGAATCGCTTCCGCATCTTCTAAAGCTTCTCTGATTGTTGATTCCGCCAGTGTGGCGATATAATAAATATTTATGTAAGAATTATTTACCGTTGTATGGATCCTGGTGGCAACTGAGATATGGGTAATTTCATGGATTGTCCCAAGCAATCTGTTGAATTACAATTCGAGCCTGTGGATTTCCCTTCATGGAAATCGAGGTCGTTTTAGTTGGTATCGGAGCCATACTTGACTTTAGGACGAGACCCATAGAAAATGGACGTTAGAATAGGAAGCCAGACTCTCTTTTGGTTATATTACCGACCTTGCATTCACTTTTTATGCAATGGCTTATCTAATACAAGGACCTGCTAATCCGTTTCTTGAAAAATTTGCAGATGACCAGCCTTGGACCACCACTTCGTCCACTGCACGACGGCACTATCGAGATCCCGATCAACGGAAGGAACCACGACGGATTTGCCATGATACTACGCCAGGTGCTGGAGGAGCTGGGAGCACCGTTTGACCAGATCCAGTACTTCAGCCGAGTGAAGCTTGTTGAGGCAGAGGACAGCCGCATACCCGACGCCGTACTTGACCTTATGCACCAGTAGCTTATGGGACCCTGCGTGGCCCTTAGACTAGTGATACCATGAGTTATCCTGTCATTGGCTATCTGCGCATAGCACGATCTTCTTAGCAGCTAGGAACATCCTTTATGTAATAATAACCATGTGATGAGTGACATTTGGATCTTATGCTTCTTATGGATCTCTATGCTTCTTTGGTTGAGTGTAGGATAGCATGAAAAATGTTTTAATTCATCGTTGAAAACATCTAACTCCTACTTAAACCACTACAAGATTATTACTGCACTGAGCACGTACCTAATAGCTTCAGATGTCGATGAGACGTTCCGCGCGCCTGGAGAACCGCCAGCCCTCCCCCGCACCTGCGCCAGGACGCGGGCGTGGTCGCAACCGTGGACGCCCAGCTGGCAGGCGAGTTGGAGTTAACTTGGAAGAAGAGCTGCGCCGGGCAGAGGATGCACCGCCGGTGATCAATCCGCCACCACAAGGCGAGAACGTGCCTCCGCCACCGCCACCGCCGCCGCCACCGACGTTGGCGGAAGTGATGGCTCAGCAGACCCAGCTGCTGCATGCCATAGCTACTGGGATGAACAGGCACCACGGGCCACCCCAGAATGACTTCCAAAGGAAACTGGAGGGTTTCCTGAAGCTGAGGCCACCTACCTTCGACGGGACCGATAGCGATCCCCTCGCTGCCGACGATTGGCTTAAAGAGATGGAGAAGAAGCTGGACCTGACCACTTGCTCCGACGAGGAGTGTGTTGGGATTGCTAGCCACCAGCTGACCGGTGCTGCACGGGCATGGTGGGACAACTACACCAGCGCTCATGAGGATCCAGCCCGCATTGACTGGGATGAGTTCACCGAGGCTTTCCGTGACCACCACATTCCTGAGGGAGTCATGGAGGCCAAGGAGAACGAGTTTCGTAACATCTCCCAGGGAGCTGATCGGATCCACGAGTACACCACCCGCTTCAACTGCTTGCTCCGCTACGCACCTGCGTCTTGCGTGAGTTCCGAGAAGGAAAAGATGTACTACTACAGGAAGGGACTTCAGACCAAGATCAGGTTGGCTCTGTCAGGGAACAAGAGCTACACTCTGCGTGAGCCGATTGACCGCTGTATTGAGATTGAGAAGGATCGTATGGAAGCACGACTGGAATTCGAGGCCCAGAACAAGGGAAAGAAGCGCCGCTCTGAGGGACCCGCTCGCACTGCTCCACCTCAGAGACAGCGAACAGGTGCACCTCCGCCTTTCCGAACCCGCTAGGGACCTTCTTCGGGAACGAGCCGTGGTGGTACCAGCAGCAGCAACTATCACCGCCCCGCTCAGACCTACCCTGCACCGACTCGAGCTGTGCAGAACACACCCGCCCCCGCTACCAACACGCCAAGGACAAGCAATTGGAAGGCTCCTGCGACAGCTACAGCAGGCAGTGCGCCCTTCACTTGCTTCGGATGCGGAAAGCCTGGACACCGTGTGGCTGTGTGCCCCGACCTCAACCGCGCACCAGCAGCTGCACAGGGCACACCAAACCGGGGATCTGCTACCCGAGGAAGACTGAACCACATGACCGCTGAGGAAGCTGAAGCTGCACCTGATGCTGTGTACGGTACGTTCCTAGTTCAGGGTAACATGGCTACAGTTCTGTTCGATTCGGGAGCTACATGTTCATACATTTCATCTGCATATGCACGTAAGCATAACATACCTGTAACCCCGAGAGCAAACCCCATCCTAACTAGCTCGCCCTTAAGAACCTTCAGAAGCGTTCACATATGTAGAGGAGTGATAATCACTATCGAGGGACTTGACTTTCGAGCTGACCTAACCCTACTACCCTCCAATAGCTTAGATGTCATCTTAGGCATGGACTGGCTAACCAAACACCGGGGAGTGATATCTTGTTCACCTAGATATGTTCAGGTAACCCACCCTTGGGGAACAGCTGTCCGATGTGTACCCCAAACCGAGAGAGTCCAAGCCCTCCTATGTGCCCTGGAGACTAAAGCAGATAAGACAGAGCTGACATTCAGAGATGTGCCAGTAGTCTGTGAGTTCAATGATGTATTTCCAGAGGAATTGCCAGGAATGCCACCAGATAGAGATGTGGAGTTTGTTATAGAGCTGATGCCAGGGACTGCACCGATTGCCAAAAGACCCTACAGAATGTCGGCTGATGAGTTGAAGGAACTCAAGAAGCAGCTGGGAGAATTACTGGAGAAGGGCTTCATTAGGCCTAGTGCTTCGCCCTGGGGATCTCCCGTTTTGTTTGTCAAGAAGAAGGATGGCACGATGAGGATGTGCATTGACTACCGGAATCTGAATGCGGTTACAGTCAAGAATAAGTACCCATTGCCCCGCATCGATGATCTGTTAGATCAATTGAGTAAGGCCAAGTACTTCTCAAAGATCGATCTCCGATCAGGGTATCATCAGATGAAGATCAGGGAAGAAGATATCCCGAAGACTGCATTTGTCACTAGATATGGACAGTATGAGTGCACAGTAGTCTCATTTGGACTCACTAATGCTCCAGCATACTTCATGAACATGATGAACAAGATCTTCATGAATGAGCTAGACAAGTTTGTGGTGGTATTCATTGATGATATATTGGTTTATTCAGCCACAAAAGAGGAACATGAACATCATCTGAGGACCGTATTGGAGAGGTTGTCTCGCAACCAGCTATACGCCAAATTCTCCAAGTGCGAATTCTGGCTTGAGGAAGTTGCTTTCCTTGGACACGTACTGTCAGGAGAAGGAGTCGCAGTAGACCCAGCCAAAATTGAAGCTGTGAAAGAGTGGAACAACCCTGTAATGTGTCAGAAATCAGAAGCTTTTTGGGACTTGCAGGATACTATCGCAGATTTATTGAGAATTTTTCCAAGATTGCAAGACCCATGACCAACTTGCTGAAGAAAGAGAACAAGTTTATATGGACTCCTGAATGTGAGAAGAGTTTTCAGACCTTGAAGGAGAAGCTCACTACTACACCTGTACTAGCCCTGCCCGATATTCACAAGGATTTTGTTGTATATTGTGATGCCTCTCGGCAAGGTTTGAGCTGTGTACTAATGCAAGAAGGAAGAGTGATAGCTTATGCCTCAAGACAGTTGAAGGAACATGAGCAGCGATACCCGACTCATGACCTAGAACTTGCAGCCGTGGTACATGCACTCAAGATTTGGAGACACTATCTGATAAGCAGCAAGTGCGACATCTACACTGACCACAAGAGCCTGAAGTACTTCTTCACACAGGAAGATCTGAATATGAGGCAACGCAGATGGCTGGAACTCATCAAGGACTATGATCTTGAGATCCATTATCACCCAGGAAAGGCTAATGTTGTCGCTGATGCACTTAGCCGCAAAAGCTACTGCCATACCCTCATCACCAACTCTATGCCACCTGAGCTCAGGAGAGAGTTTGACGCGTTCCAGCTCGAGGTAGTCTCCTATGGCATGCTAAATGAGCTTCGCGTCGAGTACAATCTCACCTCACGAATCCGTGAAGCGCAAAAGAACTGTCCTGAGATAGACTATATCCGTGGTTTGATGAAGCTGGGAAGAGGCCCCGAATACCGAGAAGATGAGCAGGGAACTGTATGGTACAAGGATAGAATCTGTGTACCGACGGATTCAGCGATACGAGAAGAGATTCTGTCAGAGGGGCATGACTCCAAATATTGCATTCACCCAGGGTCAGCCAAGATGTACCATGATCTAAGGAAGCACTTCTGGTGGGAGAATATGAAGACAGACATTGCAGGGCATGTAGCCCGATGTGATACATGCAATAGAATCAAGGCCGAACATCAGAGACCAGCAGGGTTGCTACAACCAGTTGAGATACCAGAATGGAAGTGGGAGTGCATATCCATGGACTTCATAATAGGATTGCCCCGATCCGAGCATGGATATGATTCTATATGGGTAATAGTGGACCGTCTAACCAAAGTTGCACATTTTATACCGGTCAAAAGGAAGTATAGAGTTGAAAAGCTAGCAGATCTGTACGTATCAAACATTTTGAAGTTACATGGGGCGCCTCTGAGTATTATATCTGACCGAGGCTCACAGTTCGTATCACAGTTCTGGAAATCCTTGCACAAGTCCATCGGAACCAAGCTCGACTATAGCACCGCATACCACCCGCAAACGGATGGGCAAACAGAAAGAGTGAACCAGATTCTCGAGGACATGTTACGTGCTTGCGTATTGAGGTACAAGGAAGGATGGGAGAGCTGTCTACCCCACGCCGAGTTCTCATACAACAACAGTTATCAGACAAGCATTAAGATGTCTCCATTTGAAGCGTTGTATGGAAGACCGTGCAGAACCCCGCTAATGTGGTCAGAACCAGGTGAAAGGACATTCTTCGGTCCTGCTAAGATTGTGGAAGCAGAAGAAGGTGTTGCCCAAGTAAGAGAGAATTTGAGGATTGCACAGAGTAGGCAAAAGAGCTATGCAGATAGAAGACGTAGAAAGCTTGAGTTCGAGGTTGGGGATTATGTCTACCTCAAGGTATCTCCACTTCGTGGCACTGTCAGATTCCACGTAAAAGGAAAATTGGCACCCAGATATGTTGGGCCATACAAGATCTGTAAAAGGGTTGGAAAGCTTGCTTACAAGCTGGAACTACCGGAGGAATTATCTAGAGTACACCCCGTGTTCCATGTCTCGCAATTAAGGAAGTGTTTGAAGCTTCCCGAGGAGCAAGTTCCTACGGATGCATTGGACCTGCAAGACACACTTGAATACAAGGAACATCCGATCAAGATCTTGGCACGGGATACCAAAGAGACGCGAAACAAAACCATTCCGATGTGCAAGGTACAGTGGAGCAATCACACTGAAAGGGAAGCTACGTGGGAGAAGGAATCGGACTTGCGGATTATGTTTCCTTACCTCTTCGAAGGGTACGTTATCCCTGAATCTCGAGGTCGAGATCCTAATGAGGGGGGAGGACTGTAACAACCCTAAAAATCCACACAATCTAAAAATCCCAACCAATTAAAATTTTTCATTTATTTATTGTGAAAACCCATTTTTCTTGTGCAAGCATATAGGTTTCATTATGAAATTGGTAAATAAAGGAGTGTAGTTTGCATTTTAATTCCATTCACATAGAATAATAACTTATGCATCACATTTGGGATTTATTGCAATTTATGTTTGTATTTACTCAATAATTAAAATGGGCAATATATGTATATATACACTAAACTGAAAATAGAAAAGGAGAAAGAGAGTTAGGCCAGCCATTCGTTTCGGCCAGCCGGGTCGCTAAGCCAGCCCAAGCCCGCCCGACCTTCCTCTCCTCATCTCACCGCGCGCGGCCCACGTCGCGGCTCGGCAGCGCACGCGCGCGACCGGCACACACACTCGCGCTCGCTGCCAACCCGACCCCGCCTGTCAGCCGCTCTCGCCCCCACTGTTCTTCTTCCTCACGAAGGCGACGCGCCTGCCGGGGGTGTCGCGCGAATGGCGTGACCCCGGTCCCACAGCCGACAGCATGGCAGAGCCCTGACCCCGCTGTCCCCCTCCTGTCCCCTCCTTTCTTGGCCGCCAAGCGAACCCGCGCCCATCCGGAGCCCTAGATCCACTCGAGCCACGGCCCTTCGATCGGCCGAGCGCAATCAGGACCGTTCGCCATTGGAGCTGGCCAAGCTCGCCTATAAATTGGAGCACCCCGAAGCCTTACCCTCATTTTCCCTCGCCGCCACCGCAGCACAGACCGGCACACCGCACCAAACCGAGAGAGAGAGCGTAGGAGAAGGGCGGAGCAGAGGAGGAGAAGCTGCCGGAGCGCCGCCGCCGCGGAGCACGCCGGAGCCGGACACGGAGGAGAAGCCCGAGCTGCGGACAAGGAGCGGCACGGCACTGCGATCGCTCTGCACGGCTCCGACTCGCCACTGCACCGCCATCCTATCTTCACCGACACCACGGTGAGCCACCGCACGCCATGTCCGAACCTTGCCCTGCTTTTGCCATGGCGTTCCACCCTCGGGACGCGCAGGCCCGAGCCTTTAGCGGCTCGGGAAGATCACCTGCACCATGCACTCATTCGACCGGCCGAAACCCCCGGACTACAAGCTTGCTAGACCGAGAACGCAGCACGACGCGTTCTCGGCGGAGCGCGCTCACCACCGACGCGTTCCGACGCCGAATCACCCGTTCCGAGCAATCCGACTAGCACCCGTATAGGTTAGAGCGTCGTGGAGCACCGCCACGACCCCCTCGAGCTAGCTACGCGGATCTAAGCGCTAGAGGAAGCCTGAATCGCCTTGGCCGCGTGCGCCGCGACCTTACCGGAGCGCCGCCGCGAGCCGTCGCCAAAAGAAGGTCATGCCATGGTTAAAGTTCGCCACCAGAGTGTTGTATGCCTCTCTGGCCTCACCAATTTGACAAGACCGCATTCGATTGAACCAATACTTGGTCGTAGCCGCGATGCCGCCTTCCGCCGTCGTCGGCGACACGCCGCCGCCACAACCGAGCACCTTGGAAAGCTCGGTAGCCAAAATTGGTAGTTGGTATACCATCGCCATAGACCCTGGACGCGTATACACCTCCTAGAAGACCTCCTTAGCCCCGCCGGAACCTCACAGTCGCGACGACATCGCCGCCGACACGTTCCGCCTCGCCTAAATCCGTTCCGAGTACCCCCGGTCGCCTCGCGCTGCGGAGAAAGGCCGCCGAGGTTCGCCAAGTCTGCCTCGGCACCGCCGCTAGATAGCCGAGCCCCGAATAACGACTGTCGCCTTGGCTACGTGCGCCTCCACCTCGTCGGAGAACCGCCGTATGCCGAGGGAGAGAAGGAGGCCACACCACGACCCTAATCCGCCACCATCTGGTCGGACGACTGCCTGAGCACGCCAATTGGGGAAAGCCGAGCCCTGTCTTGCCGAAATATGGCCATCGCCGCCCTGTCACCGTCCGCCGCACCGGAGAGACACCGCCGCCTTGAACAGACGCCCTGGAACCCTGCTAGCACCGAATCTCCGATTCGCCCGAGCCTCCCCAGGAGAGCTCGGGAGAGCAGCACCCTCGGCGCACCAAATCTCCGATTCGCCCGAGCCTCCCCAGGAGAGCTCGGGAGAGCAGCCCCCTCGGGCGCCCAAATGTCCGATTCGCCCGAGCCTCCGCAGGAGACCACGGGAGAACGGCACCCTCGGGCGCCCAAATGTCCGATTCGCCCGAGCCTCCGCAGGAGACCTCGGGAGAACGGCACCCTCGGGCGCCCAAATTTCCGATTCGCCCGAGCCTCCCCAGGAGAGCTCGGGAGAGCAGCACCCTCGGCGCACCAAATCTCCGATTCGCCCGAGCCTCCCCAGGAGAGCTCGGGAGAGCAGCCCCCTCGGGCGCCCAAATGTCCGATTCGCCCGAGCCTCCGCAGGAGACCTCGGGAGAACGGCACCCTCGGGCGCCCAAATTTCCGATTCGCCCGAGCCTCCGCGAGAGACCTCGGGAGAACGGCACCCTCGGGCGCACCGAATCTCCGATTCGCCCGAGCCCCCCCGGGAGAGCTCGGGAGAGCGGCACCCTCGGCGCCGCGAATTTCCGATTCGCCCGAGCCCCGCCGAGCTAAACCGAACTACGCCGAGCACCGCCAAGCTACCCCCGACCACCGCCGAACTATGCCGAGCTCCGCCGAGATACCCCCAACCACAGCCGAGCTACCACTGACCACCGCCGAGCCACGCCGAGCTACGCCAACTCCGGCAACTCTCTGGGAACCAGCATCGAACACCTGGTGGGCGACCATCGGGTCTGTGTTCTGTTGAGGCACCACTTGCCGCACTACTGGACCCGCGCGCCACGTGGACCAATCCCAAGCTGCCCCTGATTAACCGACCAGTTTTCCCATTTTCAGAAAATAGGATAATCTTCGGAAATTCATAACTTATTCATACGATGTCCAAAAATTGCGCACCATATATCAAAATTCTCAGAAAAATGAGATCTACAATCTAAGACCGTGTTTGTGTGCATTTGGCTCTTTATTTTATTGGATTTTTCTGAAATACTCTATAGGAGTCGCTGACGCGACTATTTCGTGTTCGATTTCAGAGCCGGAGGAGGATCTGACTAAGGAAGACGACCACGAGTACTTCCAAGAGCTAGGAGACGACTACGAAGGTGCCACGTCCCACCAAATCCTTAGATCCTATTACGCATTGCAAATGACATTGTTGCTATTGCTTTATGATTATGTATGGATTGGTTGCATGGTAGTATATTTGAATTCCCTGCCTTGATAAAACTTTACCCTGCTATCCGCTGTTAGGTTAGCTGCTGCTTAATTTACTGTTACTCTTCCACTACTTTCTACTTGCTATATGCTATGTGGTGGAATTTGGACGGTGTATAACTGATTATAACTACTGGGAGAGAGTGCTGCGTGCGTCTTGGGTGCGTGGTAAGGGTTGATGTCGACCAAGTGGGATGTGAGACAAGCCCATGGGGCAAGTCGTGCCGGGGGTGCAACCTGGGCATCCCCAAGCGAGATACCTGTGGCGGGTAAAGTTGTTGAGGAGGTTCCGGGTGGGATAGCCTTGGTGGTTTGAAGCCCGTGGACGGAGGTGCTGTGATAGCACGGGGAGAGTATCCCCTAAGTGGAGATGCCTGCTTGGTCAAACCTAGGATGGACTAGTTTCAGGTTCATGGGAATCCTTTTCTACTCACTCGCTTCTGATGGGCGGGAGACGGCTGGACTACTTGGTAGGACGGTGCCACTACTGCTAGGTTGAAAGGTGATAAGGGTGGGCGGAGACGGTCGATGGGTTCCTGTTCCGTTCTAGATGCACAGTACCACTGGATGGGCCCGGTACTGTGTCTCCCAGTCTCAGCATAACGGTGTAGGATCCGGAATATCCCAGGGCTGAGTGGTAGGGTGGCATCGACCTAGGCAAGCAAGCACCCGGAATTCTGCCTAGGTGTTTGCGCAACACCTATGATGGCTAATCTTGTGAGTAGTGAAACCTCTGCAGAGTGTATGGTTGATCGATCGATACATATGCCAACCTGTTGGCTATGGACCTTTCCTGTGAAGCTTCTACTAGTGTAGTGAGTGTTCTCTTCTCCCCCTGGATGACATTTTTCCGGCAGTGTACCCGTTGTGGTAGTGTGCCGCTGAGATAGGCCCGAGAGGGAGTTGGGCCTGTCGAATGAGAGTGAGGTGTGGGTATGTGAGGTGTGGTGATGGGAAAAGGGATGATGGTGTTAACTGGTGATAAAACTTGACTAATTAAACATTGATTACAGCTGCATAGGAAAATCTCAGCCTATAGGTCTGCTTGTATAGCCTTGCATCCACTTTCCACAAAGCAAATGCTGCATAGGTGGGCTCCGTGGCCAGTACAAATCGTACTGATAAATTTGCTGTCAGGTGACGAGAATGAGTACGACTTCGAGGGAGATGATGACGAGGAATAGGGTCACGTGCTACACTCAAGTTGGCCGTGAAGGATGAATCGCTTCCGCATCTTCTAAAGCTTCTCTGATTGTTGATTCCGCCAGTGTGGCGATGTAATAAATATTTATGTAAGAATTATTTACCGTTGTATGGATCCTGGTGGCAACTGAGATATGGGTAATTTCATGGATTGTCCCAAGCAATCTGTTGAATTACAATTCGAGCCTGTGGATTTCCCTTCGTGGAAATCGAGGTCGTTTCAGTAATAAAAATTATTTTTGTGAATGCACCGTAAAAACGAGTTCATGCAGGATGATTTGCATGCAATCATGATGACATGGCTGGTTTTAGTTATCGTAACACCAGGGATGTTACAGCCCGTTAGCCTATACCGACCCACTACTTATCTTCATATATAACTAGCACTTAGGGTTAGGATTTCACTTCAGCCTCTCTCACTCTCCATCCCTCCTGGCTCTTCTCTCTCTCGATCCTTCCCTCCCCACCCACTGGATCTCTCTCTCTATATATATAAAGGCAGCTGCGCGGGGCGGCGAGCTCACGGTGCTCGCGGCGGCCAAAGCGCGACGCTCGTGGCGGCCAAGGCGTGGCGCTCACGATGGCTAGACAGCACTTGCGGTCCTTCCTCTCCGACGGCGCTCGTGTGACATCCGGCCCAGTTTATAATTTGGCCTGTTGTGGGCCCATGTGCATGTAATGGGATATTGTGGAGGGTTTAGTCCAACCTTAGTTGTTAAAGGTGACTTAGATCAACATATAAAGCTTCTAGAGTCCATCCCACTATCCCCGAGTTAACTCTTTTACGTGAAGCGAGGATGAAAGCGTAAGTGGGATGGTGGTAGGAGTGGTTCGCTCAGCGTGCAGAGTGGATCTGAGACGTTTGGACTCTGGAGCGTTACAAATGATATCAGAGCTGACCTTCGTGGCCACGGACGCGTTCGAGCCTGGGGCACGGACATGGGGGTTCATGGCGCGTGTAGGTCCTGCGGGGCGCATGATAGCGTGGCACATGTGTCGGCACTGGGCACACGGTCGCGTGTGCTAAGAGGGGAACGTTCCTTATCATCGTTTGCCCAGTTGTGGGCATGTTGGGCAGACACTGAGCGCACGGTCGCGTGTGCTAAGAGAGAAACGTTCCTTATCATCGTTTGCCCAGTTGTGGGCGTGTTGGGCCGACGAGGACGTCGGGCCCTTTGAGGGGGGTGTATGTGACATCCGGCCCAATTTAGAATTTGGCTTGTTGTGGCCCATGTACATGTAATGAGATATTGTGGAGTGTTTAATCCCACCTTGGTTGTTAAAGGTGCGTTAGACCAGGGTGCATGGCGTGGCACATGTGCCGGTACTGGGCGCACGGTCGCGTGCGCTACATTCCTTGTCATCGTTTGCCCAATTGTGGGTGTGTTGGGCCGATGAGAACGTCAGGCCCTTTGAGGGGGGTGTATGTGACATCCGCCCCAGTTTAGAATTTGGCCTGTTGTGGCCTATGTGTATGTAATAAGATATTGTGGAGGATTTATTCCCACCTTGGTTGTTAAAGGTGGGTTAGACGAACATATAAGACTTCTAGAGTCCATCCCACTATTCCTGAGTTAACTCTTTTTCGCGAAACGAGGACGAAAGCATAACTAGGATGGTGGTAGCTGTGGTTCGCTCAGTGTACAGAGTGGATCTGAGCCGTTTGGACTCTGGAGCGTTACAGCTCACGACCAGATCCGTCCTCCCCTTCCATCTCTGGCGAGTGGGCGTCCGGATCTAGCTAGCGGCGGCTGTGGCGCCTGGATGGGCTCGGAGGGCCACTGGATGAGCTCGTCGGGCCTTTCTAGGGCTTTTCTTTTTTTGTTTTTCTAATTGATTAACCGTGGTGGGCATGCAACCGCCTTGATTAAGGTCATGGTTAACCGTGACCTTTGATCCGTGGCGGTTGCAGAAACCATCTCGGTTAATCTAAAATGCCCACTACGGTTAAAAAAATGTAGTAGTGATGGTTACGATCCCAGCTTACCAGCAAGACCTAGTTTGCTATCCCTAGGCTTTTGTAGACCCCCTCGTGCCACACGGTGCCACCAAGACAAATACCCGAAAGCTTTAGAATTCAATCGACGCATCGCTTATACCTTTTTTTTAACTAAATGGTCCCTAAAATGGAGGATACAACTAAACAAACTTTTGATGTTACTCCTGCGTTTTTTTTCATAATTTGATTATATTTAATTAGTTTAATTACAACAAAGCGACTATAAAAAATACTTAATTTGGTAGTGGCAATAGTAGTATCGTGAATGGCACACTAGACACAGATACTTTATCTATTTAAAATTAACGTCGTTATGGTATTCATGCCAATTAATTTTCTTTTAAAAAAAGTTTAACTAGGTCCCTAGAAATACGAGCAACAAGTATGTCTCTAAATAAGTTTAGTATAAAAATATATTAAAAGGCCTATCCAGTGATATAATTATGTTCTAGAACAAATGTTAATATTTTTTTGTATATACTTGATCGAGGTTAAACGTATCTGATTTATCGAAAAATAAGAATGATATTTTTTTTACGGCAGCATGCTGCGGACTCCGCACTCGTTGTCGATCGTGACGAGCGTCAGCAGTTCAGCGCTCTATCTTACACGCATTGCCATTTGCCTGCGTGGTTTCCGTCGGATGAAGCTCAGGTTTGTTTGGCCAACGTCTCCAACGAACGCGACGACGTGCCGGCGGCAGTGGGCCAGTGGCCAACCCCCAACAGAACCCTGCACCACCTCCCATCCGAACACCATCACTGCGGTCGTCGCCGTCGGCTTTCGGTGCCACCCGGAACGCATACACGCTGACTCGTGGGTCCAGTGGACCAATTCTATTGTTGTATCATTGCGCTTCCACGTGGGGAACTCTCCTCTAGTACGAAAAACTACTCAATTGTTTTCCACTTCTACATTTGAATATGGAAACGAAAACGAAAACAAAAACGGTAAAGACAGTCATGAAAATGAACAAGAACATACGGACTTTCAAAAGTGAACCGATTCGAACGAAATTATGTCAAACAAAGTCAGTATACGAAAATTTAATACGGAATACCGACCCACGTTGCATAACTTTAAACAAATGCATGACTAAAATAATAAGTGCATGATCTGCTTTAACTGCATATAATAATTAACAAGTGCATAGCCTGGGGTTTAAGTATCATCACCAACATACAATCGCCGACACGCAAATACAAGTCTAGAACAAGCAATTATCAGAACATGAACACCCATGCATGATGTCTGGATCACTTTCCCTGTCCCTTGCTTCCTCATTGTCCTCCTTAGAGTCCTCATCCTCATCCTTATTATTGCTACACTTTACCTAGCGGTGAATGTAGTGTTTTTTCTTGAAAACACTCCATATTAATTAAGTCATGCAAAAGAAGTATAAGACTATCCACACTCTTTATCCTCTATATCCATCATCTAAAAGTAATATTCTATCCTGATCATCAAGATTCTCTCCTCTATATCATTTTCTTTCACACCCATCCATCCTATATACCTCATCCTCTATCCTACCTCCCAACAGCGTCCTCACTTATCATCTTCTATAAATTTTATCTAAATATATCCATATGAGATCTTGTTTTGAATGATTTATTGAAATGGATTTAATAGTGTGATCGAAATTTAATTTAGTTTTTTTTTGTGTGACGTACATATAATAGTTTTTAGTTAGTTAAAAAAGTAGGCCAGCCATAAATTCTCTCTCCACCTTTTTGCTTCCTCTCTCCCTGTTCGGTCCGTCAACTAGCGCAGGGGAGGACAAGTGTGGGCCTCGTGTCTACAGCATGCCCCGGTAAAAGCTCCTGCAGGCTGCTTTACCGGACCTAGGTGCGGATGGTCTAAGTGGAAACACTTCAAACGAGCTGAACATAACTTAGATTTAATGTTTTGCCCCTTATATCCTTCTAGAAAACCTTGTTCACCCAAATCTGAGGTCAGATGTTCCTTTAAGCCGGTTGGACCACCAGTTAAACTGGTTAGATACTAATTTCACCGCTCAACTTCAAGTTTCACCACTCGTATTGCTTTAAGACGGTGTTGGATACAAGGTGCTCAGGGACTAGTTATGAGGGATATACCACTAGATACCCATAGACAAGACATTGGTCCAGCCCACAAGACGAAAGCATAGGGCGCTCGCGCTGGTCATCATGCACCATACGGCTACAAGTAGATTATATAGTACCAAGTAGGATACTTTACTTGTAATCTAGCCCCTTCAGAGTATATAAGGAGGGGCAGTGGTACTGTAGGTGGTAGGTCATATCTCAACATAATACATCGGAACATAGGATGTAGAGTTTTACGTCATGCCGACGGCCTGAATCTATCTAAATCTTGTGTCTCAGTGCTCTTATCTCAAGTCTGGGTCATCTGAAGCACATCTCCACCGATTCATCTACTACCTCGGGCATACCCCTCATAGACTGTCGATGATATTCCGTTGACACACGATGATGCGGTGCGCGGCAAGGTGGTGGGCCATGGCCGAGGAGGAAGACAAGAATAGGAGCAGAGGAGCTTCCCAAGTTGGGGAAGAAGGGCGTGTGAACAATGTCAGTGGCGGAGAGGTGGGTGTTTGGACGTCTAGGCGCTAGCAGCGCCATTACTCTTAGGGATGGAAAGTCAAAACGAATACCCAAATTATTCGACATCCGTATCCACTAAAACTTGTAATATAGATATCTGTAATCGTATCTGTTTCTAATATGGCTACTAAATAAATGTATCCAAATTCGTTTTAAGTGTTTTCCTCTATCTAATTCCAGACCTGCATTCGACTATATCCGACAGTATCCTTATTTGCAAAGAAAAAAGGTATATTTTAGCCTATGGATAAAAAAGTATTCTATACAAAATTGTTGTTACTCATTAGTCGAGCCAAACTCTAGACTAAGGAAAAAATGACAGATCTGCTATACCGTTCGAAGCAACTGTTTGCTCCCATAAAAATCCTTTAGTGAGATAACGGTGCCATTATAAGGGAATGACAGCTTGAAATTCTTAATGGCCACTAAAGAATTTTCGGATAAATAATATTTTTCAATCTTCAGTCGTTAGTGGAGTTGGAGGTGACCAGGTGCAGCAGTGCAGCATTCCACGTATAGGATGATATAGAAAGTTTAGTTAAAAATAAAAGTTTAGAGACCGAGCTACATTTTGGATGATATTAAGCCCAACCTTAGTACAGAAAAGCTCAATACAGCGGTTGCAAAGATATTTTTATAGGCGTTTTTTCAAACCGTCAGTGGAAAAGGCCAGTACAAATCACAGACGTTGGTTTAGAAAACCGCCAGTACAAATCGATTTGTACTGACGGTTATCTTAACCAAACCGCCAGTACAAATAGGTTTATACTGGCGGTTTTTTTATTGACGGTTTTCTTAGCAAACCGCCAGTACAAATATTTTTCGGAAAAATAGAAATTGGGCTAAAAAACAGAGAATTTTTTTTAAATAAGGGGAGGCAGCCACCGGCCAGCGTCCGCCCGTCTCCGTCGAAGTCATAAGTCGCGGCATTTTTCGCGCGCTACGCGGCCGGCGGGATTCGAACCTGCAACCTCTGCTTCGCGCGTACCCCCTCTAACCACTCCACCCATAGTTCACTTGTGTCTAAATAGTATTAGGTTCGCCACGTATTGTTACGTAACCGATAGAAAACTGATTGTTTGGGGTCCTAAACGAAGTCAAATAAAAAAATTGTCAACTACAAAGTTGCATAACTTTTCGACATCTACAACTTTCATGTAGACAGTTTTTTCATCCGAGGCTTTTTTTAAAAAGTCAAAATTCAAATTTCAAACTTTGACCGTATTTTACGTCAATAAGCTGATTTCAAATAAAAAAATTTCAACTACAAAGTTTCATAACCTTTTGAGATCTATAACTTTTATGTAGACAGTTTTTTCATTTGAAGTCATTTGAAAAAAATCAAATTTTTAAAATTGGCACCGATTTGTACAGGCGGTTCCTTAAGAAACCGCATATAGAAATCGATTTCTACAGGCGGTTTTCTTAAGATAACCGCCTGTACAAATTGCATTTCTACAGGCGGTTTTAGATTTAGGCCCATCATTTGATTTTCAATGACGTGCGATAATCAAAACCGCCTGTAGAAATAAAAGCGTGGCGCCTGCGTAGAGCTTTTTTGTACTAGTGCAAAATGCAAGTTTGAGGACTAAAATGATTATCTTCATAGTTTAAGATGAAATTGAGGTAAAAAGTAGAGTTTGAGGATTAAAACAGCCTTTTTGAAGTTGAGGGAAGAAATTGAGCCTCGAATAATAGTTCAGGGACTAAAACGGCTATTCTAGCAAATATTATCATTATAGTTTAGTTTACTTCGATATTGGAGATTATTAGAAAGTGTATTTCCATTTAATTCACTTTGGTTAACCATAAACTTAGTAGTAAAAAATTTATTCATTATATTTATTATGTTAAATTTAATAATATACACTTTGAATTGAATTGAGCTAATGTCCGAATAGATATCTGAATTCGAGAGATCCGTCTTCTATTTGTATCCGATAATATCCGTATCCATATGTATTCGAATAAAAATGTGCTAAAAGATGATATCGTATCCAATTTCATGCGAATAATATGATATCTTTAGTTACTGTATTGGCTACACTTGGATACGTGGTTGACAAGATACCAATCTGCAGTCATGGGGTCAGATGTTACCTACCAATCTGGAGTCATGGGGTCTGATGTGCAAAATTGCATGACCTCACCACCAAAATAGTGGATTCTTCCAGGGTTTTAATTAGTACTAAAATACTATCCTTAATTATAGCACATGAAAATATTACTTAGAGACATTTAGTGGCAAAGTTTATACTAAATTTTGAATAATAAAATATTAGGAGAAGTCCATCTCATTATGAGAAGTCTAAAATTTAGGTTATAACTGAGATGTACATAAAACATTACCTCAACGTCTGAGCTCATGTCACTGGAAGAAATTACATACAACGGCATGTTTAGATCCCCTTAAAACTTTTAACTTTCACATCATATTGAGTCACATCGAATGTTTGGACGTATACATGGAGCACTAAATGTAATAAAAAAAAATCTAATTACACAATTTGCATGTAAATCAAGAAATAAATCTCTTGAGCCTATTTAGACCTTGATTGAATACTTATTATAAACATGCCCTATTTTGGTTGCTTGGTCTATAGACGTCCTCAACAATTTAGACAGTAGCTAGCTTATTTATGTCATATGAATTGCCATCTTATTATATGGTGTGAACTCCACACATATAAATATTTTTTATTCAATATATTTTATCCTTCCTCTCTCATTTTTTATGAGCAGGCTCATAAACTACCTTGTTTTCTGAGTGAGATAGATGTTAAAAGAAGAGATAGTCTTTTTTTCTTTTCACCTTCTCTCTTCCACATAAAAAATACTGAAATATTCATATAAGCTAACTGAGGCCATATTTAGATACACCACCAAATTTTAAATGTTTTGTCACATCAATATTTGCACATATACATGAAGCATTAAATATTAATAAAAATTTAAACTAATTTAACAGCTTCCTAAAAAGTTGAGAGACAAATCTTTTGAGTCTAATTAGAGCAACTCCAACAATTTTCTAACCTTCCTCCACATCATTATGTTTTTGGCAAATTGAAAAAAAAATACTCTATAACAGTTTCTCATTCCTCCTATCCGTCTTTAGCAACATGGAAAAAAATCCTGAACAGTGCGCATATATGCGCGTCGGGCAGCGTTCCCATCTCGAGTCCTCGCGCGCTCCAAGGCGTCGACTTTTCCCGCGTGCTCCACGGCGTCGACTTCTCCCGCCGGAGATCGGGCACTGCCTCCGTGCTCTGCTGACGCTGGACATCGAGCGAAATTCGTTCCTCGAGTTCCTGCCGGAATCGCTGGATGCAATGGGATAGCATGTGCGTTCTTTTAGGTAGGTACCTCCTTCATATAGGATTTAGATGTTTTGTTTAGGATAACAACATGGTTTTCAAAACATGAATTTTATTTCATATTTCTATAAAAATATTTACTTAAAAGTAATATATGCATATTTTTATATTTGAAGACAAATCTATTTTTGTAGTTCTTTATATTTTCAAACTCAACAATTTAAAAGCAATTTATGATTTATATTGTCAATGTTTAACCAATATCTTATCTGTCCTATTCCCATATCGCCGGTGCGACTGCAGCCACCGTGCGGGATCGGCCACCCCATGGCGTGCTCCTGCATGGACCCAATGCGATGGTGTGCTCCTGTATGGACATCTTGACCGCGGCCGCATGCACGGAGAATATGGAAGCATTATTTTTTGCCCTCAAGAGCATATGCTCTCGCCACATCTACTCGTAGATTCGTATTGAGAAATGTGCACATATCTCAATGTGAATCTAAGGTTAGATGTGGTGAGAGCACATGTCTTCAAGGGCAAATTTTACTTTCCCCTGCAGAACACCAGTGAGCACGCGCTTGCCCCGCCGTAGGCCTATGTGGACCTTGCAGTCCTGGTCGCGCACGAAGACAACCGAGTCGCTAGCCAGGGAGTTTCTTCCTGTTGACGAAGCTCCTCCACCTGGAGGTGAGCAGGTGCAATGAACCGTGTACAACAACGGCAGCGGCGAGGCGCTACGACGTGAGATGCCGCAGGCGTATCGAAGGAGACGGTGACGGCATGGCGCTACGATGTACGGGCGTGATCCCTCCCTTTTTCGCGGAAAAAAAAGGAATGTAGGTCCAAATTTTGATTTTGCCAAACTCTAATATTTGGAAAAAAAATCCCAAACTATTAGAGTTGTTCTTAGGTCATTAGACATTTATTATAGAAGTTAGCAATTTGATAAAGTTAAAATATTTTGCAAAATGTTGGATCTAAACACCACCTGAAATGAACGACACTGTTGGGGACACCCATTGACGGAGCTGGCGGTGGGGCTACGGGGGCTACCACCCGTGAATCCATGGAGGTAATAAAGACTTTCCACGAAGTTTATAGTATTTTTAAAGTGTAAGAGGGGCTAGAAACATATTTTTAAAAGGTAGGAGGGGCTGAAAACATGATCTGAAGGTTGAAGAAGATAATACGAGGAGCTCAAAACATGATTTAAAAACATGATCCGATGGTTAAAGAAGACAATTAGAAACACATTAGTGTCTTTTAGTGGCTGTCATTTTATTCAGCCCTCTCTATATTTTTCCTGGCTTCATCCGTGTCGACGCCGTATGCTAAGGTTTACTGTTTGGAACTCATCAAGAGTTTTACGAAAGTCAATGTGGTCCCCATATTAATTCAATTTAATTCAATGCACTGTCGAATGTCGCCTATCTCAAAATGCATTGTTTGTTTCTCTCCCTTTCTGCTGATTCCCCCTTTCCGAAACAGAGCAACACTGGTTGTTATGCAACCCCTCCAAACCCCAACAGTTTTGCATCCGCCCCTCTGACCTTGACTTCTTCAAGCTCAAGCAAGCAGCATTATTGCTATATGAACACTGCCTCACACAGAACCTCTCTACTCAAATCACAAACTCCACTCTCTCTCTCTCTCTCTCTCTCTCTCTCTCTCTCTCTCTCTCTGAGATCATCCAATTAACAGAGACACAGACACTATCTACCTCTCCAAACCACATCGTCAACCATGGTGAGTGGCATGCTACATCGCTCTCGTAGCTTACGTCTGCTAACATGCATGCCTATAATACCAATCATACAGTATGTTCTTCGCAAAAAAAAAAAAAAATAAATAAATAAAATCATACAGTATGTTGCAAACATGCATGCCTATAATACCAATCATACAGTATATATGTTGCAAACATGCATGTACTATGTCTGTGACGACGCTTCCATTTGTTGCCATGTCACATTTTTCTTTGCGTGACGAACGCCACCAGGTTGTCGAGACGAAGGAGAACGGCTGCGCGGTGCTGGAGGCAGCGGCGGGCGAGAAGCAGCAGGCGGCAGCGCCACAGCTGATCGTGAGGCGCGGGGAGGCGACGCTGGTGCCGCCGGCGGAGGCGACGCCGACGGGCGGGCAGTACTACCTGTCGAACCTGGACCAGAACATCGCCGTGATCGTGCAGACGGTGTACTGCTACAAGCCGTCGCCGCCGCCGCCGTTGCCATTCGGCGGCGGCGACGTGGCGGGCGCGCTCCGCGACGCGCTGGCGCGCGTGCTGGTGCAGTACTACCCGCTGGCGGGGCGGCTGGGGATCAGCCCGGAGATGAAGCTGACGGTGGAGCTCACCGGCGAGGGCGCCGTGTTCGTGGAGGCCGACGCCGACTGCGACCTCGCCGACGTCGGCGACCACACCAAGCCCGACCCCGCCGCGCTCGGCCAGCTCGTCTACACCGTCCCCGGCGCCAAGCACATCCTCGAGATGCCCCCCATGACCGCGCAGGTACACCACCACCAGACACAGCACAATTAATAACTGCTCGATCCGTACGTCGTCCTTGCATTGGGTGTCCGGTGGCCGGCCCTGGTTTGCCGTGCCGGCCGGCGCAGTGGATCGGAGGAGGTGAAGAGAAATGGCTAGCTCGTCAACGTATGGCGGCATGGGCATCGTCGCATGGATACGGGAGCCCGCGTGTTTCACTTTTACTGTGACCGCTTTAGTTTGCCGCAGAGGAGCCGTGTGCCGCCGTGGAGTTGGGGGTTGGCGGATGAATTCAATGAGATGTAGCGTTGGTTTTATTAGGGCGTCCTCAGCAGCTGACTATTTGTCTACGACGGCAACAGGAGGAAAATAAGAGAGAGAGTAGTTAGTTATTAGCAACGAATAAATAACTTATCTATTTCAAGAATATATGTAAGAGTATAGTATATAGATGATCTATTTCACTTATACTTAGAATATATGAGAGCTGCATGTAAGTTCAGTAAAATAAAAAAAATATAAAATAGTTTTTACTTTTGTCTATTATGGACATAATTAAGATCAATCACGGACATCCTTACTACAATCTAGCATAGGCGTAGGCAATAGAGAGACGTTAATGATCATCCTTACTACAATCTAGCGTAGGCGTAGGCAATAGAGAGACGTAAATGATCCACTTGCGATGAATAGAAACAGCTAGAACCATGTTTTCATTGTGAGTTGATTGCATGTGGGTTCATCAAGTACCCAACATTAAACCCTAGAAACACCGGCAGCATGTGCTTTCCTGATCGAGCAATTGCAACCTTTCTATATGTTTAGTTTTTGTAAAAATATTTTTGTCAAAAATTGGTTGATCATTTTTGCTTCGATGGTTCAACTGCGACTACGTTAGGTTAATCTTCTTTGGCGTTCAATAAAAACATGTTGTATATTTGTTTAAACTTTTTCCTTAATAGAAAAACGATATGTAAATCCTTTAAGTACCACAGCCACAGTCTCTGATTGTTTTTTTCCTGTTAGAATGAGACAGCTCAAGCACTTTTGTTGCCTCAATTTAAGTTATTTTTTTTTTGGGTACACTGTTAGATGACCAACCTCGGCCTAATTGCCTACTATAAATCAACAACAACCACTCCCACCGGGTAGTTTTAATAAAAAAACCTATAAATCAACAAAACCACAGTATCACGTGCTGCCATGTCACAAAACGATACACAGTGGTACCACCAATCTCGTACATGTTCCGACATGTTGGGTGAAAGCATATGATGATGTGATGTCAAGGAAAATAACAATATCCACCCATGATCAATTGTTCACCAACATATGGGTCGAGAACCATACTACTACATAATACAGTACTAACTTGGTTTTGGTTCAGACTATATGCACTTCGTTAATTTGTTCATCAGTCAAAAGTAGTACTAGCAGTAGAATTATCCTCCGACATCAGCTTCAGATTTTGCTCGAATTTGCCAGCAGTAACCAATGATGCAAAATTAATTACGACACTGTAATAATCTTTTTTTTCTACCACGCGTTAATCAACTGCGCAGGTGACAAGGTTCAGGTGCGGCGGCTTCGCGCTGGGCCTGGCCATGAACCACTGCATGTTCGACGGCATCGGTGCCATGGAGTTCGTCAACTCGTGGGCCGAGACGGCGCGTGGCGTGGCGGAGCTTACCGTGCCGCCGTTCCTGGACCGGAGCATCCTCAGGGCGCGCGACCCGCCGGTGCACACCTTCCCGCACCACGAGTTCGCCGAGATCCCCGACGTGTCCGACACGGCGGCGCTCTACGCCGGGCAGGAGCTCCGGTACCGCTCCTTCTGCTTCGACCCGGACCGGCTGGAGCGCGTCCGCGCGGCGGCGCTCGCCGGCGGCGGCGACCTGCTGCACCAGGGCCGCTGCACCACCTTCGAGGCGCTGTCGGCGCTGGTGTGGCGCGCGCGCACCAGGGCGCTCGAGCTGGCTCCCCAACAGCGCACCAAGCTGCTGTTCGCCGTCGACGGGCGGCGCCGGTTCGCGCCGCCGATCCCCAGGGGCTACTTCGGGAACGGCATCGTGCTGACGAACGCGCTGGCCACCGCCGGCGAGCTGCTGTCAGCGCCGCTGTCGCGCGCGGCGGCGCTGGTGCAGGGCGCCGTGCGGATGGTCACCGACGAGTACATGCGCTCGGCGGTGGACTACTTCGAGGCGACGCGGGCGCGGCCGTCGCTGGCGTCCACGCTGCTCATCACCACGTGGTCCCGCCTCGAGTTCCACGGCGCCGACTTCGGGTGGGGCGAGCCCGTCATGTCGGGCCCCGTCACGCTGCCGGAGAAGGAGGTCATCCTCTTCCTCGCGCACGGGAAGGAGAGGAAGAGCATCAACGTGCTGCTTGGCCTGCCGGCCACGGCCATGGACGCCTTCCAAGAGCTCATGGACGACATATGACTACTGATCCGTCAGTGGCCAGAATGAGAAGCTCTCTGCGTGTGGACACGGCAGCAATGGCGGATAAGAATGGGAGTATTATATAGAGACACAGATAATATGGGTGCTTTTATTAATTCTTGACGAACTCCTCGGGTTTCTATATAGTACGACTGTGTTTGTTACGTTGTGTGTTAATATTCGTTATATGTTGGTGTTTAAGGATGCTATATATGACAATTTGTTGTCTGATGTGTAGTGGTTCTATTCACAACTAATTAAAAATAGTAACGGTTGTTTTGTTATATTTGAGTTTGCTTCAAAGCGTGGTTTAGAGAGTGTTTCGCAGACCTCAGGATCACTGACGAATCAGTTTTTTAGCTTCAATTTCATAAAGCAGATTCACCAGTTAAGTTAAAATTGTTTTCATAAACGTTTGGTAAAGCAAGAAAGATAGCTGAGAGAAGACCGTGAAAGGAGTTGCAAACATCTTTTCGAGAGAAACCGTTTTATCTTGAATCGTTTGTTAAGAGAAGCTAAAAATTAAACAACTTTGTGAAGCTAGCGTAGAAGCTCAACAAAGAGCAATGTAGGGAGGTTGTCGCGAATGCTTGGTCTCATGGGACTGCTGTTGACGGAGCTACTAAAGTAGCTGCTGCTTTAGTGGAGGTTGGAAGCAGCCTGTTGAATTGGAGCCGTAACACGCTGGGTGATATGGAGAAGCGTCGTAAGCGACTCAAGCAGGAGCTTGAAACCTGCCGTAGAGGTGCTTGGAGTAAGGAGAATGCTGAAAAGGAAGGGGTCTTGGGGTACAAGTTGGAAAAATTAGATGAGCAAATTGATACGTACTGGAGACAGAGAGCACATGTGAAGTGGATGCAAATGGGGGATAGGAACACTGCGTTCTTTCATGCATCTTGTTCAAAGAGGAAAAAGAAGAATAGAATAGGAAAACTGAAAAAGGAGACGGGGGGTTGGGTGGAAGAGGAGGAAGAAAAAAGGAGTTTTATTGCTAACTATTTTTCAAATATTTTCAGGTCAGATGGGAGTCATGATACTCATCAACTCCTAAATTGTGTATATCCAAAAGTTACACAACAGATGAATGGGGAACGAGCCGTAGCTCAGTTGGCTAGGTACGCCGGCGTGCGTCCTGCCCACCCGCGTTCGAAGCCTGGCTTCGATGCCGGTGTCCCACCAGGAACAGTAGTTCCTAAATAATATTTCAGTGCAGCCTCTCTTCGCGTGGAGCCACAGTGGGACTGCAACGTGCCCGTCGTCTACAGAGCCTCGGTGCTTCTGGTGATCTCTCCAAGGACGATTCTTCGGATCTGTATATAGTTGTAGGTCTGGTTGTGTACAAGTGGTGTGAGTGAGGTGTGCGTGTGTGTGGTGTAGGCGTGTGTCTGTATACAAACAGATACTACAGCTGTATCCAGATGAGAGGTGTCAAAAAAAAAACAGATGAATGATGAACTTATGGCGGAGTATAATAGAGAAGAAATTGTTGCTACACTGTAATCAATTGGAAATCTAAAGGCGCCTGGTCCGGATGGAATGCCATCTCTCTTTTATAAGGAGTATTGGGATATTGTGGGTGATGACATTGTAAATGAAGTACTGCAAGTTTTGAATGGGGGGCCAATGCCTGCACACTGGAATGATACGACGATTGTGTTAATCCCAAAGGTGCGGAAGCCGGAAAACGTTAAAGATTTGCGACCCATTAGCCTCTGCAATGTTATCTATAAACTTGTGTCCAAGGTGATGTCAAATAGACTGAAAAGAATTCTCCCAGAGGTAGTGTTCCCATCTCATAGTGCTTTTGCTCCTGGTCGACTAATCACTGATAACATCCTGATAGCCTATGAAATGACACACTTTCTGAAAAAAAGAAAGAAAGGCAAGGTGGGGTATGCAGTGATAAAATTGGACATGAGTAAGGCCTATGACAGAGTGGAGTGGAGCTTCCTTGAGGAGATGATGCTCCGACTGGGGCTTTCATGGAGATTGGGTGAGATTAGTAATGAAGTGCGTGACTACAGTAAAGTACCATATCCAAGTGAATGGTGCATTGACATAGGAGATTCGTCCAGAAAGGGGGCTGCGACAAGGAGATCCGATCTCGCCTTAATTGTTCCTTTTGTGTGCGGAATGCTTCTCGGCTCTTCTGAAAAGAGAGGAAGAGGAAGGAAGGCTGCATGGGATTCAGATATGTATAGGTTCGCCTTCGGTTAGTCACCTCCTTTTTGCTGACAACTTACTTATTCTCTGCAAGGCTGATGCTACTGAAGCACAATAGTTGAAACAAGTACTGCAGAATTATGAGGAAGCGTCCGGGCAAGTGATAAACACAGACAAGTCAGCAGTAATGTTTAGTCCCAATACCAATGATGATGATAGAAGAGGTGTGATGAACGCGCTAAGCATACTATCGGAAACAATGAATGAGAAGTATCTTGGTTTGCCGATTTATGTGGGCAAATCAAGAGGTAATGTATTTGCCTATCTGAAGGATCGAATTTGGCAGAGACTCCAAGGATGGAAGGAGAGGCTATTGTCAAAAGCCGGGAAGGAAATTTTAATCAAAGCTGTGACCCATGTGAGAAATAGCAGAACGAGATGCCACACCTGGCACTCGGTTCATGTATATATATAGCCAAAGTCTTGTACAACAAGATGTAGATTACAGATTGATTTACATGGAGTAACAACCTCCTATCCCTATGGGACACGCTAACAACCTACACAATACCTCAACTAACAATATATTCTAAAACTCCTCCTAAATCTCAGCTACCTACAAGGTTGAGATTGCTTCTAAATGTTTTCATCTTCGCAGTGCTGATAGGTTTTGTGAAACCATCAGCCACTTGATCACCAGAGTGGATGAACCGAATGTCCAGGAGCTTCTGTGCTACTCTTTCCCTCACAAAATGGAAGTCTATCTCAATATGTTTAGTTCTTGCATGGAAGACTAGATTCTGTGACAAATATGTAGCACCGAGATTGTCACATCACAACCTGGCTACCTTCGAATGAGAGACCCCAAGCTCTGTAAGCAACTTCTGCACCCACATGATCTCAGCTGTTGCGTTTGCCAAGGCCTTATACTCAGCTTCCGTGCTCGATCTAGAAACCGTTGACTGCTTCCTAGCACACCAAGAGATCAGATTCGGTCCCAAGAACACAACGAACCCCCCTATGGATCTTCGATCATCTGCACAGCCTGCCCAATCTGCATCTGAAAATGCACTGACCACCATGGAATTTGACTTCCTAAACTGCAGTCCAAAAGACAACGTACCACGAACATAGCGTAGTATCCTTTTCATTGCAGTCCAGTGCACGGTGGTAGGTGCATGAAGGTACTGACACACCTTATTAACTGCAAAAGAAAGATCTGGTCATGTAAGTGTGAGATACTGCAATGCACCGACCACACTTCTGTAGTTTGAAGCATCCGCATCACTGAGAGGAGTTCCATCATGTGCACTTAGTTTCTCTGAGACTGACAAAGGTGTATCAACTGCTTTGCTCTTGCTCATCCCGGCTCGCTTCACCACGTCAGTTGCATAGCCCTTCTGTGACACGATAAGGCCATCTGCGGTTCGTTTCACCTCCATACCAAGAAAGTAGTGAAGGTCACCAAGATCCTTAAGAGCAAAATTTCTTTCAAGATCCTTGAGGAGTGCCTTGGTCGCTTCAAGAAAGGAGCTCACAACTATAATATCATCAACATAAACCAACACAAACATAGTGATACCTTCTCGGTTGAAGTAGAACAAGGATGTGTCAGCCTTGGAAGGAGTGAATCTTAGCTGCATGAGCTTGTTGCATAACCGTGCATACCACGCACGAGGTGCTTGCTTAAGTCCATACAAAGCCTTGTCCAACTTGCACACATAATTGGGCTTCTTCTTATCTCTGTACCCCGGGGGCTGGTGCATATATACCTCCTCCTCAAGCACACGTGGAGGAATGCATTCTTCACATCCAATTGCCGCAAAGACCTCCCTTGTCACACAGCAAGAGACAACACAAGTCGAATTGTAGCTGCCTTGACTACGGGACTTTAGGTGTCCTCATAATCCAGTCCATACCATTGTTTGTAGCCCTTTGCAACAAGATGCGCCTTGTACCTGTCCACAATACCATCTCCATGTCTTTTTATCTTGTAGACCCATTTGCAGCCAATTATATTCTTACCGGGAGGTGGTGGAACCAAATGCCAAGTTTTATTCTCCATCAAGGCTTCATACTCATGGTTCATTGCAACAACCCATTTTTCATCATGAAATGCATCATCAACTGTAGTTGGCTCCCCTGACTCGACAGTGCTTGTCATCAACCACCTAACAGTTCCATCAGTGCGCACCTTGGGCTTAGAAATCCCTTGCTGCAGCTGGGTTGCAGGACGAGAGGAATCCTGCAGGTTTACACTGCTCGCGTTTGTGTCTATGGCCACAGGAGCATTTTCTGCACTGGATCCCACCACTGAATCTGCCTGGGAAACTGAGAGATCACCTGGATTGGCTTGTGGTGTCGGACTAGCACTAGTGACCGAATCCTCGGCTGGAAGTGGCGCAAAAGATCCCGCGAGGTCGCCATCCACAGCAGGACAGACGCGCCCGCCTCCAATCTCGAAGTTGATGCCCGACCAGGTGCTGAACGCGGCAGGGGAATGTCCCCCGAATCAGCTCCGGGCTGCGTGCCGATGGCGCCAGGCGAGGTGCACAGGAGATCTTGAGAGAGCTCCTCTGTTTCTTCACCGTTTGACCTCGTTCCTTCACCATTTGCCTCCGAATTTTGTCCTGTATCATCAGAATCAATCAAGGGACTAGATGCCCCATTAGTAGGCAGAGAATTATCAAGTGAGTCCCACAAGTTTGCTACCCCAAAATTAGCAACCGAAGGAACAAGAACATCTGGAAGAAGGGAAAGCTCCGCTCGCAACCTTGCACCGGCATTGGGTTTAAGAGCAGCAAAGGGAAAAACACGTTCGTCAAACACCACATCTCGTGAGACATACACACAACCATCAGAGGGATCAAGGCATTTGAACCCTTTATGAAGATTGCTATAACCAAGGAAAACGTATTGCTTGGATCGAAACTCAAGTTTCCTGGAGTTGTATGGCCTAAGGTTTGGCCAAACAGCACAGCCAAAAACACGAAGGAATGTGTAGTCAGGAATTTTCCCAAGGAGACACCCATGTGGTGTTTGATTATCAATTACTCTAGAGGGCAGACGATTGATAAGGAAAACAGCGGTGACAAATGCTTCATCCCAAAACTTAAGTGGCATGGATGTGTGTGCAAGGAGGGACAAACCCATCTCAACTATATGCCTATGTTTTCTCTTTGTAGAGCCGGTCTAGTGATGCGCATGTGGACACGAAACAAGATGGTTAATACCAATGCGTGTGAAGAAAGAATTCAAGGCTTTATATTCCCCACCCCAATCGGATTGCACAGCTTGTATTTTACAATTGAATTGACGTTCAACCATACACTGGAATTCATTAAAGCAACGAAAAACATCAGATTTATGGCGCAACATATAGATCCAAGTGTACTTGCTATAATCATCGATGAAGCTTACATAATAATCATAGCGACCAACTGATGTTGTTGCTGGACCCCATACATCTGTAAAAACCAGCTCAAAAGGACTCGATGATTTGCTAGTGGACTTGGGATAGGGTAGCTGGTGGCTCTTGCCACGTTGACATGCATCACAAACCGATTTATTTTCCTGACTACTAATGAAAGGGAGTTGATGGCGACTAAGGACACGATGGACAATGGGCACTGCAGCATGACCTAGACGGTGGTGCCACAAGGATTTGGTTGGCTTGACCGCGCTGAGCACTCGTTTATTGGATGAAAGCTTCAATGGATAGAGACCCCCTTCACATGGGCCTTTGAGGAGCGTCTTCCTCGTTTCCTGTTGCTTGACAAAAAAATGATCGGGATGGAACTCAATATAGGCATTGTTATCACGGGCAGTAAGCTTCTCCAGCTCACCGGTAACATGATCCGTTCCACCCGAATCCATGTACCAGTTGGTGTCTACTCCATAGGAGTTTGTTGTCGCCGCCGATGCGCTCTTTTGTGGTGGCCCGGTGAAGTTTGCATCGAAGCGCTTGAAGCACCGAACAACGGTGTGCCCCCTCCTTGGCACACAGCTCGCAATAGACTCCAGAAAGGAAGCTGCTGCCGCTAGAGCGACCGCCTCCAGAGCGACCGCCTCCACCACGGCCGCCTTTGCTGCCATGAGAGAAGCCACCACGATTCCCACGGCCATTGCCACGGGATTGATTTCCACCACGGCCGCCTTTTGCCGTCAGATTGGCGGATGACTGCTGTCCACCGCCGCCACACATCTCCAGCCTCTGCTCAAAACTCACCAGTT
Source organism: Eremochloa ophiuroides (assembly GCA_038502445.1). NCBI lineage: Eukaryota > Viridiplantae > Streptophyta > Magnoliopsida > Poales > Poaceae > Eremochloa > Eremochloa ophiuroides. Next base: position 48,812,005 of record JAHLJS010000007.1, read on the forward strand.
GGGTATACAGCTCCCCAAGTGAGATAGGTTCGATGCGTGAGGCCACCGCTGAAACAACCGAGTCATACTCGATATCGTTGAGAATATAGGAGACCAGCTCCTCATCCTCCAACTTCTTCCCGGCCGATGCCATCTCATCGGCCAAGGACTTCACCTTCTGAAAGTACTCATTGATTGGTGACGCACCTTTGGAGACGGCCATGAGCACCATCCTTGTGCTGACGATGCGCGCACGGGACTGCGACGCAAACATGTCTTCAATGGCCACCCACACCTCTCGTGCAGATGTCACGGTGGTGGGTATGCGAGGAGAGATCTCTTTGCCGAGAGATCCAAGAAGAAAGCACATGACCGACTGGTCCTTCGCGAACCATGTGTCGTACTCGGGGTTCGGCTTCGGTTCCTCCTGGTCCTCCTTCGCCTTCAGGAAACGCTCCGGTGGCACTGCGTCAGCGTCGATGAAGGATGCCACCTGAGCGCCCCGGAGAGCGGACATGACCTGAAGCTTCCAAATCTCGTAGTTGTTGTGGGCTAGCTTCTCGGTCACAGTGTATGCGAAAGAGGGCGCAGCAGATGCATTGGAGGAAGTAGCAAGATGAGGGAACGCCATGGATCTTCTCCGTTAGGAGTAAGGCCTAGATACCATGTGAGAAATAGCAGAACGAGATGCCACACCTGGCACTCGGTTCATGTATATATGTAGCCAAAGGCTTGTACCACAAGATGTAGATTACAGATTGATTTACATGGAGTAACAACCTCCTATCCCTAAGGGACACGCTAACAACCTGCACAATACCTCAACTAACAATATATTCTAACAACCGAGGCTATTCCAGTCTTTGCAATGGGGTGTTTTGACATCACCAAGGAAATGTGCTCCCAGATCAGCTCCATGATAGCACGTTTCTGGTGGAACAACCAAGACAAAGAAGGCAGTTTACATTGGGTCAGCTGGGAAACGATGATCAAACCGAAGGCTGAAGGTGTTTTGGGCTTTAGGGATCTCCATTCTTTCAACATGGCGATGCTCGCTAAACAAGCGTGGAGACTCCTACAGATCCCGACATCTCTTTGTGGTCGACTTCTGAAAGCTAAGTACTTCCCGAACTCAAGCGTTTTGGAGGCAAGAGCGAAGCCAGGCTGCTCCTACACGTGGAGAAGCATAAGCCTTGGTATAGAAACTCTGAGAGAAGGAATTATTTGGCGTGCGGGTGATGGTCGTAGCATAAAAGTGTGGGAAGATCTATGGGTGCCAAGGGGTGATACTAGAAAACCAATTACGCCGAGGGGACGAAATTTGATTTCCACTGTTGATGAGCTAATTGATCCAAACACGGAGGACTGGGATGTCGAGTTACTGAACCAAACCTTTTGGGAGGACGATGTGCAGGTAATTAGAGCAATACCAGTCCATACAGAGATGAATGATGTAGTAGGCTGGCATTTTGATCCGAAGGGATGCTTCTCTGTGAAATCAGCATATAGAGTTCATCGCACATCTGTTGTCAGGAAACAAAAACGCAAACAGGGTGCGGGCTCTGGAGATAGCAGTACTGAAACCAGGTTTTGGAATGCCTTGTGGAATCTGAACTGTCAGCCAAAGGTGAAGCATTTTCTCTGGAGGCTGAGCCACAACACTCTTGCATTGAGGAAAGTACTACAGAGGACAGGAATGAAGCTGGATACTCGATGCTGCATGTGCGTGAGGCTAGATGAAGATGGTGGCCACCTGCTCTTTAAGTGCAAAGAGATAAAGAAGGTCTGGCGAGAACTAAGTCTGGAGAAAGAGAGATGCAAGTTAGCTGAAGCCCAGTCGGCCTGACAAATGATGGAAATGATCTTGAATATGAAAGGGAAAGAGCAACTCACAGTAATCATGATGCTACGGTTATGGCGGAGAGAACGAAATAAGTGGAGAGAGGAGGGAAGGAGGAGAACCACAGCTGATTTGGCGTATGTGACTGCTTTCCACTCTGATCTTGCACGGAAGACTATACACAGCTATTGCCGGAAAACCGTAAGAGAATGAGGTGGCAAAAACCAAGGCCTGGTGAACTGAAATTAAATTCTGATGGGGCTTTCAACCCGGATAGGCGTGATGGGGGATGGGGATTCATTCTCCGCGACGATCACGGGTGCACTGTGATCTCCGGTGCTGGGCGTGAAAACCACCTGCTAGATGCCTTCCAAGCCGAACTCTTGGGCTGCCTTGCAGGGCTACAGGAAGCTGCTAAACTGGGCATCCAATGTATCTCGCTGGAAGTAGATGCTGTCTTGGTGAAGCAAGCAATTCAAACGGATGAGTACAGGCTGTCCCCGGCCGGAGGTGTGATTATGGAGATTAAGCAATTAATTGCTTCTAATTTCAGTTCATGTAATATCTTAATCTGTAAACGGGAATGTAATACGGTGGCGCATTCTCTGGCTGCCTATGGGTGTAATCTCCCAAGTGGATGCTATAACACTTGAGAGGGAGTTCCTCATGATTTTGAGGATTTGGTGACCAGCGATTTAGCTGGGTCTGAGTAATATAAGACCAACTACACTCGTCATCCTCTAAATTCACCCTCTAAAAGGAATATTTCGTCCTGGTCATCGTAATTTTTTCCTCTATACTACTTTCTCCCGCATCCATCCATCCTCTATATCTCTATTTTGTATTTCTTTTTCTTTTTTATTCCCCACCCACCCACCCACTGTCCACTCTCTCACCTTCCTCCCGTTCTCTCTCTCCCCATCCCTCCCTGCTTCCCTGCGCCGCCGCAGTCCTGGCCGCGCGGGCAGCCACCCCCAACGCCGGTGGCGAGGCGTGGCATGGGCAGCCGGTGAGGCGAGGCGCAGGCGGCCAGTGAGGCGCGGTGCAGGCGGGCGGTGTGGCACGGCGCGGGCGGCTGGTGAAGCGTGGCATGGGCGGCCGGTGAGGAGAGCTCGGGCCTAGAGCTCCAGCGGCGGCGGACGAGGTGGCGTGCTCGGGCCTGGAGCTCCGGCGGCGGCGGACGAGGTGGCGAGCTCGGGCCCGGAGCTCGGGCGGCGGCGGCTCACGGATCCGGCAGTGGCGGCTTGAGCTCGGGCATGGAGCTCCAGCGGCGACGGCTCGCGGATCCGGTGGTGGCGCGCCGTCCTCCCTCTCTCTCCCCTTCTCTCTCTCTCTCCCGTACTCCCTCGCTGGCCCGTGGGCCCGATGCCCGGCACCGGACGTCTGGCATCCCGCTCAACTTCCCGGATGACCGGTGCTACTGGACGTCTCCCCGGACGCCGCTGCAGCTGCGAGGTCCGGTAAACGGCTGCTCCAGGACCATTTACCGGACCCCAGTGCGGGTGGTCTGAGGTCTGAAAGTTTCAAAAAAAAAAACACAGCCTTAAAACTTATGTTGAAGACAGGGACGGATGTAGTGTTGGTGCATGGTGGTACAGCTGTACCAAAAATTTTTGTATAAATACTAATAATGTATACCTATAATATACACATGGTATATTTAGAACAGCTTATCCAATACTCCTAGCAATCACTTAAGTGCTCCTCCGAGAAGAAAAATAGCACATGAACCCGTACTACCACACTTTTGTCACGCCCAAATGACTTTGGGTTGTGAATAGAAAACGCTAAATAGAAAATGATTTCAGTTTTGACATAATTTTTTCCATGTTTAGTTTTATTGAACGCAAATTTAGTTGTAAAAACTTATGAATCTTCTGATGTTGGAGATTTGACTTCACACAAACACAGCCCCGGAACTTCGGACTAAAAGTTGACTTCGTACTTAAAGTTGACTTCGTACCAAAAGCTAACTTCGTACCAAAAGTTAAACAAGATAAAAGTTAGCAGAACTTTCATTATCAACTTTCATTAAGACGCGAAGTCTGGAATAAACTCCGGAACTTCGCGCCAACTTTAGAAGAACTTCGAAAAGAGAAAGACTCAAAAGTTGTCATACACCTAGAATGCAGCGGAACGAAGGTGAAATGACAACTTCGCCCCTGTAGTCTAAAGAGGTTGTATTTATTTTAGAGGGGTAAAATGGTCATTTGGTATGTAATCCCGAAGGTTAAGACACCTATAAATACCCCACTGACATATATTGTGGGAGGACGAATGAACAGTGATTCTAAGTGAATTCTGATCATCTGATGTCTTGGTGTGAAGTTGGCTTCGCCCAACATCTCCCACCGTTTTTGTGAGCACGAAACAACCACGACCACAAGGTAGAAATACAAAGAAGCTATCCCAAAGGTCTCTGTCTCTTCGTCGCTCAAATAATTTTGAGGCTAATTAGCTCCTGAAGCTATCTCGACACAATTCCTGCACAAGTCCCTCTTGAAGAGAGGGCGCAGCCTCTTGAGGCTGTAAACTCTCAAATTTGAAGTCTCCATAAGCGAAGGTATCTTTGCTTCAAGCACATCTTGAACAAAGAGTGCAACAAGTCAAATACAGAGGAAGAGATAAAGTTTACACAAATGGACAGCTAGCTTGGATGTCTCAGTCTATTAGTACAGAGAAAGGAACAAACGCATACTATTGGAAACAAAATTCGAAGTCTGGACCTGTGGCATGTGCAACCATTGAAGTTTGTCTATTCCTGGCTGCATAATAGTAGTACTCTACTATAAGCAAATAAAAGCTCACTTAGATATCAGTGAGATGTCAACTTGAGGTACATAGAAAAAATCAACCAAAGAAAAAAAAAAGATGAGTACGTAGCTTCGACAAGCCCAACCAATGCCATAAGTCTGGTGGCTTCATTGCCAGTGTCTTCGCCGAACAATCAAAGCCCAGTGCAAGCATCTTTAAAACCAAGCACATCTCAAACAAGAGCGCAACACATCAAGGACAGAGAAGAACCAATGCATCAGAAGACAAAAAATAAAGTCCAGATTTATGCAAACCCCAAAGTCTCATGTATTCCTGTCTGCATGTAGCAAAATGGACAACTAGCCTGGATGTCAAATCAAACTTGTCAAGCACGATTCAATCAAACCAAAGAATCTACTGGTTCGCCAGCGAAGTCAAGAAGAAACAAAAAAAAGATGCAAGCTAAAGTTGGTCATCTTCATGATTCTGCTCTGCGCGAAGTCCAATGATCCATTATTTCAGCGAAGTTAGCCCAGGCTAACTATGAAACTCCTAATCAATTAACAAAGGTTTACAGATGGTGGAAACACTCACAAGAGTAAAAGAATTTTTTTCACGAAGATGGAAAGTAACTTTTTCTTCTCTCACCCAAGCCAGGCGATATACATATGCATGCGAGCTGAAATTTTATTTACCATCCATATTCTAGCGTGAGAAATTTTATTTGAGAATATAGTTCAAGAAACCATCATTTCAGACCTTCACTAAGAGATTTCGCTACTTCGGAAATGGATGTTGCACTCTACATGGCAAAGAGATGGAAGCAACATTTTCAAAGCAAATACTATATTACATATTATATTTTAATTAGTTCCCAGTTCTGATGATTCTCGGGGAGCACTAGATTTTAATACCAAGGACCGAGGCGAAGGTTACATGCCACCAAAAACGAACCAGCTACTCAAGTTCCGAGTGTACAAAGAGGCTTTGAGAAGCTAAAAACAAGACCACAAGTGGAACATGCTGAAAAAACCCCAAAGCCCAGAGCTTCGCTCTATCTCTATATAAACCATACATTGGCCAACTAACCAGAAAAGTCAAAGCAACCGAGGTGCAATTTGAAGTTCAAATATGGAGTTGTCAAACAAGATTCCTCCTTAAGCGAAGTCTACTGATGAAGTCTCCAATCAAGCGAAGCCCCGGCTATGGCTGCTATCGTAATTTGTTTGAACTAAGCATTATTAACGGCCTTCCTGCGAAGACTATTACAGTTTGGGACCTGATGATTGTCCACGCAAAGCTAGCAAGTCCGGATCTTATTTTACTTTGGATCGAGTTTCGATTCAGTTTCCCTCTGAAGTGCTATTTTTGGCAATCAAAGACTCAGGCACAATGTTGCCACAGCTTCATTCAGACTTATTCTCCAGACCGGCAGATCTCATTGCCCAGTCAACATATTTTAATCAATTAAGTCCGTGTACCATACTTAACAAAAGACTTGCTGCATCTGGTCGATGCAATGGAAAATTCATCACGGAAGAGTGCTCAAAGCAAAAGGCACAACGTCATCTCACAAACAAAAGCTTGAGGGGCTTCGCTCAAGTTCACGCTGAGGGGCTTCGCTCAATAACATAAATAAAAGCTCCCACTAATGATTTTCTATGTCTCCACTAGCCAAGAAACAATCATATGAACTTCTTGGCTACAAAATTACCTTCGGTAGGAAAGACTACAGATTTTGGGTAAAGTGGAAAATTCCAACACAAGAATTATGCACACTCGGTTTGCAGCTTTAATTTGGCTCCGGAACTTCGGGCTGTAGTCTTAGCTCCGCACTTGACGATACTTCGTGAAAACCCTACCACCGGATCAGTACAAAAATGTGGGGATATAAACCCCCGGTACCACAAGACAAGACATGGGCCACACCATCAAAGCTGGCCTAGCCTAAAAGACAAAGGCGTGCGGCGCAAGGACTGCACCACACGGTTATTGTACCAACTTGGCTAATTTACTTGTAACCTTATTCCTTCAGACTATATAAGGAGGGGCAGGGATCCAACATGTAGATCAGAGCTAGACAGATCTAGCAAAACCCAACTCATCTCATCCACTAGCAATACAATAAAACAACACACAGGACGTAGGGTATTACGCGTAACGACGGCCTGAACCTGTATAAATCTCGTGTCTCACGCTTCTAGCGTAACTCTTACTCGTCTCAGGCGCACCTTTATTGATCAATCTACTATCTTGGGTATATCCTTCGGTAGACTATCGTCGGTATTCCGTCGACAGTTGGCGTGCCAGATAGGGGGTGTGTTTCCTGATCCCATGGCGAACAAGACGGTAATTTTTTCGTCGTCGCCGACCACAGCAATGGCACCCGACGGCGGCGAACCAGAATGAAAATTTTTTTCATGGGTCTTTCGATCTAATACGATCGAGAGTGCGGCGGACTTCAAGATTGTCCAAGTCAACAACAAATCAGCTCTTCACTACGAGGATCTTCGAGGCCCAATGTCTTGTCGCGTACTTGCATCTGACGATGGCAACGGATGAAGATGCGGCCTATAGCAACATGGCGCAGGGTCCACGACCGACGTCATCCCTATCCGACGGTGCCGTGGTCCACCTCGTGTTGCTTACGGCTTGTCTCCACCACGCGCGCCGCCAGGCCAGGCTCCTACATGGCGACATGCGAGCCGATCATGGCAGCAGCCGAAGGGAGATTATCCGAGGCATCCTAAATCTAGCACAAGCAAAGGCGACGTCCAACTTCAACTATCTCACAAGCAATGAAATAAATTTACGTCCAAATCTACAGAGCCTTGCGTACTTGATGACTATGGTCACGTGCGATCCGCAAAACCAGGCGACCTCTCGCTGCAATCGAAAAGCTAAGTCTTTAATTTTATCTTAATTAAAATATTTTATTATATATTACTCATCTTCGAATTTCTTCACGAATCTACGTGATGTTTAATGGTAGGAAATTAATCGCGCCTGTCGTCAACACTTTGCGGTGGCCTCTAGCGCCACGTCGAGCCATCATGCGAGCCACGTCAAGTGACTCCTCCACACGCCGACCACTTCGTCCGACGTCAATCAAGTTAAGTGATATTTTTAATATCTCTCTTCATATTCTTCGATCTCCATATATCTCCGAAAATTATTTTCATGGTTCTTCACCGTCGATCTCTCCAAAAGCCCGGACAAAGCTCGGGCATTCGCTGACAATTTCTCCATAAGCCCTGACAACGTTCGGGCACTCTGAAAATTTTCTTCGCCGACGAGATACTAAGTATCTCACCGTTTTCTTCTCTCAAGGGTTATGTAACGTACCTTGGTAGGACACGCCTTAATCCGTGAAACCTGTCTTCGCTCTGTAAGCCGTCACACAAATGGTCATGTTAAGGACACCTCTGAACCAGACGTCGGGTCAGGTGCTTAAACGTAACAGGCCAACTACCAGGGAAAATTACATGACCTGACAAGAGTAAGAAACGGACAATCTTATTATGCATTCTATAATATTGCGATCCGCTCCAAAACCTACATCATGTACTACCCACTGTACACATTTATTTTGCAGGAACTCGTCACCGAGCTCTCGTCGCTTCTCGCCATCCTCGCGCTGCTCGGACACTGTTTCCGACCATGCTGGGGACTCGTCGCCGCTTCTCGCCGTCCTCGCACCGCTCGGACTACGCCTCCGACCAGGCTGGGGATTCGTCGCCGCTCCTCGCCGTCCTCACGCTGCTCGGACACCGCCTCCGACCACGCTGGGGATTCGTCGCCGCTCCTCGCCGTCCTCACGCTGCTCGGACATCATCTCCGACCATGTTGGGGACACGTCGTCGCTACTCGCCGACCTCCCGCTGGAACCCATCTCCGACCACGCTAGGGACACGTCGTCGCTACTCGCCGACCTTGCGCTGGAACCCGTCTCCGACCACGCTGGGGACACGTCGTCGCTACTCGCCGACCTCCCGCTGGAACCCGTCTCCGACCACGCTGGGGACTCGTCGTCGCTACTCGCCGTCCTCGTCGTTGCTCCTCGTCACCACTGACCACACTGAGGTCTCATCGCCGAGCTATCAAGACACTACACGCTGTTCGGATCAGGGTGCTGATCTTGGACAGCACATTGGGGTCTTGATATGCGCCTCGCCTGCTCGGAAGACTTTCCCGCGCACTTGCTGTGCTCGGGGATTTCGTCGTCGATCGGCTGCTCGGAAGATTTTTTTTCCCGATCACTTCCCGTGCTCGGGGACTTCGTCATCGCCTCGGCTGCTCGGAAGATTTTTCTCGATCACTTGCTGTGCTCGGGGACTGCGTCATCGCCTCGCCTGCTCGGAAGAGTTTTCCGATCACTTGCTGTGCTCGGGGATTTCATCATCGCCTGCTCGGAAGATTTTTCCCGATCACTTCCTGTGCTCGAGGACTGCGTCATCATCTCGCCTGCTCGGAAGATTTTTTGCCGATCACTTGCTGTGCTCGGGGACTTCGTCAACACTTCACATGATCAGTAAGAATAAAGACTTTGACCCTGACACCACGTGACTACGTCACCTACTATCAGGCTCGGGGACTAAGTGGATACACTTCACTTCGCGGTAAAGGTATTGGCTCTGCAGTGCCAAAAGTGGATACACTTCACTAAAGAGAAGCTCTTTTTTAAATTTTTTCTGAGCTCCTTACATCCGTCTGGTCAAGCAACTCCGAAGATATGCACCTCCTGACGAATGCAAGGCGCTCAGGGACTAACTATGGGGATATAAACCCCCGGTACCAAAAGATAAGACATGGGCCGCACCATCAAAGCTGGACCAGCCCAAAAGACAAAGGCGTGCGACACAAGGACTGCACCGCACGGTTATTGTACCAACTTGGCTAATTTACTTGTAACCTTATTCCTTCAGACTATATAAGGAGGGGCAGGGATCCAATATGTAGATCAGAGCTAGACAGATCTAGCCAAACCTAACTCATCTCATTCACTAGCAATACAATACAACAACACAGAGGACGTAGGGTATTACGCCTAACGGCGGCCTAAACCTGTATAAATCTCGTGTCTCACGCTTCCAGCATAACTCTTGCTCGTCTCAGGCGCACCTTCGCCGATCAATCTACTACCTTGAGCATACCCCTCGATAGACTATCGCCGGTATTCCGTCGACAAAAAATATAATTAGTTTTGAAACATATGACTTTCTCAACATCAACAAGCCTACATATTATCATTTCAGACCAAATGCCCGGCTCTGTATCAGGATTTTCTATCCGGCATCAATCCAAGCCTGTGGTCTTTTTTTTATACAGAAGTCTAACCACAATCCAGATCAGCCACTATAGCATCTATTTTAATGGGCTCTATTCGAAGTTCAATTGGTTCGAGATTCCTTCCAGAGCACAAACTAATAGGGGCTCTCTTTAGATTTTGGTCAGTTTGGGACTCCTTTCAGAGCAGAAAGATTAAAATCTTAGGCAACAGCCAACGCACTTCAAACTCCTCAAGTCTCAAGCGAAGACGAAAAGCAAAGACTAAAATAACTACAAGACCAATTACTTCTCAAGAAGAAAGAACTCAGGCAGCAAAGGCTGAAGTACAAAGGCTACTTGACACAAAAGTTATAAGGAAAGTTTAATTTACAACTTGGGAGGCAAACATTGTCATGAAAAAAAAGAAGAAGAATAGAAAATGAAGAATGTGCATCGACTTCATAGATCTTAATAAAGTATGTCCTATGGATACCTTTCTCCTCTCATGAATAGACACTTTGATTGATAAGGCAGCAGGAAGCGGAATACTAAGTTTCTTAGATTGTTTGTAATCATCAAATATGAATGAAAAAAGAAGACGAAGAATTCACATGTTTTATTACACCATTTGGCACCTACCGCTTCATAAGAATGACTAAGGGGCTCCGCAACACTGGAACAACATTCGTAAAAATGACTTCAACCGTATTCAAAGAATAGATTGGAGAAAAATCTTCTGACTTATGTTGACGACATAGTAGTCAAAAGCAAGAAGAGAGCAGATCACATCAAAGATTTTCATCAAACATTTTTGAATTTCAGTGGCTCAAAAAACAACTTTACCTCAGCATGTTCTCTATCAAGTTCTATGCCAAGCCTTAATCAAGACAAAGTAAGAGATCCTAAGAGAAATTCACTCAATAGAAAGCAAAGACCCGAACTCACACCCGAAACTCGAGTGCCTCGAGCACGTAAGGGCTCAAGTAAATAACACACATACTTTCAGATTCCATGCAAATGGGTTGTTTGCTATTCAGGAGAAGTTCTTTGTCAAATGTGCAATTTTTGAGAAAACATCCATCACAATCTTCACAAAATACAAATGAAAATAATTTTTTTCCGAGAGATAAGACTAAGTACTAAAGCCGAAGAAGATAACAAGATTATATTCAACATCGGCAAAAATATCAAAAGTAGGTACCATTAAATTTTATTATAACAAAATTCAATGATAACCTATTTAAGTTAATAAATAACAAAAGTTTCTTCACAATAAGTGAATTTTCATGCTCCTAAGGGATGCAAACTTGTTGACATCGCTAAGGCAAGCAACAAAAGTTTCTTCACAATAAGTGAATTTTCATACTCCTAAGCGATGCAAACTTGTTGATTTCGTTAAGGCAAGCAACAAAAGTTTCTTCACAATAAGTGATTTTCCATGCTCCTAAGGGATGCAAATTTGTTGACTTCGTTAAGACAAGCAACAAAAGTTCTTTCATAACAAGTGAATTCTCATGCTCCTAAGGGATGCAAATTTGTTGACTTCGCTAAAGGAAGCAACAAAAGTTTTTCATAGATGCAAGATTGTTGACTTTGCAAAAGCAAGCAACAAAAAGTTTTTACACAATAAAGTGAATGCTCCTATAGAACTTGACTTAGCTAAAACTAGCAACAAAAGTTTCCATATTTTTTCACTTCAAGGTGAAAATTTTTTGAAAGTCAAAGTTCTCACTCCAACTTCGCTAAAAAGTGAGGGGACGGTGTTTTTTCACTTCAAGGTGAAAAATTTTTGAAAGTTAAAGTTCTCGCTCCGACTTCACTAAAAAGTGAGGGGACGGTGTTTGTTCACTTCAAGGTGAAAATTTTTTTGAAAGTCAAAGTTCTCGCTCCAACTTCGTTAAAAAGTGAGGGGACGGTGTTTTTTTACTTCAAGGTGAAAAGTTTTGAAAGTCAAAGTTCTCGCTCTAACTTACTAAAAAGTGAGAGGATGGTGTTTTTTCACTTCAAGGTGAAAACTTTTGAAAGTCAAAGTTCTCGCTCCAACTTCACTAAAAAGTGAGGGGATGGTATTTTTTTTCACTTCAAGGTGAAAAATTTTGAAAGTCAAAGTTCTCGCTCCAACTTCGCTAAATGAGGACGGCGTTTTCAAAATTTCACAAAGTGTGATCTTTTTAAATTCCAAAATTTTAGGTTCTCGCTCCAACTTTGCTAAAAAAAGAGAACGGCATTCTCAAAATTTCACAAAGAGTGATTTTCTGAAATTTCAAATTTAAAGTTTTCGCCTCAATTTCGCAGAAAAAGTGGAGACGACGTTTTTCAAAGTTTCACATAAAGTGAAAAAGTAAGCTTCAAAAACAAAGTTTGCGCATCAACTTCACTAAAAACGGGAGGGAACATTTCCAAAAAAGCACAGCAAGTGAACCTTTTTTCAAGTATGAGAAGTCCACTCATCAACTTTGCTAAAGTAACAAAACAATGTTCAACAATAATGAACTTGCTAAACACAATATGCACATCGACTTTGCCAAAAAGAAACAAGCATTTCAAATTTTCCATAATAGGGAAATTTTTTTCCATTATTTTGCAGGATAAAATCCAAAAGAACACATTCAATTTACGATCACACAACTTTATCCAAAATCTGGAACAATCATAAGCAAAGTAGTAGATAACCTTCTTTCCATTAACAATCTTACTCTTGAACTGAATACGCATCTCACGAAAAGAGTTAAATGCTCCAATGTCTTGATTTACTCTCTGAGATTTGATAAAAAAGAAGGAACCCCTCCATAAGGAGTCAAATGGTGCATTACAATATTGTAAACATCAAAGATCTTCTCCAAACACTCATCCACTGTAAAGTGGGGGCACCGACCAATGATATCATTTTTGTTCAAAGTGCGGCTGTTCAACTTCTGACAGTCAAACTCGACCGTTAAGGCCAACTCCGAAGTTCGGGACGGTGTTTGGTCTCAGTTTTCAAATCAAACTTCGCGGGATTCAGACCTTCGAAGTAGGCCTTCGCCCGCGAGGGGCTGCTGTTGGGGATTTAACTTCGCACAAACACAGCCCCGAAACTTCGGACTAAAAGTTGACTTCGTACTAAAAGTTGACTTCACACCAAAAGCTGACTTCGTACCAAAAGTTGAACAAGATAAAAGTTAGCAGAACTTTCATTATCAACTTTCGTTAAGACACGAAGTCTGGAATAAACTCCAGAACTTCGCGCCAACTTTAGAAGAACTTCGAAAAGAGAAAGACTCAAAAGTCGTCATGGACCTAGAATGCAGCGGAACAAAGGTGAAACGACAACTTCGCCCCTGTAGTCTAAAGAGGTTGTATTTATTTTAGAGGGGTAAAATAGTTATTTGTATGTAATCCCAAAGGTTAGGACCCCTATAAATACCCCACTGACATATATTGTGGGAGGACGAATGAACAGTGATTCTAAATGAATTATGATCATCTGATGTCTTGGTGTGAAGTTGGCTTCGCCCAACATCTGACTTTTCCAAACTAATATGACGGGCTTTTGGTTGATGTGATGTTGCTTATTGCTTGACTTTGGCTTCTATAAGTAATCACCACGTCAGATTCATATATCACTGCCGATTCAGATACCCCCTTCACTGTCAAATTTTCAACCGTCACAACCAAGTCCGTAGTGATGAGTCTCCCTCATCACTGCCGATTTTAGAACTGGCAATGACAAGACCACCAGAAAATCTATAAGACGGCCAAAAAATTAAAAATATTTTTTTAAATACTAGGAAAGACCCCATTAGCGAGGTACATGGTCGAAAGTCACAAGTCATGCGTTTTTTCGCGAAAAACGCGCACTTCGCAGCCACAAGCACTCTTGCTCTATGTGTTTGTCTTCTTACCACTGCACCTATAAGACACTTGTGTCCAATTGATATATTCGTTCGACTCATTCTATTTTCATCTGGTTTTTGAATTCAGTATTTGGAGCCTAAACGAATTTAAATGAAAAAGTTGTCATCTACATAGTTTTATAACTTTTCAACATCTACAACTTTGGTTTTGCTAATTTCCCTCCATCCGAGGTCGTTTGAAAATTTTGAATTTCAAATGTGAGAAAATATGGCCATAATTTTCATAGGATAAATGATTTCAAATTAAAAAGTTGTTAATTATAAAGTTGCATAACTTCTCGAGATTTACAACTTTTATTTTAATAGTTTCTCCATCCAAGGTCATTTGAAATATTTGAATTTTTAAATTTTTAAATAAACAAAATAGATAATTTCAAATGAAAAAGTTGTCAACTACAAAGCTGCATAACTTTTTTCAAGATCTATAACGTTTGTTTTGGGTGCTTCTCCATCTGAAATCATTAACAACCATTACATACTAATTTATAACTATAGAGCATATGCACTCCTTTGTATTAACTCAAAAAAAACTTGTGATATATATTTGGATATCCAAGTGACCTCAAATTTAAAAGTTAAACTAAAAAGTTATAGATCTCAAAAATTATTATAACTTTGATATAAAGTTCATCTTCATCGGACACCATATGAGAAAGTTATGAATTTTTTCGTGCAGCCTATCACCGTCGGTTTAAACCACGAACCAGCAGAGGTGTTAGCAGTGGCGGTTCGTAGCTAAAATCGGCAGTAATACCCATTTTTAGCGACAGTTTGTGTCTAAAACAGACAGTGTCGAAAAGTACTACCACTGCTGGTTTTTAAAAATCTGGCAGTGATGATAGAATCTGTAGTAGTAGTGAATTAAAGTTTTCAAAATGTTTTTTCCTACAATGATCTTGTTTCCTCTTTTTCTATATTTCTCACCTCAAGCTTTCGTTTAGAACTTCCTAATATCCTTTCCTTCTACCTAAGTTACTCTTTTGAGAGATCATCATCTACAAACATTCCGATTTTTTCTCAACCTTTTCATATTTTTTTATGCATGCATAATCCAATTTTAGTTGCTCTTAAATATCTTTTCATGAGATTCAAATACTTTACTTCAATTTCTCATGTTCCAAAATATCTCTTATAATTCCAAAATTTTAGATCTTTCAGAGTATTTTCACGTATTAAATAACTCGATTTTTCCTAGAATTTTTTATTTCAAAAATAATCTAGATTTTAATTCGAAAATGTCTCTTAGATTTTTTTCTAGAATTATTTTAATTCATCGTGCAGGCGCAGTCAGCTACAAAATGGTGGCTGCAGCGTCGACTGCCGCCGCCGTGCTGGTGATGGCCTCGGTGGTTCGGTAGTCCTGTTCGTGGCGCCGGCGGATGGCCAGTGCGACCCACTGCGGGATGACGTCGTGGACTCGCGCATGCTCATCCAGCACACCGACGGCGACTGCCTCCTCGTCCGCGGCCGCAGGCGCCATGACGCACGCGGCAACGGCAACTTCTCCTTCGTGTCTGTCCACCAGCTACGTGAGATACAGATATCACATGCTCGTCATCGCCGCCACCAGCCGGCCAACGTCATCGCCTAATATCAGTATTATTCCTACTGGTACCGTACATACAACTTGGACCTCCGGTTTTTGCAGTTCCACAAATCTGTGGTGTTTAAGGTGTCTCAAGGTGTCTCCTTCACGATGTTTTGGCGTAGTGTTTCTGTGCTTACTAGGAAAACTTGCGAGTAACGACACAAATCGTTACACCCCCCATGCAGTTCAGTAACAGGTCAGTATGCAGGAAGTGGTGGAACGGGTTCCGCAAACTAAACCTGGAAGCGGATTTGGATCATCCACAGCCCAACAGGACTTAACCTGCATTGAATTGGATATATGCCGTTCGGATGCGGATATCTGCAGTCACAATACCCAAACTGTGGTAACAGAGGGGCAGCGGAATAATCAGATTCAGTAAATTAATTTCTTATAAGCATATCATCGAACACTTTCTGTGCACAAGCTGAAACAGCCCTAATCTAAAATCTAACCAAGCATAGACTGTCCAAATATTCAACAATAATACACTTGCATCAATTAACTCACTAGAATACCAATACCCATGATCTTCACTCAATATATCAAAGAACACATATTGAGCATGACCAGACAAACAACCACTTCACATATGGAGCAATAACAAGCAAGATGGAGACTTGATCAACACATATGACAAAGAAAATACCAAATCAAGAGGAGACACCAGATTTACGTGGAAACCCCTTGCGTGAAAAAACCACGGGCGACAGCGAGACAAATCTACTATATGAAGAAGCAATACATGAGATGGGAGCCAACAAATAAGGGGAGGCTCCAAATCCCCCACAAATATCTCTCTTTTAGTGGTGGATCTGGCGGATCAAACTCTCCCTCTCTCACTCTCCCTAACCCTAGCTCTCTCTCTCACTCTCTATTCTTTTCTGGAAGTTGACAAATGAGCACCCCTTGCTAGAGAAGGAAGAGGAGCTGCTGCTTTTGAGCTGGTTGGGCAATTTTCCTAAAGAGTCCTTGAATTTTTAGGAGTCATACAAATATGCCCTCAGCTGGAGCTGTAATCACAATTCTCCACCTCAGCGACAATT
This sequence comes from Eremochloa ophiuroides, assembly GCA_038502445.1. Lineage (NCBI taxonomy): Eukaryota > Viridiplantae > Streptophyta > Magnoliopsida > Poales > Poaceae > Eremochloa > Eremochloa ophiuroides. The sequence continues at coordinate 48,828,376 of JAHLJS010000007.1, forward strand.
GAGCCATATATAAAATACATCAAACTTCTTGATGCCAAATGCCCAATATTCAAACGCTTCAACTCTAGTGGTCAAATCAACAAGTAACAAACTCACCGCCACCAAAGCTCCACAAGGAGCTAGCTTGGGCAAGAATGAATACCAACCAAGTTCAAGCAATGCTCAAACTTTTCCTTCGGGACCACCTTGGTTAACATATCAGCTGGGTTGTCTTTTGTGCCAATTTTCTCAACATATAAATTCTTCCTTTTCACATGATGCCAAATAAAGAAATTGCGCACATCAATGTGCTTGGTTCTCTCATGAAATTTTTCATCTTTTGAAAGGTGAATCGCACTTTGATTATCACAAGAAACAACACGATCAACTTGCTCAATGCCCAAATCACCAAGAAAACCATGCAACCAAATTGCCTCCTTCGCTGCCCCAGTCAAAGACATAAACTCAGCTTCTGTGGTCGACAAAGCAACTATATGCTGCAAGGTTGCTGTCCATCTAACACAAGACCCACAAAGCTGAAACACATAACCAGTGAGGGAGCGCCTCTCATCAAGATCACCAGCAAAATCTGAATCAGAATAACCAATAACTTGCCCTGGACTTATTACCCTTTGATCAAACATCAAACCATATTTGCTTGTGCCTCGAAGATACCTGAGGATCCATTGTACTGCCTTCCAATGTTCTTTGCCTGGCTTTGACATAAAACAGCTGACAACACTAACTGCATGTGCAATGTCTGGACGTGTGCAAACCATGGCATACATCAAACTGCCAACAGCAAAAGGGTAGGGAACTCTAGACGTGTACCTTTCCTCCTCTGCATCCAATGGCCCTGATGAAGCTGACAACTTGAAATGTGCTACCAATGGGGTAGAAACAGGCTTCGCTTGTGACATGTGAAACCGATGCAAAACCTTCTCAATATACTCACTTTGAGAGAGCCAAAGTTTGCCTTTTGACCTGTCACGGCGAATATCCATACCCAACAGCCTCTTGGCTGCACCCAAATCCTTCACTTTTGAGCATGGCCTTTGTTTTATCAATAGCAGACTTGCTCTTTCCTGCAATTAGAATGTCATCAACATAAAGCAACATGTACACCCTCGAACCATCCACAAGTACTTGCTGAAACACACAAGCATCATATGAACTTCTTTCAAAGCCACGACTAGTAACATAAGAATCAAAACAATAGTACCATTGCCTTGGAGACTTTTTCAAGCCATATAATGACTTCTTTAACAAACAAACGTGGTTTTCTTTGCCTTCAACCACATAGCCTTCTGGTTGTGACATATAGATCTTCTCATCAAGCTCACCATGAAGAAAAGCTGTCTTCACATCCATTTGCTCTAATTCCAAATCAAATAGAGCAACCAAAGCTAGCAATGTCCGAATAGAAGTATGCTTCACAAGTGGAGAAAATACCTCATGGTAATCAATTTCCTCTTTTTGAATGAAGCCCTTTACTACCAATCTAGCTTTGTACCTTGGAGCAACATCTAGAGAAGCATCTTTGAGTTTGAACACCCATTTACAACCAATAATTTTGCGCCCTTTGGGCGGCAACACCAAGTTCCAAGTTTCATTCTTATGCAATGATTCCATTTCTTCTGTCATAGCCTGGACCCAACTAGCTGCCTGAGGGTGACTAATTGCCTCTTTGTAAGTGCTGGGCTCATCAAGAGTAATATCCTCTACAACTGTCAAAGCAAAAGCAGCTGCACCTTTGCCTCTCTCTACTGGTGTGACCCACTCTCCATAGCGCTGTGGTGGTTTCCTATGTCTCTGAGGACGATGTGCTACAGGAGAGACTGGAGCCTCTGATGCTCCACCTGAAACTATATCTTCCAGCTGACTATCAGCTACTTCTAACTCATAGTTTGCTTCTTCTGTGTCATCCTGAACACCATCTGCAGATTCTGACAACAATGGCTGATGTTGCTGCTGAAAGCTCTATGTTTGGTTTTGGCTAATTGATGACATCCAGTATCTAACCATCGTGTCTAAGCTTTGTCATTACAAGTATGGTTAGAAGATCAAGTGTGGAGCTATGACGGCATCCAAGCCAATGGAGTAAGCCCACCAACTTGAAGATCAAATGCTTCAACACTTGTTGCAAAGGATGGAGCTCAAGGCAAAGCTGAAACTCAATAGGGCTCTTTTCATTTTGGTGATCAAGACAATATAGAGAGTGTAATCACATTTAGGTTAGATAACCGTACTATTAAGGGGATGAAACTTCGTTAACAACCTCGGTCATCAAGTGCTTCTAGTTGATAAATTTGAGCATATGCATTTAGATCTAGAGCACTAATCTAAAACATTGCAAAGTGACTTAAAATCAAGCTTAACACTCATGCCTAAGTGCTCATGCACTTTGTTGTTAGCACCTAGAAGCAAGGTAGTTGAAGAGAGGACGTTTTCAGCTTTCACAGGTGCACCGGACGCTGGCAGTGTCTGGTGCAGCCAGAACCTTTCTGGAACCTCTCTGAGTGAGCACCGGACGCTAGAACAGTAATTCCAGCGCGTCCGGTGATGTTTTTCGAGCGTTCGGTGAGACTTCGTGCTTTATGTCTGAGTGAAAGCACCGGACGCTGGCAACGTCCGGTGACCTAACAGCGGACGCGTCCGGTGCGACTTTGAGTTTTCTGGATGCTCTCTGTTCGTGCACCGAACACAGGCGTCGGAGCGTCCGGTGTGACGTCTCCGTGTCCGGTGTGTTGGCGCACTACGGGAAGTTTGAAACGGCTAGTACTCGTGGCAGCTAGCGGTACACCGGACAACCACCGGACGCATCCGGTGCAAATTTAACCAACGTTCGGTCTACACACAGAAACTGTAAAACAGCTAGTTTTTCTCCCTCACTTATAAATAGCCAATCAACCAGTCTTGGGAGCTTCGCTTGTGCATTTCACTCTTTGCTAAGCATCTCTTGAGCCTCCTAAGCCTCTTCCACTCACTCTAGAGCTTGATTCTCATCCATAGTGAGCTAGGGAGTGATCAAGTGCATTGTTTTCATCTAGATCATCTTTGGGCACTTGTTGATTGTTGTTGCTAGCGGATTTTCATCTATTCTCTTGGTGATTACCTGTCACCTAGACGGTCTTGGAGCAGCGGAGAAGTTGGTGGAGTTGGAGATTGTCTCCGGCCACTCCCGGAGGTCTTTATGAGGGGTTTGCACCTTCCCCGGTGGAGAGCTGCAAGGTACCTTGTTGGATTGCTCATGTCATTGAGTTACCTTGCTCGTGGTAGCTTCTAGTGGCGCTCATTTGTTGAGCTTGACATTTGTTATCAATTAGCCACCAAACCACCGAGTAGTGGTCGACACAACAGGGACATAGCGTGCCGGCAAGCATGTGAACCCCAAGATAAATTGGTGTTCATCCTTGTGTTGATCTTGGACCATCACTTTCGAATGTATTGGTATTCATCCCAGTGATTGGTGAACTACTCTACTCAGCGGTATAACCATTCTACACCTATCTCATTACTTTGTGCATTCTACTTGTGTAGTGGTGGTGGTTGATGTTTGCTTGTCCGCCTTGGAGTAGTGTAACTCAACCTTGGATAGCTTGTTTGTTGATCTTAGAGACCTAAGTAGAACGGTTAGGAAGGCTTGCATTTTGAGTAAGCTAGCGCATAACTCGCTTCGCCGTTTGTTTTACTAACCGTTTGATCAAGTGTTGTTTGTAGAGTTTTTAATTAGGCTATTCACCCCCTCTAGCCTATTTGGACCTATCAATTGGTATCAGAGCCGCAGTCACTGTTGTTGTAAGGCTTAACATCCTTCGGTGTCAAAATGGCTTACAACAACTTGATCAACCATATGGGCAAGCCACCTCAGTTTGATGGCACAAGCTATGGCTATTGGAAGAAGCAAATGAAAGCACATTTGAAATCAATGAATAGAAAGATGTAGGAGATTGTTGAGAAAGACTTTCTTGTAATTGATGTGAATGATCCCACTCCAAGAGAAGAAGAGAAGCTTTAATTCAATGACATTGCTCTCAATGCAATCTATAGTGCTCTCGATGAGAAGGTCTTTGAGCAAATCAAGGATTTGGAGTTTGCTCATGAGGTGTGGAAGAGATTGGAAGACTCATATGAAGGCACCACGGCAGTCAAGAGTGCCAAGCTATACATCCTCAAGGATAAGTTTGCAAGTTTCAAGATAAAGGATGATAAGAGCATACCGAAGATGTTTCACCGGTTGAGTGTTATTGTGAATGATCTCAAGGCTCTTGGTGAAACAATTAGTGATAGAGACTTCTACCACCGGTTCTTGAGATGCCTACCTCCCTGGTTTGACACCTTGGTTACTATCATTGTGAGAGAGGATCTCTCAAAGGTGACTCCAACACAAGTGCTTGGTGATGTCATGACACAAGAGACATACCGAGTAGAGAAAGATAGAGGAGTCAAGGAAGAGAAGGATGATGAGAAGAAGGACAAAAATGAGAAGAAGAGCATTGCATTCAAGGCAACTTCATCAAGACACAAGGGCAAAGCAAAGATGCAAATATCAAGTGATGATGAAGATAGCTCAAGTGATGATGATGATGAGGAGATGGCACTTCCTGTGAGAAGATTTGGTAGATTCATGAGAAAGAAGGGCTATGGTGCTAGAAATAGAAGAGATTTCACCAAAGACAAGGGTCCAACCATGAGATGCTATGAGTGCAAGAGCAAGGACCATTTGATAGCTGATTGTCCTCACAAGAATGAGAGTGATGATGAGAATGACAAGAAGAAGAAGAACAAGAAAGACAAGAAGATGCAATTCAAGAAGAAGAAGGGGCACTCTTATTGTGTGACATGGGATAGTGATGCTTCTTCTTCTGATGATGATGATGATAGTGATAATGATCACAAGGTCACCAAGAAGAAGGCTATTGCTAGTCTTGCTATCGCAAGCAAGCCATCACTATTTGACTCTACACCAACGTGTCTCATGGCTAAGACATCAAAGGTACAATCTAAATCCGATAAGAGCGGTAGTGAGAGTGAGGAGGAGGACTTCTCCAAGGAGGAGCTCCTTGACATGTTGCATGACACACACTCTTATCTTAAGAAGAAAGTGAAAGAGTGCAAAGAATTGAACAAGAAAAATAAAATTCTTGAGCAATCCTTTGATGAGCTAAGTGCTTCTCATGAGTGTCTAAAGGAAGACCATGAGAACCTTAAAGAAGCTCACTCCAAGCTTGAGAAGACTCACTCTTCACTTTCGAAGTTGGCTACGATAGAGGATGTGCCAACAACATGTGACGTAGGTGTCACTTGTGATATTCTTGATACACCTATCGTTGTTACCTCCACTAACACTTCTTATAGCACATCCACCTCTACCTCATGTAAGGATGTTGGTGTCACTTAATCTTGGTTGAGAACAAGAACCTCAAGAAAGAGGTGCATGAGCTCACTCTAGCATTAGGCAATGCCTATGATGGAGGTGTCCGCTTGCTTAAGTGTTTGGGTAGTCAAAGGTTCTCCATTAATAAGGAGGGTCTTGGCTATACCCCCATAAAGGGCAAAGCCGCCTTTGTCCCTCACAAGACTACTTTTGTGAAGGGCAATGGTGTGGTTTGCTATAATTGCAAGCTAGTGGGGCACAAAGAGCAATATTGCAAGAAGAGGATGATGAAGCAACGCAAGCCTAATGTGTCGTCCATTAGACTTGATTCTTGCTATGTGCTTACAAAAAGTGCAAAGGGAGTGAGAGTCAAGTATATTGGTGCACCTAAGGAGAGCCCAAAGAAGAAGGCTATTTGGGTTCGCAAGAGCTTGGTCACTAACCACCAAGGACTCAAACAAATTTGGGTACCAAAATCTAATTGATTTCTTTGTAGGTAAACTATAAGTCCCGAGGGAGGCATTGGGTGCTTGATAGTGGGAGCACTCAACACATGACCGGAGAATCAACCATGTTCAATTCAATCAAGCCAAATGAAGATGGGAATCTTGATAGTATCACATTTGGTGACAACAAGAAGGGCAAGCTTATTGGTCTTGGAAAGATTGCAATTTCAAATGATATGTCTATCTCCAATGTCTTGCTAGTTGAGAGCTTGAATTTCAACTTATTGTCCGTGGCTCAATTGTGTGACTTAGGATTCAAATGTATCTTTGGTGTTGATGATGTGGAGATTGTTAGTGTTGATGGAAGTAATTTGATATTCAAGGGATTTCGGTATGGCAATCTTTATTTGGTGGATTTCAATGCTAGTGAAGCTCAATTGTCAACATGCTTGTTCACCAAATCAAGTATGGGTTGGTTATGACATAGAAGGCTTGGTCATTTTTGAATGAAGCAACTCAATAGATTGGTCAAGCATGATATGGTGAGAGGATTGAAGAATGTGCAATTTGAGAAAGATAAGTTGTGTAGTGCATGTCAAATAGGAAAGCAATGTTGGAAATACACATCCTAACAAGAGTGTTGACATCTACTAACGTCGCAAATATAACTATATAACTTTTACTACTAGAGACGAGATTAGAGATGTATGGTAATTAATTAACTGGTCATTAGCAACTAGCCACCTATCTATCACCAACATTCTTAGGCATGAACTAGTTTGTCATTCCTAATTATATATGCTAAGAATAAATAAAGGTTTCATATATTATTCAATGTGACTAGACATAAATATATAAATATAAACTAAGAACAATTCTGCAAGCGGACAGATAATTATACCATTGTAGCATTTTACCTAGAGTCTATCAGGTTGTCGATTTATATTTATACCACTAGGAAGGACTGGATAAACTTTAATCTATTATATTGATAACAACTATATACAATGAATAAGCGGTGTTACCGATGTCATTTACTCTGCTCATAACAGGTAGAGGTCACAAGATAATAAAGATAAATAAAGGTGATAAGTATGATTAAGCATCATAAATAAAGGATAAACATCATAGCACTTTGTAGTCACAGTAATAGCTAGCCAATGGATAAACTAAGGAATTAGTATCTAAGGTAATTCTATAACTACATCAATGAATAACTCTAATTAGTGCAATTACATCTAGCAATTATTGTTAGATTAGTCTTATATCATGATCACATGCAAAGGGCATCATCTAGGAAGGATGTGAAACAGAGTCATCATCTAACTTCGCGACCGTGCCTGCTTGCCAACATACGGGGGGTGGACTACAGAGGAATCAACGTAGCTGTCACCTACGCGAACTACCACACGACCCGGCACATCAGGGTGCACTCACAGGTAATCGGAATATCTAAACACCACGTCTACATATTGTTCATCATCTAACCATCGATCATATGGATAAACGTTATACGAGCAATTACATGAATTCAATAAGATCAAACCAACTATACTAGACATATAATCAAAGTATAGAATGGACTATTGTAATCAAGAACATATAAACTATTGAGAACAATGTTTCCCTAATCATAATGAAGAATACAATAATAGAGAAAGAACTAGAACTATACCGAACTCTGTGCTCCAGATGGATGCCGAGGCTCCAGATCCCGCTGAAGAACTAGAACTCCTCTACTTCTAATCTAACTAGGCTAGAACTATGAACTAAAAGGCTTTTGATAAACTAGGAGGCACTTGATAGCTTGACCGAAGACTTGATGCCTTGGATAAATGATGGGAATGCCTCTAGGGGGTTCTGCCCCTTTATTTATAGCCCGGTGGGATGCATGTATGTCGTAGGATCAAATCCGACTTAACCAAGGGCCGAGATGACTCCACAATGGTGGTGGAAGAAGACTCCAGAAGACGGAGGGCGAAACCCTAGGAGGGCGCGCCCGGCCTCCCCTTGGAGCCGGCCGGTCCCACCTGTCAGGTGGTGGGGCCCCGGTTGCTTCGGGTGTTCTCCAGATGCTTCTAGGGTCCTGATGACGATGTTGCCTTCGCGGTTACGTTTCGTGTCTTTTATGCACTTTAATCCCTCTTTTACGCTTTTCTGGAATGACCCCTGGAAAATACAGAGTATGCAAAACTCATGAAAATTGTCAGTTAAAACCCTAGACTAGTGTGTATTCATATATCCTTTGTGTCTAAATTAAAGTTCTAATAAAAGTTGACGTTATCCACCGTCAACAAAGAGCATGATGAGCACATATAGAGAATTTGAGTTATTGCACATGGATCTATTTGGCTCAACAACATATGCTAGTGTTGGTGGAAACAAATATGGCTTTGTGATAGTGGATGATTACACAAGATACACATGGGTTTTGTTTCTTATTGACAAGAGTGAAGTATTTGGCATATTCAAGTCATTTATCAAGAGAAGCCAAAATGAATTTGATGTAACAATCAAGAAAGTGAGAAGTGAAAATGGAAGTGAGTTTAGAAATGTAAGAATTGATGAGCTATGTGTTGAGTTTGGAATCAAACATCAATTCTCGGCCAAGTACACTCCACAATCAAATGTCCTTGTTGAGAGGAAGAATAGAACACTCATTGATATGGCAAGGTCTATGCTTAGTGAATACAATGTGAGTATGGACCTGTGGGCCGAAGCAATCAACACGGCTTGTTATTGTAGCAACTGGCTCTATTGTCACCGGCTATCGAAGAAGACACCATATGAGCTATTGAATGGAAGAAAGCCCAATATTGCATAGTTTGGAGTGTTTGGTTGCAAATGACATATCTTGAAGAAAGGTGCAAGATTGGGTAAATTTGAGAAGAAATGTGATTGAGGTTTTCTACTTGGCTACTCCACCACAAGCAAAGCATATAGAGTATGGAATCACACCACCAAGCTAGTAGAAAAACTTCATGATGTGGAATTTGATGAATCCAAGGGTTCCCAAGATGAGGAAGAAAATCTTGATGATGTGAAAGGAACTCAATTGGTGAATGCAATGAAGAACATGGATATAGGTGATATTCGGCCAAGGCAAGTGGTTGATGTGGAAGATGAAGATGACAAAGATAAAGTGCAAACTCAACCTAATGTGCAAGTCAACCAAAATAAAGCAAGCTCTAGTGGTTCTCATGACGAAACTCAAATGTAAAATGATGAAGATCAAAATGCTAATCTATCTCAAGTGGGTCAACCTAGCTCAAGCAATCAAGTTCTTCAACCGGTCAACATTGCAAGAGATCATCCATTGGATCAAATTATTGGGGATATTAGAAGTGGTGTTCAAACAAGATCAAAGTTTGCAAACTTTTGTGAGCACTTCTCTTTTGTGTCATTTGAAGAGTCAACAACCATTGAGAAGGCCTTGTAAGATAGTGATTGGGTCAATGCTATGCATGATGAGCTCAACAATTTTGAGAGAAATCAAGTTTGCGAGCTAGTTGAGAGGCCAAAGAACTACAATTTAATTGGTACTAAATGGGTATTCAAGAACAAGCAAGATCAAGATGGTATTGTGGTTAGAAACAAGGCAAGGTTAGTTGCACAAGGATACACTCAAGTGGAAGGATTGGATTTTGTAGAGACATATGCTCCGGTTGCAAGATTAGAAGCAATTAGGATCCTTCTAGCTTATGCATGTGCACATGATATCAAGCTCTATCAAATGGATGTCAAAAGTGCTTTCTTGAATTGATACATCAATGAGCTAGTGTATGTTGAGCAACCCCCGGGATTTGAAGATGATTAGAAGCCCAACCATGTCTATAAGTTGAGAAAGGCATTGTAAGGTTTGAAATAAGCTCCAAGGGCATGGTATGAAAGATTGAGAGATTTCTTACTATCCAAGGGTTTCAAAATGGGGAAAGTCGTCACCACTCTCTTCACCAAAAGAATTGGCAAAGACTTGTTTGTGTTGCAAATCTATGTTGATGACATTATCTTTGGTTCAACCTATCAAGATTTTTGTGAGGAGTTTAGGAAAATGATGGCAAATGAGTTTGAGATGTCCATGTTTGGAGAGTTAATTTATTTCCTTGGTCTTCAAATCAAGCAATTGAAGAATGGTACTTTCATAAGCCAAGGCAAATACATTAGGGACATGTTGAACAAGTTTGGGATGCAAGATGCAAGATATATTAGCACACCAATGGGAACAAATGGTCACCTTAATGAAGACAAGAGTGGAAATATGGTGGATCAAAAGAAGTATGGGTTTATGATTGAAATCTTACTCTATGTGACCGCTTCTAAACCGGATGTGATGTTTAGTGTTTTCATTTGTGCAAGGTATCAAGCTTCACCTAGAGAGAGTCATCTGAAGGAAACCAAGAGGATCTTAAGATATCTTAAACACACTCGATGTTGGACTTTGGTGTCCTAAGGGGTCAAACTTTGAGTTGATTGGATATTCAGACTCCGATTATGCGGGATCCAAAATTAATAGAAAGAGCACTTCTGGCACATGCCAATTATTAGGAAGATCATTAGTATCATGGTCATCCAAGAAGCAAAACACGGTTGCACTCTCTACCGCCGAAGCCGAGTACGTCAGTGTGGGGAGTTGTTGCGCACAATTGTTATTGATGGAGGCCACATTGAGTGATTATGGAATCAAATTCAAGAATGTGCCATTGCTATGTGATAATGAAAGCGCCATGAAGATAGCCACCAATCTGGTTCAACACTCAAGAATAAAGTATATTGATGTGAGACATCATTTTATTAGAGATCATCAATCCAAGGGTGACATTCAAGTTGAGAGTGTGGGCACCGATGATGAACTCGCCGACATTCTAACTAAGCCACTTGATGAAGCAAGGTTCCACAAGTTGAAAAATGAATTGAACATCCTTGATTTCTCCAACATGAGTTGAGCATGCACCCCCACTATATGACTTGCCTCTACTCCGACAAAGCAAATATCATTGTTTGGCATGTCATTTATATGTTGGTAGGACTTGTATAGAGCATATAGTCATATCTTCTTTCTTAATTAGGCTCATTCATGACAAACTAAATATTTTTGAAATCATATGCCACTACTATTGCTTCTATGTCTTGTTTGATCTAGTGGTGTCATATGGCTAGTGTGTGGGCTTGTGAACCTTGTATTTGGCTAGAATATGAGCATTATGGTATATAATTCAACTTTGTCAAGATAACCCCTACTGGCATGAAAAAGCTTGCCAAAGGATAAACCGAGTTATATATTCGTGCAAGTAATCTAGCTAAATGCTTAAATCAAGAAAGATAATGGAAACAATCTAAATGTCTACCAAGTGGTCTCCTCCATTGATTTCAAATCCTATCCTACCCATGCTACCCTTTTTGTGGTCTTTGATAACAAAGGGTAAGAGAAAGGAACAAATATATGAAGGTTGAGCAATGAACCATCATTAGGCCGATGATGGGAGAGCTATATGCCAAGTGAGAGGGATCAGAAATTTTTAAAAAATTTATGATCTCACACTTAGGGGGAGCAAGCTCACAAGCCTGATTGCAAGCATTTAATTGTGCATATTCATATGTTTGATGCATTGCATGTATTATTAAATTCAATATGCATGCTTGCTTGGTGTATGCTAGTTATTAAGATGTGTGGTGAATTGAAGTACTAGCATGCATAGGAAGTGGTAGCTAGTTCCCTCTCTTTACAAATGGTACTAGAACCTTATCTCTAATGTTGATCTCATGAGGTATTCTAGTGTCTTTGGTTGCAAGAATTTCTTCAGGTGGTATCTAGCTATCCATGGTACTAAGGATGGTTTATAAATGCACTCCGATTGTATTGCGCTTCAAAGGTCCAATTCTATAAACCTTAGCATCAAATTGGTAGTAATATCTCTCCCACACTTCTAATCCAATGCATATATGCAAAGCCTTTCAAATCCAAACACTTGGCACATATGTAGGGGGAGCTAATGCCACCAAATTGAATTCATTGCATATCTTTATAGAGGTTGTCATCAATTATCAAAAAGTGAGTGATTGAAAGCTCTATGTTTGGTTTTGGCTAATTGATCACACTCAGTATCTAACCATTGTGTCTAAGCTTTGTGATTACAAGTATGGTTAGAAGATCAAGTGTGGAGCTATGACGGCATCCAAGCCAATGGAGTAAGCCCATCAACATGAAGATCAAATGCTTCAACACTTGGTGCAAAGGATGGAGCTCAAGGAAAAGGTGAAACTCAATAGGGTTCCTTCCATTTTGGTGATCAAGACACTATAGAGTGTGATCACATTTATGTTAGATGACCGTACTATTAAGGTGGTGAAACTTCGTTAACAACCTCGATCATCAAGTGCCTCTAGTTGATAAATTTGAGCATATGCATTTAGATCTAGAGCACTAACCTAAAACCTTGCAAATTGACTTAAAATCAACCTAACACTCATGCCTAAGTGCTCATGCACTTTGTTGTTAGCACCTAGAAGCAAGATAGTTGAAGAGAGGGCATTTTCAGCTTTCAGAGGTGAACCGGACGCTGGCAGGGTCCGGTGGGTAGGCACCGGACGCGTCCGATGCAGTCAGAACCTTTCTAGAACCTCTCTAAGTGAGCACCGGACGCTGGAACAGTAACTCCAGCGCATCCGGTGATGTTTTTTGAGCGTCCGGTGAGACTACGTGCTTTCTGTCTGAGTGAAAGCATCAGACGCTGGCTGTGTCTGGTCACCTAACAGCTGGACGCGTCTGGTGCGACTTTGAGCTCTCTGGATGCTCTCTATTCATGCACCGGACACGCGCGTCGGAGCGTCTGGTGTCACGTCTCCGCGTCCGGTGTGTTGGCGCGCTGCAGGAAGTTTGTAACGGCCAGTACTCGTGGCAGCGAGCGGTACACCGGACAACCACCATGACGTGTCCGGTGCAAACTTAACCAGCGTTCGGATGTGCACGCAGAAACTGTAAAACGGCTAGTTTTTCTCCCTCACTTATAAATAGTCCGATCAACAAGTCTTGGGAGCTTCTCTTGCGCATTTAACTCTTTGCTAAGCATCTCTTGAGCCTCTTAAGCCTCTCACACTCACTCTAGAGCTTGATTCTCATCCATAGTGAGCTAGGGAGTGATCCAAGTGCATTGTGTTCATTTAGATCATCTTTGGACACTTGTTGATCATTGTTGCTATGGATTTTCATCTATGCTCTTGGTGATTGCCGTCACTGTAGACGGTCTTGGAGCAGCGGAGAAGTTGGCGGAGTTGGAGATTGTCTCCGGCCACTCAAAAAGAGGTTTTTGTGAGGGGTTTTGCACCTTCCCCGGCGGAGAGCCGCAAGGTAGCTTATTGGATTGGTCGTGCCATTGAGTTATCTTGCTCGTGGTAGATTCTTGTGGCGCTTCATTTGTTGAGATTGATATTTGTTGTCAGTTAGTCACCGAACCACCGAATAGTGGTCAACACCGAGACTAGATATCTTTGCTACATAAGAACCTCTCTACCCAGTTATCTTAGATCCTTTGTCTCATCACTGGACAGACTTGAACCTAGTTAGAACACTTCACGTTCCCCATGGAAAATACGATACTTGGAATACTCCCGGTGAAGGCTACATTGACTATCATATGCTTGCGGTATATCTGTTTGCCACTTCTGGTGTCAACAAGCTTTCTGGCGCCGTTGCCGGGGAACGATAGCTGTTTTAACTAGAATCGGGTCGTTTGAGTTATCCTTCTTTTATCTTTCTTTTCTTTTTATCCTTTCCACACCATGAACTAAACACCCATCTCTTATCTCACCGCTCCAAAGGGCGCTTGTTTGGAGCCACCACCATCATCACAACCCATTCTTTCACCTAGCTATGAGCTTCACCCTAGTTTCATAGCTAAGGTTCAGGAACAACCTTTTGCTGGGGAAGAAGATGAAAACCCCTACACCCACTTACGTGAGTTTGAGCAATTGTGTTCATGCCTTCACATTCAAGGCATGACACGGGATACCTTGAAATGGAAGCTATTCCCGTTCTCTTTGACGGGAGTAGCTAAACATTAGTATGCTCGACACGTAGAGAGTGCACATGGAGAGTGGGAAAGCTTTCAATCCAAATTCTGCTTAGCTTTCTTCCCTATCTCTCGTGTTGCTCGTCTTCGACTAGAGGTCCTAACCTTCAAGCAAAAGGAGAAGGAGACTCTAGGTGCGGCATGGGCCCATTTCACAGATCTAGTATCCCTTGGTCCTGATCTTGCTATAACCGAGCCAACATTGTTATAACATTTTTACCTCGGTCTTAACAAAGATTCCGTACAATTCCTTGATATATCTTCTGGAGGAGCATTCCTTCGTTGTACCGTTGGTGAAGGAAAGAAACTTCTTGCTAAAATTCTTGAAAACACTCCCCACACCCATGGGTATGGTAAACCTCCTGAGGAAGAAAAGGAATTAATCCCCAAGCAAAAAAAAATCCCGATAGCCGAATCAAAATCAATCTCATCCAAAGATTCCACCATCGATCCTAAACCACAAATACCAGAAACATCGGAGGAGAAAGAAATTTGTCCTATAAATTGCTCCTTCGATTTTGAGGCTAATATCTTATCTGACCTTGCTAGTTTTGGGAATGCCTACAATTATCCTATCCAAAAGAGACCTTCTAAGAAACATCATTCAAAACCTCTCAAGAAAGGATCTCTTCAAAACTCTCCCAAATTAGAATCATCTGACGCCTTGAATTCCCATGTGGCACATAGGGAAATATCTAGGATCTTGGATGAACCTCCAAAAGAAATGCTGACTGTGCCCATAGAAGGAGAGCCAAAATGCCTAGAAAAAAATCTATCCTCTCCTCTTCTATGCCCACATCCACCATGTCCTTTGAATCCATTTCTAAACTCATCCTTGATCCCGATGATCCCAATTTTGCCCTTCCTTCAAAGTCTTATGATGATCCGGTCATTGACTCCGGGGATTCATTAAGACAGCCCAAGGTGTTAGAGTCATCAGGCCCATAAATCTGACCAAAAAGAGCAACAACAATGGTTAGTGAGTCTATCTACCGTTGTAAGTAAAGAGTGGTTAGATAAGGCTGAAGCATCAATGACGGTTGCTAAAATGCCAACTCATGTAAGAAGGATATCTTGTCAAGTAATGGGCATTTATAGCAAAATTTGCTATGATCCTAGCCTCGGCATCAACATCATTCCTCATTTCCATGTTCAAAGTTCATCAAAGAATCACCTACTCCAATCTCAGAAGTAGTCTTAGTCTCCCCAATGGTCAAGTCCTTGATTGTTTAGGAGTTCTTCGAGATGTACCTGTGGTGATTGATGATCTAAAGATCTCCCTAAGATTTCCACATCTTTGACCTTCCTAGACTTTCCTTTCATTTCACATTCATTGGAAGGCCAATCATGCGAATCTTGGAGGATATTGAAAATGAGAAGTTTGGTCATAGAATAGGTGACAATTATCTACCTGTTTGGTCTTCACAACCTCTCAACAAAGGGGTAGAATCCAAATCTATTCATGATCCAAGAGGTGAGCTTATGGCAGTTTCAATTTTAACCATAGCTCATCCAAGTCCTAAAAAGGACTTGGAATGTCTTGAAAAAGAAATTGCTCACCCACTCCTTAAGCACGAAGGTTATATTAATGAGCATGGAAGTTATCCCCTGATCCTCTCATTAGACCCTTACTCATATGAGAAACCTCTCAAATCAATCCTTCTCTCTACCACTACCACACGCAACATCTACAACCTCTTCACCCTTCTTGTTCCTAAAATCTTTGCAAGGCTGGTTGTAGATGTGTTTGTCTATCATAAATTTTGCAAGTCTCATAGTGGTTTGGTATGAGTTCTTGCAATCAGATCTACAAAGGTTGATAGTGAATTAAACATGATGCAACCTATTCCTAACCTTAGTAGATTAGTGAGAATTTTGGTTCTGTTGGTGTGTGGCCACCAACAGAACCATTGCACTTGATGTTTTCTCTATTTCCATGACTCAGGACACACCTCACACCAAGTGTGAGAGGGGTCATTTGACCTCCTCGAACACATTTGGATGTTGAAGGAAATCCCGAGCAAAAAGCATTAGTGCAGGAACACATCATTAGAGGTAAGAATGCACAAGGAAAGAAACAAAGTGGCTGGAGCCTCCAAGGTGGGGTCAGCCGACCCCACGATAGACCCCTCAGCCCACCAGTCAACCTCCACTATGTTGAGCCATACTTTTTGACTGGTTTGTCACTTTCCCTTCCTCTTGTTTAGTGCAATCCTCTTACTTTTGTCTTCAACCCTCTAAAATAAAATAAAATAAATGCTCCTTGGCTTCACACTCAAGCTTTAGTCTCTAATCGGATGAATCTTGTATATCATGCTTCCATTTTATGCTAGTATGCTTGGGTTTGGTTGTATGAATCGATCATACCTCCATAGTCTTTTTAAATTAAGTATTGTGTTTAGGTTAAATAGACTACCTTAATCAAACATGACATGGTGTTAAGCTTGATTATTAAATAAAAACATACTTGCATAGAACTTGGTTGCACTTTTGGACTAACCCCTGAAGCAAGAACCTCGATATCTCTATGGGTAAGTCATAAGATCATTCGTGGAGACAAATCACGGTCCTCAGGTGCAACTCAAGGGTCAAGTTATTTGGCCAAGGAAAACTTTGATGCAATACAACTGAGAAGGACCAATGCTACAACTCATCTCTAAGATAAGTGGCCACCTTCTTAAAGTTTTTCATGAGCATGAATTATGAAAGAAGAAAGTAACATGCTAGAAATTCATCCTTGCTAATGATTTAACACAACTGAAATCTACATGTCTTTACTTCTTTCATTTCTCTATGGTTTGAGCACTAGTCTAGAATGCTCATAATTAGACTACTCTCCATGTCAAAACTGGGCCCAAGAAGCCTCCAAACATGGGTCGGGCGACTTTTGGTGGCCAAGTTTTGGCAAACCATTTCTTACCTCAAGGGAAGCCTAAATCCAAAATCCATTCGTTCCAGAACGTTATGCCAATGTTCCCTCGATGCTCCTTCTTGCGAATTCAGGATGGGGAGAATGTTGGCACACCTCCCTCCTCTATTTCCTCTTCCCACTTATCCTCATCCCAACTCTAGTATTTCCCAACCTCCTTTGTACCTCCCAAGTCTCTAAGAGATACTCCTACCGTGGCCCCTATCAGTAAAAATACCACTGTTCCTTTGGTAAGGGCCCCTTCAATCCGAGAGATCACTTTTTGAGACCCTAGAGGTCATCATGGAGGTCAAGGTGCTTGAGGTTGAGCCCTACGGAGTATACCGGCCCCTACACGCCTTCTATGCCCACCTTTCATGATGAACCACATTGTCATTGGCCGTGGGCTGGGACAAGGGAAGATGTTTCCCAGCTCACAGACGAGGAGAAGAAGTAGTTGCGTGAGTAGAGAAACACCACTAGCTCCCCAAAGACCACCTGGCGGAAGGTTAATCCTCCATGATCAATGGGCCATCAAGGCACTTTGAGGATGACCGCACCAAGAAGAGTGTCTTGGAGAAGTTTCTTTGTGTGGTTTCCACATCTAGGAACGACAATAGTCCCTTAGAGGAGCAAGTAGCGGAGTTGAAAAGGGCTTACTTGGATTTTAGAAGACAACTTCCGCACTCTTCGCATTAGCACTAGTGCGAAGATGAAGTGTGTATCAAAGGCCATGGGGCGTGAGGATCGTCCACTTTTCACGTTAGATATCTTAAAAAAATCTTCACAAATAAGAAAGACACTTAGGTAGGTTTATTTCCTAGTAACTTGTGCCTATGTTTAATAAAATTTTGGTTCTGCTGGTGTGTTGCCACTAGCAGGGCTCCTGCACTTGACATTTGCTTTGTCTCTCTAACCCAGTATGCAGCAAGCCAAGTGTGGGGGGAGGTTGGTGACCACCCCAACACACTCTGGAATAATTCTGAATGCACCACGATGATGTTCACAACGAGATACGTCTGCTCGACAAACCTGTCCCAAGAAGCCTTTAAAGGCAGGTCATGCGACAGGCGCATCAACACAAAACAGAAGAACGCAAGTCCAGGCGCACCTTAAAAGGTGAGGATTCGAATGGCGATCACCGAAGTAGCCAGAAGCTCCATGGTGGGGTCGGCTGACCCCACCTGGGACCTCTGGACCCACCAGTCAGCACCCGTCAACGGCTACTTGCTTCTCGACTAGTTTGCCACTCCTACTCCTCTCCGTTCTTTCATTTTTACTTTTTATTTACTTTCCTTAGATGAAATAAAATAAAAATAAAAACAAGAAGACTTGCATCTGAAAATAAAAAGTGACATGATTTATGACATTTAAAGGGTAGAAGCATCACAAAGTTTAATTCTTGCATATGCTTATACTTGTGGGTCACATATCTTGATAGGAATATCATATTGACTTAGTTGTTGATAAATGTGATATAGTTCTTAGCTCATGATTCATACATTTTCTATTCAAAGTGCTTGGAGATTTATTTTAAAAATGTCATAAAACCATAGTGTCACTCACTCCTCTAGTAAGAAAATTCCTACCAAAACCATATATGATCATACCATGTTCAAAACCCCTTCTAGTCATGCTATTTGCAATTGCTTTGAGTTTGGTCAAATCTTGTTGACCCTTGTTGAGAACTATGTCATAGTCCCAAGACCAAAATCACAAACACGCCACATATACACATGCTGCTTCTACACTGGAAGTACACAAAAACATGCCATCCATATCCATCATAAATATGATCCATGCTTTAAAGTTTAAAAAATCTCTCTAAGTATGATTTAGTAGATGAGACACAAAGGCTATTCAAAAAAAAGTGGACATATGAAGGTCCATTACTTTGAAAAAAAAAGAAGAAAAAAAAGAAAAAAAATGCTAGCCATGTCTCAAATAAAATAAAGTTGAGAGAGATCTTATCAAGGAGCAATACATCCCATCATTTTTCACACATTTGCACATCTTGATCTAGGATTATGACAGTCTTCTCCTTGGAATACTTGTTTTGACATTACAAAACATGCAATACAAGTATGCTATCTTATCCCTACCTGAGCCCCTACATAAGCTTGATAGATGTAGGATGAAACAAAAGAAGGCAGTCTTATGCTATGCCTTGGTGAGGAATCATATACCTACTGAGTGACTTGAGAGTACTGTTTGAGGAGTAAGAATGAACTATGTGCTTTTTTTAAACCATTATCAAAAACTCTAAGTGCTAAGGATATAAAAATGGAAAGATGACTTTGCTTTGAGAACTGTTCTATTTTTCAACATCTGGAGGATATATGCTAGACAGTACCACATAACCCACTTGTATGAGATATGTCTTGAGTAAACCTTTGTGTTTGCTAATATCTTGAAAAATGTAATAATCATATTTTACCATTCTTTATAACCTTTGCTCGAGTACGAGCCAAGACTTAAGTGTGGGGGATCTTGTTGACGGTAGTTATACCATGTTTTTACCCCATTAAAACCGTCAACAAGACATTCTTTCTGGAAGGAAACCACCAAACACATAGTGACTTAGGTAGAAATAACTTGGTTCCACATGTACTTGTCATTATTTGGTTGCAGGCACTCAGAATAGGTACTTTTCAGTGTCCGAAAGCTCTATATGAAGGTTGGGCAACCAACCAAGTATGGCCAAATGACAAACCAACTTCACAATCATTAATATCATAGCTTCTGGAGACAATGTGCAAAAGATGGGCACAATGAGTGGGTCGTCCGACCCACCCATTTGGGCACCAAGCTGCCATACTTCAACATATGACTCAAGGAAGCATATAAAAGAGAGTGGAGCACCTGGAGGGCCCACATGCAGGTCGGCCGACCCACATGTGGGACCCACCAGGGCTCTGCTAACATGGCACTGATCTATGTGACTCTCCATCCAGCTCAATTCCACCTTTGGATCAAAGTTGTGTTTCCAATCAACGGTGGAAGATCAAAGCACATGGATCAAGGAGTGAACCGACAAGATCAAGGCGGAACCAGTACATAGACACACTCTATGACCAGTGGGGACCACAGCAGTGGGCCCACCTTGCCATAGGTGGGTCGGCCGACCCACCCCTGGTGGGCCCAGGCCACCGCCTTGCTTCACCGACTTCCTGCATGCTTCCCACGTGATGGTTTTACCACTGCCGTTAATCTGAGGTGGTTTCAAGGACGGTTTGATCCAACGGTGCATGATGGAGGTCACGCGAATTGATGATGTGGCAGTGGAGTAGCCTCTACTCCACCTCCCCCTATAAATACCCCCCATAGGCCTTCACTTTAGACCATGATTAATAGGAGAAACCACTATGTGGTAGCTTTAGCTCTGCTATAGTGCTGTGCTAGTTGGGAGAGAGTGAGGGAAGTCTTCAGGAGAAAACCCTAGGCTTGTCGGGAGTCTTCTCCAAGGTGTACCTCAGTGGATGCTAATCTTCAAGTAAGTTTTACATTCGAGTCCTTCTAAGTATTTGATATTCTGGTTCTGATATTTTAAGTATATATTTGCTTTACTTGCACATTGCTTTACTTAGTGAAGTGCTCTAGTCTCTTGCAATGATTAGAGTAGTAAGTATAGTGTAGACATGGTGTCTAGGCTATATCTTATCAGTGTGGGCCGCTTGTCGCACGGATTGTTAGTGGCTGCCAGCAAGTGGTGACAGCCTTGTCTGGTCTTAGTATCCCTCCACGTGTGTAAGACAAGTTATTAAAACAGCAGGGCATCAATACAATAGCATAGCCACCTCGGGAGGAGTTATATCTCATCCTTGTTTTGCCTATCGCCTCTTGTAAAGGGAGGAGGTGTACACCTCTTTATACTTAGAACACCAAGACTAGATATCTTTGCTACATAAGAACCTCTCTACCCAGTTATCATAGATCCTTTGTCTCATCACTGGACAGTCTTGAACCTAGTTAGAACACTTCACGTTCCTCGTGGAAAATACGATACCTGGAATACTCCCGGTGAAGGCTACATTGACTACTGTACGCTTGCGGTATATCCGTTTGCCACTTCTGGTGTCAACATTGGTGAAATACTCTACTCGGCGGTATAACCATTCTACACCCTTCTCATTACTTTGTGCATTTTAATTGTGTAGTGGTGGTGGTTGTAGTTTGCTTATCCACTTAGGAGTAGTGTAACTCAACCTTGGATAGCTTGTTTGTTGATCTTAGAGACCTAAGTAGAACGGTTAGGAAGGCTTGCATTTTGAGTAAGCTAGCGCATAACTCGTTTCACCGTTTGTTTTACTAACCGCTTGATCAAGTGTTGTTTGTAGAGTTTTTAATTTGGCTATTCACCCCCCTCTAGCCTCTTTGGACCTATCATCTGCTGACTGTCAACAGTAGTAGACTTGGTCACTGGAGTCTGCACCTCCTGCTACCTGCTCTACCTCTGAATCACCACCTGAAGAAGCTCCACCAGAAGTGGAAGCCTCTCCTGACTGACTGACAAGCTAGGGGTAACGATCGCCATCTCATCAAAGGTCACATCTCTACTACGATCACCTTAGGGGGCTTTTGTTCATTGCACCACAACGATACCCCTTAACTCCATCACCATAACCAAGGAAGACACATTTTAAAGCTCGAGGTTCTTACTTGTTCTAGCGAATGTGAGCATACGCTGGATGACCAAATACCCTTAAATGATCATAATGAGGTGGCTTGCCAGACCATACCTCTTCTGGTGTCTTGCAATCAATTGCTGTCGATGGCGAGCAATTAACCAAATAGCATGCTGTGGTAACTGTCTCTGTCCAAAGACTGTGGCAACCCGGCATGAGAGAGCATGCAATGAGTTCTCTCCAATAGTGTCCTATTCATACGTTCCGCTACTCCATTCTGCTGAGGAGCCAGCATCCCGACAATAGTTCTCAAACTCTCTCGAGCGAAACTCAGTGCCATTGTTTGATTTCAAATATTTGACCTTTCTTTCTATTTGTGTTTCCACCATGGCTTTCCACTGACGGAAACGATCAAATGTCTCATCTTTGAACTTTAGGATGTAGACCCAAACCTTCCTGCTAAAATCATCAACAAAGGTTAGCTAATATTTTCCACCTCCAATAGATGTCACCGGTGCCTCACCCCACAAATCAGTGTGCACATAATTAAGAATGGCTTTTGTCGTGTGAACTGATCTGCTGAACCTCAAACAAGTTTGCTTCCCAAACACACAATGCTCACAGAACTACAAACTGCCTGTCTTTCGACTGCCCAACAGACCACGCCGACTCAACTCTGCCATACCACGCTCTGACATGTGCCCCAATCTCATATGCCACAATGTAGTCATAGTGTCATCATCAACCTGGGAATTAGAAGCCACTGAAGCTGACCCAGTAAGTAAATTGCCTTGTAAGAAATACAAGTCATCTGTGTCTAGAGTAGTAAGAGCCTTCATCACACACAAGGGATCCCTGAAGACCTTGATCTGATAGCTATGAGTCACAAACTTGTAGCCTTTTCGATCAAGAGCCTTGAATGAGATCGAATTCTTCTTTAGCCCAACCACATGGCAAACATCTATGAGTGTACGAACAATACCGTCAAACATCCTGAATCTGATTGTGCCAATACCAACAACTTTGCACTTTGTGTCGTTGCCCATAGAAACTGAACCACCATTCAGTGGTTCATAAGTGGCAAACCACTCTCTGTGCGGACACATATGGTAAGAACAAGCAGAATCAAGAATCCAACCAGTGTTGAAACTCATATCACAGTCAGTTGAAGCACTAGAAGCACAATGCCCAATTGAAGAAGAATCAGCACTAACAACAACTAACTCACCAGACTCAACTGAATCATCATCTGCATTTGCAACATTAGCTGCTGAAGAATCTTCACCCTTTTTGCCATCATCTTGCTTGTCGCTCTTTTTCTTCAACTTGGGACAATCCCACTTCATATGGCCATAATCCTTGCAATATTTGCACTGAATTTTGTTGCATGAACGGGACTTTGAACGGCCCTTAGATTTTCTCCTACCATAGGCCAGAAGCATCACCATCACTATGACCACGCTCTCTAGACCTCCCACAGGTTGGCATCAAGACCCTCACTTTGACCACCCTCCATGCGAGACTTCCTGAGCAAATCTTTAGATAAAAGGATAGAAGTGATATCATCCATGGAGATTGAATCAGTACCATAGACGATCTGATCTCTGATGCTGTCATAAGAATCTGAGAGTGAACACAGAAACAATATTGCAATATGATCTGTATCCATAGACTTGACAACATTTTGATAGTCAAGCACCGCTTTATTGAACTCTTCAATATATTGCTTGATAGGAGTGCCTTCCTGCATACGCATCCTAAACAAGCGCATCATGAGGTAGAAACGACTTGAGAGTGATTTGTCCAAATAGAGAGCTACCAATTTCTTCCAGAGACCTATAGCAGTTTTCTCCTCACAAACTTGCCTCAACACATTAGTCATCAAGAGGCAAACGAAGCACTGCCAATGCTTTCTTATCAATATTTCACATCTCATCTTTTGTTATACTAGCCAAATCTGGATCAACCTCCTCTAAAGTAGTATCCAGTTCTTTATCGACTAGGACATATTGTATTTTCACTTGCCATAACCAAAAGTCACCACTACCATCAAACCTTTTTCACTTTTAATGTAGTTTTTGACATGCTGAAAAATTGATTAAATTGTGCCTTTACTAATTAATCTCTCTGATACCACTTGTGGTAACAGAGGGGCAGCGGAATAATCAGATTCAGTAAACTAATTTCTCACAGTCATATCATCAAACACCTTCTGTGCACAAGCTGAAACAGCCCTAATCTGAAATCTAACCAAGCACAGACTGTCCAAATATTCAACAATAATACAGTTGCATCAATTGGCTCACTAGAATACCAATCCCCATGATTTTCATTCAATATATCAAAGAACACACATATTCAACATGCCGAGACAAACAACCACTTCACATATAGGAGCAATAACAAGTAAGATGGTGACTTGATCAACACATATGGCAAAGAAAATACCAAATCAAAAGGAGACACCAGATTTACGTGGAAACTCCTTGCGGGGAAAAACCACGGGCGACAACGAGACGAATCCACTATATGAAGAAGCAATACATGAGGTGGGAGCCAACAAATGAGGGGAGGCTCCAAATCCCCCACAAATATCTCTCTTTTAGTGGTGGCTCTAGTGCATCAAACTCTCCCTCTCTCAATCTCCCTAACCCTAGTTCTCTCTCATCACTCTCTATTCTTTTCTGCAAGTTGACAAATGAGCACCCCTTGCTAGAGAAGGAAGAGGAGCTGCTGCTTTTGGGCTGGTTAGGGCAATTTTCCTAAAGAGTCCTTGAATTTGTAGGAGTCATACAAATATACCCTCAACTGGAGTTGCAATCACACAAACCCATCGGATTGGATTATTGGGTAATTAGAACTACGTTTCCAAAATCTGTTGGGCACCTTCAAAAAAACCGTTGGACATCGCTCCACCCTCGCCTCGCACGGCTTCTCCCTAGCTGTGGCGCCCAGTTATCAAAATGGTACAGATATTTTCCGATCCTATTCGAGACCGAATCTGTTTAGAAGAGTTTTTATCCGTCCGCATCTGGGTTCGGATATTCAACTTCCGATATCGTATCCACGTATATTTATGATGTCGATATCCTGGAGCTGCTGTAACCCTATATTCCAACAATTTATTCTACATACTTTGTGCATATATATAGTTTATATTGCTTCTCGCGAAGAATAATTGGCGTCACACAAGAACTATTAGTTTGGTATTGAAAAATTGCATCGTCTTATGTTCTCATGCTGCATTTCAAATTTACTCATCTACGTTTGAATGAACGATAATGCCTTCAAATAAACTACAATAATTTTTGCTGAACCCGCCACCGAAGGTGTCAAAATTGTTCGATGAGTCACGCCACAGTGGTGTTGCCTAACAATCCATTCTTCTTCTTGAACTCCTTCCACTCGTTGAAGACTTCCGTGAGCTTCGCCATCTTGGACTTGAGCCCCTGGAGGCAGATTGCATGCACCGTGCACACATTGTTGAAATCCTTGCTGAGCTGGCAGAAGCCGGACATGTACGCCGTCTCGAGGAACTGCACCCGTATGCCGTGCTTCGCCGGCAGCGTGTCCTTCACCTGCTGGAACACCCACTGCTCGTGCGTGTTGGGATAGGACAGCCGCGCCGCGTACCAGCTCTCGTAGAACGCCACCATCCTGGGGCTGTACCTCACGTACATGAACCCGGAGTTGACCTGCTTGTCGAGGCCGTCGTAGGGTTTGCCGTAGTACCTGTCGCACGACATGGCCAGGTCGACGCCGATGGGGATGCGCCGCAGCGGGTTGCGCAGCCAGATGATGTCCATGTCGGTGAAGACGAAGCTGTAGCCGAGGTTGAGCACTGCGGCCTGCGACCGGAACTTGCGCCACACGATCTCGAGGTAGCCCTTGGCCATGTACGACTGCTGCTCCGCGTAGTTGACGCCGCCGGACTCCAGGTGGTAGCATAGCGGGTGCACGCGCTGGCACTGCTCGTACGCCTTCGCGCCATCGGCGACGATGACAAGATTCTTCAGAAAGGGCTCCGTCTCCACGCCTTGGTGGAAGCTCTCGAGGAAGAGGTCCTGGAGTGAGCCCGGGGCCGTCCATGCTTCGCTCGCGAAGGTTAGTATGACGGTCTTGTCAAAGTCGTCCATGGACGCTCGCCTTAGCAGCTCCAGGAGCTGCTCGTCACCTGAAGCAGGGCCCTGTTTATTATTATGTATTATGAGAAAAAATAAATTAAAGAAGGTAAACCTGCGAATGGTGATGAGTCCAGGGCCGGTGATCAAGATCAACACACAGCAATAATTTTTGGAGACACGCGTGCACATACCATGCCAAGCATTTTCATGCTGGGATCAGCTTGCGTTCCGCTAGTATTGCCCAAGATGTGCTCTTGCTCTGCCGGCAAGACACCGGAGGGGCACGGAACATGCGGCAGTAGCACAACGAAGCAGGCCGCGGCGACAGCTACTCCGAGGAAGAAACCCAAGATATCCCTCATGGTGTTCCTAACGTCTACACGCTGCGTACGTCGTGAGTGAAAGTGGCATGCATGCAAGCATAGTAGCCTGCACCTCGGACTTCCCTCATCTTATGGCCGTTGCTGACGCCAAGAGTCCACATCTAGTACTTATCGAAAATTTCTCAATTGATTGTGCGTGTGCCTTGAAAAATAAGTTCCGTATGATGACTTTAGTTAGAAAGCAAGCCCACGCCCCTGCCCGTCGTAGCAGGCGATCGAGCTTGGTGCTCCGAAGAAGCAACTAACGCACAAAGTCAAGACTAGGATGGCGGTGCACTGTGCGTCCTTGGTCCTTTTCACCCGTGCAACAGGGTGACTAAACCTATGGCGTGTTTGGTTAGCTGTATATGGGCTAGCCAGGCTCAGCGATACAAACTTTAGCTGATTGGTTGCCTGTGCAATGAGTAGAACCTGGCTACGCTGGTGCAAACAGCAGCTTCCAACCTGGCTCTGTAAAAACGAAAATTGATTCCGTTTCTCACGGGCCTGGCCGGCTGGGTGCAACGTGGACGCTTGTAGCGTTTCTCTGTCTCTCAGCGCAGCAAAAAGTTGAGCCAACCAAACACGTGACCGATGCAGCCTGGCTAGAGAGAAGCAAGAAACCAAACAGCAGGCACTGTAGGCTACGAGCCCATGGGCGGAGCCACGTTGATGCCTTGGAATTCCCAAGCTTTTTTTTTACAACAATAAGTATGTATATATGTATACTCAAATATATAATGTGTATTGCTACTGTTTGACTATTTTAGAGCACAAACTGAGCCCACAGCCAATTTTCCGCGGCCTCCTTTCGAGTTTTCTCCCGCAATTAGGCTCTTTGGCCGGCCCACAAGAGCTAAGAGCACAAGCCCATCCCATGGCCGCAAGGTCCAGTGGGCTGCAGGTAGCACAAGGCGAGAGCGCCAGAGAGAGCGCTCCCAATCAGCCAATCGCTCCCATCCCCTCTCGCGCACGGGCACAACTTTCGGCTTCATCGACCGGGCGACGGCGGCTCTTGCGCGGGCATCCAGGCATCCAGCGGGGGCGCGGCGACGGCCTACCGGCGAGCGGCCTAGCGGCGGCGCTCGGCTCTGAGTCTCGCGGGGTCGTGGGTGTCGGGTGGACCCGGTGCTGCTGGCTAGTCCGCACTACCGCGCCGGGCAGCCGGCCACGGACGGGGCTAGCCCTGCCCTAGCCGGCTAGCCGGCTATTCATTTGTTCGGTTTAGTAGATCAGCAGAACTGCAGAAGGCAGAGGTGAGCGCCGTGGGGATTTCTCCCCGATCCGATTTCGTGATTTGGATTTAGGAATGTCCGAATTTATTGGAATTTCTTCCTGTAGATCTAGATTACGTTCAGTTTGCATTTTGCAAAATAAAAAAGAAAGTACTTGATTTGAAGAGTTTGTGGTATAGGTAAGAAAGGTTGAATTACACCTTAGAAGAACAAGTTTTTTTTCGTATTATACTGTTTTTTGACTTTCGTTATGATAAAATACTATTTTGAACTATACTTGAACCTTTGCTCCTATATATTAAAAAAAATTTGTCCGTGGGAATACTAAGATTTAAAATCTTGGCTTCGCCACTGTACGAGCCTGGCGCTGGAGAACCTGGCCGGATATATGCGAGCCAGGTTGAGCTCCACAGAGAACCAAACAGGCCCCTAGGAAATCCAATGCCCGCTACGGCATGCAAGGGCCCTGCTCCTGTTCACATGCCCCGGCTCTGTTACGTACAGAGCATCTCCAGGGTTCCTAAAGTAACTGGGGTTTCCAAGTCGCCAAAAAATATTTGGTAAATCTTTATCATAATCGAGTGTTTATCGAGTGGTGAGCATTCAATTTCGTAAGTGTGCGATACACCACCGAGGCACCAACGTCCACGCCTTGATCCACATCAGACTTTAGCTTTAATCTCGATTTTTTTGACGTCCGGAACTAAAGCAAAAAAATTAATCTAATTTTAACTTTTACAAGAACCTGGACAAAAGAGTCAAAATTTGCAGCAATATTGCTGTCCGACCAGGTCAAATACCAGCCGGTGTCTGACCACCCTCCTGATAATTAGGTAAGTTTTTTCCTTTTTTATTTTCTTTTTTCTCTGTGATGTTTTATTCATTTTTACTTATTTTAATTTTGTTCTATGTTTTCTTTTTTCCTTTTATTTCATTCATTTATTTTTTTCTTTTATTTCATTATATCTTGTGATGTTCTATGCTTTAACTTGTGGTGTTCTTTATCTGTAGTGTTCCTCTTTCCTTTCCTTTTCCTTTTCCTTTTCCTTTGTTTTTTATTTTTTCTGATATTTTTATTATTTTCTGTTTTCCTTTTTATTTTTATTTTATTGTGTGTTTTTCTTTTTCCTTTTTCTTACATTTCTTTCTTTTATTTCTTCTTTTCTTTTTATCTTGTGATGTTGTGTGCTATGCCTTGGGATGTTTTGTATCTGTATGCTTCATCTTTCTTTTTTTGTGATCTATTGTTTTTATTTCCTTTTAGTTTTATTTTTCTTTTATTTCCTTCTATTTCTTTTATTTTTTTTCATTTTTCTTTTTCCGTGGTCTTTTCTTCTTTTCTTGGTATTTTGTTTACGCAATATACATTGGGTGTTGTCCCATTGAAGGATCAACATCTTTCCATTGTCGTAGATTAGTTCAAGATGAGAATTAGAGAGAGTTGAACTATGATCAGTTTCTAGAGGATTCTTCGAAGATCTAATATGTACTTGTATCTTATCTTTGCAAGACTTATGCTTTAATATATATCTTCACTATTCACTTTTATTCCTTTCATGTGTATGGTTAGTTATCATATCTTGCCATAGGATCTCTGCTATCTAGTTATAGCGCGTGACTAGAGTAGTAATTCGTAATTTAGACATGGCAATCTAGACTTTAAGTTACCTGAGATCGCTCCTAATTGTACGGTTAGTTGTGGTAGCCTCCGCGGGGTGACAGCTCTGTTAGGTCGTTGTAATCCACCACATCAGGGGTGGTGTTCGTAGAGCTTTAGGCAGGCCTTTCCCCGACTACGCTTTCTCATCGCTCTCGAGAGTCGAAAAGCTACTGCTGCTCCGAAGTGTTGTTATGTGACCACTATATCTACATATGATGCGGGGTTAGAAAAAGTTAGGTACCACACTAGAAATGTTGCAAAATCCAGAACAAGATTTGGGTATCCAGCAAAGGATTTGGTGATATACTGAAAACCAGAAGAATATCCTACCGAAGGATAATGAATTGCCTGCCAATCTATTTACATTACGCTTGTTTAATATTTGTGTGCTAAGGTTGTCAAAATGGTAATGTACGTGGCCTACTGAAATGAAATGAATTTCTTCCAATAAAATTTGAAAAATGCAAATTGTAGAAGTAACGGGCCAAAAAGTATTGCTGAACTGATGAGCTATAAAAGGGCTTGGCTTAAGATAGGCCCCTATACAGGCATACAGCCTGTTGTGTTGGCCTTGATGGGCCACTATTTATTTTATAAGCCACTAGAAGAAATGGCTAGGCCAAAATGAGCATCAATAATGGGCTTGGTTGATTATAAGTCTCCTTACTACTGTGAGATCGTACGACATATAACAAATTGTCATAAAACTTTGTGACACCAAGACCAACGTCATAGATTTATGACATCATCATATAAATGACGCAAATCATGGTATAAGGCGCATGGTTTTCGACGCAAGCATTTTCGTCAAACCGGCGTCTTAAATATCAACCTATGATAAAAATTGCAGATGTACAATAAAATGACATAAACCCTGACATGTGTTGTAGTGGAAATAGGTAGGAAATTGGAAGAAAAGGAGGTTGCTAGGAAAGGAGAAGTCCAAATCACTACTACAAAACAAAGATATTGTATCACTTTCTTGTAACGCATTCACCATTGTGTTCCAGTGAAATTTTATAGTAACACAAAATAGTGTGTTACAAACTTCGATTGTAACACAAAACACTTTTTATAAAGATGTGTTACTGACAATTAATTATAGTAACACAACATTAATGTTACAAGTAAAATGTTACGAAAATGTATTGTATTGTAACACATAACTGGAACATATAAAATATGCTACAAATAATACTTTGTACTAACACAAAATAATATTACAGTCCATCTATTACTGTGATTCATAGAGAAATCGTCCCTCGGGCCGTTTGCTTTTCTCGCTCGCTTCTCCGCGATCGCATGCATGAATTATTATTATTATTATTATTATTATTATTATTATTATTATTATTATTATTATTATTATTATTATTATTATTATTATTATTATTATTATTACCAGAAATTCAGAATCAAGAGCTGTGAAATATTAGTTTCCCTCCTTCAAAACTGACTGAAACTAGTTCCCACCAAATTTTCCCTTCCGGTAATCCATTGGCCGCCCCATAGCAGTTCTCGGTGACTCTCAGTCATCCAATAATCTAATCTAGCATAAAAAACTGGAAGGCCGTCCTCGATCCTCATTTCCCTCTAACTGACGAAGCTCTTAGGTCGGCATGGCGGCGGCTCCCTTCCTCCGGTTCATCTCCTGCCACAGCTTTATCTTCACCATCGGAGCTCGGAGGCAAGGGGCTCATCACGTTGGCCTGGCTTTTTTTCTCCCGTTCACCCCCACCTTTCACGCGCCCTCTCCATCTAGTGTTGACGACTGCGGAACCGCCGCATCCTCTGCGCCCAAGTCTTCGTCGGGCCCTTCGCCAGCGACGAGCACCCACCTGGTATGCCACTCCTTCTCCCCCCTTCCTGCTGCGCGAACCGTGTGCTCAAACCATCGCTATTGGATTGGATTAGTGTTAATTACTTCTTGCCGCCGGGCAGTTCCAATCCCGATCCAGGCGCCGCCACCGCTCCTCGCCCCTTTTCCATCTTGCTGTCACCCCCGAGCAACAGCAGGAGGTCCGTGGGGCTGCGGTAATGGCGATAACAGGGCAAATCCCCTCCCAATCTTCTCATTCCTCTCGATCGTTGTCAGATCGGGTTCCGGTCCGTCGGCGAGGCAACGGCCTGCGCTCGTGGTAGACAGATGCACGACTCGGAAGCTGCTTTATCTTTTAGAAACACCACCAGATAATGATAGCTCCTGGAGATCAATTATTGACCTGTGTCGTGGGCTTGTGGCTACACAGATTAATTACCCACAATAATAATATAATACTTCAGTTGCATACTGTGCCGTTTCTGAAAACGTCTTCTCCAGAAGAGGGAGTAGTTTGCCTGCTCTTCGTTTCATTGCTTGCCATGCTATTTCCATCTGATCTTTGTTCCCTACAGATGTGCTCCATCGTCCATCCTAGCAGCGGCCACTGGGCCACACCAACATTCCAAGGAGCAGGACACAGAGTCACGGACAGGCTCATCTCAGTGGTATAGTGCTGATGTGTCTAGGTGACTTATTTACTTTTTTTTTTCTCATGGAAACATTTTCGTGGAGGGGTTTTTTTTTTTTTAAGACAACGGAGGGGTGAGATACCCCACCTAAATTTTCATTTCAAAGATCCACGAATGTGGATAGGTCTTAGATATTACAGCTGAGGAGAAAAGAGCACCAGTTGTCAATGCTAGATACATCACTTCTGTTTCTAAAATGCTTGCGCCAAGTTACAAGGTCATCACTAATGTTTGAAATCACAGATCGACTCGAGTGGTGCTCGTGCCTGAAGATCTCTCCATTTCTGGCATCCCATAATCTCCACAAAATAGTTTGTAAGAGGAAGGGCCTACATCTTGGCGTCAAGGTTGGGAGGGGCAGCAGCATTCCAGGAGTCGACATCTGACAGGGCGCCCAGTCGGATCCACACTTCAGCAGCTGATCGGGCAGCCGAAGAAGACATGGTGGCAGGTCTTCAGTCCCCCCCAGCGCAGCGTTCGCACTGGTCATTGTCAACGATGTTCTTGGCGTGTAGATTAACACGGGTGCTAAGCTGGTCTTTGAAGTACAGCCAAGAGAACACCTTCACTTTGTTTGGAACACGTGAGCTCCAAATACGCTGTCCATGAACATCAGGGGGTCCTTGGTTGCTGTCCAGGGTGTTGTAGGCGCTTCTTGTAGTAAATGGTTTGCCTGTTAATTTCATGAACCTCCGGTCCGGGGCATCCTGGAGAGAGATATCCTGCAAGCAAACAAGCAGAGAGGACAACTGCACACTAGCAGTGTGGGTTAGCCGTGGGTGTAAGCACAAATCAAAACTCGTCTGGAAAACATCCCGCACCGACCTGTTAGGCCTTGTAGTGTGAGAGAAGAGGGCGGCATGGGAGAGGAACAAAGGACCATTAGGAAGCCAGTCATCGAACCAGAAGGAGGTAGAGGCACCATCATGGATGCTGACGGTGGTGATGGAGCGGTAGGCAGTCAGCTCGTCGTTGATAATTTTCCAGATATAGCTGTCAGACCCGGAGGTGGGGTTTTCGAAAATATCTATCTCGTGAGTGATCCAATTCTTCCAGGGCGCTTCAGTGGCAGAGAAAAGTTTATCAATGAACTTCATAAGCAGGCAGCGGTTTTGCAGCTCTAGATCTTTGACGCCGAGCCCCTCCTGAGATTGGCTTGAGCGGACAACATCCCATGCAACATGACATTTGGAGCCGTGGCAGGTATCATCGCCAGTCCAGAAGAAGGCACGGCGCAGGCGATCAATGGCGTTGATCACGGTTTTTGGAATGTGCATGGCAGCCATGGCATGAAGCGGGATGGCGCTGAGGACAGTGGTATAGAGAACTAGCCTGCCGGCTCTATTGAGGAGGGACGCCCTCCACCCCGAAATATATTTGTCACGTGAGGAGATAAGTGGAAGGCAATCCGAGATAATGACTCCCCTCTATAATTACTTGAAAATAAGTCCAATGGGACTATAAATACATTGGAGATGTAATTGTTTCCATTTTAAGCAAGAGTTGAGCAATTGCTCTCCTACCTCTCTGCACCTGTGCTAGCCCTAGCCGCCACTACTGGACTGTGCCTCCACTCCTCCAGCAGCTGCCGCCGCCCTCTACTCTCCAACGCCAGCAGTAGCCGGCCAATAGCCCCCTCCCCCCATTTGGACCGTGACATGTGCTCTTGAAGTTAGCATCATTGGCACCCTCTATATCCACCTCAATCTTAGATCATTTATATTTCAAGATAGAGGGAATATTATTATACAAGAACTTATAATTTTTGTATTATAAGGCTAATCTCAATGGTGAGTTTTATATCATGGTTACCAAGATTGTCACGCCACCTTTTATGTGGTAAATGTAATAATGGGTTTCATCGTTTCATCTAAATGAAACGCCATGAAATTTCTCTATCTCTCTTTGTAATTAACATACCAAGTCATCAAATCTGTTGATGTGCATCAGCATATTAAATGTAATTGAGAACCTAGATGAAACTCCAATTAAGACTGACATAATAATATTCTAACCCATACAGAGAACGGATCGATAGACGAGTGCATTTCGAGTGCAGTTGAATGCACCATATCTCTTCTCTCCCTTGCCTTTGCCTTTTGAATTAGCTAGCCATTGTACATTTTTTTAAGATAAAGGATCATAAATATCCGGTTTCATCTATCAAAAGATAGAATCAGGCCAATTATTACAGAGTCCTACCCGTAGGGAACCATACAAAACGTTGACAAACTCGAGTTTAAACAAATGGATAAACGAAACGAAAAAAGCTTTGACTAGGTAAGACCAACATGTCTAGTTGACAACCATCCATTGGACCCAAAGAATTGCAGTGCTGACGTCTCCAGATGCTGACCAATTAAAATCAGCTGGTCCCGTAGATCATCATGCCGCTGCAATCTTGCCCATTGCCGGCAAACAAGTAAATCAAACTTAATTTCATTAGTGGCGCAACATGTATAAATATTTCTGATATGTTGCTCCTCTCCATCATCAAAGTACACATTTATCTAGTATTTTCACTTTGACAAATTGCACAATTATACAAGAAGCTAATTAATTAAGAAACCAAATATAACCACACATGCAAAGACAGAATCCTAACAGTTGTCAACTCTCCTCCTCCGATGACCATGGACGAGCACGTACTAACGATCAGCACCGCCACGCGGAGGCGGCGATGATGGCGCGATCCTGCCAGCCGAGGAGGAGGCAGCCCTTGTCCTCGGTGAGCCTGTACCCGTCGCCGGCGCAGTAGAGGCCCAGCAGCACCTGGCTCTGCCCAACCGCGGCCGGGCTGAGCTGCACCGGCTCGAAGCCCTGGCCTTCCATGAGGCGCCTCCACCGGTCCAGCCGCTCGTGCCGCGCCACCCGCTCCGCGCCCTCGCACGGCCACCACGTTCCGGATCTCCGGCGCCAGCAGGCACTGCTCCACCTTCATCCTCGGCGCCGAGTCCGCCGGGAACGTCGCGTCCAGCGAGTCGAAGATCGCCGAGTAGTAGTGCAGCGCCTCCAGAAACCTGAATTATTGATACAAATATCAGACGATTCATGACTTGACCATCTTCGCCGCCGACGAGAGGCCATCTTGGCAAGATCAAACGATTTTACCTGCCGAGGAAGTAGGGGCCGTTGTGGGCGGCCTCCTGCTCGACGAGCGTCATGATCTTGGGGGCCTGGTCGCGGATCATGGAGAGCAGCGGGCCGAGGTGGACGGCGGGGACGCGGTGGAGCCGGTTGACGGCGTTGACGGCGAGGGCCTCGCCGACGCGGCGCTGGAGCGCGGCGGGGCGGAGGCGCTCGAGCCGGTCAGGCGACGGCGGCGTGGAACTCGAAGGGCACGCGCAGCGACGCGGCGAGGGAGGCGAGGTGGCGGCCGGTCTCCCTGACGGCGGCGGCGGGGTGGCCGACGCCGGTGAGCCGCAGCGTCGGCGGGCCCCCCGGGCGCGCCGCCAGCGCCTGCAGGAACGCCGGCCACTGGTAGCCCTGCAGGATGTCGAGGTCCACCACGTGCACCCGGTCCTCGCCGTGGAACGCCTCGAAGATGGCCTGGTTCGCCGTGAAGTGCGCGAACTTCACGTACGGGCACGCCTGGTACAGGATCTGGTAGATCTTCAGCGTCTCCGGCGACGGCGGGAACGTGTACGGCGCGACGCCGGAGCCGGCGCCGCCGCGCGGCGTGGCGGTGGCGCCAGCGCCGACGCCGCCGGAGGAGGAGGAGGAGGAGGAGGAGGAGGAAGGGTTGGAGGAGAGGGAGAGGCGCGCGGCGAGCGCGTCGGCGAAGTAGGAGGCGACGCGCTGCATGGAGTCGCCCAGCGGCGAGGCGACGCGGCGGAGGAGGTGCAGGTGGCGCAGCGCCGATGGCTGGTCCCCCTTGGAGACGAAGTCGGCGCACGCTAGCAGCA
Organism: Eremochloa ophiuroides; assembly: GCA_038502445.1. Classification (NCBI taxonomy): domain Eukaryota; kingdom Viridiplantae; phylum Streptophyta; class Magnoliopsida; order Poales; family Poaceae; genus Eremochloa; species Eremochloa ophiuroides. Next base: position 48,863,574 of record JAHLJS010000007.1, read on the forward strand.
GGTGCACCAGTTGAAGACCGCTGTCCTGTTCCTGCATGCACCATCAATCAAATCAATGGATCGGAGTTATTATGATCACTTTAATCACAACTATTTTTTGAGATTTCGTGCGTTTTTTGTTCTTCTTCTAAGGACTCATTTCACGTATATTGTGAAGTTATCCAATAGCTCAATTAAGGCCCAACTTTTACTCATTTTTCACATCGATCATGAGGAACATCACAAGAAGTTTAAAATTGATCACAAATTAATTCTATCGCCAAGAATGTTTGGTCTCAAAACATATAACTCTCTAAAGTTGTAGTGCTTGATCATATCAACGTATATTGCTTAAGTAAACGACACGTGCTCATGAGAAGCAACGCGGTTGTTTTTGAACTGCGCTTTTGTCACGTACGCACGTTCCGATAGTATCGATCGATGACCCTAAAAATATCTTAAGCATCTAGCTAGTATCTGAAGCATCACCAGGTCTCTACGCAGATTCCAACTAGAAGCATCGCCAAGATCACTTTACCTTGGCATGCATGCTGGTTAACGCCTACGACAAAACAGCAATCGTACCTGGTGATCGATGACAGAGCTACTACCTTGCTTCACACAATTATACAAAAATCACAGGATACGTAAGCGGCCGGTATGCATGCATCTTTCCTCTAGCTTCAACTGTTTGCATGCATCTGCATGGGACTCTGACCATTTGGCCAATCCAGGGAGAGCCTTTACCTCTCATCTAGCTACAAACTATATACTATAGCAAGAGTAAGAAATTACAGTGCAAATGAATATGCCTATGTTTGCGATGTGCGTCATATTTTGACGAAGGTTTAATTTTTGCAAATCAGAAGAACTAACTTAAGTTTGATGAAGGTTATTCAATTCAACGAACGTTCGTTAGATGGTAAATAAATGAATACTGTAAAAATAAATAAATTACCTGCTCGGCCTCTGCCTGTATGACTGAACCCAGCATGGTGTGCAGCGACGAGTCTGCTGCAGCTGCAGCCCACTGATGATCAGACTTGGCCATCTGGTGCTGCAACGTCGTCAAGCCGCCACCGCCGCCGTCGCCTCCGACGAACTGTCCGGCGTAGTACAAGTCGGACGGCAAGCCACCGACGCCGCCCATCTGCAGCCCGCCACCCACCGCCGCTGCCACCGCCTCCTCTCCGCCTACAAAAACCGGTTCCGGCATGGCTAGGCACTCCGACAGCGTCGGCAGCTGATGAGAAGACGGAGGAGCAGTCACCGCGGTGACTGTGGCGGAGCTCCCACCACCGTTCTCCATTATTCCGGCGGCCGCCACCTGCTTCCCCGGCATCTGCTGGTACCCCAGGTAGCCTCCCTCCTTGTAGTCGTCCAGGAAGCAGGGTTCCATGGGCGGCAAGGACAGGTTCTCACCATGGCCGTAGGACGACGAGCACGAGAGCGACGACGGGCCGACGCTCTGCTTGCCGCTGTTGCTGTGGGCGTTGTTGTTGATGTACACCTTGTGCAACGGGCTCTGTGACTTCCCCTTGCCATGGTTGGCAACAAGACCACCGTACAGCGGCTGGACGCTAGCGCCGCTGCCACTTCCCTGATCCGCTCCATGCCCGTAGCCCGGCTGGTGGTGGCCGCCGCTGCCGGTGCCAATGAGGTTGGCCGAGAAGGGTGATCTCCTTGGGGAAGAGTCTCTCCGAGGTGAGGACGTCACCATGTAGTCCCTCTTGGGGGACGACACCATGAAGTCCCTCCTTGGTGAAGACATCATGTAGTCCCTCTTTGGGGAAGACACCATGTAGTCTCTCTTGGGAGAGGAGGCCATGAAGTCCCTCCTAGGGCTTCCGGTCGCCATGAAGTCCCTCCTAGGAGAGAACATCAGGAATTCACCCCCTGAGGAGCCCATTTGCTCGGCGAAGAGCGACTCCCACATGGCAATGTCCGGCGACTCGATCTCGACGTCGATGTCCCCGTCGAACCGGAGGGCTTGTAGGCTGGCTAGGGCATCGTTGGCGTCGATATCGGCCGACGATGGCGCGACGATGTTCGACTCCGACACCGAGGCCGTGGGCGATGTCGGAGCTGCTTGTTGTTGCTGTAGTTTTGCGCCGGAGGTTGTGTCGACGCAGTTGAGCGTCCCCATGCTTGAACACATGAGAGGCCAACCAATGATTACCTCTCCCCAGCCACAGGACAGTAAGGATGCATATAACAAGAGCACTCTCTCTCTGTAGGTTGGATGAATAACAATGGACAACAGCAGTGCTCAGGTTGGCATTGAGAAAGCTACAAATTTCAATGAATTTAACCCAGGTTTGTGAGAGAAGGCGAAAGTGCGTGGGAAGAAGCTTGCAGCGTGTTTGGCTCCTCTATAATTCGTCCAGCTTGGTTGCAGGTGTTGAGGGAGGGATAAAGGGCAGAAGGAGCGTGCCATGAATAGACCTTCTTGGAGGCATTGCCTTGGCTTTTCTACAGCACAAAATGTCAAAATAGAGTTTTGGTCGGTTGCTGAGGTAATGTTTATGCTAATTCCCTTTGTACTGTACTACTGTTGGTTGTTGTCTATTTGTCCAAGGCACCTGCCAACAAAACGATAAAGCAGGTCTCACAAGAAACCAGGTGCTCCAAGGTACAAGAGACAAGGGACTCACCTGGGAAGAAACCCCTGCCAGGGCATCATCGGTAGAATATGAGGAGAGACGGCACACTTCCTATATATGCACCACTGCATGAGAGGATCGGAGTTCTATAGGAATCAGTGCAAGTATATGTGCCACATATCTAAGATACAGTTAACTGAAAACACACGAAGAGCATACAAAGTAAATGATTTGCTACAAGGTGATCATCCATGATCATTTGGGTGATATGAGTACTTGTCCTCCTTTCTTCGAGGTAGCTATGAACTAGTTGAAGCCTATTAGTTTAGTTTTCTTTATTTGAAGTATAGATATGTAGACTTAGTGTTTCATACACAGAAAAAAGAAACTTTGGATCCCAGCAATGCGCATTCTTGGACGATGCTATGTTACTCCCGTTACCTACTAGAATAGAAGGTAATAATAACTTAAACAAAATAGGAAAAGAAACAGGAGCCAGCGGTCCTTCGTTTCTTGGTTCAAAACACACCAGGCCCTTCCTTTCTTTGTTCATACACAATAGGAAAAGAATCACGCGACCAATTGCGGTCGTGTAGGCATTGTGTCCGTGTTGATGCATTATGGCCTTTTGCATTGTGGTCAAATTTTGGGGAAGGGACTCACTAGGGAGGATACCCTAGGGCATCATCAGTAAAATTTGAGGGATAGACACAGTTCATATATATGCACCACATGAGAGTAGTATATACTCCCTACTTATAGGATTTAGATGTCGTTTACGACAATTACACGGTCTCCAAAGCATTGACTTGACTTCATATTTCTATAAAAATATTTATTGAAAAGTGTCATATGCATACTATTATAAAAGTATATTCGAAAACAAATCTATTTATATAGCTTTCATATTTATAAACTCAATAATTTGAAAGTTATTCATGATTTATATTCTCAATGTTTGACCAAAACCTTATCCAAAACGATATTCTTTTCCTATACAGAGGGAGTATGTGCCACACCTCTAAGTTACAATTATATCAAAACATGAAGAGAATACAAAGTAAACGATTTGTGGTACAAGCTGATCACCTATGATCATTTGTGTGATATATGCATGAGTACTTGTTCTACTTTCTTCCGAGGTAGTCAGGAACTTTGAAATAATTGGCCTGATTCTACCATGAGATAGATGAAGCCAGATATTAACTATCCTTTACCTTAAAAAAGGAACTATGTGAAGCCTATTAGTTTAGTTTTCCATGTTTGAAGTACTAGGTACTCCACCGTCCGAAAATAAGTGTTGTTTTTTACTTTTTGAAATCGACGTTCGACCATTCATCTTATTAAAAAAATAAAAAAATAAAAATAAATAAATCAAGATTAAAGTACTTCTAATAATGAATCATTTCATAATAAAATAATTAATTTTTTCACAAAATTTTTGAATAAGACGAATGATCAAATGAAGATAGTCAAAATCCTAAAACGCACTTATTTTGGGATGGAGAGAGTAGGATTTAGTGCTTCATACAGAGTTTTTTTTGTTGGATACCACTACACTTCCATTAATTTATCATTACCAGAGCTCACTGTCATAATAGCAATAAGTAATAGCAAAAATAACGCAAAGGTGCATTGGTATATATGTACTGATAAACTAATCTTAATCCATCTAACATAGTATAATAAAGTGTTACATACAATACTTTAATGTTATCCCTATTCTTTGCGTGTGGACGCGAAACTTTGCTAGGACACTCGTCCGTATATGTATGGGCATTGACGATGTCGTCCGCCTATGCCTTGGATTTCCCAAAGGCCCAGAGTGGTTGGAGCTGTCCCCCTAGGTGGGTTCTCTTGGAAAGCATCCTAACCAGCTTAATTCCCTTGTGCTCTTCCACTATGGCCCCATTCTATAACATAATATATAGCAACATGGAACATTATTACATATATACATATCTCTCCTCTGGACTTTGTACCCCATGCAGACAACAAAAAGATGCATGGTGTACGTATCTCTCTACCTCTACGTACAAAGGTGAGCCACATTATTGTACAAAAATTAATCAATGCGCATGGGAAATTCTTTTCCTCATTTTAATTTATTCGTGGTATATATAAGTAGAGAACAACACTGCAAATCTCTTTCAGGTGGAGCCCACCCGGCCGTCAGCCCAATTGTAGTATTGTACGCTACAAAGGTGGACATCACACGTGAGCCGGGACAGCTTCATATCTTGGGTTTTTGGATGCTTCTCCCTTGGTTTATTAGGCTGCCATTCGGGTGGCTTTATTTGTTTGCTTTTGAGATGGTAATTTTGTAGCACAGTAACAAATTTGACTTTAGCTTCCTTAAACTAATGTACCGTCCAAGAAAGATGGCTCTCATTGCCGTTACAATACAGTTGTGTTAAGAACAAGAACAAGTAATAACAAGGTGTATATATATTATGATAATGGTACAATAGTTGTGCAGCGCTATAAGGCTAGCTAGCAGAAATAAACATCTACTTCAGAGACAAAACACCTCTAAGTTTTGGTAATTATTGCGTTCTTTCTGTTTGTGAGAACCAACAATGACTTCATGTACTGGTATAGCTTGTTAAGGAGTTGTTGTAGTCTTACAAATATAGCTGATGAGCACTCATCAATGTTTTGGAATTCATCAAGGAATATCACCATCCAAGATAAGTGTTTTTCTTCGCGGATGCTTTTGAAGGGTTGATGCTTCCTTTCGTATGGGATTCTTCAAAATATTATGGTGTTCTGACTTTGCTAAGCCTATAAGATGATCTTCGAATTAGGTGCACATAGTATGTTTTCAATCCAACATATAGCCTGCGAAGACCACAGTCTGGAGCTAGAAAACGTTCTTCGACTATCGTATTTAACCACACATTTTGTGCTTAAATATACTAGTAATCATTTTTATTGCTGGATAGTTATTTGGGTAGGTGTTGCAATGTCCTAATAAGAAAGGTAACCAATTTCTTTTAAAAAACAGAGGCACATGTAAACCTAGCTAAAGTGTTAAACTTCCAGAGAAATTGTGTCAAATGGGACGATCGAGCATTCTCTTCTCGGTAATCAAGAGTATATATATTGGAACTAAGAGCTACACCCTTTACAAAAGCATGTCATGGAATTTTTCACAACACACTATCTTGCAACAGTGTAATAGTAAACTTTGTTTGTGATTACAGTCGGTCAGATTGTAATTCTTATTAAGACTACTGACATATATATGCTTCAAGAACAACATGAGCCTATGAGCTTGGAACAACCCACCACAAAATGAGACAAAACTTCCCATTCGGCATACCGTGCAATTTCAGATGTGTAGTGTTAGTTCAAAGTGTTGGACTTCAAAATATATATATGACTCAATTTTCCTTCCTTCTGGCGCAGCATCATTGAGTCTTGGATTGCATGATTGTTAGGCAGATGATGATTGCCCATACTTTATAGAAAAATGCTTGACTTACTGGTAATGACAACCAACGAATTATTCATATCTATACAGTATACTGCTCCAAGTTCTACGTAGATTCGTGCATTATGCCAAGTGCCAACGCAGATATTGCTGCACTAGCTAGTGTCCCCTGGGCATGCGGTCAACACTTCCGACAAGAACAGAAAAGCTTATTTTTAGGCAGTAATTTTGGGCGGTATTTGTATGTGCGCCGACGCTCGTGCCGTGCACAAAATTACTAGTACGTACTATCAGCTTGCGAGGTTCTTTCTACCCTTTGGCCATCCGCATAGTGGTACGCATCCGCACAGTGGCTGTCGATGGCTTGCTTATGCACAAATTTCATGTATGTGAGCTTCTAATGTATTTTGTAATTGTATCATGTTGAATTTGACCAGCCATATATTGGGCTATCTCATATATGATTGAATCAATGTCAATGTTTCGTGCTCATGTTAATCAATGTCCTTTTGTGTATGATTAATGTATATTATATTGAATGCACAATATATTTCATTATGTACTGCTGATTAGCAACATATATATTGTCTCTACGCGATGATTGCGTTGGACTATTGGTTGCTAAAAGTATTTATAACCTCAAACTATGTGTCAGTATATATAGCCCTTAGGACATCAAACTGTCGGTCGGTATAGCATATGTCGGTCGACATAGGCTATACCGACGCCACTTACAGCGACTCCAATTATTAAGTGTCAGCATATATCTATACCGACCGATGGAGCGTCGCTATATCGACCTATACAGACCGACAGTGTGTTGCTATTCTGGGGTGTGGTGTAGTGATGTATATATAACGACATTATTATCACTGAATCAGAATGGTTTTAAAAACAGGCACACCCTTAATTATGATGATGGGTTGGATAACAAAGCGAGTTCACTGCTACAAAAAGTATTTGTAGAGACATGTCCCTTTTTGAAAAAGAGATGGATCCATCTCCGATCCATTCGTCACTAATAAAAATAATTTCTGAAATGAGTTTGTTAACACCAAATTTTGGGCTGGGAGCCGATAGCCGATACCGGAGGAAGATAGCCGATCTCGAAAGCAGATTCCGTCCGGCGGAAGGAAGAAAAGTAGCCGATTGCACGGTGAATCGGTTATCGGGCGAAAGTGACAGGAGGCGTGCAGCGTCGGTATTGGTGACGTCATCTAGAGTCCGCGCCGCTAAGATGCTATCACGATCGGAGTCCGTTATGAAAGGAAAGGTGGGACTCCAAGTTACCTTAGATGTAGGATAGTTTGTTAGTTTCCTTATCTATTGATGAGTTGTAATTCGATTAGGACTCTATCTATGCTCAGGGTATAAATATAAGCCCTCAGCCATTGTAAAACATACAACAACATTAATACAACACAACTTTCGGCTCAGGCCACCAAACCCTAGAGTCAGTCGAGTCCGGCGAGTTACTTCATCTAGGCTGGGTGTCATCCGGTGGACACAGGCTTGCTTGTAAGTATCGTCAACCCCCTGTTAAACTATGTCTTTTTAGCGTCATCCGGTGGACGTGGAAGCATGGTGGACCAGGGCCCTTGCTAAGCTCTGTTTCTTTGGCGTCATCCGGTGGACGCGGGAAGCATAGTGAGTCAAGGATGATTCACGCTGGTTTACCCGATCAATCTGTGTTAACCGTCATCCGGTGGACGAGATGCAGATTAGGACGGTTTTCATGCGCGGATTTGTTATCGATTCGTGTTTGTTTGCTTGATTAATCTATTAGTTAATGTCATCCGGTGGACAGGCTATAGATTGAGACAGTGTGTATGCATGGATTAGTTATCGGCTCTAGTTAAATTTGGCAGTTTAGCTGGATTCATTAAGTTACCGATATTGCTTATGTTTATTGTTTATTATTTAAAGCAATCATCAATTTGCCCGTCTTGATCCATATGTGTCGGCTTATATCTAATAGATCTATATGTTCAACGAATTATGTTTGCCATTTGTTTTATATTGATAAGATAGAATGCTTTGCACCAGCCGGTTGTATTTTGGATCTATATTAGATACGGGTCGCACTCAAGTAATAAAATAAACATTGTCTAGATTCAAAGGTTAACGAATTTAAGTTGCAACTTCATCATGACTGCCTCGATCCGCTCGATCTCCACTATTACAAGATTGTGATTTAGATCTATTAGCCGGAGAGTTGAAACATTGTCTACTTTATAGGCTTGTATGTTGCCCGCATACACTAAATCGGCTGAAGTAGCCGATTTCATCTTGTTTTACATTGAGACATCTTATGATCATGTTAGCTTGCTGTGACTACATCTTTTATAGCATATTTCCGTCTAATGCAAGTATATGTCATTGAATTCATGTCTGAATCGGTTAACTTGAGTTATAAAGCATGTTTCGCTACAATCGGTTCATAACATGACGGAATCGGCTTTCTAGTCGATCTCCCATTACATCGGCTCTTCGAGCCATACAGTTGGAACTACCTGGACACACCGGTTAGTTTCGCCCTGTGATTACTGATTACTATCTCTTTCCTTGTCAATTGCAGGTCAAATTGACTGACACGCTTGGGTGTTACTGACACTCTCAGACCGGGTCCGAAGCTAGTTGGATCTGCGAGAGCTTTACTGCCTCAAGGGTCATTTCCGGCTTCGCTGGTGTGTTGGGCTTAGGGAACCACTTTTTGCGCCAACAAAGTTGTTTCTAGAATTGGTCATCAAATCCGCTTTCTAGTCAGGAAGATGTTATAAAAAGCCTTAGCTAGAATTGAAAAGCAAAATATTGTTTATAAGAGACCTGTTTGTTCTGATAAACATTGCTTAGCTTGTGACACTAAACCCCCTAATCTTTTTGCCCACTACCATAATAAACTTGGGAGCATCCTTTTGCAAGATAGATGCAAGGAAGATGATTAACGAAACTCTGAATAGCAAAAACAAGCCTCTTGCTCCTAGTGTGAAGACGTAGAAGCAAAACTATGAAGCCAAAAACATAACATGGAAATACACACAAACAATCTCACGAATAGAACTTGGAAAGTTCTTTGCAGCTGGAACGTGATGGGGATTAAGTCTAGTAAAAATTGGGGTTCCATAAGAGATAAAAATTGTTGGAAGTAAATGTTGTATTGTCTTCCTACAAGAAACCAAGAGGAGTAGCTATATATGTTAACCAGTTCATTAGAAAATTTTGCCCTCCAGCCTTCCATAATCTTGAGTTTCTTCAAATGCAGATTAGGATGAATGTTGCTCACCTAGAAAGGAGAATTATGCTTTCACAATTATTTTGAAATGTAGCTAGACTTCAAATACCTACATAATAGAACATTGGCTACTTGCTAGCAGTTATGGGCCCTCTTGTAAGGGTTTAGAGGCGTACAAATGCTAGAGGACTGAGATTGACTAATTGTAGATGATTTCATTATCATCGGAAAATAGGAGTATAGAAACCGGCTGCATGGTGATATTAACGAGATGCTTCTTTCGAATGTAGCCTTTAGATCTTTAGGCTTGGTGGAGCTGCCTCTTCAAAGAAAAAAGTACATATGCACTAATAAACAACACCATCTACTGCTGGAATGGCTTGATTGGTTCTTCGATTCCAACTCATGGACTCTTAATTACCCAAGCACATCTATCTCTAATTTAGTAATGGAGACATCAGATCACACCCCATATGTCAGCACAATTATATTAGTACCAACAACCCAAGAGGAAAAGTGTTTTGGTTCAAAAACTACCTAATGGAGCATGAGTATTTTCTATAGGTAGTACAACTTAGTTAGACCGACCTACACTCCAGGTTGATAAAGCCGAGGTATTGACAGCAAAGTTCAAAAAATTAAGAAGGGTGCTAAAAGCTTGGCAAACCCATATATCCAGTTTAGCTATAATATTTGAAACACTAAGTCAGTACTCGTGCTCTTGGAAACTCAAGAGGAGTTTAAGACTTGTCTTTAACAGCGTGGAACTTCAAAGAGATTCTAGCGGAAAGCTAACTTCCTTACTCGACCAGCAAAAAGTATATTCACTATTATAGATGAGGTGGCTAGAATCGGCTAGCAACAGCCATTATAGGTCTTTCAGTTTCGACAGTAAGCACTCGTTAGTGATAGTTGAAGCCTTCACAAGCGGCTAAAAACCATTTGTGGAGAACATCACTACTACCACATTGTCATTATCTGCCTGTGTTTATGTTGACATCACAGTCATTGGGAGTGTAAACCTCCTGGGTAGTGGTCATTAGCACCATCGCCTTCTACTACAACTCTACTATCTTCTGTGCGGGTTCACAGGCGCTTCGGCGGCTAAGAAGGTTTTGTTGAGGTAAACATCACCATTGTTTGGGCATATTAGCCATTAGGTGAAAGGTCATTGTCACTGTCGCATTGCAGCGTGATCCACTGTTGATAATTTTTCAGACGGTGTAGGGTTATAAAATGATTTGGCACTGATACACTTTTGATCCTTGCCTCATCATACATATATCGACGGTTTCGAACGTTTGCACCACAAACAGATAACAAAACAATGAATGTCTCTTACATCTGACGGTGGCAGAAGGTCATACAACTATCACGATATATTTACTAATTCAGCATATACAGATAGAATCATTACATCCATAAATCATGTCCACACATAGGAGATATTTTTACAATGACAGTGGACACTAACATGACAAGGTTTTCAATTGATGTTGCAGAACAAAGGTACTGATCCGTACAAAGGAACAGAATTAATGATATTGAACAGACAATTCCCTTACTAACCAAGCCTAAATTGGCCTATATAAAGAGTTAAAACAACAACCTACAAGAACAAAGACAACAAAATACAGCATATGCACCTTTACTACTCTGCTAATGACTCCATTAATATGTGAACGTAAGGAAGATAGTGGGGTCCATCGTTCATATATAATAGTTTCCAGAAACGGATGACCCAGGCAGGTAGGACGTGAACTTTACTAGATGCTAATTGAAATCACAAGAATATAAATCTAGTTACATATCATAGGAGGGGGATTTTGGGACCATAATCTTCACTAACCCACTTGACAATGACATGATCCAATGTGATGCACCCCATGATATGCACCAAACTTTCCAAGTCTCCAAATTCCCCATTGCCATTTTGACTTCTCACTTCCCTCTTGTGGGATCCAAACCTTCTTCGTTCTCTTCATGGTTGAGATAATTTCTTTTGGCACCCAAAAGTGTTTGGCCCCATTATTGTCTTGATTTTTTATCGTGATTGCCACCACCTTGTTATTTTTCTTCTTCTTCAACAAGTATGGTTTGGTAGCTTTCTTGTCAACTTTGTTGGTCTAGGTGTTGGAGATCTTGCTTGTTTGCTTTTGTCTTTCTACTTTGTTCCTCCATTCTTCACCTTGCACTCATAGGACTTGTGTCCTTCTTTGTGGCATACGTAGAAAACCACGATTTGTCCCTCATGAAGCTTCTTCACTCCCTTGATGGTGTTATCTTGATGAGGTTGGGTTTGCTTCGCCTTGCCCTTAGCTTTAGCCAAGTCTTTGGTAAGGTGAGTGACTTCTTGCTTGTGCTTCTCATTTTTCATTGCAAATTCTTGTGTGCAAGTTTCTAAAAGCACTTTCTCAAAACAAGCTTGGTGGCAACGGAGTGAGTTTAAAACAACTAAATCATCACAAGAAGTAGAGGCATCCTTTTTAGGCATTTCAAAAATTGAGTCATTTGTTATAGGTGCCTCAGTGGAGGTTGGACCGATGACCTGAAGATTAGCAACTTTAGTATTAGCTCATCACAATGTTTGCAAAGTGTTTCCATTTTAATTAGCAAACGTTTATATGCTTCTTGTGTGCTAGCCAACTTTGCTTTTTAGTTTTTCATTTTTCTTCAAAAGTTGCTCATCGTTACTTGTGCTTTCATTATTGCTTGCACTAGCCTCAAGTTTCTCGATTTTAGTATATAGCTCGGCATTATGGTTCGAAAAGATTTTGTATTGTTCTAGCAAAGAATTATAGACTTGTTGAGTGCTCTCTAACTTTTATTTTAGCATTTTTAGTTTGTTTTGTTGACTAGTGCAAAGCTTAGCATATTTAACATTTTCTTGCACAAGTTGATCTTATGAGGGAAACTCATCATCACTGTTGATAATAATTATTGTATGATTTTAACCGTCAACCAAACATGAAATAAGGGTATAATTGCAAAAACCACCATAGAATAGGGTTTAAACTGATAGAATTCCATAAGTTTCAGTGTTTTGTAGGGTGTTAATAAGAAAAGAACCAAAATAAACCCACGTGTCAGACTAATACATCATATTCTGCGGCGAAAGCGAGTCAAGAATATTCTAGAGAACAAAAGAGACTCACCTACAAAAGCGGGGCCAGATGGCAGTGGGAGGCTATCGGCCAATGGTCCCACCTGATCGGCAGATGGTGCGCCCCCTCTATCAGCCTCCCGCATCTACTTCGGTTCTCCACCGCCTTTGAGAATTAATCTAAGCCACCCCTTGAAGTCAATTTGATCCAAGGGTTAATATTCATCGCTCTGACCTATATATATAGCCCTAGACCCCTAGGGCTTTATATCAATTCATACCTAGTTTATAGCATTAAGGAACTAGGGCCAGAAACCCTAGATCATTAGAGCTTCACCATCTAGAGCATAGCTACATAGGTTTAGAAGTTGAAGGAGGTAAGTTCTACTTGAATTCTAGATCTTTTCTGGAGCGAGGCTTCCCGGAGCCATTGTAAGCTCACTTTTGTATCTAATTCCTCTTTTGAGTACATTAGATATATTTGATTGAAAATTTTCTACTTATTGATTATGTTATCAATTATGCTATTCATTACTTATTTAGATTGTATAATTTGCATAGTTAGGATGCATTCATAGTTATACATAAGATTGTATAGCTTTCTATCGACGGAATGCCAGTGATAGTCTACCAAGGGGTATGCCCAAGGTAGTAGATTGATCGGTGAAGGTGCGCCTGAGACGAGCAAGAGTTAAGCTGGAAGCATGAGACACGAGATTTATACAGGTTCAGGCCGCCGCGAGGCATAATACCCTACGTCCTGTGTGTTGCTGTATTGTATTGCTAGTAGATGAGATGATTCAAGGGGATCCCCTGCCCGCCTTATATAGTCCGGGGGGCAGGGTTACAAGTTGGTTTTACCATACATATCAGATTATAATCCTAGCCGAACAAGTAAACTAATCGGCTAGATACTAGGAAAGCTATTTCCTTGTCCGCCAAGACTTCGGCGGATATACGTGATCTTCTGGAGAACGTGTAGACGAAGCGTCCTTGGCAGTCCGGGCCTGATCGGATGACTTGGCCCATGTATTTCTATGCGGGTATATGGGTCTATACCCCCACATAGTCCCCGAGCACCTTGCATTCGTCAGGAGGTGCAGATCTTCGGAATTACTTGACCAGACGGATGTAAGGAGCTCAGAAAAAATTTGAAAAAGCCTTCTCCTTGGTGAAGTGTATCCACTTTTGGTTCTTTTAGAAACAATACCTTCACCGTCAGCTGAAGTGTATTCACTTAGTCCCCGAGCCTGATAGTAGGTGACGTAGGCACGTGGTGTCAGGGTGAAAGTCTTTATTCTCGCTGATCATGTGAAGTGTTGACGAAGTTCCCGAGCCAAGTGAGTGCTCAGAAATACTGGCAAAGCAACGAAGCCTCCGAGCAGTTCAATGCTCGGAAGCGCTGACGCAGAGATGACGAAGTCCCCGAACACCTCCTGTGCTCGAAAATACTGGCGAAGCGACAAAGCCTCCGAGCAGTTCAATGCTCGGAAGCGCTGACATAGCGATTACGAAGTCCCCGAGCACCTCCTGTGCTCAGAAATACTGGCGAAGCGGCAAAGCCTCCAAGCAGTTCAATGCTCGGAAGCACTGACGTAGCGATGACGAAGTCCCTAAGCACCTCCTGTGCTTGGAAATACTGGCGAAGCGATGAAGTCTCTGAGCAGTTCAATGCTCGGAAGCACTGACGTAGCGATGACGAAGTCCCCGAGCACCTCCTGTGCTCGGAAATACTCGCTAAGTGACAAAACCTCCGAGCAGTTCAATGCTCGGAAGCGCTGACGTAGCGATGATGAAATCTCCGAGCACCTCCTGCACTAGGAAATACTAGCGATGCAATGAAACCTCCGAGCAGTTGTTGACAGTTACTAATGCTATCAAAGGAGTGTAGCCAAATCTATCCTCTAGCAATGGTAACAATACTTCTCAACGCAATCACGGGGGTTGTCAATCCCTATGCTCAAAGTATGTGATTGTTGGCCAAAAGAGCTATGGGTAGCTCTAAAGGATAGGTGATGGGATTCTGCAAGCGCACAGAACTATCGTATAGCACTTTACCTGGGAGTACCAGGTGTCGAATTTATATTTTCCAAAGGAAGGCTGGGTTTGTGATTCCAAGGATCTGATAGTCAAGGATCTAGATATGGACAAATGGGGTAATAACCTTAGTAAGGATAAATCAACGAAGTATAACTAAGGTGGAAACACGCTAGGTAGCTCTGGAGTTTTGGGGGGAGAACTCTATCTCAGTAAAAGATGAAATGATTGTTATACCAAAGAGACTGCTATACTCGGGACACGCAAAGTCCTAAACTCATCGGGGTTCGACTGATTAGGCACCATACATCCCAAAGTCCTACGATGATAAAAACTAGACCGAACGTGGTGGAATCCAGATGATTCTAGGGCTGTCACCACCTAGAACTTACCACTACTATCCGTGGGTCTTGCCGCACTCAAGGGTAAGCTACAGGCTCAGCACCGTGCTTAATCTATAAAACTTACTGCTCTAACTCGAGCTCAAGAATTAGAGCACTCTAACCAAGCAATGAGCAAGTATACAGCTACTTAAAGTATAACAATAAATAAATGAGGAAGGGGATCTTTATTACCGATAAGAGTGAAGAACACCGCAGAGGAGGTCGCCGATAGTCCCGGCTCCTCCACAGACTTCCTCCTTCTCCCGACTTCTCTCCACCACTCTACTCTTCTCTAGCTAGCACTATTCCTAAGAGCAGAGCTTCGCTAGAGAGAGAGAGGAGCTACTACTGACTATGAGCTGAATCTCAAGTGGTTTCTAGTGTGTTTCTGCTTACAAGTGAGGATCCAAGTCCTATTTATAGTGTAGGAGTGCTCCAGGGGTACTTGTAGAGGTCCTCGGGGTCGGTGGCCCGAAGGAGCAGGGCGGGCGCCCTCCTAGGGGGGCGGGCGCCCCCTTGGATGCACCGCCTTGCATCCTAAGGCCCTCCTTCCTCCCCATAGGCAGTTGCAAGGTCGGTTGGTGCCCTGAAATGGCGGTTTGCAACCCCTGGGAGGATGACATGTGGGTCCTTCAATTCATGGCACATCACTTGATCACTGTTGGATGAAAACCGACTTCATTTGATGGTGTAGATGACTCCTGGACACCTTCCCTCAGATGTGGACGTGTCACTCAACTTGGACAGGGTGGGTGCCCTGGCGGGGCCCCCCTCTGCCCCCATGTGGCAGCTGAGGTGTCAAGCTGTCTTGGTATGCTTCAGTTTTGCCTTGTTTCACCATTTTTCCTACATACACAAGATTTCTCCAAGGACATATGGAACTAGGTAAGTTTCAAAGTGAATTCTTTGCATTTCATGTAGTTTTACCTTGATTATGGGTGAAATGTTGATGGTAAAATAGGGTGTTAACGACCGTCAATAAACTCCCCCAAGCTAACCTTTTGCTTGTCCTCAAGCAAAGATGTGATTTAACATGGCAATGTTGGATCAAGAATTTCTTTAATGTAATAATTCACAAAGATCTTGCATACAAACCAACACTATTCTATTATTGAGCATAATTCAAAAATTCATCTTATGTCTTAACATATAGCTTTTTCACCATGGGTCATGCAAAAATAAGATAGCATAGATAAGTAGATACTTCATCCCTTACTTTGGTAGAGTGAAACCATTTACTAGAGAGTTTTTATTCCTTTGAAAAAGAAAATTTTGCTTTGGTTCCTTTAATGGTACTCTCAACCACTCCTTAATGTGATGGATCTCACAAGAGCTCAAGAGAGCTTTTCATGTCTATCCTAAAGCTTATGTGGGGTTATAGGATTGGAGCAAAAGCATACTTGAACTGAATGTATTGCAAGTTTAGACTCTTAGATCACAGGGAGCAACAAGTCATAAAACATGATCAAGAAGTACAAGTGTAAATTATTTGGTGGGCTCCTTGAGACTTATTCCTTTGCCTTAGATAGGGGAGAGCATGGTTACTGAATACATAGTTTTTTTTAAGAATAGATATATGGGCACCTGCCCATGGGACATTTGTCCTCTTTTGTTTTCCTTAAGCACTTGCTCTCTTTTTCTCAATAACCTATACTCCCCATCTATCAAAAGGACAAAAGTTGATTGTGGTTGGTTGTCTCAATTGGTGTGTGGAGCATAGATGTATACTTCTAGTGTAGAAGTAATACATGGGCGGAATGTGTACGTGACCTTGATCATAGAATATGACTAGTTTTTCTACCGTTTTAGTTAGTTGTGGATGTATGGCTTGATGGTAGGTATTTAATTCCATAAAGGAACCATGAGCAAGAATTTGAATTTTATAAATCAAAATCTCTAGTTGGTTCTCACTCATTCCTTAGGTCAGGTAAAAGTTCTACTTATACCAATTTCAATGTTGCAAGAGCATAACTTAGATTATTAGTATGTGCAACCCACAATAGTGTTTGACTTAAGACAGATTTCAGATATCACACTCAAAACTTTCATAGTAAGGATTGTATAACAAGATTTTGCAAATCATCATTGAGCAATTGTTCATCATTTCAACAAAGACATATCATATTCTCTTTTTCATCTTATCATTATTTTCATTTATTTATTGTTATACAAGAATTTAGAATTTCTTTTCATATTATAACTTACAATAATTAAGAAAAAGAGCTGGGGTTATAAACCATACCTTGGCGAGGATGATGGCTCCCCCAAGCTAGGTTCTTCTTCATGATCGGATTCTCCTCTTGGTCGGGTTATTTCCTCTTTTGCATCTTATTATGATCACTAGGCTTTGCTTTTTATTGCTACTATAATGAACCAAATTTATATTTCATTTTATTTTATTATTATTGTTTTATATTATTATTATTCTTTTTTAATCTCTCTTTTATTATGGTCTTTATTAAATGCAAGACATAAATTTAAACATGCTTCTAACAATTAGTTGATTTAATGCACGAAGAAGGGAAATATACCAATGCAATAATTAAAGAGAGAGATAGAATACTTACTCCCATAGCTGTCCTTCCTCGGAAGGAGGTTCTTCCTTGACCGATGTCTTCTCCTCATCTTGTCCTTCTTTGACGATAGCGGGGTCTAGTGTAGAGACTGTAGATGATGGTTCCTTCTTAACCTCATTTCTGTCTTTCTTGTTTCTCCAGATTCTTGGTTTTCTTCTCCTCATGGATCGACTCTTATTTCCCTGCATGTTAGTTGCATGGTGCGGTGCACAAGACCTTTCTTCCCATTTATATAGAAATCCATGCTACCACTATCAACAAATATGCATGCATTCACAGTATTCAAGAAAGGTCGGCCAAGAATGAGGGGTAAATTGTGCCTATTACCCGTGTCTAAAATCATGAAATCGGTAGGCACAAAGTTGTTTCTTACTTTTATAAGAACATCACAAAGTACTCCTTCTATGTAGCAGGTTGTCTGATCAACTAATTGCACATATGCAGAAGTTGGTACTAGCTCAGTGTAGAACAACTTCTCATAATGTTCTTTAGACATGATGTTAATGCTAGATCCTAGATCATATATAGCATTATGGAACTTTTGAGATTGAATAGAGCAAGATATGACAGGGGTTCCAGGATCTCCCTTTTTAGTTGGAAAATTCCATCCATCTAGTTCATAGCCATGATAACTAATAGTAACAAGATTAGCAGATATCATGGTTGTTTTAGGCTTTCCTAGTATTCTATCTTTTTCAAAAGATGAAATTGCAGCTGCTAGTTGTGCTAATTGGGTTTCAAGCATCTTATTGAAACTAAGTTGATTCTTAATTGCCGAAGAGAAATCATCTAATTTAGCATTTATGCTATCTAGCATGCTATCATTAGCATGGAGCTTCTTGTTTATACTATCAGTCATTCTACCTTGACCATAGACAAGATCTTTAAGAAAATGATAGTTATTACCTTGGTTGTTTGGATGTTGCGAAGAATTGAAGGTGTTACCTTGAGAATTGGAGCGCTGAGTCCATCCTTGATTTGAAGAACGAAAACTGTTATCATTGCTGATGAAGTTGAGGTCTTCATGTGTCTCAGGACAATGGAGTCCAGAATGGCCAACTTCTCCATAGACTTCACACGTCATGTGAGTCTCCATGGCTTGCACGGTCTCAGGTGTACGTATCTTCTCGCAATTTTCTAGCCTATTGGCCAGTAGGTCCACTTTAGCTGCAATTATGTCAGCTTCCTTTAACGAATGCAAACCTCGCTTGCGCGGTTGCAGACGTTCCTCGTTCCATCCTTGATTGGACACCATCTTCTCGATCAAAGCCTTCGCATCTGAAACTTTAAGAGAAAAGAATGCTCCACCGGCGGCAGCATCTAGATGGCTTCTATCAAGAGGGGTTAATTCATGGTAGAAGTTTTGGATCAAAAGCCAATCCTCCATACCATGGTGTGGACAGGCAGCGACATACTCTTGCATTCGTTTCCAAACCTCGGGAATCGATTCATCGGCTTATTGAAAACTAGAGATCTTATTGCGAAGAGCATTGGTCTTGCCTAGGGGGAAAGAATTCCACTAGAAAAGAGTTGGAACACTTTTCCCATGTGTCCACATCATTTCGGTTCGTAAAGAACCATTGCTTAGCTTTTCCTAACAAGGAGAAAGGAAAGAGTCGTAAACGAATTGTGTCTGGGGTTACTCCTTTAATGGTAAAGGTGCCGCATATCTCCAAGAAGTGTTGGAGGTGTGCATTAGCATCCTCATGAGCTTTGACACAAAATGGGCTAGCTTGAACCATTGTGATTAATGCGGGCTTTAACTCGAACTGAGTGTTTGCCTCGATGACACCAGGGCCTATTGCTATATTAGCAGCAGAAGGTGCAGAAAATTCACGGATAGTCCTTTTGGCCATATTCGTGATTCTAAGCATAACTATCTAGACTTGACTCAAATCAAAGGAATTCAACAGTTGCCTTCCCCGGCAACGGCGCCAAAAATGCTTGTTGACAGTTACTAACGCTATCAAAAGAGTTTAGCCAAATCTATCCTCTAGCAATGGTAACAATACTTCTCAACGCAATCACGGGGGTTGTCAATCGCTATGCTCAAAGTATGTGATTGTTGGCCAAAAGGGCTATGAGTAGCTCTAAAGGATAGGTGATGGGATTCTGCAAGCGCACAGAACTATCGTGTAGCACTTTACCTGGGAGTACAAGGTGTCGAATTTATATTTTCCCAAAAGAAGGCTGGGTTTGTGATTTCAAGGATCTGATAGTCAAGGATCTAGATATGGATAAATGGGGTAATAACCATAGTAAGGATAAATCAATGAAGTATAACTAAGGTGGAAACACGCTAGGTAGCTCTGGAGTTTTGGGGAAGAACTCTATTTGAGTAAAAGATCAAATGATTGTTTTACCAAAGAGACTGCTATACTCGGGACACGCAAAGTCCTAAACTCACCGGGGTTCGACTGATTAGGCACCGTACGTCCCAAAGTCCTACGATGATAAAAACTAGACCGAATGTGGTGGAATCCAGAGGATTCTAGGGCTGTCACCACCTAGAATCTACCACCACTATCCATAGGTCTAGCCGCACTCAAGGGTAAGCTATAGCCTAAGTGTAACAGAACTGACCAATTTATAAGAACACAAGTACAAAAGCAATCACCAAAGTGATTTAACCGTCAAACTTGAGCCCATATAAACCCGGTAGTCCGCTGAGTATCCCGAAAGACCTCGATAAATCAACTTAACAACCAAGATCGCATGATTAACTAAACACCAATCACATACACGGAGCTTTACAGCGGAATAAATTTACAAAGCAATTCACAATATAATAATACAATAATTTTATCAAGCCCGATTTGAAAACAGACTAGCTTTGAATGATACATAATCATAAGTTCAAAATACATTGCTAGTATAGATGACAATCTTTCCATCAAAGCATAGATGAGATAACTTAATAGAAGGCCGAGCCCACCGGCGCTTATCCACCCTCATCCGCAGGCATAGACCTTCACCTGCAACATGGTGGGATAAACCCTGAGTACTCAAATGTACTCAGTTAGACTTACCCGTCATAAACCAAAAATAAAATGACACTGAGAGGAATGCAAAGCTTTATTTGGTGGATCTGGCTGACAGCAGTTTGCATAAAAAGCTTAAGGTTCATCATGTATATTTACACCAGTTTTATCATCAATTTGATCAGCTTGCATTATTAATACCTGTCTAGGTGAATGCCTATTCAACTAGATTATAGCATCACATTATTATGGAGCCAGGATTTAGTAATTATCTTATTTAGATTCGTTGTGTAGCACAATCAACTCCTGCGACTAATCAAGCAATGATCATATTCATGTCCAGCTCATAAGTTGCCAATCAGCCTTTTCAACCATGCACATCCATTCATCAATTAGTTTGGAGTACACCCTGCCGCTACTCATGTCAAGTTCTCATTAATAGGGAGAGACCGCGATTCGAATTGAATTACTATCTAACTGGAGTAAATACCAAACACTCGCCTTACACATGCCTCTAGAAAAGTAGTATCGGGCGATCTTTCGAACAGTTCAGGTAAAAAGTAGTCAACGGGTCCGTCCCGGCGCCGTACACAAGGGATTCAATGGTGGCCAGGATGCTCGGATCTTCCCAAAACCGGTTGCGCCGACCGGCCCACCAGGTCCCCGCCCATGGTCCTATCCGCAACCTCCTGGTGTACGCAATTCAACTGGTCGCGCTCCCGGCCTGAACTGGACTACTCGACTTCACGGTCAAAATGACTTATCCGGCCAGTTAAGTGAGAGGTAGGGTCAACATGACATCGAGGACGCGCATCAGCGTGCTATCCTTAATTGTACAAATGGAGGTGGATACGCAGCAAAGACTACCATGCCTTGTTGGTTCTCCACGTCCCTCCTGCTCCTTCCGATTAATTACGCACCATGGTTAAGTTTCACAGTGGCCATTTGTTCAAGAACTGGTCAAGGTAAGAATACCCATCATTATCTCGCGAATGACAGGGGATCATTCGACTTCTACCGCCTAAGCAGGGCTAAGCATAGTTTCGATCCTGAACCTAAATAGGAGATCCGGTACATTTGTATATCAAGGAAGGGATATGCAGTACTAAGAGGTTTCCAAGCAACTCCTATCACTTAATGCAGCATAACATAAGAATAAAGACTCAAATAATTATTTATAAAACATGGAAGACTTAGAATGCTCCGGGGCTTGCCTAGGATCCAACACTAAGTCAGTATTTGTTAGATGACACTCGCTCGACGAGCATCTCTCATCCAAGCACTCGATTAGTCCTTCCATCTTCGTGATCAGTCCACCACACCATCTTGTGGTTAACTCCAATA
This sequence comes from Eremochloa ophiuroides, assembly GCA_038502445.1. NCBI lineage: Eukaryota > Viridiplantae > Streptophyta > Magnoliopsida > Poales > Poaceae > Eremochloa > Eremochloa ophiuroides. Next base: position 48,885,248 of record JAHLJS010000007.1, read on the forward strand.
TCATGTCCTTCACGTCCACATGTACCTCATCTAGCGTACCTAAATGAGATGTACGATGCATATGTATGAATAAGAGAAAGCATCACACATCATACAGAGAAGCTACCAGTAAATTTTCATGCCAATTGGAGCCATACAACTCCAGATACAAAAATAACAAGAAAATCAGCCATTCATTTCCTATTTAACAAGATTAAAGTAAAACACATTTAAAACAGTAAACAATCCACGTGTTTTATGTTCCTAATAGTTAGTGCATGTCATGAGAAGACTAACAAAATTAGAATCACTATTTTTTCATTCCTAAAACTCGAGATATAAATAAAGTGAAATTCATTTTCAAACCACTTTCTAAGAATGAATTTTTGCAGCATAAAAATGCAAATAACATAGCATATATTATGGATCTAATATGCAGAGCACTTAACAAACAATCCAACAAAACAAGCCTCACTAATTTAGGAGATACCAAACTGGAGATATGGATTTTGCAAGAAAATACAAAATCTGAACAAATGAGGTAGAAATGAGCTCCTGCGGGTCCCACTTGTCATCCACAGAGGGAGAGGGATACAGAGGACGTCTTCTTGTTCCTTGATTCAGTACGCAGAGGAGGGAATGGAGGGGCGATGCCGAGCTTGGCTTGTCGGCTGCCAGCGACGGCCAAGGGCCACGCGAGCCTGGCAGTGGACAGCTGCAGTCGCATCCGTCCCCAGCCCGACCAGCACCTACCAGCCATGGCTGCTGGCCAAGGCCAGACAGCGACGCAGGACGATGGCGACCGGCGACGACATGGCGCAGGGGTGAAACTGGTGATTCAAGGGGCCCTGTAGATGCAGCACGAGATGGGGATGAAGATGGGGATACTAACTCGACCGGAGGGAGGACTAGGAGTAGCAGCACAGCACGGAGCTCAGCCTGGCCATGGCCATGGCGGCCGTGCCATCCGGCTGCGCGAGCAGAGCGAGGAGGAAGTGGGAAGGCGAGAGGGTGGATGAGAAATGAGAGAGGGCGAGCAGGAGGGTGCTCGAGAGCTTCTCCACTCTAGATAGAGGGCGAGAAGGGAGGTGCGAGCCGGTGATAATGGTGGGGCGAAGCTCTGAACACGAGCAGCACGCGTCCATCTTTGCAGCATTTCGACGAACACGTGGCGTGCGCTGTCGGTCGAATTTGGGCGGTGGATTCCAGCATATGCCGAGCAGATTCGGTCCATGACTCCAAAACAAAAATCGTTCACCTCGTGATGTTGTTCCATTTGCATTTAGAGGTCAGGGCTAGAATAGCTATGGTTGGAGAGATAATTAGGCTCAAATTTGATTCTGTCAGCGGCGTAAACATGATCGAAGACCAAATGGCCAACCTTGTCAAACGGTCTCGGATTGCTGCTAAAATTTGATATGCTGTGCTCCAAGAAGTATCCTTCAACTTTTATTTTTGGCCCAACTTGAGTTGCTTCATGAAATTTGGAGAACACGGGACGTCCATGAGATTGGGATGGATTTCAGACTTAGAAAATAATTGTCTCGTAATCAGGATTTCTTCCTATCTTGATTCCACTTTTTGAGGCACTTAGATGTTGAATCATGACTTGGTCTAAGAATAAAATTTGTTCTACTTTAAAAGTTCTATAACTTTTATTAAAGGTCAAACTTCATATCTTGCTCAAAAATAACACTTCCACTTTGGTCAAAGTAATATAATTAGAGAGCTCAAATTTGGAGACTCGGGCCAATTGAGATATTTTATGGGCATTTGCTCTATATGAACCCTTCATGACTTTTGTTGTAGAATTCAAATAGAGTTGTTCGGGCAAGGTTGCAAGGTTTGGTTGACTTTGCATGTTGATTGTCACTTAATCAATAAATCCAATTAAGTGAATAACTTGCTATTCCATGTGAATTCTTGAGTCGGATCTTTATGAAACCTTTCCAATGATCATGGTAGATGAGACGAATATGGGATATTTATCAAGATCATTGATTAACATATCTTGATTAGGTCCACACTCGCTGGTTAGCTCGTGACTAACACCTGGGGTGTTACAGCCCTCCCACCCTTAAAATAATCTCATCCCGAGATTCGGAATGAAAGAGTTTTCAAGGGTAGAGAAGCATGTATTCCATTTTCCAAAATGGTGCTAGTACGAAGCTACTTAAATTCCATAGATAAAAGCGATCTGATGGTTCATGATAAAGTGCAGACGGCAAAGGTTTGTCCAGTTACCACTCTGATAGATCATATACTTCCATTTACCTTGATGCAAACAAAAGAGAGATCACTTAGGTTACGACAATGTTCCAATATTCATGATTATTTAGCGGTTGACTCCGGTTTAAAGAATTTCCTCTATTGACTTCCATTAAGTACTATTACTTTGTAAGGGATCGAAGATAACACTGCTACTTTGGGAGGAATCCAAGACAAATCATCCTAATTAGCACTTTCAGCATGCAGGATGTGGATTGGAGCATAGGTGAGCAATTTTTAGAACTTCTGTTTCTCTAGTGAATATAGCATATACCACCATTTTCATATGGAATGAGATCATAGACAAGGCAGGTATTTGCTGAGGCTGAGAAAATTGGCTAACCAACACACAAGGTTCATGTCGGCTACAGACAAGGCAATATCATGTCTTAGTGATTTGGCGTCTGATGGAAAGCTACATAATGTTCTATGTGTGCAGTTCTCTTTGTCTGAGGACAACACTATATTATCTGAGTTTGTTGATAGAGTAGTGAATGTGATAGCTGACCCTGTCAGCTTAATGCTTTTGATGACCATGAATAGAGAAAATCCTTATGTCCAAGTGGCGACAATCATGCAGACAGGGTTTTATGCAATCTTTGGATAGCTACTGTTGTAGGAAGGTCCAACTAATAATAACCATTCTCGACAAGATCCTTAGAAAGAAAACACATATGTCCTCCATAGGTGTTCCAAGAATTGGTTAATCCTTTTTGACTAGCCTGAGGTATGCATATGATAGGTTGAGCTCTTGATTACACTGGTGATGTAAGCGAGGTTTTCTGTTACTCACTCAGTGATAGAGGCAACAGAAGACACCAAGCTACAATTGCAGGCATATAGGTGTGTAGGATTACAACTGTGTTCTTCTGATGCACAAGGTTCTTGCAGATATTTACATGAGGAATGGTGATTCTTACAAATGCATCCGAGACAAGCTGGAAACTTGTAGTTCACAATCCAATATATTGGTCTAGGGTGCACTATGTAGTCGCAAATTTTGTGCAATATGGAATTCCGCGTACTCTTACTTGACAAGCAGTCTTGAAAGATACGGAACGTGCAGATTTGGTGAGACAATCAAAGTTTTCTATATAGGATCCAAATTCTTCAGCATGTGAGGAAAACCAGTGACAAAAAAAACCAAACTTAGCTCTACTCAAATGTAGCCTAGAACGGATATCATTGAATGGATTGGTAGGCTCAATGAGGTCGGTGGTGAAGAGTACTCACTTTCAAAGGCAGAGTGTTTATTCACAAAATTTGAGAAGAAATTCACTACCATCAACTTGAGTACAACTTTACTTTGTGATCCTATTGTAGACCAACAAAATCAACTTGTTAAACTACTTTTGACGTAAGGTAACCCTTCTTACTATTAGGCACTAGCAATCCAAAGTTTGAGGGTTTACTCATAATCTAACATCTGTTGATTGAATGAGTTCACTTGTCCTTAACTCACAGTGCTATGAGTTGAGTGCATAACACTTTGACTGCTCAAGAATAAGAGACTAGTTCTGGATATCTTTTCTATGGTTCATCCAATGGAGTATCAAACAGGATACTTGATTTCACCTCGACGTACTATGATGGATACTTCAATTGATAGTGTGTCTTCCGTAGCTCTTCACTATTCTGGAACAATGGCTTGCACTATCGGCATGATTGTCCAAGATGGAATTGGTTTCATTACAGCAGGGTCTTGGAGGTGAGATCACCATGAACAGTACCATTTGGTTTATAGGTTTCTTGTATAGCATTGTTCTGGGAGACATAGCCCTCATAAGTGGGTTAACTACTTCTTTATAGCCATGGGACAAACTTGTTAGCATGAAACAACACTTCTGATAGAGATCCATTCGGCTATTTCATGCATCCACTTCTCCATGTTAGACAGACTAACCCAATTAGGAAGTACATTGCTCACATGAGAGAGCGAATGAACAAACTCTTGCATTTCATCAGTAGAGGAAACTGTCTCGTTGTGCAGAACATGATAATGGGTCGGTCTTGTTCTTTCTTGATACAAGAACCAGGTGCACTTCATTGCTTAGCAGAAGATTATTCTTCCTACCATGGCAATTAATCAGTTGTCTCTCAACACTAAAAAGCTCTAAGACTTCAGCTTCTGTAGCAAGTGGTGGCAGTTGATATACATGCACACAGTCGTCATCAAAGTCAGCAGACATGAAGCACATAAGAGAGGATTGATCTTGACATTATGATGGCCAAGCAGATAAGTATTGATCTTTACATAGAAGCTTCTGAACTTGCAGGCGACATATTGGGAAACACATTAGATCTTCCTGATTATTGATTGACTGATACTGGTCCAATCTTAAATGTTCACATGCTCCTTCAATCCAATTGTACTGGCATATGTTGTTTGACCTCTCATTAGATCACAATTGGGTTCTTTGTTTACCACATCTTATAGTCTGTTAATGTTGATGTCAGTGACTTGCTCTTCAAAGGTTATTCTCTTTGCAACTTTGGAAGTAAACTTTGTTACATTGATCCAAAACGTGTTCCTTCTGCCAGAACATCGAAGGATTGATCCGAGAAAAATATTGGAAGATAGATTCGGCAAAGAAATTGAAGATAGAGCTTAGAGAGACATCAAAAGATAGATGTGAAGGTCCACGAAAGATGACGCATTGGTTTAGTTTCATAATGGATTATGGCTAACAATCGCGATACCAACGCGTGCCGAGCAGCACAACTTTGTGTGGGCCTCCCCACAAAGAGGCTCTCGGTTTCGTCGTGGCACCGTCAATCTTTAATCATAACATCACTACCAAACATGACCAATGAGAAATCTCCCGAGCACGGATAGATTGGAAGAATTCCACAAAAGATAACACATCGGTGTAGTTCCTCAATGTGTCATGACCAGCAAATCTCGATATCAGCGCGTGCCGAGCGACACAACCTTGTGGCTATAGTCCACAAGATTTCCTCGGTTTCATCGCAGCATCATCGATCACGGATCATAGCAACATCACTAAACATACAACCAATGATAAAATCACACGTGGCAAGGATAGACTTGATCGAGCAAGGATAACATTGCCCGGAGGGAGGCAAAGAAAACAAGGATGGCGTGCAAGGTTAAGAGCGAACAAGAGCATGAGCTGACAATGGAGACAACATGATTTAGAACATGGATGGATTACCAAAATAGCATGGCATGAGACTTTGCTTCAGTCCCAAGCAGTTTTCACGTGGCTAACATGGAGATTACAAGATCAATGATTTGCAAAGGATTAGATTGAGAAGAAATAATCATGATACAAAGATTTGGTAAACTTGAGACATCCAAGAACCATAGACAACAACAAGATCCATGAACCAAGCAGATATGTCATTCATAGATTTGTTTGATGAAGCAACAACATGATTCACACGATAGAATACAAGGATGATAGGAAATGAGAGATCAACTCGTACCAGAAGATTTCCTTCAAGCAAGCAACGAGGAGACGAGTCCAGATAGATAATGGTACAAGAGAGACAGGTTTAACTTAGCAAGAACAACCAATCATGAGATTCTTTAATTCCACTTGTACACCATGTCCATCAAAAGTTCTTTAGACCATCCATTTGCAATGAGCTTGTGTACCATTGAGTCGCAAGATAAGGCTCAGACAAACCAACATTTCAACCCTTGAGAGAGTTATAGGAAACGACGAGATCATGGAATGGATTCAATGCATGATTTGGAGATTGAGTTGATACGGCCACCCCACGATTCATGAATGAAAAGGTTGGCAAGGTCAAGGTAGGAGGAGAGAGAGGATCTTGCAACATGGATCCTAGTATGAGAAGAAGAGATGTCCAACAAGGAATTGGCATGGGCTTACCAACGAAAACACAATATGGACAAGCTTAACCGAGTAGAAATAGAATGTTCTACCAAGATGGAGATGAATGCAAGAAACTAAGGATGAATTGGATAAAACCATTCAAAGATAGAGATGATTGTAGGGAACAAAGAACAGTTTGAATAAAAGTCATTCAGAGGCATAATTGATTGGGGCATAACCAGATTTCAAAGGAAAAGATTACATGATCCCTTTGAAGAAAGATCAACTGATTAAGATAGCAACTAGGATGAGTAGAGGAGACATCCAAAATAGAATTTTGGGTAAGGATTTAATCAAAAGAGGGTACAGGCATGATTTCAAGGATCTTAGCAAGAGCAATATGACAAAGTTAAGCTAGCACTTGAGAACTTTTAGATGGGTCTGGCAGGTCCAATGAAGGGCCTATAGGCTGGATTGGTTTAGCTTTTGACAAAAATTAGAGTTGAGAATCACTTGCAGAGGCTATTTAAAGGTTTTGCAACTATTTGGTTTTCAAAACAGCAAGGAAGGGAGGTGATCACAAGCACAATCCTAACAAGCCTATTTAGACATAGAATAAGGATAAGAGAAGCATATTTATGCAACAAGCAACAATCACATGATGCAACAAACAGGATGCATGCTCGTCCTGTTCGTTCTCGCTCGATTGCCAACCTGAAGTGGCGATTACGTTCTATGTCGGTGGCATTACATATGTACTCTCTCGGTATATAGCTAGTCGTCTGCTATCATGTACACATTCGAGGTTAGTGTACCTGCAAAAAATTCATTTCATCCCAAACCTAATATGTGTGCATGGCAAAAATAAGCACTTTTGTCGGAATGCTCTCATGTACACACTCCCAGGTACATACAGGCGCACCCACGACCTCATAATAATAATTACACCACACATGGATACCTCTGTAAGTACATATGGTAGCATGTACATACTTTGATATCAAATAAGCACTCCCCTAGATAGACGGTTGTTCGATCATGCTCTCACATCTCACCTTACCTCATCCGAAGTGGCACATCAGCCCATAAGAAGCAATAAGAAACCGCAAGGTAACATATATCCGCGCGAATAAAACCAAATGAACCGCAAGTATAAACATGATGCAATTTTCCCCAAGTTAGTACTTAGTTAAGCCACCTAGTAGTCCTAAATTTAGGGCTTAAGGGAGGATGTCACTAGCATATAATTTTTTTGCAAAATATAATTTTCCAAAACTTTGCAAGATTTTTAGCCAAAAATAGACTTTTCAAAACCAAAATAGGCTTTCAAGAACAAATTTTTGATTTTTACAACCATGTATATGACAGTATTGTACTTAACCTTGCTCCGATGCCAGCTGTAACAGAACCGACCAATTTATAAGAACACAAGTACAAAAGCAATCACCAAAGTGATTTAACCGTCATACTTGAGCCCATATAAACCCTGTAGTCCGCCGAGTATCCCGAAAGACCTCGGTAAATCAACTTAACAAACAAGATCGCATGATTAAGTAAACACCAATCACATACACGGAGCTTTACAGCGGAATAAATTTACAAAGGAGTTCATAATACAATAATACAATAATTTCATCAAGACCGATTTGAAAACAGACTATCTTTGAATGATACATAATCATAAGTTCGAAATACATTGCTTAGTATAGATGACAATCCTTCCATCAAAGCATAGATGAGATAACTTAATATAAGGCCAAGCTCATCGGTGCTTATCCACCCTCATCCGCAGGCATAGACCTTCACCTGCAACATGGTGGGATAAACCCTGAGTATGCGAATGTACTCAGTTAGACTTACCCGTCATAAACCAAAAATAAAATGACACTGAGAGGAATGCAAGGCTTTATTTGGTGGAGCTGGCTAACAGCAGTTTGCATAAAAAGTTTAAGGTTCATCATGTATATTTACACCGGTTTTATCATCAATTTGATCAGCTTGCATTATTAATACCTGTCTAGGTGAATGCCTATTCAACTAGATTATAACATCACATTAGTATGGAGCCAGGATTTAGTAATTATCTTACTTAGATTCGTTGTGTAGCACAATCAACTCCTGCGACTAATCAAGCAATGATCATATTCATGTCCAGCTCATAAGTTGCCAATCAGCCTTTTCAACCATGCACATCCATTCATCAATGAGTTTGGAGTACACCGTGCCACTACTCATGTCAAGTTCTCACTAACAGGGAGAGACCGCGATTCGAATCGAATTACTATCCAGCTGTAGTAAATACCAAACGTTCGCCTTGCACCTGCCTCTAGAAAAGCAGTATCGGGCGATCTTTCGAACAGTTCAGGTAAAAAGTAGTCAACGGGTCCGTCCCGGCGCCGTACACAAGGGATTCAACGGTTAATTACGCACCATGGTTAAGTTTCACAGTGGCCATTTGTTCAAGAACTGGTCAAGGTAAGAATACCCATCATTATCTTGCGAATGACAGGGGATCATTTGACTTCTACCGCCTAAGCAGGGCTAAGCATAGTTTTGATCCTAGACCTAAATAGAAGATCAGGTACATTTGTATATCAAGGAAGGGATATGTAGTAGTAAGGGGTTTCCAAGCAACTCCTATCAATTAATGCAGCATAACATAAGAATAAAGACTCAAATAATTATTTATAAAATATGGGAGGCTTAGAATGCTGCGGGGCTTGCCTGGAATCCAACACTAAGCCAGTGTTTGTTAGATGACACTCGCTCGACGAGCATCTCTCATCCAATCACTCGATTAGTCCTTCCATCTTCATGATCAGTCCACCACACCATCTTGTGGTTAAGTCCAATATCATGTCCTTCACGTCCACGTGTTCCTCATCTAGCGTACCTAAATGAGATATACGATGCATATGTATGAATAAAAGAAAGTGGTATAGGACATGTCAATCTACTAACACTGAACCAAGAGCTAATAATCACATCAAGTAAAGCAAAGTGAAAGCAATCACGCGCACGTGCAGTTCATGGATAGCAGGACAGCAAGCAGAAGATTTAACTATAACTCAAGCTAAACACATCTAACATGAATAATCTAAAACTCTTTAGAAAGGTATTGAAATTGTATATAACTTTGTTATTATCATCCATATCTAAACCAAAGGTTATCTAAGTCAAATAATCACAAACAAGCAGGTCTGTTCAATTATGGACAAAAAAGCTGACAGTAGCTTCGGAGAAGCATAACTGCAGTTCTACCAATTCAACAAGCATGATTCTAAACTTTCTGGAAAGCATACTAAATTATCTAAAACTTTACTATTATCATCTATAGGTAATTCAACATTTAACAAGGGCAAACCATACCAAAGGGATACCTCTGTCCAGATTTGAACAGATTATGTCCCCTCACTTCAAACAAACATAACTGGAGATTTATACCACCAAAAGAGGTGATCCTAGATATTTTGGAAAGAATAGGAAATATACTACAACTCTTCTATTATCTCCAAGAGGTGATTCAAATCATAGCTTAATCAAACAAGGTAAACATTCAGATATGCACAGAAAACAATCAAAACCTGACAGTAGGCTTCTAAAATCTATAACTCCTAAACTATCAGGCTTAAGACCATGAAATTTTAGAACAAGTTAGACATAGAAGTTAGCTACAACTTTTGTATAGAACACATTTACATGCAACATCATTTTTATGAAGAAAACACCTCAACAACAGGGACTGCTCCTGCGCCATTTTCAACAGAAATATAATATGAAGAAAACACCACAACAACAGGGACTGCTCCTGCAGCCATTTTCAGCAGAAATATAATTAAGTTGTTTACTTATTTTCTAATCAAGAATACATATAGATGAGCTATGGACATAGCTCCAACCATCATAACATACCACACAACACAAAAATCAAGTAAATACATAACAAGCATCACAAGGAACATGCATATATTCATTTGTCCCTAATTGTTCACTAATTATTGCATAAAAAGCCTATTATTTAATTATTTAACATATATGGTAAACATCTCAAATGGAGCTGCTATTTTTATGAGAGCTAATTAAATACCATTCTTGACCAATGTACAAATTTCACAAGCTCAGGTATTATAATTTAATTACTACAAAATAAACAAGTTTATAATGTAACAATGCATCGGAAAGCAAGATAAATGTGAAACTCAACATTTTCTGAAATAACATGGTCATATTATTGATTATTAGGCTAACACAACATCATGTAAAGGCAGTAGAACACCATTTCCCATTTTTACATCTATATATTATTTATAATGCATTTAAATATACTTATTTGGCATCAAACAAGATAAATATATAACTCAGGGATGCTTACACAATAAATCATGATATTTTAACTAGGCATCAAAAATCATACAGAGAAGCTACCAGTAAATTTTCATGCCAATTGGAGCCATACGGATCCAGATACAAAAATAACAAGCAAATCAGCCATTCATTTCCTATTTAACAAAATTAAAGTAAAACACCTTTAAAACAGTAAACAACCAACATGTTTTATATTCCTAATAGTTAGTGCATGTCACGAGAAGACTAACAAAATTAGAATCACTATTTTTTCATTCCTAAAACTCGAGATATAAATGAAAGCAAGTTAAATTCATTTCCAAACCACTTTCTAAGAATGAATTTTACAGCATAAAATGCAAATAACATAGCACATATTATGGATCTAACATGCAGAGCACTTAACAAACAATCCAACAAAACAACTCACTAATTTAGGAGATACCAAACTAGAGATATGAATTTTTCAAGAAAATACGAAATCTGAACAAATGAGGTAGAAATGAGCTCCTGCGGGTCCCACTTGTCAGCCACAGAGGGAGAGGGATACAGGGGACGTCGTCTTCTTCCTTGGTTCAGAACGCAGAGGAGGGAATGGAGGGGCGATGCCGAGCTCGGCTTGCCGGCTGCCAGCGACGGCCAAGGGCTACGCGAGCCTGGCAGTGGCCAGCTGCAGCCGCATCCGTCCCCAGCCCGACCAGCACCTGCCGGCCATGGCTGTCTGGCCGAGGCCAGACAGCGACGCAGGACGACGGCGACCGGCGACGACATGGCGCAGGGGTGAAACTGGCGATTCAAGGGGCCCTGGAGATGCAGCACGAGATGGGGATGAAGATGGCGATACTAACTCGACCGGAGGGAGGACTAGGAGTAGCAGCACAGCACAGAGCTCAGCCCAGCCATGGCCATGGCGGCCGTGCCATCCGGCTGCGCGAGCAGAGCGAGGAGGAAGTGGGAAGGCGAGAGGGTGGATGAGAAATGAGAGAGGGCGAGCAGGAGGGTGCTCGAGAGCTTCTCCACTCTGGACAGAGGGCGAGAAGGGAGGTGGGAGCCGGTGATAATGGTGGGGCGAAGCTCTGGACACGAGCAGCACGTGTCCATCTTTGCAGCATTTCGACGAACACGTGGCGTGCGCTGTCGGTCGAATTTGGGCGGTGGATTCCAGCATATTCCGAGCAGATTCGGTCCATGACGCCAAAACAAAAATCGTTCACCTCGTGATGCTCTTCCATTTACATTTAGAGGTCAGGGCTAGAATAGCTATGGTTGTAGAGATAATTAGGCTCAAATTTGATGCTGTCAGCGGCTTAAACACGATCGATAAGGGATTCTTTTTACCAAAGTTTCTTAAAAATTTTTGTTTGTTTTGTCTTCCTAGAGATTGACGTGCTCGGCAATTTTCAAGATTTAAATAAGATCAATTTCAAACATCCAATAACTTTCGACAAAGTATCATAGATTAGTTGGGATAGCATTTTTTACACAAGGATTTTATAGTGAAGATTGTAATTGTGATTGGTTATCTTTTCAGTCTTCTAGTTCCGGAGATTCATCTCTTCCTTTTTCGGAAGATTTTTTCGGGCGAAGGTTAACGAGATTTTGGATAAAGACGTCGATGATTTGATTAGCAGGGCTGCAAGTGTTGTAGCTTTGGAGGATCCTTAGTTTTCCTCCACTTTATTTTTGTATGAGGCCTATATTTTATGAATTGTATTTTGTTCGTTGTATCTTTCACATTTTTTATCTGGAGATGACTCCGCGGAGACTTATTTGGTTTTGGAAATAAGTTTCTTGAATGGAAAAAACGTCGTTCCCCTTCTTTTAAAGCGAAGTCGACGCGGAGATTTATCTCTTTTTAGGAATAAGTTTTTGAATGGAAAAAACATCATCCCCCTTCTTTTAAAGCGAAGTTGACACGGAGACTTATCTCTTTTTAGAAATAAATTTTTGAATGGAAAAAACGTCGTCCTCCTTCTTTTAAAGCGAAGTCGACGCGGAGACTTATCTCTTTTTAGAAATAAGTTTTTGAATGAAAAAACGCCGTCCCCCTTCTTTTAAAGCGAAGTCGACGCGGAGACTTATCTCTTTTTAGAAATAAGTTTTTGAATGGAAAAAACGCCGTCCCCCTTCTTTTAAAGCAAAGTTGACGGGGAGACTTATTTCTTTTTAGAAATAAGTATCTTGCTGGTCGCCTTGGCGAAGTAAACTTTTGCTTATCCCTTGGGATAACTTGATTTTCACTTTTTGTGAATCTTTTGCTGATCGCCTTGGCGAAGTCAGCCTCCGCTTATCTTTGGATAGCTTGTTTTTCACTTTTTGTGAATCTTTTGTTGATCGCCTTGGCGAAGTCAGACTCCACTTATCCCTTGGGATAGCTTTGATTTTCACTTTTTGTGAATCTTTTGCTGATCGCCTTGGCGAAGTCAGCCTTCGCTTAGCCCTTGGGATAGCTTTTGATTTCACTTTTGTGGAACTTTTACTGATTGCTTTTGGCGAAGTCAATCTTAACGTATGTTTTTTCTAGGTAATTGTTGAATGTTGGGAGTGTTCCAATATTTAATGATACCTGAATATACTCTTATTTTATTTGCCGATGCAGATGTGATCTTGTCCAAATCTTCGGCTAATTAGGGAAAATGGTAGCTTCTCATTTATATGATATGAGACTTACACAGATAGAGACTGCCTCGTTAAAAAATGACTCCCCCTGTGTAGGGTTTTCCCCTGAGTGGAAAAAGAGTGTAGCTCGTTTTACATTTATTGAATAGTAAACAACATTAATAGGAAAAAAGAAAAGAAAGTGAAAAACTCTTCTAGGGGTAGTACTTGCGAAGCTCTTCAGCGTTCCACGTATGGTTTAGCTCATTGCCTTTCATGTCTGCCAGATGAAAAGATCCTGGCATGTGGCTTTTTGTGACCAAATATGGGCCTTCCCATTTTTGCTGAAACTTGCGCACAGTGTCTTCATTTCTTTTCCTCTTCAACACAAAGTCTCCAGGGCAGATCTTGATTAGTTTCACTTTCTTGTTGTACCACTTTCTCATTTCATTTTCATATTTTGAAAGATTCTGTACTGCATGTAACCTTTCTTCTTCGAGGAGATCTTTGATTGTTGTTAAATCTTCTTCCTGTATGGCTTAAACATTTGTTCTTGGTCCTTGAAACTTGATCTCTTTTGGAGTCATTGCTTCTTCTCCATATAATAATCTGAATGGGGTAAAACCTGTTGATCTTGAGATGCTTGTGTTGTGAGTCCAAATTACTTTTGGTAATTCATCAACCCATTTTCCTTTGGCTAATCCTATGAGGCATTTTGAGATTCCAGTGCATATAATTTCGTTTACTCTTCAACAGCTCCATTTGACTTTGGATGTCTGATTGATGCGAAGCATAGTTCAATCCCCAAGTATTGGCAGTAAGATTTAAAGTCTTCACTGTCGAATTGTGTTCCATTATCGACAGCTAAGTGTCTTGGAACTCCAAATCGACAGATTATATTTTGCCATAAGAATTTCTTCATGGTGAAAGAAGACATGTTGGCTATTGGTTTGGTTTCGATCCATTTTGTGAAATATTCGACTGCCACTACTGCGTATTGCAAGTTGCCTTGGGCTGCTGGTAATTTTCCAATTATGTCTATCCTCCATCTTGCGAGCGGCCAAGTTGGTTCAATGGTTTTGAGATTTGTTGCTGGGGCACTTGACTTGTTTGTTGATATTTGACAGTTATGGCAAGTTTTGACAATCTCCTTACTATCGTTTTGTGCTGAGGGCCAATAAAATCCTTGGCGAAATGCTATGTCAGCGATGCTTCTTGGTCCTTGATGAGTTCCACATATTCCATCGTGGATTTCTTGCAATAGGGTTATACCTTCCTCTTTTGATATGCACTTTTGCAGTGGTTGACATAATCCTTGTTTGTATAATTGATTGTTGAGGATTAAGTAGTTTCTTGTCTTGTGCTTCATTCTGATGTCATCTAGTTCATTTTCTGGTTCGTAATGACTGCGAAGGTAAGCCATGATGGGTGCCCTCTAGTCTTCGCTTTCTATTAAGTGAACTTGTCTTGGTGGTTCTAGTTTTGATTTGATCGAAGCTTGATTTAGAACTTGATAGAAGACATCCTGTGGTAAAGTTGTCTTTTGTGCTGCTACTTTTGCTAATTCGTCTGCTTCCGAGTTGTCGTTTCTTGAAATGTTCTTGACTGTGAATCTTTCAAAGTATTTCTCCTGATTTCTTAGGAATTGGAGATATTTGGCTAGTTCTGGATCTCTTGCTTTTTAGTTATTTTCTATACGACCAGCAACAATCTGCGAATCAGTTTTGATTATGAGCTTTCTGATTCCTAGTGCTTTTGCTTTTTGAAGTCCTAGGAGGACAGCTTCATATTTGGCGATATTATTTGTCGACTAGAATTCAAGTCTGGCTGCATATCTGATTTTTATTCCTGAAGGCAAAGTTATGATGGTTGTTGTGCCTGTACCTGCGAAGCCCCAAGCCCCATCACAACATATTGTCCATTCTGGGTCTTGTTGGACTTCGGTTGTCTTTTCTGTAGGTGTCCATTCTGCTACGAAGTCGGCTAGGACCTGAGATTTTATGGCCGTTCTTTTTTCAAATTTGATGAAATATTGAGAGAGCTCTGCTGCCCATTTGCCAAGTCTTCCTGATGTTTTTGAGCTTTGTAGAACTTCTTTGAGTGGATGGGTTGTGGGTGTTCTAATTTTGTGTGCTTGAAAATAGTGTTTTAACTTTCTTGCTGCTGTTAATATTGCATAAGTTATTTTCTCTATTTCTAAGTAATACTTCTTCGCTCAGAAAGGGCTTCTGATACAAAGTAAACTAGAAACTGTTTCTTAGAATGATCAGTTTCTTTTTCTTCCACTAAGACTGCGCTTACAGCACTTTCTGTTGCTGAGACATAGAGTAGCAGATCAGCCCCTGATGTTGGATTTGTTAGGGTAGTGGGGTTGGAGAGGTATCTTTTTATTTCTTCGAATGCGTTTTGTTGCGAAGGTCCCCATTCGAAGTGCTTTGCTCCTTTGAGTGTTTTGAAAATTGGTAGGCTTCGCTCTGCTGATTTTGATATGAATTTGTTTAGTGCAGCTTTTTGGGGCAGCCATATTTAGGATTGCTTGGACTTTATCTGGGTTTGGATCTATTCCTTTTGCTGACACTATGTAGCCTAGGATTTTTTTCCTTTGTATTCCGAAGGTGCATTTTTCTGGATTCAGCTTTAAATTTGCCTTTCTCATGTTCAAGAATGTTTGTTGTAGGTCTTTGATGTTATCCGTTCTTTTCCTTCTTTTTACAACGATGTCATCGACGTAAGTGAGCAGATTGTCTACGATTTGATCTTTGAAGACATGAGAAGTCATTCTTACGAAAAGTTGTTCCAGCATTGCGGAGCCCTTCTGGCATCCTTTCAAAACAATAAGTTCCGAACGGAGTGATAAAACTTGTGAATTCTTCATCTTATTTTTTCATTCAAATTTGATGATATCCAGAGAAGCAATCCAAAAAATTCATCATTTCACTGCCTGCAATTTTATCTATTAGAGTGTCTATTCTTGGAAGAGGAAAGTTATCTTTGGGACAGGCTTTGTTGAGGTCTGTGAAGTCTATGCACATTCTCCATTTTCCGTTTTTCTTTTGAACCATGACTATGTTTGCTAGCCAAGTTGTGAACTGTACTTCTCTTATGACCTTTGCGTCGAGGAGTCTTTGAACTTCAGCTTTTGCAGCTATTGTCCTTTCTTCTATTATTTTCCTTAGCCTTTGCTTCTTTGGTTTGAAGGTTGCATCAATGTTTAACTTGTGTTCAATGATGTCTCTGCTGACTCCCTCCAAATCATTGGATGACCAGGCGAAGATGCCTTTGTTTCTATGAAGAAATTGAATTAGCTCTTCTTCTTCTTCTAGACTTAGATGTGCCCCGATGACTACTTGCTTTTCGGGGCCAAGAGGGTCTATTGCCTTTGGTTGCGGCTTCGTGTTTTCTATCTCTTTTTCTTCTTCTTCATCTTCTGAGATAATGTAAATGTTCTTTTGTCCTAGAACAGAATCTCTTTCTATGTTCCTTGCTTCTGTTTGATCCCCGTATACTGTGATTATTCCATTGATAGCGGGCATTTTCATGCAAAGGTAAGAGTAGCTTATGACTTCTTCGAAGGCATTTAAGGTTCCTCTTCCGAAGATTGCATTATATGAATAATGCGTTTTGACAACGTTGAAGACTATTTGTTCTGTTCTTGCATTATTTACTGTCATAAATGATACTGGTAAAATGATTCTACCAATTGAGTGGATTTTCTTTCCTCCAAAGCCATATAAAGGATTTTCAGCTCTTTGCAAGTATCTGCGATCTATCTTCATTGCATCGAGAGTTGAAGTGAATATGATATATGCGGAGTTTCCTCCGTCAATCAAGATCTTAGACACAGTCCACCTGTCGATGTTGGCTTCGATTACCATTGCGTCCATGTGAGGGAAACCTTTTAGCTTGAGGTCGTCTTCGGAAAAAGTTATGGGTAAGTGTGACCATCTTGTTTTTTTGAATGGTCCTTCCATTGAGATTGAATTTACTCTTCTGAAGTAATTCTTTCTTTGAGTTCTATTTTCGTGTTATCGTTACGATTCTTCCTCTACTAGGTATCACTGAATTGTTGGCTATGGAAAGTGACGGGGATTGAGTTTCCTGCCTGTTCTGGTTGTTTGTTTGAGTGTTGTTTGCTACTGAAGCTTCCGGTTGATGATTTTGGATTGCACTTTGCTGGTAAACTTTCCATTGATTTTGTGGAGGATGGAGCATTGTCATTGGTTCAATGTTGAATGCACTGGGCGGAGCCAGGATCATTGCCTGTCCGTAGTGAATTGGGTAGTAACTTTGATGGTGAGAAGCTGACTCCACATGGTTGACATGTTTTGTTTGCTGATTTGACTTGGTTTCCTCTTGTAATTCTTCGATCTTTTTTACTCTAGGACACATTTTGGAAGTGTGGCCAGCTCCTTTATCATGGACGATACAGAACATATCTTCGAGTCTGAGAGGTCTTCTTTCATTAACCTTGCCACCCCTTTGGTGTCCTCTGTTGTTGGGTCCTTCCCTTTCGAATGTTCTTTCCTTTTGATTGCTCTTTTCTTGGAAATTACTTTCCGCAGTTGCATTTTCATTATCAATTTGATTGACTTGAAAGGTTGTTGGTGGTCTTCGCATGAAGTTGCTTTGTCTCTGCAGATGAGAAGTGTTTTTTGACTGAGTTCTAAAATTGTTTTCTCTTCGACTCTTTTCCTGTGATCATTATTTGATTTGCAAAATTTTTGCATGACTTCGTAAAGTTCTGCAATTGAAGCTGGAGGTTCTCGAACGAAGTGTGAAGCACACTGTCCATGTGAAGCCCCTTTATTGCCGCTATTCTGACGACTTCATCGGGTACATTTGGTACTTGAGCCTTTGTTTGAAGGAATCTTCGAAAGTATTGACTTAAGAGTTCTTTTGCTTGCTGTTTGCAGCTGAAGAGGTCTTGTATGGTGAGTCTGGTTGGTTGAAAACCTTAGAAGTCTACTAGTAGACTTGTTTTGAGTTGTTCCCAAGAATGAATTGAGTGTGGACGCAGCAAAATGTACCACTGTTGTGCCAGTCCTTTGACGGTCATGACCGAAGATTTTGCTAGGGTGGTTTCATCTCCACCGCCTGCTATGACTGCGGCTTCGTAGCTCATCAGAAATTGCCTAGGATTGGAGTCGCCTTCGAAGGATGGAAGCATGTTGAATTTGTACCCCAGAGGCCATTGAGCGAACTGCAAGTTTGTAGACAATGGGGATTTTTGGTCAACTGCTATGAATGATCTTTGAGGGTTCTTTTCTTGAGTAATTTTTGCTGCTGATCCTGGTTCATCAATGTTGATAACCTCGTGACTCGCACTGTGCAGCTCGTCATTGAGCTGTTTGAGAGTTTCCTCTGCCTCTTTTATTCTTTGCTGGAGGGATTTTTCTCGTGTTCTGTCTCGACATCTTCAAGTTCTTTCCTTTTCTGTAGAACCTGCTCTTCGAGTTCACTTAGTCTTCGCTCTTCTTCTGAAGATTCTTATTCTTGAGGAGTTCTCTCTTCATTTTCGAGCCTTTTGTCTTCGCCTGCTGGGGAAGATCTTCGCTCGGGTTCGCCTTTTTTTTGCTAGCTTTCGCCATCGTGGCCAAAGGTTACTTCGAGCACACACAAACGGTGGGCGTCAGATGTTGGGTACGAATTAACAATCAAATAGAGATAATAGTGACGTGGCCAAAAGCCACTGTACATATCAGAGGGGATATTTATAGGGGTCCGGTCTCCGCTATCCTGTTTTAAAAGACCGTTTTACCCCTCTGCGACTCTTACAATTTTAATGTTTACATACGGAGCGAAATCGTCTTTTGCATCTCGCCAAGCTAATACAACACAACACTCGCTCTCTCAATTATTCTATTGGACTTCTTTAGCTCGGCTTCACTCCTCTAGCGAAGGTTCCTTGGATCTTCTACTTTGTCCTTATGTCTTTTTGGCTGTCTTCGCCTATCTTCTTTTCCCCCATATGCGGAGCCGACTTCGCTCTTGAATCTTAGAAGCCAAAGTTGGTTGAAGTCAGTCGGAGCTGAACGAAGCCGAAGTTCGGGGCTGAGTTTTGGTTTGAAGTTAAAATCCCCAACAAATAACATACGTCCTTCCATTAACTTCTATCCTTTTAATTACAAGATCTTCATACTTACTTTTGTTCTAAATTCTTGGCAGCTCTATCGGCAATGTGGCGGTATCATCTAGTACTCCCTCTGTTTTATAATTTATGAGTCGTTTGATTTTTTAACTTTAAGTTTAATCACTTATCTTATTCAAAAATTTATATAAAATATTTTTTTTTTTATAACCTACTTTACTAATAAAAGTTCTTAAAAATAAGTTAAATTTAACTCCTTTTTGCGTAAATTTTTTTTAACAAGATGAATTATCGGATTGAACGGATTAAGTACTTTATTCCCACACTCCAAATCCCTCCAATGAAACGCTTCACCAAAAGTCCTCACGCCCGCCTTTCAGCCACAACCCACAAACGCGCCATATCCACCCACCTACCCACCACCTTTTTGCCGCTCAAAGAAACCATGTCACTGGCGGCGGCAGCCGCCCCCGCCGCCGCCGCGGCATCATCCACGCTGCTGCGGGCAAGCAACTTCTCTGTCGCGCGCCCCGTCCCTGTGACCCCCGGTCAGCCGCTCATCCCAAACGGCGTTCCCTGTTGCATCCGCACCGTGAGTGGGCGGAGAGCAGCGGTCGTGCGCGCGGCAGCGGCAAGCGATGTGGGCACGCCGGCCGGTGCCCTTCCGGCGGCGCTCTTGTTCGATTGCGATGGCGTGCTTGTGGACACTGAGAAGGACGGCCACCGCATCTCCTTCAACGAAACCTTCGCCGAGGTCAGGTTCCCTCCATCGATACTCCCGTTCATCTCCATTTTCTTGATGCGGCTGCTCCTCCGACGTTAATCTTTTCTGCGGATCCTGTGCTCCTAGTAATTTAAACCGGTGGCTCACGGAACATTCTTGTTGTCTTCAGACAAATCTCTCCTGCAACGCTGTTCACCGCTGATGACTGACTGATACCATGCCTTCAGAATATGTATCTGATAATTTATTTTTTTTCGAGAACAGGAGGGGCTTGGGCCCTACTGCAATTTATTGACAGGGCAAAACAAATCAAGACAAAAGGCTTATTTTTATTAGTAATATGGGACATCGGTTCATTTTCTTTCAACAAAGCAGGGTTTTGGTTAATTAGTCTTACCTGCTACCGTTGGAAGATGACAAGCTCATTAATGCTATGAAGCTTAAGTTTGTTATAACTAAAAATACGAGGGTTTTTTATTGTAAAAAGAGTGAAATTTTTTCCCTTAAGCCTCTATAGCCGGTGTTCAGTTAACCGGAAGTATTATTTTCTTGTACTAAAGGAGATGGGGCAAAGATTAAAGCCATCTCTGCCTTTTAGTTTTGGCATTGGGCACGTGCAGCAACCCATAAAACTAAGCCTATATATGGGTTCGTGGTCGCCCGCTTTCATCCTTAACGAGAGATAGGCTAGCTTATCAAGGACATTTTGTAGTAAATGGCTCTTTCTCTAAGCTGTTTGTTCATTTAAGAACTGCATTACATGGAGGAGCCCCTTTGCCTTTATGTAGTTTCTTCACGTCCTTACCTCGAGCCATATTACATAATGTATAGTTGGACTTTTTAGTTAAATGATCATCATTTCACACAAGTTGTTGAGATGATACATAGCAGTTAATTGAAATGGTGAATCACATAAATAATTGGAAATTGTTAGCACTTTGATGGGACTGCTTGGATAGATGTATCCTGCATAAAAAATTAAACATGGGTATGATCAAAAGGCTTATATTGACTGATAATGTGGTTTAATGAGAAGGTTTTCTCGACTGTACTCGATATTAAAGGGTAAAAGGACTAATGCACATTCTTGGTGGATCATTGATTAAATCTAAGAGATGCCATGACATTACAAAAATTAAATTTAAGAGATGTCATTAAAAGAACTAAAGCTACCAATTCTTGTTCTTCCAAAGTCTGTGTGATCATGTTTGTTGATATTTACAGAGGGAGTTAGGTGTGACCTGGGATGTTGAACTGTATGGAGAATTGCTCAAGATAGGTGGTGGAAAGGAAAGGTCAGTCTTTTATTTACTCTTCTCATTTTATTATCATTTAGCTTTTGAAATTATCTTAGTGTCCACGAGAAACATTTGCATTACATGTGACACTAAGAAATTAAGGTGATAGCACTTTAGTTTGGTTTTTAACATTTCTTCGCATCTGTTTTATCTCACTCATATTTGGTCCCCGTATGAGTGAGGTTCATGTTGGGGACCACCCTTTCTCTTTAATACAATGAAACACAGCTCTCCCGTGTTTTCAAAAAAAAAAAACATGATACAGTAAAAAGACAGAACCCTAGATAACTAATTTGAATGGGAAAACCATAAACATAAACTCTCTGGATGAGACACATATCCAATTGAGAATTCTCTTAGCACATAAACATAAACAGATGTGTATGTTAACATCAATTGTTCATGTAACGAATTTTCACTTTATTCAGTTTGTTATTGATTACCAGATTTTTAAATATTACAAATACTCAACTAGCATGTAGTGATCAGTCCATGGTTTCAAAAACTCTCTCACCATTTTCGATCTCTAGTGTAAATTTAACGAAATGTTGCTCCTAGGGACTGTTCAGCCAATGTGTTTATTATCCAATGACAAGAGCAAAATGCAGGTGATTAATTGTTAAAATATTATGAAAGTGTCTCCACAAAAATATGTTCATCTTATTTGAAAACTTCTAGCAGTGACCGACAATAATAAAGAATTCCATACAAACACACCACTCTATTTTATCTTTTAATTGACCTAATAGAAAAATTGATATATAAAGTTTAATTATCAATCTGTAACTGTGAATAAATCTTTTGCTTTTAAAAGGAAGAAACTAAATTGCAAAAGAAAAATATTTAAATAGGATATAGGATGACTGATTGGCCAATGTGTCATCAAACTAAACAATTATTCATATTTCACTTGGTATTAGGTTTTTTCCCTTTCTGATTTTTGGTGTTGGTTTTTTCCTGCTAGGTTCTTTCTTACAAACATGGCTGTACTTTGGGTTTCTTAAACACTTTTCTTCTTAATGTATTGATACACAGCTCTCCTGCATGTTCGACAAAAAAAAAAAATCATATTTCAAGGTCTACTAGACTTGAAATAATTATTATATATTAGTCATTGATCTTTTATTCAATTGTAAGTATTTGTTTTCAGGATGACAGCTTACTTCAACCAGACAGGATGGCCAGCTAAAGCACCAAAGACTGATGAGGAAAGAAAGGAGTTCGTTGCTTCTCTTCACAAGAGGAAAACAGAATTATTCATGGCCCTAATTGAGAAAAAGTTACTTCCTCTCCGTCCAGGTGTTCAAAGGTCAATATTTCCAACAATTTGTTGGCCTTATAATTTAACTATAGTTTAAATGAACCTATAAGTTGTGACATTCAGAAATATTTCTTGCTGCTTGAACACACGTGATTTGAAATTCTGCCATACAACATAATGGAGTAATTAAAATGTTTATGTGAGTCGTAACAACAAAATGATAGTCTTTATGTCAAAGATTTAAATTTAATGTAGTAACATGCAGCATTAATCGAAGAGATACAAAAATGCATGGAAATTTCTATTTTTTCTAACACTAGATATCATGTTCCTCTACCACCTTATACAATTCGAACTTAAAACTCAAATTGTACAGAAAACAAATCTTACTAGGGGATAGATTGAACAAACTGATATACTTTGGAGTAAATTTTACTGAACTGTTTTTGTGGTCAAGCATACAAAGTGGACTTTTAGTTATAGTAAAATATATATTTTTTATCTTACTTTGTATTCGACTATGTACGATCATGACCAAAAGAATATGAATGTTAAAACTCTATGGTATGGTCAAGGCATTTATACTTCGGGAAACTTTATTTCTCTCTTCAATGATTTACAACCTATTTACACTATCAATCTATAAGGGCAAAAGTATAAGAACTGAGGTGAAACTGCTTTGAATCAGTGAAATTGCAAACTTAAGAACTTCGTGTCTTTTGTTGAAGTTCATGGTAGATGCACTAGAGCATACCATGGAAACCCAAATCTGGACCAGCTAGCTTCATGATAACAAAAGCTAAAACCATTAAGCTAGTCAACTACCTGCTAGATTATTTTTCAACTTTACAGGTTAATCGATGAAGCTTTAGGAAAGGCAGTTAAAGTTGCAGTGTGCAGTACATCAAATGAGAAAGCTGTAAGTAATTAAGGATTTTCCACATGCAACTGCTTTTACTAGCTATATGCAGTTAGAGTTACTATAGATATCTCCACATCTAGAATAACAGTTTCTGTCAACTTTTATCCTGCGGAAAATTTTTGGTTGGTGAAATGTTTGAAGTTATGACAAATTCATTTGATCAGTTAGCAGGACACCTAACTGAAATAACAAAACTAAAACAATGAAAAGGAATGTTGAAATTTAGCTGATGTTTCCAACCCAATACTTCTCATTCTAGATCCTTACCTTTCCTTGGCACTAGATCTATAAATTTCCATATATCATCCCTACTTAGCAAAAGCCTTTTGCCAATTCGGTTCAAGTGAAATTTTTTCTCTAATAATATTTGCTTTTTTCCCTGCGGTATATAAAATAAGTTGCTTTTTTCTAACTTGAATATAAAAATCTAAGAACATAAATAAGCTGTCTAATGTAAATTTAGCAGCGTTATAAGATGTCACTATCATTTCTACTATTCAAGACTTACTATTTGTCAGTTTAGGTCTCACTATCATTTTTACCAGACCAAGATTTACATTCTCTTGACATCCAATCACCTATGATAAAGAAACATATTTATACAATTAAATCAGGTCAAATTGTAGCTTTTTTCCCTGTTTACAGGTTTCAGCAATAGTGTCATACTTATTGGGGCCTGATAGAGCTGAAAAGATTACCATATTTGCTGGAGATGTGGTTCCATGCAAAAAACCTGACCCAGTAAGTTGATTTCACTGTTTAATGTACTCTAAAACATTAGTTCATATTTACCTGTTAATTTTTTTTGAATAAGATTTTTTGCAAAATGTAAATAGACTATGATAACGTCTTGTGACTTAGGCTCAGTGCCACGAAAGGTCCTTGATACGGTACCATATTACACTATGCATGTGGCAGCCCAAGATTAGCTATATGTGTTTATGACAAAAATATAACCTTTCTCATGTGGCTATTTACCTAACATACAATTTGTGTATTACACTTGGGTAAAATCCTTTATCGATCAGATATTATGTGTTTTTTATGGTTCTTTTCAGGCAATCTACATATTAGCAGCAACTACACTCGGAGTTGATCCACAAAGGTACTGAATAATACGTTTGGACAATTTTTGTACAAATTCTATCTATTACTTTCACAAATCATTGCAAGGTATGTGGTAACTTTTTAGCTTTGCTATATTTAAGCAGCTTATAATAACTTGGCTTACTTGGGCATCTAGCGCCAAACTGCATTATTCTTTATCAACGTACTTCTACACTTTTTGAATTTACTCGATCTATCATTGCACTCTACATGAAAGTAAATATTGCACTCTACATGAAAGTAAATATTGCATTCTACATGAAAATAAATGTTAGGATGGTCCCATAATCATTGATATCTTTTATCTTTTTTCCTAATCATGCTTCTTTTATATGCAGCTGTGTTGTTGTTGAAGACAGTACTATAGGGCTCGCAGCGGCAAAAGCTGCTGGCATGAAGTGTATCATAACAAAAAGCGGGTACAAATTTTCTTCTTCGAAACATTTCAACCGGCATAGTTTATAACTTGACAACAATTCGTAGACTATTCTATTGAAGGTGTTGATCTGACTTGTATATGAGATGGAATCCAAAATTCACGTAGTCTTTGTGTAGTATACTGGAGTTGTAATCGATATAATATTGTAGCATGCAATGTGTTGCATATTAGATAGATATCTAATCTGACGGATGTAAAGTGTTTTTTGCTCGATATTTGTGCCAATATTAACCACATGTCAGTTTAGTTATCAAATTTTAGATTCATATATTTTGTCTATTTCAGAAAAAAGTCTTATTTATCTAAATTATCATTTTTTTACTTGTGATGAGAATAAAGCACATCTTGTTAATTTTTCAGAATACAATTTTGATGCTTATTTTGTAATCAGATGTACCATAAATATGTTTTTCAGGTACACTGCAGAAGAGGACTTTGAGAAAGCCGATGCTGTGTTCGATTGCATTGGTGACCCACCAGAAGTGCGCTTCGACTTGGATTTCTGCGCCAACTTACTCCAGAAACAATATGTAAGCTGAAAGAGCGCAAGTGATATGCTTGTAAAGGAATTCAAGTGTAAAAAGTAAGAAACATAAGTTGTACAAGTAATTCTTCATTTGATGAACTGAAGAATGGACTTGTTCATTCCAAAAGGTGCACCTATTCTGCATAGTTATGAATCCATTCCCCGCTGCTCTAGTTTGGATAAAGGGCAATACTAGGGTACTCCCGTTACCTCATAAGGGGTAAGAACTTCGATAAATCTGAAGCATTGAATTATAGGAGACATAACAAAATTTAATTTAATCAGTGTCAACGGATCACCTCATGTTGACCATCCCAACGCACCTCACACATCACCTTAATCATGTTGATCACAATAAGACCTCAAAGTTAGATATAACAGGGTATGCAAATTAGGTCAATAAGGAAGATGTCGGGATTTTGAAGATGTTTTTCCTATTTAAAAATAAAAAACATAAATAAATATTTCTCTTACCTCATAGGGTTTTTTTTTTTTTTTACAACCAAACGGTAATTCTTTGTTGCCCAAAAATGGTTACATCATTTAATAGCAGATCTACAATAAAACTAGGGGGGTATTTGTTTCAAATACAATATTTTTTTGAAATCATAGCCTACCTTACTAGTTCATGAGCCACTTGGTTAGTTTCCCTCCCGATGGAGATCTTCTAAAAAGAAAACAAATTGTGTTGCATTCATCATACACAGTAGCCGCTGAATTGGCTGTAAATCCTCCATCACCCATAATATCAACCACCTCCATGCAATCAGATTGAACAATCACCCGGATGCATCCTATATGTTGTGCTAACATCTATCTGTCCTTAAGGTCCTTAAGAGAAAATGCTTCGGATAAACATACATGGTTATTTCTCTTACCTCATATGAGGTAATATCTAATAATTTGATGATCTATTGTTATTTGAGAGTACCACAATAAAACCTTTGGATAAATGGACGATCAACTAAAGCATGTTGTTGATTGCCTTTGCCTGCCATTATCCACCCGTACACAAATTTAGCCACCATTTGGTTCAACTCCAAATTTCGATACACTGAATTTTACCCATGGCTACAGATTCGAACAGCACTGACGGATTTTTAAAAACCGACAATGATAGTACTTTTCAACACATCACTGCCGGTTTTAGCCACGAACTGACAGTGATAGGACGAACAGACACTGATATTCGGATCTTCACTGCCTGTTCACATCACTACCGGTTTTAGCTACAAACCGCCACTGGAAATAGGCATTACTATCGGTTTTAGGCACGAACTCCACTGATAGTATCTCTGTCGGTTTGTGGTTTAAACCGAAAGTGATAGGCTGCATAAAAAAATCATAACTTTCTCGTATGGTGTCGGATAAAGACGAACTTTATATCAAAGTTATAGTACTTTTTGAGATCTCTAACTTTTAGTTGACAACGTTTTCATTTGAAATCATCTATCCAACGAAAATTTATGTTTATTTTAAAAAATTTAAAAATTCGAATATTTCAAATAACCTCGGATAAAGAAACTATCAAAATAAAAGTTATAGATCTCAAAAAGTTATGCAACTTTATAGTTGACAACCTTTTCATTTGAAATCATTTATCCTATGAAAATTATGAACGAATATTCTCACATTTGAAATTTAAAATTTTGAAATGACCTCAAATGGAGAAGCTACCAAAATAGTAGATCTCGAAAAGTTATGCAACTTTGTAGTTGATAACTTTTTCATTTGAATTCGTTTAGGGTCCTAAATACTCAATTCAAAAACCGGATGGAGATAGAATGAGGCGGACGAATATCTCTATTGGATACAAGTTTCTTACAAGTGCAGTGGTTAGAGGACAAACGCGTGGAGCAGGAGGTCTTGGGTTTGAGCGCTATTGTTCACGAAGCGCGTGTTTTTCATGTCGTTTTATGGATTTTTTTAGTGGTTTGTGCTGGTAATCGGTAGTGAAGGTTTTTTTTTTTTTGAACCGGAGTGATATCTGAACCTGGCGTAGTGGTAGTTGTGTACTTGTGTTGCCGGGTCGAATGTGTCCAAGTTGGCCATCTCAGAGTTGGTTTCGCAACTTGCACAAATGATTTTGCAAGGTAGGGTTTGTTTGTCACAAATAAGGGCAAATTTTGCTATATCTTGGGATTGAACGACAATATAGTCAATTGGAACAACGCGTTTATTAAATGTTTTAGCATGTTCTATGTACTACGCGATACAAGAGAATTAACTAAGTCACCTAAAGTGGCATCCAAACTATATCGTGTGCCAGGCGTGGCTCTCAGCTAGATTCTCATGCTCATCAGCTCATGCATACCCCCCTGCCTCCTGTTACCAAGACTGACTGCAGCACCAAAAACTGCAGCACGAAAGCCACAGCTCAGCAGGGTCGTCTGAACACGTACTCTCTGTTCATCGCTGATTGTTCCGCTAACTGCGTGCCAGAGACTAACACTACACACTACACTACTATTGGGACGCATCACATGACGAGGAAGGCCGCCAATGAAGAAGCCACGAGCAAAACCTGCATCCAAACACGGTAAAGTGGAACGCCGCCTCCGGACGACGGCGGCCCTTCTAGGCGGATGTAGTCGTACATGACCCCGGCGACCATGGCCGGACCTCCGTGCCGTGCTTGCTGGCTGATGAGTTCTAGTCCAATGGTGTTGTCGCCTCGGCGCAGCAGGTGGCCCCCGACCGCGACCTCGAGGCTCCGCTGCAAGCCGTGTATCCCGTGGCGCGTGATCGCGTTGTCGTCCCCCATGTCCGGCGTCCTAAAAACCCCGCCGCCGTTCACTTGCACCTTCATGTTCAAACGCACGGAGATTAATAGTAAGCTCAGCAAACTATCTATACATATATAAGTGTATATTTATACCTGCAACCTGCACATTTCAGAAGCTGCAAGCGCGATCCGCAGCGTGTAGGTGGCGTCCGCCACGACGCGGTCCAGACTGAACCGTATCTGCCATGTCGTTGGCACGGCATCCTGCCCAACTTTTCTGCAGATCAACAATATTAGCTGTCGTTGGTGTAGTATATATGCGGCATTAATTAGTAATATATATTAATTACCTTGTGACGTGTGCAAAGAACCAGTCCTTGGATTCGTTGCTTTGGCCGACGGTGAAGACGAGATCCTTGTCCGGGTACAGCTCGGCGTACCTCTCCCACAGCCCGTACTGCCGGTACCTGCCGTCGACGGCGGCGAAGAGCCGGTTGACGTACCTGGGGTCCGGGTCAGGCACATAGAACTCCGCCGCCGTCCGGTCGGGGACACCGATCTCCCACAGCGTCGGGCCGGACCTCGGGGGCTCGAACACGAGGTCGCCGACGACGACGGCACGGCCTGCCGCCACGGTCACCGCCACCGGCGAGCCGCCGCCGCCGTCGTAGCGGTAGTCTCCGAGAACTCCAGGAACGAACGCGTGCAGGCCGTACACCCCTGCCCTGACGCCGGCGATGGTGAACGTGCCGTCGGCCGCCGCCCTCGTCCAGAACTGGTAGCCCTTGCTCTCCGTCGCCCAGGACCCGGCCGGCTGCCCCGCCGGCGAGGCCAGGCCGACGAAGGCCCCCGCCCCCGCCGCCGCCGTCCCACCAGCAGCCATGCCGTCGTCGTGGCTCTTGCTCAGGTGGTACTGCCTGTCCCTGACCAGCAGCCTCCCTGCGACGGACCCTCTCCCGGCTGGCTTGGGAAAGTCCGGCGACGCCAGGAAGCCGTACGGCCAGCTCCTCGCCTCCGCCGCCGCCTGCGCCTTGGCGTCCTCCCAGAGGTCGCCATTGCTGGGACCACCGGAGTTGAGGTAGATGAACACCGGGCCGAGCACTTTCTTCCACGCCTCGCCGTCGTCGATGTTGGCCACCATGTCCTTGCCAACGTAATGAGTGCCCATAAACATCTGACGCGTTCATGCATGGAAATGGAAACAATAGCAGTAAGATCATACAAACTTTGCAGATTCTTTTTCACTGCTGGGGAATGGAATCTTTCGATTGATTTTGGATAATGGTGCTTAATTACAGTGAGGGTTGTGGGGCCGACGTGGGAGGTGAGCTCACGCTTGAGAGGGCCACCGCTCTTGAACTCGTTGCTGGGAGTGATGACCCAGAAACCCATGGGGTTTGGATCGCTGCCGCTAATCCATCCGTGGACAACGTTGTCCTTGTTATCCAGCGAGTACTGGTACTTGTCATCCACCTGCGCATGAATTTTCATGCTTGTCACACTTAACCCCAAATTTTTGGAGCTTTTTTCTCTCCTTTTTTTGTGGTTTTCTTTCTCTGTTCATTTATTTATTATGCCGAAAAGAAGAATTTTTCTATTAAGATATTAAATTACTACAGTATATACTATACCTCTCCTCGGAACTGGGGTTCCTTGGGGTCAACCAGCAGAACAGCCTCCTTGTAAGCCAGTGGGATAGCACGAGGTTCTTCTCTGTCCACCGCGCTGGGCATGTACCTCTGTATGTCGTCTGTTATAGCCATGTAATTGAACCTAGTAGCACAGATTTCAGGAACGATCGGCTCTCAGAGAGTGTACAGTGCAAATTAAGTAGGAGAGAGATGATGATTAATGTGTTGAAAGCTTAAAAAGGGATCATATGCACTCACTTTGCAGCGTTAAGCTTGAAGACGAGCCGAGCCTCGGTGATGTTGAGAGCAGGGTAGTCCCTGTCATGCTGAAAGATGGCGTAGCTGTAGAACCCAGAGCTCCCTCTGAGCATCACAAGCCTGAACCAAGTGGTCTTAGCAAACTCCGGAGATAACTTTGATATACTATTTCAGATGAGGAAACAATGACTAACACTAGTAATTAGCACAAGCGAAACAGCATGGAGAATTCGGCACCTCTTGTCGATGTTTAGCCGAATGGCATTTTGATGTGACGGGTTATATGTACTCCTGAAGGAAAGCTCCACTTGATCTTCAGTTGAGGACACTACGCTGAACTCGGTACTTTCCAACCTGTATGAGTGCAGTGTAACTTGTAAATCCAAATTTTATTGCTGCGAATCACAGGATACATGTGGAGTGGATTGTTGAGAGCAGAGCTAGCAGACACTTATTAGTACTCTATGCTCTGTCTTTTGCTTTAGTTCTCCTATATCTATCCCCCAAGAAAAAAAGAAGGATTGGGTTGTCAACTCAGGAGCATTTAAACATTTCTTGGGCTAATTGACACGTTTACATCCTAAATACCATACAATTTAATTATCTATATTACTGATAAATATAGGTGCAGTTTCCTATTTGATGACAAATAATTTTAGAATCAAGGTGTGAGTACTGACTACTGAGTATAGCTTATGAGGTTGGCCAGAATACAGAATCTAGCTACCATTCACTCACGTATTGTACAGTTCTGGGAGACCAGAGCCGGGATAGTTCCATACCGAATCCCAGTACCTGCAAGGGGAGGGACAGATTCTGAATGGCAGAGGAGACAGGGCAGGAGCCAGAACACAACTGTAATAAATAGTAGTATGTGCATGCACTCGTCAGTTACCCTCCGTAGTCTCCCTCGCCGCCGGCGTCGTACTCCAGCAGGTTGGGCTCGCCGCCGTAGCTGACGCCGGTGATCCGGCCCTCCGGCGCCGACAGCGCCACCTGCACCATTCCATTGTCCACGACCACCTGGAAACGAAACAATGCAGCGAATCATCAATGCCAATGGACAACCAAACCAATCGGTCATCGACGATCGCGCCAGCAATATGCCACGCCAGCGGTAATAAGCTCGGTTGCTGGCTCGTACACGGTCGTACCTGGCGCGGGTCGACGCGCAGCGTGACACCACCACCACCACGGCCGGCAGCTTCTGCTTCCATGGACGAGGCCCCGGCGAGCCACGGCAATGGCGACGCCGTGGCGACGACGAGCACGACGAGCAAGAAGGGCCGCCTGGCTTGAGCGGCGGTGGCGGCCGCCATGTCCGTGTGCGATGCAGAACTGTGTCTACGCGGCGGCGGCGCGCGGTGGCCGGAGCAGCAGAACGATGAGCCTCGGCCGCCTCGTCCATGCGAGCATCGCTCACCGGGTTAGCTGCTGAGAGTTAAATATGTGCTGGTAGTGGGTAACAGGTAGTAGGGAGTGATCTCCTGCCCGTGACGACGAAAAGGAGAAGGAAGCTAGCAGCAAGCAGGGTTGCGGTGCTCTGTTGCCAAGGAATCTCTCATGCGGGAAGCCGAGGAAACGCATCGAGTCGTGTTGCGATGGGTGAGTCACCCCGCGTAAATTTTGATACCTGTTTGTAACGAAGAAGGCACCGTTTGTATAAATTTCGGTGTCACCTCACAAAGATCCTAGAGAAACAGGGGAGCATTTTCAGCAAACAGAACAAATAATCTGGAATTTGATGGGAAAAAAAAGGGGCCTTCTATCGGACATTGAAAACAGATAACGCTGAGCCCTGCTCGCCTTTTTTTAACAAACAAACTTCTAATAATAATAATTCTAATAATATATATAGTTAATTGAAAAATACCGATGATCGATGCACGTTTAATTTAAAAATAAGATGAGATGATTTTTTTTTTTTTTGAGGAAAAAGATGAGATGATTCGGAACTCGATCTTCAAAGCAACCCCTGATCCCTACTTAACAGTAGTGATGACATGTATGACTAACGTGCTTACTTCTATGACGAGCACGCGACATTGAAATCACACAACGTTGAGCCCTTGCTGCTTTCTTTAAACTAATATAGATACTCCTAATAATAACAATATAATTAATTGAAGAAGTACGCGTGATCGATGGTTTAATGAGATAACCTATTGCTTACCTGGTAATAGTGCTACTGCCAGTAGTTGTTACTAGTATCTTCTTGCCCAAAACCACCCGTGCCCTTAGGAATATTTAGATTGTCTATTTTACAAAATTATTTACCATACCAACGTACTGATTTTTATAATGTCTAATTATAACTTAAATAGGCTTAAAAAATTCATTTCATATCATTTTACAAATCTGTCAAATTAATTTTAGTTTTTATTAATATTTAATAATCTATACATGTGTCTAAATATTAATGTGACGGATTTTTTTTATATTCGATGGTGAATCTAAAATACACTTAAGTTCAAATTCAATGGTTCGCCACAGGCCACTAGTTCAGCTGTCCACTTTCCGCAGCATGGCTCGGCAGTCGGCACCGAACTGACACCGTGCAGGCGTGTGCACCCACGCATGACGCATCTTTCAAGAACCTTTTTGTTTCACCTTTGAAAACAATCCCAAGCTCATTATCAAAAAAAAAAAAAACAAAAAAAAATCAGTAAAAGACAGCAGAATCCGAAGCTGAAACAAGGCCTAAACCTGACGTCACGTCTCCATCTGTATTGAATAGCATTGCATACGAGTAGAAAGGAGAACGAAAAACATCAAAATCCCATATGTGCTCTGCTATCTAGTTTAATGACAGATTAGACAACTACTCCCTCCGTCCCTAAAAAGAAGACGTTTTGATGTTCATACCGGTAGTTTGACTAGATTTATAGAAAATATGCGCAATATTTACATTTCCAAATAAATTTGTTAAAAAAACTAGACTCAAAGATCTATCCAATAATACTAATTATGTGTTATAAATATTTATATTTTTTAATATAAATTTAATTAAAGATATTTTTCGAAAAGCGAGAATAATATTTTTTTTAGATGGAGGGAGTAGCTCTTGACTCATTGGACACGGCAGGGCTATGCCTTCATACATAACCCCATCCCTTGATTTGGTATCTGCTTTCCGATCTCATCACAGATCAACAACAGTGATGTACGATGTAAGATATACCAGAACACCTGTGCAGCAGAGTACCAAAACTGGCACAATTTGGGGCACGAGAAAAATTGCCAGCATGGCCAATTTAAAGGTATAGACTTCATCGTGGCTGGCTGTAATTTAGTCAAAACGCACGGACAGTTCATCTGCTCCCCTTGTCGCTTGGCACGGCCGCCTACTCGCTTGTCTTCCACTCCTCCCCCAACTGCCTCTCTCTCCCCTCGTGGCACTCGCCCATTTTCCACTCCCTCATCTCTCTCTCCCCAGGCAGTCGTGGATCCAGGCGGAACCGCAGAGAAGCTGCTCGCCCTCGCGGAGCACGTCTGCTCCAGTGGACTCGCTCCCCCGATGCCGACTTGGGGTAACTGGGACGACGAGGCGAGCTACACCAACAGATGCCTCCTCACGGCAGTCGACGAGGTGCTCGTCCACGCGTCAGACCTCTTCCCGTTCCCCGCCGCCGCCTTCGCACAACGCCACCTGGGCAACGCCATGGGCGCCGGATGGGCGGTCTAGATCCAGGGCTTGGCGGCCTGGATCCTCGGCCCTGGCGGCCTGGATCCTCGGCCCTAGCGGCCTCGTTCGGCAGTGCGGTGTTGTGATGCAAGTCGCCGTCGCTTAATCGATTTGATTTTGATATTGATTTGTTGAAGATTTTGATTCCCCCCCCCCCCCCCGCCTCCTCCATGGTCGCAGGGCTGAAGCGGAGCTCCTCAGGCCGCCTGCGCGGCTGGGCCAGTGGCCAGGCTAGGCGTAAGGGTTACAGGGTGTCGGTGCTGAGGAGCGGGAAGCAGTTGGGGGCCGTGAAGGATGAGCGAAAGCTGGTCAGGGAGGAGGATGCTAGTGGATGCGGGTCAGTGGAGGATGATGACTTTGCGGGTGACTTCGGCTCCCATGACAGCATGCTGCAGTGTGCGATTGGTATGGAAAACCCAGAGCCCCCTAATTCTGTTGTGTAATCTTTCAATTTGCTGTAGAAATTTTAACTACACAAAGAAAGGTCGCGTTAGTAGAGCCTGCAAATCGTTATGGCGCTAGGATGGCATCTAGTTGATGTTGCATTTGTTTTGTACAGCTTGGTTGGGTTTGATCCGAGGAAGGCATGTTTGTATTTTGCTTAATTCTTTATCGTCTTTGTGGGGGCACAACATTCTGATCCTGAGAAGCTGAGAGAGAGGAGCCGGCTAATGTGCAGAAGTTATGTGTAGATGAACTGCTCAAGCTGCATCAGGAGATTATGGTAACAAACGTTGCCTCACTGCTTCAGCGTTTTGACGTTTGGTAATTTATTATTAGCTTTATGGCATGTTATATTGCTTCATATTAGTTGTTTTGCTAGTCACTTGTATCACTTGGGCTACATACATCAGGCTTAGGTATGTCTGGTTCTAGATTGTACTAAAGTTTGAGGTGTTAGACTCAATGAGAACTCTAGAATCATGTTTGTGAGGCAAGTTACTAGTCAGGCAATTTATTACTAGTTCAGTAAGCAAATTAATACCAATGGTCAAGCAAATTATTAGTATTATAGTAGCAATTATGTGTGTCAACACCAAAAATGTGCCTACGACCTATGTGAAACCAGAGAACTTTTTTGAAGAAAGTTGAAATTTGAGGCTTGATCGTCCTCAACTCGGTTTAAACACTACTGACTCATTTTGTTGCCAGCCATATATTTTTTTTTTCCATACTAGCCATCTCATTTGGCTGAACACTGTTGTTTCAGTTTGATAGGGAACCAATACTGTTGAGGTTGAGTTACAAATAAAAGAGCAATCAGTGTAACTAGATTTGAGTGCACTTTTCAGACTAGATTATCTTCTACATATACACGTATAACTGACTGAAGTGTTCATTTGCCTTGCTTTTATATTCAGTTATGCTAAAACCTGAGTTCTCAACATTATGCATATGCACTTGTACATAATATGTGCTCAGGGAACTCTCTTAGTGGTTTGGTGTTTGTATTGATTTATTTATCCTTTTGCCTGTAGTTTTTTTAGTGCTTGGTCATTTTGTAGCAACAGTAGTGGCAGTTCTGCAGAAAATATTAGTTGTACGTCCAACAACAGTTTAGGAGTTCATGTTTTAGTAGTTTTTAGTTTATGAGCAGCAATTTAGTGGACCAAAATTGGTGTGCTTTTGTGATCATTCCTTGCTCTCAGCTAAGATTCAATCATTTTTATTCACTAGCTAGCTACTGTAACTTTGCCTGCAGTTTTTTTAGTACAGTGATGCATCTTTAAGCAATCATGACTTACATGTACTATGCACTGTAATAGCAATTATACAGTGAAAATTTGAAATAGCAAGAGTTGGTCAGTGACTACTATATAAATAATAGCTCCTTGACAAATTTGTTTCTAACGAATAGGCTAAACTACAGTGATGCACCTTTAAGCAAAAGAGTTGGTCAGTGATCGACAAATACTGTTTCTTTTTTACTAGCAAGAATAGCTAAATTGTTAATTCTATAATCATTTGTATTGCTAGATCACATAGATTTTGGGTTGATATATATACAAGTGAGAGTTAGTAATGGGAAGCCGGTGACTTTTCTGGCATCCAAGAAGAATTTTATCCCACAGGAAAGCGTGCACTCATCAGCCATACCTTTGTTCGACTGTTGTAGCAGATAAGTCATGCATTTGATGGAGTAAGCATTAGATATTGTATGACCTTCTTGTGTTGGGATGGCTGTTTATTGACAAGAAAGGGCATCTGCAATCCACAGGCTTACAAGGCTCTGATGAAGGCATTTGTTGAGCACAACATAGTTAGGTTTATATGCCCCCATTTCTCTTGAAGTGGTTATTATAAAGCATTGTGAGTATACAGCTGTTGTCAAGTAATCTAACCTTGTTTGCCCAAATTTTTAGAGCTATATGCCCCCATTTCTCCTCATGCCTGAGTTCCCGGCCTTCATTTCTAGTTATCTCACTATTATTTGATTTATCAACCACGCTGTTTTGCCTAATTTATAACCATATTATTGCTTAATTCTTAACACTATTTTGCAATAATAGTGAAAAAGATAATTATCACTTGTTGTCTTTCAAGTTTATGTTGGGTTCACTTTAGTTTTGAGCAGCGAGTCGCCATGTTCTCCTAATTTCTTTTGCAGCTGATTGGTGTTTGTATATTCTCAAATGATTATCCTTTGCCTGGCCTACTAGCTCTTTTTGAGTGCTTGGTAATTTTGCAGCAACAACATCATTTCTGGAGACACAGTTTAGTGCTTCATGTAATGTTTCTCTATGCAATTTTGTAGTTTAATAACACCAGTTTAGTGAACCGAAATTGATGTCGATGATCATTCCTTGCTCTCAACTAAGATTTAATCATTTTTATTCACTCGGCCTGTAGTATTTTTTTTAGTTTTCGGTCAGTGTTCTGGGTATCATGATGCAGTGATCTATCTTTTAAGCGTCATGACTTGCATGCATTTATTTTTGC
Source organism: Eremochloa ophiuroides (assembly GCA_038502445.1). Classification (NCBI taxonomy): domain Eukaryota; kingdom Viridiplantae; phylum Streptophyta; class Magnoliopsida; order Poales; family Poaceae; genus Eremochloa; species Eremochloa ophiuroides. Next base: position 48,921,847 of record JAHLJS010000007.1, read on the forward strand.
ATACCATCATGATTGAGTCATCTGCTACTATTCTCAACTCTTTAATTCTCAAGCATTACTCTGCTCTCCAAGTGACCAAGGGAAGCTTGAGATTCCATTTATTGAGTAGAGAAGAGATTATATTTATTGAGTAGAGAAGCGCATATTGAGAAGGGGTGCTGACTAATGCAGGTAACATATTATTGTTGACTATTATTTTTTTGCAAATAAACCAGGGGCGAGGGTGGGGTTGCAGGTTGCAAATGGACAGAGTTGCTTTTTAAAATACATAAATTGCCTATTTTTAGAAAGACATTGTTGCCTAACAATTGATACTTAAGTTGTCTAAGAAAATGCAATCCACTATAGCATTATCAGCACAACCTGCTCGAGTCATGACCAATGTTGCCTTGATTTTTGATTTTTAGACACAGTTGGCACATCCTGTAGGTTTGGTAGTTGCTTAGTGCAAATTTGGGTCAACTATATTTGTTGCTCATGAAACATTGCAAGTAGGAAATCATAATCAAATTCTAATGGAGGTTTATTCAAGTCCATAATACTTGTGCTATTCGTCGCCTACAATGAAAAGAGAATTGTGTTAGTGCAATAATATTTATGTTTTTAACAGAAGGGTTCAAGAACATTATTGATTTGGACAAAACAGGCACATCAATTAAGCAAGGGACCATTAAGCAATACTACTACTATACTTTTAGACAATAATGTCTTCTCAAATAGGCAGCATAAGGTTTTTTTTAATTTTTTTTAATGTATGCATCCTTTTTTTATCTCCATGCAGCAACAAAGTTATGATAATGTTTTCCTTTTCTATAACATGCAGGATACAACCCATGTACAATAAAGCTGTGCAAATGTGTGCTTTGTTAGGGACTAGATGTATATTGTTCTCTAGAAAACTCAGCAGATGCAAATGTGTTCTCCTGCAATGTGATGGCAGAAAAAAAATCTGTCTAGCTTATTGCATGTTTTTCTTTTGTGAATGTATTTCCATTTTTTAATATGTCTAGCTTATTGCTTGTTTTTCTTCTCTGAATGTATTTCCATTTTTCAATAAGAACGCTTATATATAGGCAAAACCTCTAGTTTGCTTTTTTCTAATAAACAAAACAAGCCGGTGTGAAAACGGCGGGAAAACTTCTCTTGCGAGCACCAACAAGCCAACGATTAGAATAGTTGCTAAAAATAGAATATAATAATTATACTTTACTAGAAACGGTAAGACCTGATAAAAATAGAATATAATGATTGGTACTTTACCAAAAACGGCAAGGCCGTGCGGATGGACTAAAATACGGCCAGCCGTGCATTAGCTGCCTCCGTTTTCAAAGCCTGGCCACTCTAACCTACAGTGCTACACCCCTCGTAAGTGGTTAATGCAAAACTGAGCTCTCCCAGAGCATGATGTTAGTCCTCGCCAACCGCCTCAGCCTATGATCATGCCGGGTTCTTGTATGGTGGAAGGACATGGTACCTCTTTACATGATCTTTCCTTGACCTACAGTATGACACGAGGCGCCTCTCGTCCACCTCCCCAGTGTTAGATACCCTAACACCGTACTCCAGTAGCCTCCTCACATCCCTCGGAATGGGGCTTTGCCACTGACCGTCCCACCAACCAGGAGGAAGGAGCGGAGTCAAGGCGCATTGGTGTGGCTGGCGCTGACAGCTTAGAGGACCAGCGTATCTGTTCCAGATATGGCCCCAGCCAACCTGCGTCGAGAGTCCCTCGACCAGCAAGTTACTGTGGATGCTGCTTAGGAACGTGAAGTTGGCGCCTGAAGGCTCTCCACCTAATTATACAAGAGAAGGGTAGGCTGATTTAGGTTGAGGGTTCAAGACATAACTAAATGCAAAAAAGCGACGACATGCTTAAAGACAAGCCATATGTACCATGTCTATTTGCCGCAGCCAATGCAGCAATGAGTTGTGCATAGGTGGTCCCCACACGTCGGTGTGCTCCAGTGACAAATGCGTATCTGGCCTTTGCAGCTATAAAGAAATCAACAAATGCCACCCATCTTGGAGCCGACCCCCAGTCTCTTGAACGAAAATCCAAAGGCTTGCACAAAAGAAGTCCTTGAGTTCAGGGAACAACATGTGAAACCAGACAGATGCAAAAGTATCCGCAGAAATAACACAAATGCTATAAGCTCCCCATTGTTGATCGAAACAAACATAGTGACAACTTGTGTTCTCAGAATAAAAAATAATTTTACATTAATCAACAGTCCCATACTGTTATCTTTATGATCAGGACAGTTTTGAACTGTAAGTGGGAACACTTCAACAAGGCATCCACAGTCTAATGTTGCCTCAGGCACCTCTTGCACGTAATGCACATATGCCAATCCTATCATTAGGAAAGGAATGTTGCATTGTATGTTTTCTAAAGCAGGTAAATCTCTTAAAAAGATAACAAATATTTTTGTTGTGTACTTGTGGTTCTATGCATGGGCTACTCCCTCAAATATTATGTTGTGTACTTATGGTTCTATGCATGAGCTACTCCCTTCATCCTAAAAATATAGGGCATTGAAGCATTCAAATTTTGTCCCAAATTATAAGGTATTCTAGGTGAATTAACTCCCTCAAAGCACCAATCACATATGTGGCTTGCCATTAATGTTTACTAGGCTCACAATATAGTAAGCACAAGATCTCTCTATAGTGAAAAGAGGTAGGCTCAAAATATGGTAAGCACAATCTCTCTCTGTATAGTTAAAGAGGTCTACATGTGTCATCTGCCTTACCGCATAATTTGTCCTAGAATTGCTAGGATGTTGTAAGAACTGTATATACACATATGACAACAACACAGCCTTTCAGTCCGAATCAAATTGGGGTAGACTAGAGTTGAAACCCACCAAGAACCCCAAGTCACAGTTAAGTGTTACATCCCAATGGGATTCTTTGGGTTTCATCTCCAAAGTAGTGGGTAAGCTTTTACATTGGCTCGCCAAACACAACACAACCCTTCTCCTTTATGAGGATCTTGAGACCTGCTATGTTGGAACACCAACATAGGCGGAGTTGTATATTCACATATGGATTGTCTTAATTTCACACAGTGTATGAAAGAATGCTTCAAAATAGAAAACACGACATATAGACATGAGGACAAAACAAAGAAAGAATATCCTCAAGAAAGCAGCGCAGTATAAACTATGCACAAGACTACAAGAAATCTGAGAGCAATTTAATTGAAAATTTTGCCAAAATTGGATAGCTTGTTCCACTCTAGCAAAATAGAGTTGTGTACTAACATGGCAACTTTAGGAAATATGTAGTCCATCCGTTCCAAATTATAAGTCGTTTTTATTTTTTTGGTACATTCATTGTGCTATGTATCTAGACATATTATATCTAGATAGCAAAATAAATGTACCAAAAAAGTCAAAGCGACTTATAATTTGGAACGGAGGGAGTATATTTGTTCTTTTTAGTTTCCCCATATAAACTGTAACATCCTTGACACAAATCTTAACATAAAAAGTTACTCCTAAAGCTTCCAATAAGGTTCAGAACTCAGAAAGCTGTAGAGGAAACAGTAACAATTATGGCGCCATGAGATGATGAGAGTGAATAATACCTTATCATTTCCAACTATCTCCAGACCAGAAGTCTTGGCAAACAACTTGTAATCAAAATACAGTACCTGAAAACAATTGTAGAATGAACATCCAACTTTCTAATATTACCAGAAATACATAATCCAATCTCCATGGTGCTTGAAATATGGTGCTAAGTTCACCCTGTACTATTCAATTCAATCTAGCAGCTAACCTCTGCAAACTCACTGATGTCTGATTTTATCTCCTTCACAAATGCTGGTGTGTCTGAGACCAATGCCACCAGAGGTGTACCCTTGATATGGCTAATCTGTAGGGCTCTCTTAATACAAAGAACTGCAGCTTTTCTTGCTCGGATTGGCCTAGAGTAATAATAGGAGTTAATCTTCAACTGTCCAAAACATATATGATGTAGAAGAGACACTGTCCTAAAACATATGCATGTACCAACTATCGCCTCATTACTGATTAGCTCTTTAGCTCACCTGATATGTTGTACAACACTAAGTACTGCTAACAGAATATACACATGATACACGTAGTGGACATTCTAAAACTGAACGATATTGAGTAAAAATTGTTTTTTTTTTGGAACAAAGTAAATATTGAAATTGACTATTACCAATTCAAACTGAAGTTTGAAGATATATTACGAAAAAAAAAGACTGAAATATGTGAAGCTATCTTAGGTTACATCAACAATTTCGGCTACGAAGAAGCATTTTCAATGGCTACTGATGAACGAGATAGGTAGGCAGGTGAAATTGCATGAAGCCAATATTCTACTATACTGCACTTTTCTTTTTGAACTGATGGGACAATCTATATAGTTACTTCAATTTACACAAGCATCCACAAATAGTGTGCCATACCTATTCGCCATCATGCGCGTGTGCAAAACAATATCTGGATTCACACCTTTCAAAGCCCAGTCAACTGCTGCTTGTACTTTGCTGGATGGAGAAATGATAGCTCGCATAAGTTCACCAAATGTATTAGGCCTGGCATACAATGAGTCTGGCAATCCAAAGAGAGCCGATGCAGCAGCCTTCATTCTAGGATGAACATTCTTCAGAAAAAACTGAATCCCAACCGCATCTGTTGTGCCATCAAACCTAGAATTGTGAATAAGTAGCACCATTCAGCATAATTTGTACACGTAGCTTTTGTACAAAAACTAAAGCTCAAGAAAACAAACCAAACAAACTGCACTAGCATGTAAAAAGTGAACAAACAATAAAGAATAAATGTAATATGCCAAATCTAACGAGGTTTGTGGAACACTAAATTTCACATTACAGAACTTGTTGTCTAAACCCTAAGCCTTGTGTAAGTGCAAGATGTGACAGATGTCTTCTTCATCTAGTGTGCCTCTGGAGTAAATTAAGAAACTTATCACCGTTGCTATTCTTTGCAATTTTTCCTATCAATAACATATCCATGTCATGCCAAGAGAAATATTGTAAAACGTAAAACTTGTGCTAGGCTGTAACTGTAATACTAACCAGATAATTGGGTCTTTCCAGCTATTCCAATCACTACACAGAACATTCGTCTCAGCTGGATTTTCAAAAATGTCCACTCTGATATTCAGATCTCTACCGTATGTCCTAGCACAGCGATGCTTCCTCCACAAATGTTTGATTTCATGAATAGTGAATGACTGGTTGGTATAAGAAATGTACTCCCCAAAAGGATACAGTCCCCTGTTTGACAGAGAGGAACAAAAATTCGTAAGTGGATAATGAAATTAATCACTACTGCTATTAAACTACAGAATCTAATTATCATGGGTTCACAGCCATGACCATGATGATACGCAACAATTCACAATTAAAATGCTGAAAAATTAACAATATATAAGCAACACAAAATTTGAAAAATGTTTAGCAACGACAACAGGAAAAGAAGCAATTTCATAGAACTCAGTGCTTCCAACCAATCGCATAGTAGTCAAATTAGATAAAGATGAAAAGAAGCTGAGTGTAAATGCATATGCCTTGTTTGCCCAATGATCAAAGATCGGTTTAACATGACACTCAAGGCTCCCGCTGTTAAGATCTTGTACATTTCATTTCCAAATCCAGCTTCAGATGCTTTTCCCAACACAAAGCCTTGTTTGCAGAATTCATTGGCAGGAAGCGTTCTCACTCTTTCTGCTCCTGGCAAGTTAATTGAAGATGTAAACGTTGGGCTCCTGTGCATAACTACAAAGTGCAATTCTCCATGCAAAGCTATTGGATACATCACAGTTGACTTATGACTGAACTATGTGATGCACATGTTAATTTACATTTCTTATGCATGTGATGGATCAGAACTTGATAGCTTTTAATTTATGCGTCTCTCTCCTGAACAAGTATGTATCATGTGATGGAAATTTTGTTGAATTAAGTAAACCAATGCCTCAAACACTTAAATAAACAGTAGTAGAAGATAGGCGACAATCTTTCAATTCTAAGTGATCACTACATAGATTGTTCTGTTTATTAGTTGTTGATGTTCAGAGCGACACTATATGGTGATCGGAAGCCCAAGGAGTAATAAACAACCAATCTAGACACTGCAGTTACAAATGGATATACTGGTGCATAATGTATAAGAATGCTTGTGGATATGTACCAAAATTCAGTTTGGTTTAAGGTTCTGTGATACACAATCCAAATGTCAATGCTAGAAATAACCACATATAGTGGGGCGAATGATGACAGAAGGTGGTTGTGAGAACATTACTTCGAGCACTTCGATTTCTGCCACCCCCCAGCAACACAAACACTTGAGAAATGCATCCAAGAGAGCAAAGTAAAAAAAATATATTAATAGTAGACAACTAGACCATACATTAGTTGTTGCAAAGTTCATAGAAGGGGCAATCTACTAATGTTTGGACATGTCCAACCTGTCGGCAGCTTGCTCACTTTTCAGGCTAGTCCCCAATTCAATTCCTGAATAAAATCACAGAAGTAACTACTGTATTGACAGCGTATGCCATCCAAACAAACAATTAAGGAATCATATTCTAATTCAAATATTGATCGAAAAATATATTCTAACTTACATACAGAACGCATGACTAACAAAATGGAGCATTTCGAGCCGAATAAAGAGAGAGATCAAAATCGAGGCAGCGTCTTGTTCGAGATCGGAACGCACCGTGGAGCTCGAAGTGGCGCCGGATGATCTCGCGGACGTGCAGGCTGGCATGCACAGGAGAGCCCCGCCCAGCGCCCGCGGCCTCTTCCCCCATCCTCTCCACCGTTGCGCACGTGGCCCTGTTCCCGACTACCGCAGAGTCACTGGCCTCCGGATCCCGCCCCGCGGGAGGCGAGTCGTCGAGGAGCTCGTCCGAGGAGTCGCGGGCGCGGGACGCGGCGGAGGGGTTTGGGCGTCTAGGGCCGTGGTGGTGCTGGAGTAGTATGAGGAGGATGAGGGCCGCAGCGGAGAAAGCGGCCACGAAGAGGGCCCGCTGAAGTAGACGCGGTGGCGAGCGGCCCCCGCGTCGCCATCGCGCGGGCGCCGGCGGCATGGAGGATGGCCGCCGCCGCGGACAGAGCTGCTAGTGGGATTCGAGACTGGCCTGGAGCGAGCACGCTTTGGGCTGAGCTGAGCCGGTGCCGGTATATATTTTTTATTTTTCTTCTTTTCCTTCTTCTTTTTTGAACGTGGAGCGGTGGAGCCAAAGGTACTAAAGGACACGTCTAGATCATCTGGACTAACGGTTGATGGCATATTAAGCTTAGGCGACTAAATATAGTTGCATATTCTTTAGGTATACGAATTAGCGAGAGGGACTAAAAATTATTTTGTGTACTATAAACATGTTTACCTTCTAGTCTATCCGTTTGAATGGTCTACATATTTTAACCAACTACTGTAAATTGTAGTCAATGATACAAGTATATTCTAATCCTACTTAATATTTTTGTCCCTAGATCCGGTCTTTGTTAACTACTTCCTCGATCCCAAATTGTCATATGAACTTAGAAAATACCTTATAATTTGGAACGGAGCGAGTGTACATAGATGGTGGGAGACGTAGTACGGCAAGATCCAGTGCTCGCCAAACATTAAGTAGTCATTTGGTTATTTTATAAATTGCCCTTACATTAAGCACTCAACCCAAACACATTTATGGATAAAATTGTCTAAGTTTTTTTTCATTGGCGATCCAATGCACCTGGTGTCTTCTCAACTTCGCTTCGCCTCGAGCTAGTTTTGAGAAGCCATCACGTGTCCGCAACGATCTGGCTTGAGATGCCTTGCCTTAACTTGGTCCATCTGACGAAGACATCATTCCTTTGGGTAACCTGTTGGTCCTTCAACCACTATGCAAGGTCCATTGACTTGATATTAAGTGCAACAATTAAATTTAGATGTGAGCTCGTTCCTAATCGATCATTTTTCATAGTTTTGAAAATAGATCGCTACCTAATGATGTTATGAAAACTCTAGTTTGGTTTCGGCTAATTGATGAAACCTAAGTGTACTAACCTTGTGATCTAAGTGATTCATGAGATACGTTGGTACACTCCAAGTGGTGGAGCTAGATGCATCCATCGAGATGGTGTAAGGCCAAAAGTGATGGTAATCTAGTGCTCCAACTTGGAAAAGAAGAAAACAAAAAAAGGCTCAACACAAGGTATAAAACCTAAGGAACATTTTATTTTTATGATATAGAGTGTGATCATATTTAGAATAGAGAGTGTGATCACACACAAAACATTTGTCTCAGGTGGGTATTCAAAATTGTCAAGTCTCATATTTAAACCTGTCATATGTTGTAGCACAGCTACGTCTCCTCCACAAACGCTTGATTTAGTGTATATGAATGGTTGGTATAAGAAATGTACTTCCCAAAAGGATACACTCCCCTGTGAGAAGGTCAGTCAGACAACACTTGTTGAAGACACAGACGACAATATTATCTGGTGGTGGACGATTGATGGCAAATATTCAACCAAGAGTGCTTACAACATTAACTTTTAGCAAATTCAAGATTACACCAATCTGGAAAGCAAAGGTAGAGCCTAAATGTAGATTCTTCACTTGGACGTTGCTGCATCAAAAAATTTTGACAGCCGACAACATGATGAAAAATGCACTGATTGAATGATGCGATTTGTAAACTATGTGGGGTTAGAACCAGAAACTCCAAGAAACCATTGCAAACACTACTACCGTAATGATTTTTAAGGGCGGGTCTAGGGGCTCTGTAAGGGCGGTTGCCTCAACTGCCCCTCCCAGGGGGTGCTCTTACAAATCAGTCCTCTGTAGGGGCGGTTGGCCGAACCCCCCTTACAAATGGTATTTGTGTAACGACCTTGATGTCGGCCTAGAGGGGGGGTGAATATGCCTGTAAAAATTCAGCTCAAACTGATATCAGAACTAAGGGCGGCACTACCGCACTGCGAAATATGGTCGGCTGCAGACCAAACTTAGTGAAGATGTTCTGGAGGTGTCCAGCACCGTTCCTGCAAAATTTCTGCTCAAACGGAAATAAAAACACAGGGCGGCACTGCCTCCCTATGAGGGCGGCACTGCCTCACTTGCGAAACAGAGAATCTTACAGAGCACAATATATGGATAGAAAGAGCTTAACAAGTAGTTTATTATCCTCCAGTAGCAATAGCGTTCACAGTTCAAAGACTAGAAACCACAGCTTGAGCTCACGAGAACGGATCGAGCAACCCTAGCACAAACTCAACAACACAAGTAAGTGGACAGCACACAAGGATTTAATCCGTGGTTCAGCTCGCCACCCAGGCTTGCCTACGTCTACGTTGTTGAGATACGCCACTAAGGCTTGGGCTTGCCACCAAGGCTTGCCTCACCCTCGTTCTCAAGTCAAGAGAGTGAACTCTTGAAGTGAGGGGTAATTTCTTAATTGCAAGAGAGTCTTACAAACCTCCCTAGGCTGCCACAAAGAGTTGACAAGCTCTAGGGAGATGCCTAGCCGGCTAGGAGCAAAGCTCCAAGGGTATGGAACTCAAGAACGCCGGCCAAACGTGAACCAAGTGCTCTCTAACTTTGGGAAGCAGTAGATCTGACCTCCAATCCAAGTTTGCTGCTTTTTCACTCAAGTTTTGCTGGTTGGAATGGTGGATCCACTTGAGAGGGGAGGAGCAACAATGGAGGAGAGAGGGAGACTTCCTTTTCTGTTCTAAATCGGGCGTGTGGAGTGGGGAAAAAGAAGTGACAGTTAGGAGGAAAAGTAGTATTTATACACGGTCGTCCAACGGTCGGACAAAGTACGACACTGCCGCACTAGCAATATCCAGCAGAAAGAGATAGGTCAGGACTTGCTGGAATTATCAGAGTGTAAGGATGGTATTTCCAGAATATGAGCACTTGGTTCAGCACTTGGACAGGTGTCTATTGACGGTAATTTCACCATATTTTTATACCATCAAAACCGTCAACAAAACACCTTTTCCAGGAGCTAACAAGCAAATTACATAAATTTGTTATCAAATAACCAGTTCCACATGTCCATGAAATATTTCTTGCAGAATTGCTGGAAATAGAGAGAAATGAGCTGGAGGGACCCACATTGGGGGGTTCGGCCGACCTCCCCATGGGGCCTACCAAGCTTCCCAAGTACCCCACATGAAAGGATGGCCCACAGGACAGAGAATGGGGGTCAATTGACCCCCTAAGCAGTTCGACCGACCCCCCAAGTCATCCACCAAAGCATCAACCCACTCTATGACATGTGGGACACCTTCTAGAAGAAAGCTGGTAGGCCCAAGCCCCCATAGGGGGTTCGGACGACCCCCTATGGTGTCCTTTGGAGGTTCCCTTTCTCCCACCACCTCTTGGCATGCTCCCATGCATGGAAATGATCATGACCCTCCACTCTAAGTCGGTTTGATGGCGGTTTTGATCCAACGGAGGAGGATGGAAATCACGCGGATCGATGACGTGGCAGTGGAGTAGCCCCTACTCCACCTTTCCACTATAAATACCCCCTAACTACCTCTCATTCAACACACCAAGGAGGAGCTACTCATTCTACACATAGGCGAAGCCCTACTCTACTAGTAGCATAGAAAATAGGGAGAGAGTGAGGAGAGTCTGGGAGAAGAGCCGGGCCTGTCTGGTGTCTTCTCCAAGCTGTACCTCAGCGGATGCGGCCTTCTCTTCTGTAAGTCAACATCTAAGATTCTTTTATGATAATTGATCTTTAGTTTTGGTAAAGTATTTCCTTAAGTTGTTCATTGGTTCACCGCCCTTAACCCGGTACTCTAATCAATTTCGTCGGAATTCAGATTAGAGTAGTAAGATATAGTGTAGACGTGGTGTCTAGGCTATCGCTTACCTGTGAATGCGGCTTGTTCAACGGTTTGTTGTGGTACCTAGTAGGTGGTGACAGCCCTATTTAGGCTTTGAATCCACCACGTTTGGGCAAGTTATTAAAACGTAGGTCTTCTTGTGCTAGGCAGTTTAACACCCTTCTCATCCCTTTCTGTTGTTGAACGGCTTAGTGACCCAAAGTGAACAACCTTTGTATCTGCCTTACCTGACTAGTTTCATAACCATAGGAATACTCTCTACCCTCAATCATATACCCTTGTGTCATAGGACGATGTCACATCCAATTTTAAGGATAAAATTGAATGAACCATCTTATGTGCGCTCAGAGATCAATCACATACATAAGCGACAAATTACATAGTACCATCACAAGGTTCAATATATAACGAATAATATCACAGAGTCTTTACATTAATAACAGCGGAATAATATAGATAACTCTCTCGCGAAAGCTCCAATCCACAGGGAATAGTTGACTGGTGAACACAATCCTAGTAATCCTCAGAAGAATCATCATAGTCATCTGTTACCCATCCAGGATTTTTATCCAAATATGAAAAATAAAGCAAGCGTAAGTACATGTCGTACTCAACAAGAATAGCACGGGTTTATGAGGCTCAAATAAGGCATGACACTGGTTTGACAGCAGTTGCTTTTAGTTGATCATGTTTTAGCAATTTGAGTAGCAGCAATAGAATATACCAAGGAACAAGATTTGCATGATCATATAAACATGATAATTAATATGGAATAACATCAACAGAAACTTCAGATAAATCAATATTAAATTAGTTAAGTTCCTGTAAGACGTCCAAGGCCGCTCGTGAACGTGAGCACGGCTGATATATCAGTTTTACACTCTGCAGAGGTTGCACACTTTCACCATGAGTCATGATTCCCATGTGTCGGGGTTTGCAAGGTCCACACTACACTGGCAAGGTGCATAACAGGGTCTCACTATGAAGTCTTTTAAAAGGCTCTCTAACAAGTTACTAATCAATCCAGACGCAATGGCAAGGGGCGGTAGAGCCCTCCTTCCAAGTGGCACACACATGCAGCAGTATACACAAGGACAGGAGCCACAAAACAACCAGCTCGGGAAGGAACCTTTCAAGATTAACAACATGATAGAAAGTAACTTCCTACTTGACTAAAGCCAGAGCCATATAGCCCCCATGGTTGCGCTGTAAGTCCCGGTGTCATGCTTACAGTTAAGTCCTTAGCCCATGTTACTAAAAAGCATCTTTTAATCTTTATTTCATAATTAATTAATCAAGTTCATAAGATCATGACCCATCAAAGCACTAGCATCAATACTCAAATGCAATCTCATAGGTAACAAGGATCAAGTTATCAAAAACTAGGAATAAACACTATGGTTGCCAAGGTAGACACATGCATCATGAATTTAGTGATTAAGGTGAATAGGCAATAAGGATGGTCCATGCTATACTTGCCTTGATCAGAGTGCTCTTGAGAACTTAGATCCTCAACGTACTCTTGATCACCAACGTATTGCTCACCGTCTGAACTCGATCACAACATCACCATACAAACATCGAGGCAATCATACACGAAGCAAACAAGATGTAAATTAGAAACAGTACACCAACAGTAGAAAAATAGATTGAAAAGTGTATAAAAATAATCTACGCATCGCTACGATTCCAACGATATAAAGTTCACGAAAATCGGAGTTCAAACGGAGAAGTTATGAATTAATCAAGATTTACTTTAATAAAATAATAGATTAAATCTAACTTCGAATTTTAAAAGTTCAAAACATGAATAACAGTAGCATCATTAGATAGATTACGAAATTACGAATCTAACGAGACTTGAACGGATTAAATCGGAGCTAAAACGAATATTTTATGGCCAAAATAAACTGAGTGGAAAATCTGTAAATATTGAAAACGTATTTTTGAATCTAACTCGAGGAAAATACGTTTTCAAAACAGGAAGGCATAATCCAAGGAATACGCTTTGGGCTGCGGGTTGAGAGGTTAAAAAGCTGAGGGTCTCTTTTGGAAAAGTGCCGGCGAAGGGGTATCCTTGGTTCTGGTTCGTTGGATCTGAAATGGATGGTCACGATTAGATCAGAGAAAAGGGAGAGGGATCTCCGGCCGGCTGTTTTATCGCCGGTGGCGAACTTCCTCGCCGGCAAACGCGAATAGGGTCATGTGGTGCATGGTTTGGCTCGGGGAAAGCATCCGGAGGAAGAGGGGACCGATACGAACTCATATCAGCCATCGGTTTTGGTGGAGGAGGCTCGGCAAGGGCGCAGCAAGTGCGACGGCGGCGCTACCACGACGGCGAGGTCGCTGGCAAGGGTATGGTGCGAAAAACCAAGAAAAGAACGGCCTGAGAGCTTTCTGACCTTGATTCAAAGCTCGCGGAGGGGTTTAATCGGACGGGGAGACCTCGTCTTGGCGGCTTCGTCGGCAATGGCGGATGGGGGCGTGCTGCTCCGGTGAAGATGTCCGGTCCGCGGTCGAGCTCGAGCAAGAAGCGGTCTGGAGGTCTCGTGACCCTTCTGCAGACCTCTTGATGCGACCAATTTCGACGAAGGAGCGCCGGAGACGCGGGATTGACGGCGGCGGCGGAGCTCTTCGCGGCGGCGCGGTACTGGGGCTTGCTATGTGCACGATTGAGGGCGGCGGCTTGTTCTGGAGTTCGTGGAGAGGACAGAGGGCCGCGGCTCCTTTTTATGGGGCGTAGGAGGCGTGGACAGGGAGGATTCTGTGGAAGATACGGCGGTTGGGGCGGCTCTCATGCAGAGGGCTCGTGTCCTACCTGGACACGGCGAGAGGAAGGAGAAGACCCTGCGGGTCCTACCTGTCGGCCTCAGGCAGAGAGGAAAGAATCAGAGAGAGGGAGGCGCAGCTGGGCTGCGGACTGGACTGTGCCGGCTCGACCTGGGCCAGCAGGGGAGGGAGTGAAGGAGAGCAGCCAGCAGGCCTTCGGCCTGAGAGAGGAGGGGGTTTGGTTTTCTTTCTTTTTTTTTTCTTCAACTCATTTTCAAATAGGTTTTCCAATTTAGCTTTTGAATATTTAGCCATCCCAATAAAATGCAAACAATACAAAAAGGTTATGCAACAGCATGAATGCATAAATACAAGTTTCTCTTGCCAATGATAAATTTTAATTTCCCCAATAATTATTATTCCCTAAATTAAATGTCAAGCCATTTACATAAATAAATTCATTTTATCACTATTTAATAAATTGTAAATTTTCGGGTGTTACAGACGACCTTGATCCTAGTTAGTTCACTTCACGTTCCTGTGGAAAATACGATACCTGGAATACTCCCGGTGAAGGCTACATTGACTGTCGTACGCTTGCGGTATATCCGTTTGCCACTTCTGGTGTCAATAAGCTTTCTGACGTCGTTGCCGGGGAACGGTAGCTGTCCTTAACATAGGACCTAGTCGCCCATTTATCTTTTTCATTAATTTATCACATCATGGACCAAATACCTCTTTTTCAATATGGTGCTCAAAAGGAATCTAGTTTGGAGCCACCTAAATCATCCAAAGCCATTTTGGCTGTTCGCTATGAGCTTCGCCCTGGCTTTATAGCGATGGTTCAGGCAAATCCCTTCTCGGGGAGCGAAGATGAGAGTCCATATACTCATTTATGTGAATTTGAGCAATTGTGCTCATGCCTTCATATACAAGGCATGACACGAGATACCTTAAAATGGAAGCTATTCCCATTCTCTTTGAAGGGGATGCTAAACATTGGTATGCTCGTCACGTAGATAGTGTACAAGAAGAGTGGGAAACCCTTCAAACCAAATTTTGTCTAGCCTTTTTTCCTATCTCTTGAGTTGTCCATCTTCGAACGGAGGTCCTAACGTTCAAGTAGAAAGAGAAGGAACCTCTAGGTGCATCCTAGGCCCGTTTCTTAGATCTTGTCGCTTCAGGCCCTGACCTTGCTATACCCGACCCAATGCTTTTACAACATTTCTACATGGGTCTTAGCAAGGACTCTGCACAATTCCTTGACACGGCCTCTAGAGGAGCTTTCCTTCATTTGTCTGCTAGTGAGGCAAGAGCCATTCTTGACAAAATCCTTGAAAACACCCCTTACACTGGCATTCATGATGAACTCCCTGAGAAAGAAGAGGAAACATCTCCCAACCAAGAAGAGGAAGTTTCGATAGACAAACCACTACCAATCCAATCCCAAGATATTGCTATTGATCCTGAATCACAAACACCACAAACCACAAATCCTCCAAAGGAAGAAGAAATTCAACCTTTGGAACTCCTTTCTGAAATCGAGGATGATCTTTTCTCCGATTTCGATTTTGGAAACACCTCAAGTTTCCCCGTACAAAAGAGTTCTTCCGGATCTTCTGCTCCAAACATTCATTCTCCAAATCATCTAAAGGAAATGATCCAGGAGCTCACATCCATCATGAGCAACGAGTGGCTTTAAGGAGGCTGAAACTTCATCCGATGTAATTCGGATTATTTCTCCCTCCAAAACCATTCGTTGTTTCATGAAAGATGTTGCTTTAGATTCTCTCTACAATTCCACCATCGGAGTGAGCATTATGTCTGATTCTCTAGCATATGCTCTCTTCGCGGGTAACGAGCCTCTGACTCCAACTAACAAACTCCTCAAAGTTCTATCTAGAGGAGTCATCAAGAGTCATGGGATTGCACGCATGGTCCCAATCACAATCAACGAAATCACGATTCTCTTGAACTTCTATGTCTTTGAGATCTCGGATTTCGATCTTTTGATCGGGCACCCTCTTGAAAAGCTTTTACAAAAAAGTCAACATACGGGGAGCCTTAATGTCAAGCTCAGGAAAAGTGTGAACCAGTCGGTTCCCTTAACTCGATCTACAAATTCAAAAGTAGAATCAAATCCCGAGTATGAGCCAATGGAGGAAGTGATGGCAACCTCTCTTTTAGATCCCTTTGAACCAAATCTTGAAGATGATGCTCAACATTTCATCCAAGAAGAAGACAACTTGGATGAACCTTTAGATTTGAAGGAATCTAAACCACCACCCAAACCTCCAATCGAGGTCAAACCCCTTCCTTCTGGTCTCAAGTACGCTTTCCTCAATGGTGATAGAGAATCCCCCATGATCATAAGTGACAAACTATCTACGATGGAGACCCTTAAACTCATCACCGTTTTGAAAAAACATCGATCTGTCTTAGGATAATCTCTTCAAGATCTTAAGGGAATTAGTCCCACTCTTTGCACCCATCGCATCCCTATTGAGCAAGATGCTACACCTTCTAGGGAGCCTCAACGGAGGCTAAATAATGCGTTGAGAGAGGTAGTTAAGAAAGAGGTCTTGAAACTATTGCATGCAGGCATAGTCTACCCTGTTCCTAACAGCGAGTGGGTTAGCCCTGTCCAGGTAGTGCCTAAGGAAGGAGGGATGACGGTCGTTAAAAATGAGAAAGATGAGTTGATCCCTGAACGAACCGTCACAGGATGGAGGATGTGCATAGATTACCGAAAACTCAACAAGGCTACAAAGAAAGATCACTTTCCGTTACCCTTCATTGATGAAATGTTGGAACGGTTGGCAAAGCACTCTTTCTTTTGTTTCCTTGATGGCTATTCGGGTTATCATCAAATCCCCATCCATTCCGATGACCAAAGTAAGACCACCTTCACATGCCCCTATGGAACATATGCATACAGGCACATGTCTTTTGGCCTATGCAATGCTCCTGCCTCTTTTCAAAGGTGCATGATGTCCATCTTCTCCGATATGATCGAAGAAATCATGGAAGTGTTCATGGACGATTTCTCGGTCTATGGAAAATCCTTCTATGATTGCCTTCAAAATCTAGACAAGGTCTTACAAATATGTGAGGAAAAACACTTAGTCTTGAACTGGAAAAAATGCCATTTCATGGTTCGAGAAGGCATAGTGCTAGGACATAGAGTGTCCGAGCGTGGGCTTGAGGTGGATAAAGCAAAGATAGAAGTTATAGAGCAACTTCCACCTCCCACGAATGTCAAGGGTGTCAGAAGTTTTCTTGGGCATGCGGGTTTTTATAGGCGCTTCATAAAAGATTTCTCTCAAATTGCTCGGCCTTTAACAAACTTGCTTGCTAAAGATGCACTCTTTAATTTTAATGATGAGTGCTTAAATGCTTTTTATATTCTCAAGAAAGCACTTATCTTTGCTCCAATCATCCAACCCCCTGATTGGACACTTCCTTTTGAAATAATGTGTGATGCAAGTGACTATGCTGTTGGCGCCGTTCTTGGCCAAACAAAAGATAAAAAGCATCATGCAATTTCATATGCTAGCAAAACCTTAGCAGGACCTCAACTTAATTATGCAACAACTGAAAAAGAGCTCCTTGCTGTTGTTTTTGCTATTGACAAGTTTAGATCTTACTTAGTTGGAGCAAAAGTTATTATTTATACCGATCATGCTGCCTTGAAATACTTGCTCACTAAGAAAGATGCGAAACCACGTTTAATAAGATGGATCTTGCTACTCCAAGAATTTGATTTGGAAATAAAAGACAGAAAATGAGTAGAAAATCCTGTAGCGGATCACTTGTCTAGAATGCAATTCCGAGATGCACAGGAGTTGTCGATCAATGACTATCTCAGGGATGACATACTCCTCAAGATCACGGACTCCAGCCCCTGGTACGCGAATATTGTGAATTTTATTGTTGCAGGACATGTTCCATCAGGAGCAAACAAGAAAAAGCTCATCTAAGAAAGTCGAGTACACATGTGGGATGAACCGTACCTCTACAGAGTTTGCAATGATGGTTTATTGAGGAAATGTGTCCCTAAAGTGGAATCAATTAAGATCATAGAAATGTGTCATGCCGCACCAAATGGAGGACACTATGGCACATTCAGAACCCATGCAAAGATTTGGCAAAGTGGCTTCTTTTGGCCAACCATGTATGAATATACAAAGAACTTCATCAAGAGATGTGTGACATGCCAAAAGCATGGAAACATCAATGCCCGAGATGCAATGCCACTGACAAATAACCTTCAAGTGGAACTCTTTGATGCATGGGGCATTGACTACATGGGACCTTTTCCCAAATCCCGTGGCTGTGAGTACATCTTGGTAGCTGTGGACTATGTGTCCAAATGGGTAGAAGCAATGCCCTGCAAGGCTGCAGATGCCAAGAGCTCAAGAAGGATGTTTGAAGAGACGATCCTTCCAAGGTTTGGAACCCCAAGGTTGGTGATAAGTGATGGGGGATCTCACTTCATTGAGGGGAGTTTTTGGCGCTTCCTAGAAGATCAAGGCATCCGACACAATGTTGCAACTTCATACCATCCCCAAACAAGTGGCCAAGCTGAAACATCCAACAAACAAATCAAGAACATTCTGCAAAAGACCGTTAATGAGATGGGAAAGGATGGAGGGACAAGTTACCTGATGCACTATGGGCATACATGAAAGCATTCAAGACACCCATTGGCATGTCGCCATACCAACTCGTATATGGAAAGACTTGTCACCTCCCAGTCGAGTTGGAATTTAGAGCACATTGGGCCATAAAGAAATGGAATATGGACCTACAAGCTGCAGGAAGGCATAGAAAGATGTAAAACTCAGAGTTAGAAGAATGGAGGGAGAAAGCATACCACAATGCCAAGATATACAAGGAGAGAACAAAGAGATGGCATGACAAGAGGACAAAGAAAAAGGAGTTCAAGCCAGGAGACAAGGTACTCATGTTCAACTCAAGAGTAAGGTTATTTGGACATGAAAAACTTTGAAGCAAATGGGAAGGGCCATTTCAAGTCATCGACACTTCGCCTCATGGAGCTATCACCCTTCAAGATGATGAAGGTAAGATCTTTAAGGTAAATGGCCAACATTTAAAAGTTTTTCTTGAACCTGATAAACTTGATGAGGAAATAGACATGATTGAATTCAAACCTTTCCATGATCTAACCTAAAAAAACCAACTTGTCTAGCCTGTTATTCTTATACCTTGAGTTTTCTTTATCTCTTTTGCTTAGTTTCTTTTCTCTTTCCAACCTTGTTCTATGTCCTGTTCAAATAATCTTGACTCTCTGGCATTCCCCACCAGTAGAGTCCTTTGTGTTTTCACGTTTGCTATTCATGAATAAAAAGCCAGGTACACTTCCAACGAAGTGTGGGGGTCAGTCGACCCCCAACCTTCACAAATGCAGACACCAAAATGGCCAGAGGCACCAAAGTGGGGTCGGCCGACCGCACTAGGGACCCCTGGTCCCACTAGTCAGCGTCCACACATCTTCAACCTGCTTCCTGACTGGTTTGCAAATTCTTCCCTCTCTATTTGTTTCAATGTATTTATTTATTTTAGTCTATTTCCTTTATAAATGAATAAAATATTAATAAAAATGAGAAGACCTATATCTGAAAATAAAATTTTAAAGAAAAGTAACATGATTTATGACATTCTGAAAGGAAGAAGCATCATAAAGTTGACTTCTTTCATATGCTTATGCTAGTGGGAAATATATTTTGATAGGAAAATTATATTGACTAAGTTGTTGATTAATGTGATATAGTTCTTGGCTCATGATTCATACCTTTTTTGTTCAAAGTTCTTGGAGATTAGTTTTTGAAAATGTCATAAAACCATAGTGTCACTTACTCCTCAATAGTGAGAAAATTTCTACCACAGCCATATTTGTTCATGCAATGATCAAAGAACCTTCCTCATATGCTACTTGTACTTGTTTTGAGTTTGGTCAAACCTTGTTGACCCTTGTTAAGAATTTTGTCATAGTCCCAAGATCAAGATTACACACACATCCCACATATTATGCTACTTCTACACTGAAAGTACGCAAAACATGCCTTTCATACATACCTTCCACTTTCATCCAATGAATACTTCAAAAATGTTTGTATGATCTGTCTCTAAATTCTGCAAAAGAGATATGGCTATCATAAAAAAAAGAGAGAAAAGATGAGCAATCCAAAAAGCTCATAAAAAAAGAGATGAGCAAGTGAAGCTCAGAAAAAACAAGAAGAAAAAAAAAGAGATAGCCATATCCCAAATAATCATAAAGTTAGAGAGATCATACATTCCTAAGGAGTACAATAAAGTCCACTATCATATTCCACACACATACACATCTTGATCTAGGATTATGACACTTTTCTCCTTGGATCCTTGTTTTAACTTTACAATAGATGAAATGCAAGTATGCTATCATATTCATCCCTACATACGCTCCACATAAGCCATATAGAAGTAGGTGGATACAATAGAAGGCAAACTCATGTTATGCCTTGGTAAGGAATGATACAACCATTGAGTGATCTAGAGTGCTATATGAGGAGTAAGATGATCTATATGCTTTCCTTTGAAAAACTTATCAAAAACTCCAAGTACTAGATTATGAAATGGGAAGATGACTTTGCTTCAAGAGCTGTTCCATTCGTCAACTTCTAAAGGATATATGTTAGACAATGCCATATATCCCACTTGTATAAGAAATGTCTTGAAGGAAACTTTATGCTTGCTATATGCCTTAAAGATGTGATAGTCATGTTTGTTTTTAGCCTTTACTCGAGGACGAGCAAAGATTTAAGTGTGGGGGGGTCTTGTTGACGGTTATTTCATCATGTTTTTATACCATCAAAACCATCAACAAAACACCTTTTCCAGGAGCTAACAAGCAAATTACATAAATTTGTTATCAAATAACCAGTTCCACATGTCCATGAAGTATTTCTTGCAGAATTGTTGGAAATAAATAGAAATGAGCTGGTGGGACCCACATTGGGGGTTCAGCCGACCTCTCCATGGGGCCTACCAAGCTTCCCAAGTACCCCACATGAAAGGATGGCCCATAGGACAGAGAATGGGGGTCAATTGACCCCTAAGCAGTTCGGCCGACGCCCCCAAGTCATCCACCAAAGCATCAACCCACTCTATGACATGTGGGACACCTTTTAGAAGAAAGCTGGTGGGCCCAAGCCCCATAGGGGGTTCGAACTACCCCCTATGGTGTCCTTTGGAGGTTCCCTTTCTCCCACCACCTCTTGGCATGCTCCCATACATGGAAATGATCATGACCCTCCACTCTAAGTCGGTTTGATGGCGGTTTTGATCCAACGGAGGAGGATGGACATCACGCGGATTAATGACGTGGCAGTGGAGTAGCCCCTACTCTACCTCTCCACTATAAATGCCCCCTAACTCCCTCTCATTCAACATGCCAAGGAGGAGCTACTCATTCTACACATAGGCGAAGCCCTACTCTACTAGTAGCATAGAAAATAGGGAGAGAGTGGGGAGAGTCTGGGAGAAGAGCCGGGCCTGTCTGGTGTCTTCTCCAAGCTGTACCTCAGCGGATGCGGCCTTCTCTTCTATAGTTCAGCATCTAAGATTCTTTTATGGTAATTGATCTTTAGTTTTGGTAAAGTATTTCCTTAAGTTGTTCATTGGTTCACCGCCCTTAACCCGGTACTCTAATCAATTTCATCGGGATCCGGATTAGAGTAGTAAGATATAGTGTAGACGTGGTGTCTAGGCTATCGCTTACCTGTGATTGCGGCTTGTTCAACGGTTTGTTGTGGTACCTAGTAGGTGGTGACAGCCGTATCTAGGCTTTGAATCCACCACGTTTGGGCAAGTTATTAAAACGTAGGTCTTCTTGTGCTAGGCGGTTTAACACCCTTCTCATCCCTTTCTGTTGTTGAACGGCTTAGTGACCCAAAGTGAACAACCTTTGTATCTGCCTTACCTGACTAGTTTCATAATCATAGAAATCCTCTCTGCCCTCAATCATATACCCTTGTGTCATAGGACGACCTTGATCCTAGTTAGTTCACTTCACGTTCCTTGTGGAAAATACGATACCTGAAATACTCCCGGTGAAGGCTACATTGACTGTCCGTACGTTTGCGGTATATCCGTTTGCCACTTCTGGTGTCAACAGTGTCCTTTAGAAACCCCCTTGATAGTACGGCATACCTATACTCAAGATAAAGAGAATGAAACCGATTTAACCACTTGAGTCTTCAATGTCTTCATATGCCTATTTCTTCTCAATATCACTTCATAAGGGTTGCAATCATCCTTGTCTCATCTCTTCGAGCAAGCACATCTAGAGCATGTGACTTGAACCATTTCAACATATGTGAGTTCGATTCATGGCTTCAAGTCACTTCCTCTAATGATTTGATCCTCAACATAATATGACTCCTCTTAGCTTGATTAGTTCTTCGACTCAATGCAAGTACTCTCTTCTTCACCTTAGCCATGGTACCTTCGGTCCAAGCCATTGCTTACCCTTCACCTTCGCTTAGTCCCTCGAAGCCCTTTCCTTGCTATCTTCACCTTATCAAGCCATACTCGAGTCACATCATATTAAGCATCCATTGAAAACCATTTCTTCAATATTGTGATCCTTACTTGAATATCTTCTAGATATGAATGTTGAGATCAATCGAGCTTCACATAGAGTGATATATATGAATCAACATCAAAGTAGTCAAGCCAATTCACGATTCCTTGTATCCTCTTCATTTTGACTTGACTTTCCAAACACTTGCTTCAATCCTTGATCAAAGCTCGTCCATTACCAAACTCTTCTACTTCATGTAAAGCAAACCATTATAGAGACCAATCCAAAATCATCAACTCATGTCTCACTAGCCATTTGCCAAATATGTTTGCTTTCACATGATACTATGATATCCCACAACATAGAAGCCATTTCATCAATTCCATTTGCATTGTTGTCTTTTGCTCGAACTAGATTGCCTTTATGATCTTCCAGTACAACAATACACAATATTGGCCTTCATTTCAACACTTTGTGGAATATCATCAAGTTTGCCTTTTTGTCAAACCTTTGATACACTTAGCAAACTTGTTAGACCTTTAATTGTGTTGTCATTCAATTCACCAAAACCCACTAAAGGGCTAGATGCACTTTCAATTTGTAAGGACGGTTGATGATCCAACCGTCCTTACAAATGCCATTTGTCAGTTGATTTTTGAGTAAAAAAAATTAAATTCAATTACAAATCTGATCGACACATATTATGATATAGAATTCAAATTGAATATGACATGGATCCTAACTTAGTTTTTTACATGATCCTAGATAGTTTTTTACATGAGCGCCTCCTAATTGGGCCATCACCCACAAGACCTACATTCTATTAATAACTAGTAGAAGGCGCGCACCCTCGCGCGCGTGAAGTGAAAACACGTCTCAATTCCCTTGCATGATAAGGCAGAAGGCATCCATTGACTATAGTTCTATGAGAAAAACAAAACCATAGTATAAAATTTGAAAATAACAATTAACTATTAATCGGATAGGTGTTGAGCAGACCCGTTATGGTTTTATTTCCGGCCGAAAAACAATGAATTATTGGCAGTGCATTATATGTAAAAAATAAAGGACAAGGTCACATTGGAATGTTATAGAGAAAACTGGAGCAGCTGTGAAGAGAGAAAGAGAAGCCAATCTTAAGGCACACTACTGTTTGGCATCTACAAAATTACCATGGGAGGCATTGACACTTATTACAAAGTTAGTGCACTGAATATTTTCTTGGAGGAACGACAAAACTGGCATTAACTGATATCAATTATGAATTTGCATTTCTCAACTCCAAGTATTCTTAAAAAGCACCATGTAAGATGCAAGGAAGAAAGGGCACACACCAATATACTCCATATAAATAGGAGTAAAGCTAGTCTCATTCACCTTGTTTTGTGACCAGTGTTTACTAATACTTTCTCAAATGGAAAAATAACCGATATAAATATTATAGGATCTTGATGAGTTCAAACACTTTTGTATTCAAAAGTTTCTGAGCTTAGGTCATTTAATGTCTCATTTTGACAAAGTTTGACTAAGTCAAATCGTGGATTCTTAAAATTGGATAGCTTCAAACTAGTTTTTAGTGCCCTAAATTTCTTGAAATAGGAAAGTCATGAATACCAAGTTTGTTAAACTCATCAAGATATACATTTGTTATATTGGTGATTTTTGCATTTGAGAAAGTTTGAACGTTTTCAAATTTTGAAATTTGAAAAAATAAAAACTCGAAAATAGTTTTTGAAACACTATATGGTCTCAACTTGAAAAGTCATGAATACCAAGTTTTATCAACTCATCAAGATCTAAATTTATTATATTGGTCATTTTGCATTTGAGAAATTGTTAGGAAAGTTTAGCTCTAAATTGACTAACCTCTCATATAGTTTCTTAAAGTATACGTGAGAATCATGATTTGTGACCAGTGTTTACTAATACTTTATCAAATAGAAAAATAACCGATATAAAGATTGTAGTTCTTGATGAGTTCAAACACTTTTGTATTCAAAAGTTTTTGAGCTCAGGTCATTTAGTGTTTCGTTTTGACAAAGTTTGACCAAGTCAAATCGTGGATTCTTAAATTTGGATAGCTTCAAACCAATTTTTAGGCCCTAAATACCTTCAAATAGGAAAGTCATGAATACCAAGTTTATTAAACTCATCGAGATATACATTTGTTATATTAGTCAGTTTTGCATTTGAGAAAGTTTAAACGATTCAAATTTTGAATTCGAAAAAATAAAAACTTGAAAACAGTTTCTGAAACCCTAGATGGTCTCAACTTAAAGTCATGAATACCAAGTTTTATCAACTCATCAAGATCTAAATTTGTTATATCGGTCATTTTTGCATTTGAGAAATTATTAGGAAAATTTAGTTCTAAATTGACTAATCTCTCGTATAGTTTCTTATAGTATATGTGAGAATCATGATTTTGTGACCAGTGTTACTAACACTTTCTCAAATAGGAAAAATGACCTATATGAAGATTGTAGGTCTTGATGAGTTCTAACACTTTTGTATTCAAAAGGTTTTGAGCTGAGGTCATTTAGTGTTTCGTTTGACAAAGTTTGACCAAGTCAAATCTTGGATTTTTAAATTTGGATAGCTTCAAACCAGTCTTTAGTGCCCTAAATGCCTTGAAATAGGGAAGTCATGAATACCAAGTTTGTTAAACTCATCAAGATGTACATTTTTTATATTGGTCATTTTTGCATTTGAGAAAGTTTGAACTAATTCAAATTTTGAATTTGAAAAAATAAAAACTCGAAAGCAGTTTTTGAAACCCTAAATGGCCTCAACTTGAAAAGTCATGAATACCAGGTTTTATAAACTCATCAAGATCTAAATTTGTTATTTTGGTCATTTTTGCATTTGAGAAATTGTTAGGAAAGTTTAGTTCTAAATTGACTAATCTCTCATATAGTCTCTTAAACTATATGTGAGAATCATGATTTTGTAACCAGTGTTTACTAATACTTTCTCAAATAGAAAAAATGACCTATATAAAGATTATAGGTCTTGATGAGTTTAAACATTTTTGTATTCAAAAGTTTTTGAGCTGAGGTCATTTAGTGTTTCATTTGACTAAAGTTTGACCAAGTCAAATCTTGGATTCTTAAATGTGGATAGCTCTCCACCAAAGGATTTGAGTTGAAAACCTCCCCTCTTTAGTAGAGCAAATTTTTGGGAGGAGCCCAAGGCCTCCCAACATTTTTCCTGAGATGGAATGAGTGGCTCGAGGTGAAAAGAAGGTGGCTACAACCACTTATACAGCCGCCATTTGTAAGGGCGGTTCAATCACCAATCCCCCTTACAAATGGCTCATTAAGGGAGATTGGTGGATCCAACCGTCCCTTACAAATCAGTTGGATAGTGAGCCATTTGTAAGGGGAGTTGGCTTGGCCGGCCACTGCCGGCCCACTGTAAGAGGGGCTCAATCACAAACCACCCCTACAGTAATATAGGGTTGGCTCTTACAAATTATTTTTGAGGTAGTGAAAGACCATATCTTCTCCAAATAAGTTTGGTCCTGCCTATTACAGGTGGCCGGGCTTATCAGTATTGGACACAGTGACAGTGAATGAATCACAGCTATCGGAGAAGATGCCGCTTAAAATTTTCAAAAAATGAAAGACAAATCTTCGATGAGGTTATGATATGCTTCCAGTGAAACTTCTGGAAGGAACATAAGCGAAGCACTTTAAAGGGTGAGGAGTTGCAGACGAGACAGGTAGAAAGCGCCTGAAACTGAAGAAGAAAAAATGCACAATATTCTTAGCTTCAGGGGAGTGTTTTTTCTTCGTCCCTCGTTATCTCGAGTAGTTTTGCATTTGTTTTGAGGCGAGTTGCCGGACTGTGTATGTGACGAGTAGTGTTTTCAGTTTTGCTTTGGCCCTCCTTATATTTTCTACTTTGTTTTTTTCTAGACTAATAAAAATCTGGTAAATCTTTTATGGCCTTTCTAAAAGAATATAGCGTGTAAACTCATGTCACGATGCTATATGTGTGAAATTATTAAAGACGTGTTCCGAGAAAGGGGCCCAAGATAGCAGCAGTAGTAGTACTAGCAGACAAGTCAACCTACCAAAAGCCCAGGCTAGTTTGGAGTTTTGGCCCGGAAGAAATGCACAAAAGGCGGAGAAGGGAAAGTTGGTACTAATAATTGTCCCTCAGTTGCCGAAATGGAGGGAGGGCCACACACGCTATCAAATCCTTGCCGTTTTATGCTCAGGCACACGTTTAGAAAAAAAATGAAACATACGCGTGTGAAACATATATAAACAAAAGTAACGAAACTCCAAATATAACACAGAAAGCACCTTGATATCATATATATTAAAAAAAAGCAATGTAAATTTCTTAACAGGACCATTTTTATATATTGTTGTTATTACACATGGAAGGTGACGGACACACTAGTAACCAATATGGAACTAGAATAACAATCTAAAGTTAATTCATACATGCAATGGTCGAGAAGAAATGAAGCAGCAGCAGCAGCAGCAGCAGCAAAGAACATTGTGTGCGTGCGTGCGCAGAGTACGCGGCACGCACCGAGTGCCCACTTCGCGTGCGGGCTGCGGCCTTAATTTATGACACATATACGGTCTTGTTCTGAGCGAGGAATCATCGATCTAGACTTGGTCGGCGTTGCGTCCCGTGCTCACCGCCATGCCGTTCTCCTCCGGGGCCTGCTGCGTGGCCAAGGGCGCCGCGTCAGCAGGGTGCACCGCCACGGCTGGTGCCGCTGCGGCGGCGGTCAGCTTGGCAATGGTCACCACATGCTCACCGCCGCCGGGCGCCACCTTGGCGTCGCCGTCGGCCACCTCCTTGGCCGCCGGCACCTTGGGTGTCGCGTTGCGGTACAGCGCGTACAGGCCCATCTGGACCACACCGAAGGTGAAGCCGATCACGTTTGGCAGCTGATGACGTGCATCCAACAAACAAAAGCATAAAGCACAACACAAAGTTGTTGTTAGTAGTGATCTCTGTGACGACGGTTTACTGCTTATCTCAAATTAAGCTGCTTTATATAGTTTGTTTACTTACAGCGACGTATTTGTCCTTGATGAGCAGGCCGTAGAGGAACCAGACGACGGCGCTGACGGTGAGGGAGAGGGAGAGCGAGAAGGGCATGAACTCCACGCTCTTTGTGCGCACCACCTGTCTCTGCAGCAGCCACCATGCATAATAATGAGCTACGTAGCTTGTAGGAGGACACTCTCATGTATATATGGTTATGTTGTTGGGTGGTACTTACGATGATGGTGAGCGGCGCGACGAAGACGCTGACGGAGAAGGCGACGCAGACCCAGCCGAGGACGACGACGCGGTGCTGCCCGGCGGAGAGCAGCAGCGTGAGGAGGAGGATGAGCCCGAACACGCCCACGTTGAGGAGGAGCAGGATCTTGACGGTGAACAGCTTTGCCTTCTTGGGCGCGTAGAGGAGGTAGATGACGATGTAGATGGTCTCGATGACGCAGCCGGCGGAGTTGATGGTGATGAGCAGGAACTCGCTGGACTGGAGCAGCGCGTAGTAGATCCACAGCATCGCACTGAAGAGCGCCACCACGTACGGCACCGACTGGAACCCCTCCGTCGACTTGTTCTTGTAGATCCGGTAGAACGTCGGCCTGTGTCGTCGTCGTCGTCGTCGTGCATGGCCCATGCCGAAACCACAAGTCAGATCAGCACGCGGGCACAGCTAGAGAGAGACGTACACTTATAGAGAGAGAGAGAGAGAGAGAGAGATTGAGAGGCTTACAGTGGGGCCAGATAGGTCATGAAGGAGATGATGTTGCCTGCAAACACAGAATTGAACAGAAAGAAGAGGGCGAGTCGTCAGAAAGATGAGTTCAGGTGATCGAGCTCCAGCCGGTTCTTCTTGGCATGAGCATGACACATGCAAGTACGTACGTTGCAACTATCCTTCAATTAATTTTGATAGTTAGCAATGCTTTTGCTTTGTGATGTCACGCCACACCAGAGGCGGCAGAGGCATGCAAAACATATTGGATGGAGACCCCTGCCCGCAATCATTTGTTTAATTGTTTTCCTTTTCTCTTTTTGCCCTAAATGGACAAGAAGCATCATAGCATATCTCCTCCCCTTTCTCCAATATATATATATATATATATATATATATATATATATATATATATATATATATATATATATATATATCAGATCGTTTTATTTGGTACTACAAGCAAAGGGAACACAGCTATATATGCCGATCTACATGTGGGGGTTGGGGGGTCTTAAATGGGAAGAATAATTAATTAGGATGCTAGCTGTAACAAGAGTAACCTTGTAACTGTACATGTTCCTAGGTACCTAGTAGGGGATCATTTTCCTGGTGAGAAGCACACTTAAAATGGAAAAAAAAAGGTAAAGAGGAGCAATACATACAGTAAACTAAATCAACGAAATCGAGTCATGAGACAATTAAATATACGTACCGAGGAGGCCGAAGGCGAAGGCCATGGGATGTTGTAGAGACAGGCCAGCCATTTGAAGATTTTTACTTTTGTATGAGGAGGATTAGCTTTGAGTTCCTAGATAGATCACCAAGGCAAGCCTGAGCAAGAGGATTTTTATGCCAATTAAGCTTGCTGACAGATGGGATTGCAAGAGAGAAGGTGGCAACTACTACTCGAGTGTTGCTTGCCTTCCTGAGAGCTTGATGGTAGCAGAGACCTTGGTGGGAGTTTATATAGTGGTGGCAGGAAGGAAGGAAGCTCCAGCCGAAAAGGCACACACACCAATAGCACACACAACCATTTGGTACGTACGTCCTAATCAACAACAGCCAGGAGATTGAATAAGCTAGCTAGGAAACAAGATAACCATCTAGCATGACATGAAGTGGCATGCAACATGCGCTTTCCTTTTGTTTTCGCAATTCCTTCTTCATCTCTCGCTGTTGTTTTATGAAAAATTGTTGTGCACAGTACAGCACATCACAGAGCACACAAGTTGTTGTCCTAGCCTACTTAGGTAGGATCTAGCAGACATGCATGCAAGATAGCAGGAGCCTTAGCTCTACAGGGAATGAAAGGTGATGTGGTAAATGTACATGTCTTTTCTCTCTCTATATATGGACGATACTTTTTTTTCTTTTGAGATTTATATATGGACGATCTGTGTAATATTATTAACTTACAATTTACATGTGGCAATTTCATCTCAATATATATTTCAGAGAGATATGTATGGTGGGTTTTCAGTTTCTTGTTTTTTCCCCACATTTTCTATGCGTCACGACAGCTAGACCACCGCAGCTTCTCATAACTGCTGCTTTGCTTATAACACGGCATGAGATGGAGATAAGTTCATCCGAGGTCATCTTTTCTCTGTAATAAGAGAAACAGTTATCATTAAGGCACACAGGCCGGGAGCCATGCTGCAGGGAACGCGGTTACTTGCGTGGCCTGAAGTAGAAGAAGTGTGCCAGGCACGTGCTACGAGTAGCACCGGCTGTGTATGTGCGGATCCGTTCCTGGCCGGCACAGGTCATTGGCCTTGCTTGTTTCCATAGTTTTCAGTGTCAGCACATAAAACTTAGATATTTCTTCTTGCTCTCTCCAGCATTTAGGGACGAAGCTAGAATATCATCATGCACTTTTTCAGAGTTCACATACTATGCTCCAACAAAAACACATACCACAATGTGTTTTGTATGCTTATATCAAGCAATAAAGTGTAGCAAAAGGAGACGCATGTACTACTAGCTGCTTAGTGCCAGAGGACAGCTAGCTAGCAGCTTGCGAGAGACTTGTTTTGACCGTGGTTTTTCTGGATGCTGCTGCGCGCGTTTAAAGAGAGACCCCTGTTAGCGTGGTGGCCTGATTAGAATTTGCTAGTGCAAAGCATTAGGAGGTGGCCAAAGAACGGCTGGAGTTGCCTAGCTCGGCCAGTCTTTGATTTGCTTTTTGGAAAGCGCGCGAGCTGTCTGTTGTATTTGCACCTGCTGTACTCACGCCGACTTGAGACCTCTCTTTTGTAGCTAGGCCGGGGTGCTCCGATCCGCAGGGTATGTGAATGGGCGTCCTGCACTCACAAAATACAGATTTAATTAGGCAAGGAATATTCATAGTACAAACAAGCGCCATAAGGCTTATACGTACAAAATATAAGAGGGTAATGCCAAAGTTCAGCCTAACTAGCGGGCACAACTAACAAAATAAAACATGCTTCATCACACGATTCGTGAAGTTCCAGCCAAACTTCACGGATACAGCCATGATCAAAGTCTCCCATCTTCTGCATCTATCCATGAACAGTACTCGCTCCTCTTACTTATACAGTAGTTCCAAGCCAAATTTGGTTTCTAAGTTTTAGACTCAAACATATATATATATATATATATATATATGAACCAAACAAATTGGCAAAGGCAGTAAGAGATTGAATTGCTTAGGTGATACACAAAGTATTCTCTAGTCCAAACAGATTGTCCACAAGTAATTTTAAATCACTGCTTGGACGGCCAATATCAATCAAAACAATACCATTGATTTATGTTGTTCCAGTGGAAAATAAAAATCACCCGAGGAGATAAAAAATCTCCTGCTTGGCATCTCCCATGTCAAATCCCCAAACTTCGCTTTTTTCATTAAAACCCTTAATGATTTAGCTAATCTACTGTACAGTTAAAGGATAAATGATCCTTCTATTGACATTTGTCCTTCCTTAAATCTAAATCCTGGCTTAGCGACTGTCCTTGTCTGCTTTCCTCCACTGGCATCGTCCTGCTTACTAGCCTTGAATCCGTGGCACCACCGTCATCTGACCTCACCTACGCGAAGTCCCTGTTGTTCATACTAAAAAAATAAAATAAAATAAAAAATATCCTCCTTGATAAGCACCATCTTCCACTCCCTACCTACTGCTTCAATGTACATGTTCTTCACTGTCACAATTCATGAAGTCAAATGCTTGAGCAACTGCAACTCCATACCATCGTGGTCATACCCTCCCTACGTGCTACTTCAGTGTACATCTTTACTGTGTCGATGCAACTTGATTCACGAAGTCAATGCTTGAGCTGCAGCAACTCCAACACCGTTGCGGTCTTGCCCTACTTGCTTTTTTTTTTTTAGAAAAAACAAAGACAAGAGCTCTACCACTCAGTTAATAAGATGAAAGAATATTGTAAACAAAAATGTTAGCCAGTCAAGATGCCAATAAAGCACTGGAATGTCTAACCATCCCATACAATGTGGCTGAGCACGAACATGATGCACTGCCATAAGTCGTCATCATTGTCAAGCATAGAAGGCCAAGCTTCCACTAGGTCCGACTTCTCATGGCAGACCACCAACTAGACACACCCGAAAGGTCTAAAGCTAACAACTGCCACCGGTCATCGTTGCCAAGCTCAAACGCCAAACAACAGCTCCGACTTTCAACCACGGACCCTCGCAAAACATCATAGTTGTGACTAAAATTTGACGTCTTCATGAAGAAAGCGATGTCCATGGCTCCCTCACCGCACATCTAGAGTGGACCGATTTTTATCCTTGAAAAACATGCTAATGGGGAAACATGAAGCCCTTAACAGAGCAAACAACATAAAATGGCATCACCGTCGCCAAGGCTTTCGTCCAAAAATGTTCAAGCACATATGTCGAGATGAAAGCTAAAACCCGAGCAGCGCCTTCACTGACATTACCGTTGTCTCGCCGCCCTGTAGAAGCCCCTACAGAGGGGATCGATGATCCAAATGCATGCAGTAGCCGCTTAGTTGCGTCAGCCCCACCCCCTTTGATTGGGCCACACAGAACTGGACCCAGTCTCCGACGCTTGCGTCACAGTGCCACATGCCAAGGCCGCTGTTGACCATCGTCGTCGACTCTAACACCTGTTGAAGAAGCTGCCAACATCACTGCCAGCCGCCCCAGGAGCCCTAGGGTAGCCGAATCCAGATATGGTCTCAAAACCGGTGCCCCTGCAGATGCCTCCGCCTCCATCTTGATTACCATAGGCCACCACCTAGGCTGACAACCTGTCTGCACAAGGGAAACCTCGGTCATAGATAGGACCCGGGAAGGCCCGAGTGCCATTGTAGCCGAGTTGGCAGGCTGTTGCAGCAGCCAAGGCCATGAGGGGAGGGGCAGGCAGAGGAGATAGCGCCCCCAGTGCCTGCAAGAACCCATCCACCATCAATGCCGCCCCGACCACAACCATCCCAATCCTAGCCGTAGAAGCCTTGGCCGGGCGATGCCGGCCTATGCCCGGCCACAACAACCCCCGTTTGATTTTCTTTTCAATTTGGTTTTCTACCTCAGTCTTATAAATTTTAATATAATGTAGCGCTTCATCCTTTGATTTTAATATTCATCCTTTGATTTTAATAATAGTTAGACGTAGCAAAATCTAGTGCAATCATCTTTAAAGGTCATGAAATATCTTTTGCCACTTTAGTCGACTCGTCATTTATCTTACACAAGTCAGAATGGATTAATTCTAGAGGTGTTAAATTCCTCGCGCAGCAGCCTTGTGAGGCTTGCGAGGTTGTTTCACCTCAACGCACACATGGCACTTAGAACTTTTGACTAGATCGAATTTCGGAATTAAATCTAAACCAGCTAAGCGAGACATGCAACTAAAATTAACATGACATAATCGCGAATGGCACATGTTCGCCTCATCATCATTATTAACATGATTCATAGTTTTAACATCACCATCAGTTAAAGACAAGCGGAACAGGCCTCCACTCTCATAGCCTTTACCCACAAAGATTCCAAACTTAGACAGTACACATTTATTTGACTTAAAAACAAGTTTATAAACACATCACGACAAAGCAAAGATCCACTAATCAAATTCTTCCTTATTGAGGGGACATTCTGCACGTTCTTTAGATGCACGGTCTTTGACATGCTGCACGTTCTTTAGCTACACGGTCTTTCCCGAAGTAAGTTTTAGATCGACCATACCAAAATATAAGAGGGTAATTGTAACACCCGAAAAATTGCATTCTTTTAAATAGTGGGAATTTATTTAATTATGCAATTAGTTGATCATTCCAATATAGGGAAATAATAATTTTTCTCGAATATAAAATCAAACCTAGGTCATACACAGGTATGATGCATTCATGTTGGAGCATTTTTTCTTTGTACTGTTGTAGATTATTTGAATTTCTCAAATATTTCAAAACCCAATTTGAAAATCCTTTTGGAAAATAGAAAAAGGAAATAGAGCAGAGTCCTTCCCCTCTCCTTTCTGGCCCGAGCAGCAGCTTGGCCTGTTTTCCACTCCCTGGCCCCAGCAGATCCAGGTCGGATGGCCCGAGGGCAGCTCGGCTGACCTGCTCCCTTCCTTTTCCCCTTACCCCATATGACTGACGAGTGGGACCCACGGGTCAGCCCTTCCTTCTACACCTCCCTCGCCGCGCGAACAGAGACGCCGCTGCCGTGTTCGTCCGCCGTGACAGAGCACGCGCGCGCGAAGCGTCCCTCTGCCGTGACTGCCAGCCCGACCCCAGCGCTTGGTGCTACCAACCTGTGGACCCACAGGACAGCCCCTTCCCTGTTTCCCTCTGCTGTTCGCCGAGAGTCCGACGCGGGCAAGAAAGAAACGGCCGAAACCGAGTTCGTCGCCGCGCCGAGAGTCCGAAGCAAAGAAGAAACGGCCGAAGCCGATTTCTCCGCTCGCCGAGTTTGTTTCAATCTCCGAGATTGACGCCACACCTCGGGAGTATTTAAGCAGCGCTACACCCCCCGTAGCCGTCAGCTAACCCTAGCCGCCTCTTCTCGTCGCCATTGCCGAGCTCCCGCGAGAACCGAGCAGCCGCCGCTGCGAGCATTTAGCTCGATTCACCACCAGATTCCTCTCGGTAAGCCTTTAAGGAGCTTCGCTGTGATCTTGTGAAGTTCCCGAGCACTTTTCCCCTTCGATTTGTGCACTGACCGCCTCCGCCGCCGTTACAGAGATCCACCGTCCGCCGGATCACGCCGCGAGCTATCTCCGAGTCGATTTCCGACCTTCCCATTACCCTAGGTGAGCTTGCGACGCTCTTCCCGATCTATGGGTACCCTTCCCGACCTATTTCATGCACCGAAGGCCGAGTTCACCCTCTTCGGCAGCCCTCTGGCCATGGCACCGCCGTCGGCCTCTGTTTTCCGGCCGAGAGCACCGCCACCCCTCCTCTCTGTTAATCTGATCCGCCGATTTTGAATCGGACGGCTGAAGAGCAGCCCATACCGATTCGGCCGGCGTTGTTGCGAATAACCCCCTACAGTTTTTAATGCTTAGCCCGCAGCCCTTAGCGTATTCAGTAGATTACGTTTGAAGGCGTATTTATTTTCGGTATATATGAAAATGTGTTTTCAGATTTGAATTCAAAATTGTTTCATTTATAATTTCCACGTTTTAGTTCCGATTTGAACGATTCAAATTGCGTTAGATTCGTAATTTGATGATCTACCAGTTAGTAACACTGTTTCATATGTTATTAACTTCTAAAATTCGAGATTATATTTAATCTATTATTATTCTATTATAAATCTTATAAAATTCATATCTTCCTCGTTTTAAATCCGATTTGCGCAAACTTTATATCGATGTGATCGTAGCAACGTGTAGATTTGTTTTATAACCTTTTTAATTTATTTTCTCTCTGTTGGTGTACTGTTCTAATGAAAACTATTGTTTGTATGCATGATTGGCCCTGTATGCGTGTGTGTTGTTATGATGGATCGAGTATAGACGGTGACCTTTACGTGGGTGATCAAGATCAGTACTGCGACAACCCGGATCACCAGGAGTTTGCTGATCAAGGCAAGTATTAGCATGGATCATCCTTGTTGTCCTATTCACCAAATAAATAATTATATTTGCATGTGTCTTCCTTGTTAACCATAGTTACTTCCTAATTTTGTTATCCTGTTCCTTGCTACCTATGGGATTATGTATGTGGTAATTGATGCTAGTGCGTTATTGATATCATGATCATGTGAACTTGATTAATTGAATATGCAATATGATTATAAGATGCCTTTTTAGCAACATGGAGCTAGAGGATTCGAGCATAGTTCCGTGATGCTCAAAATCCTTCACCTTTGATAATGATCTGTAAGTATGACACCGGGATTGACAGTGCAACTATGAGGGCTACATGGCTCTGGTTTTAGTCAAGTATAGGCACTTTTTCTAGCTTGTTAGAGGTTACCGAAAGGCGTGATGGGACCTGACGACTCGGGTATAGTGCGGCTCCTGTCCGAGTGTGTATAACCTGTGTGACCTTGTGCCACGAAGAAGGGGGGCTCTACATCTGTTTGCCGGGTTCCTAGCGGCCCTAACTTGTTAGGCGAAGTTCTTTGAAAGGCTTCATAGTGAAACCCTGCTCTCTCACCTTGGTAGTGTTATGGGAGTAATTAACCCGAGCAGATGGGAATCACGGCTCATAGTGAAAGTGCACAACCTCTGCAGAGTGTAAAACTGGTATACTAGCCAAGCTCACGGTCAAGAGCGGCCTTGGACGTCTTACGGAGTAGTTATTCTTTTGGGGTGATGCTTACTTATTGCTAAATCTATTTATTGCTACTCATTAATTATGTTTACTATGATCATGAGAATGGGCATATTAACTTGTTGCTATCCAACTGTATAAAAGATGATTAATTAAAAGCAACCTGCTGTTAAACCGTGTCAACCTTTTGAGCCTCATGAACCCATGCTAGTCTTGTTGAGTACGACATGTACTTACGCTTGTTTATTTTTCATTACTTGGTTAAAAATCCTGGATGGGTAACAGATGGTGATAGTGATGAGGACTACCCAGAGGATTACTAGACTTGTGCTTCACCAGTCGACGTCCCTGTGCTATGGAGCTACCGCGAGAGTTATCTTTATTTTTCGCTGTGTAATGACTTTGATATTATTGGCTATGTATTAAACATTGGTTATGATACAATTTATGCAATTTGTTGGCTTATGTGTGTGACTGATCTCTGGGTGCACGTAAGATTATGCATCCCATTTTATCCTTAAAATTGGGTGTGACAAATTGGTATCGGTGCCGTGTTGACTGTAGGACGCAAGCCTAGTTAGCACTGGATAGCCCTTAGCTTTATTATCTCTTTTTACTTGTTATATTAATTTGCTATAAGTTTTTGCTGATATCATACCCTTGTCCATTGCAAAATTTTGACTTAATCTTAATTCTTGTAGATGGCCAACCTTAAGCGCACTGCTCGCAAGCGTGTCATGCCACCTAAGAGGTACCTGCAGCGCTTCATCTCTGGCGGACGTGTTTCCCGACCAGAGGTACCCGTGGAAGATGTACCAGTGGAGGAGTCCCAGCAGGAGGTGCCCGCAGAGGAGCCCAGTGAAGAGCCCTTGGGCGACAGCTCTGAAGACGTACCTATGGAGGGCCCTCAGAAAGATGAACCTGAGAAGGTGGAGCCGCGGGGTGACCAGGATTGTGCTGGCGACCCTGACGACGGAGATGATGGAGGCAACTCGGATGACTCCGACGACCCCGAAGACAATGGCGATGATGATGGAGACCAAGGTGGAAAACCCTGGGTGGGAATGATTCACTATGATCATCATGATAATGACTACTACCACCCGCTGCTTCTCGACTTGGTGCGCCGCTTCTACCCCAATGCCTCGGTGCTGTACAAGACGGAGTACTGGAAGCACCCTGACTACGCCGCCTACTATGAGACGAGGGTGTACATCAAGGAGGGAAGCCAGGTGAAGAATATTCACTATGCTGTCTCCATTCGACTCTTCAAAGCTGCCGCCATCAAGGATGCCGCACGACAAGCTCTTATGGTGCACCGCCATGAGAATTGGGACATCATCAAGTGGGAGATGCACCGCTACCTTCCCCGCCGTCAGAGTGGCCAAGCTAACTGCAGTATCGCCGGTCCACTTGGAGAAGTGAACGCCCGACTCCACGCTGCCTTGGAATGTTTGGCTCAGACCAACACTTTTCTGGACCAGACACTGGATGAGCTGAACACCAGGACTGAAGCTAACTACAAGCTCAGCCGAGCAGTGGATGGGTTGAACAGGCAACTCGGTGTAGGACCCCCTCCGCCATCACCAAGGTGTCCAGTTGAATCGCCGCCAAGGAACCGAGGAGACCATGGAGATGCTCACACCCGCACCGACATCGACCCCTAGAGGAGTTACCCCCAGTTATTAGCAAAAGACGCTAGAAGCGCAAGTTGAGTCAAGTCGAGTCTAGTTCGTGTCTTGTGAACTTTTGTGCTAGATTGCTTTTCCTTGTGAACAATGCTTGATTTGGAGTTTGTAATGAGTGCTGAGATTGTGGGCATGTCCGCAAATCTCTTTATATAGGTTTGAATTAATGCATAATAGTTTGGGTTGATTATCTCAGTTTCCAGCAGTGCTGTTTTTCAGACCTCTCTGCCTTAGTTATTTTTCCTATTTAATTATATACGACCAAAAATCATGAGAAATTTTTTGTGAAAAACTAGACTTCTGTAGTTTTCTTTGACCGCAAGAATCATCTCAATATCAGTTACGGTTTGGGTGAAACAAATGTCACAAGTCAACGTTTCTGCGCTGTCTGTTACTCTGAAACAGTTTCGAATCAAATCTATTTTTGATAAACTTAACGGCAGAATCTGGAGAGATGGTATGAATAAAAGATGTAGAGTTTTTCTCATGCTTTCCAACCATGTATAGCATGTCTCTGTTTGACTTCGGGAACTCCAGATATGACTGTTTTTCTACTCTGCCGTTGTTGGATTGCGTCCGGAATTTTCTGTTCTAGTCTTCTAAGTGTTATTATAATAGAAAAGAATTCTAAACCTCACTTCAATGATTTGAACAGCAGATGGCCCACACCAGGAGGAACCCAAGGGGTGATGGTACCTCTGAAGAAAATGCTAATCCACCACCACCTCCGCCACAGCCTAATATGGAGCAGCTGATGATGATGCAAACACAGTTGATGCAGCAGATGGCCCAGAACATTCAACTGCTGCAGCGAAACAATGGCAATGGGAACCCACCTCCACCACCCTATGACAAGAGAAGCGAATTCTTGAAGGGACGCCCGCCCACCTTCGATCATTCCAGTGATCCTCTCCAAGCTGATGATTGGCTGCGTGCAATAGAAAGGCAGCTGGAGATCGCCCAATGCAACGACGTCGAGAAAGTTCTCTATGCATCCGGCAGTTGCAGGGAGCTGCTCTGGATTGGTGGAGTCTTTCCGTTTTGGACGTGCCGACCCCATCTCTTGGTGGCAATTCCGTGAGGGATTCCGCAATCATCATGTGCCTGCAGGGTTGATGAAGCTGAAGAAGAAGGAGTTTCTTTCGCTGAAGCAGGGAGGAATGCTAGTTGCCGAGTACCGTGACAAGTTCATCCAATTGTCGCGCTATGCTCCAAAAGAGGTTGAAGATGATGCCAAGAAGCAAGAGCTCTTCTTGGAAGGACTGAATGATCACCTCCAGTACCAGTTGCTCTCCCACACTTTCGCCAACTTCCAACAGTTGGTGGACAAAGCTTTGATCATCGAGAGCAAGCGCCGTGAGATAGATGAGAAGAAGAAGAAGAGGAAGTTTCAAGGACAGTCGTCTGGAAGCAACAGCCGCTTCCATAACAACCAGCAGCAGCCTCAGCAGCAACAACGTTTCCAGGGACAGTCTGGATTCAAGAACAATTTCCAGAATCAACAACGTTCCCAGAACCAGCAGCGTTCCTAGTACTAGCAACAAGGTGGCAACCAGGCGCCACAACTGACTGCTCCCAACAACATCCCAGTGAAGAATGGTGCCCCCAACAAGTGTTTCCGTTGTGGCAAGGAAGGACACTTGTCCTACAACTGTCCTGAGAAGCAGAATTCCCAAGCCTCCCAGAAGCAGAACAACCAGCAGAGAGTGCCACCACGCACCGGGAAGGTGAACTATGTGTCGGTTGATACGGCACAGGAGACTCCCGAGGTCATGATGGGTACGTTCAATATCGACTCCATCCCCGCTACAGTTCTTTTTGACTCTGGTGCTTCGCATACTTTCATTTCGCACACATTTGTTAGAAAGCATGGTATTCCCCTTAGTGTCATGAAATATCCTATTATGGTTTCTTCTCCGGGTGGTGTCATGCAAGCTACTCTTCAGTGTCTCCCGATTACTGTCTCATTAAGGGAGGTAGAATTTGAGATAACCCCTACTGTGCTAAATACTGCCGGAATTGATCTTATCCTGGGTATGGATTTGATGATGAAGAATGACATCAATATAAAGTGCAAGGAGAAGGTCGTGACTATCACTACCCCGAAGGGAGATGAGGTCAGAATTGAGGTTGTTTTGCAAGTTCAACAGAAATCCACAGTACATCAGCTCAGAGAAGAAGTGCAGCCGGATAACTCAGTGGTGGATGAGTTTGAAGATGTGTTTCCAGATGAGTTACCAGGTATGCCGCCTGACCGTGACATTGAATTTATCATTGAGTTGTTACCTGGTACTGCACCTATAGCTAAACGTCCATATAGAATGGGAGTTAAAGAATTAGAAGAACTTAAGAAACAAATCAAAGAACTGTCAGAAAAAGGTTTCATTCGTCCTAGTTCTTCACCTTGGGGAGCCCCGGTTATTTTTGTTGATAAGAAAGATGGTAGTCAAAGGATGTGTGTTGATTATTGGTCACTGAATGAGGTCACCATTAAGAACAAGTATCCGTTGCCTAGAATTGATGACTTATTTGATCAGTTGAGAGGTGCTTGTGTGTTTTCCAAGATTGATCTCCGTTCAGGTTATCATCAGTTGAAGATTTGTGACTCTGACATACCTAAGACTGCATTCACTACTCGGTATGGATTGTATGAGTATACGGTAATGTCTTTTGGTTTGACTAATGCACCTGCCTACTTCATGTATCTGATGAACAAGGTATTCATGGAATTCTTGGATAAGTTTGTTGTGGTGTTCATTGATGATATCTTGATCTACTCCAAGAATGAAGAAGAGCATGCCGAGCATCTAAGATTGGTTTTGCAGAAGCTCAGAGAACATAAGCTGTATGCCAAGCGAAGCAAGTGCGAGTTCTGGTTAAGAGAAGTTGCTTTTCTAGGACATATTGTGTCCAATGGTGGAATTTCTGTAGACCCAAGCAAGGTGGCAGACGTGTTGAATTGGAAGCCGCCAACTGATGTGACTGGCATTCGTAGTTTTCTTGGTTTAGCTGGTTACTACCGAAGGTTCATTGAAGGATTCTCTAAGCTTGCAAAGCCAATGACTTCCTTGCTAGAGAAGAATGCCAAGTTTGTGTGGTCTGAGAAGTGCCAAGCTAGTTTTGAAGAATTGAAGAAGAGATTGACAACAGCCCCAGTGTTGGTTTTGCCGGATCTGAGTAAGAAGTTCTCTATCTATTGTGATGCTTCCCGCCTAGGTCTTGGTTGTGTTCTCATGCAAGAAGGAAGAGTCGTAGCATATGCATCGAGACAGTTGAGGAAGCATGAATTGAATTATCCTACTCATGATTTGGAGCTAGCAGCTGTGGTTCACGCTCTGAAGTTATGGAGGCATTATCTAATTGGTCATAAGTGTGACATCTATACAGATCATAAGAGCTTGAAGTATATCTTCACCCAGTCAGAGTTGAATTTGAGGCAACGTCGTTGGCTGGAATTGATAAAGGATTATGACCTGGAATTGCATTATCATCCAGGCAAAGCAAATGTTGTGGCCGATGCTCTTAGTAGAAAAAGTTATGCTAATGAGATTCGAACAACCACTATTCCAGCAGAGTTGTGTGCAGAGATGGAGCGTCTCAACTTGGGAATTGTGATCAATGCTGTTGAGATGGAGGTTGAACCCACACTAGAGCAAGAGATACGAAAGGCTCAGTTGGAAGATGAGAAGCTCAAAGAAATAGCAGAGAACATTGTGGTTGGAAAATCACCCGGATTCAGGCTAGATGAGAATGGAACCTTATGGTTTGGGAAGAGACTCTGTGTAGCCGAAGTGAAATCCATCCGAGACGCTATATTGCGTGAAGCTCATGAGTCAGCATATTCTATACACCCAGGAAGTACCAAGATGTATTTGGATCTGAAGGAAAAATATTGGTGGGTTGGACTGAAACGTGATGTAGCAGAATATGTGGCTATATGTGATACCTGTCAGAGAGTTAAAGCTGAACACCAGAGACCTGCAGGATTGCTACAACCACTAAAGATACCTGAGTGGAAGTGGGAAGAAGTCGGTATGGACTTCATAGTTGGATTGCCACGTACTCAGAGAGGTTATGATTCAATCTGGGTAATTATGGATCGACTGACTAAAGTGGCTCATTTCCTTCCAGTCAAGACCACTTATGGAGGTCCTAAACTAGCAGAGTTGTATATGGAGAGAATAGTGTGTCTGCATGGAGTTCCAAAGAAAATTGTGTCTGATAGGGGCACTCAATTCACCTCACATTTCTGGCAAAAGATACATGAGTCTCTAGGTACTAAGCTGAATTTCAGTTCTGCATATCATCCCCAGACTGACGGTCAAACTGAACGGATTAATCAGATTTTGGAAGATATGTTGAGAGCTTGTGCTTTACAGTATAGAACGAGTTGGGATAAGAGTCTGCCGTATGCGGAGTTCTCTTATAATAATAGTTACCAGAAAAGTCTCAAGATGGCACCCTTCGAAGCATTGTATGGGCGCAAGTGCAGGACACCCTTGTTTTGGAATCAAACTGGAGAAAGTCAAGTGTTTGGACCGGATGTGTTGAGAGACGCAGAGGAGCAAGTCCAGACAATAAGAGAGAACTTGAGAATAGCACAATCTAGACAGAAGAGCTATGCGGATACACGGAGAAGAGAACTAGCTTTTAATGTAGGAGACTATGCATATCTTAAAGTGTCCTCGATGAGAAGTATGAAAAGGTTCAACAGCAAAGGAAAGTTGGCACCAAGGTATATTGGTCCTTTCAAGATCCTAGAGAGACGTGGAGAAGTGGCATATCAGCTAGAACTTCCGGAAAGTTTGTCCGGTGTGCATGATGTGTTCCACATATCTCAGTTGAAAAAGTGTTTGAGATTACCGGAAGAGCAGGTTCCTGTCGAGGAAATAGTTTTCAAGAAGGGTCTCACCTATGAGGAACATCTAGTGAAAATTTTGGAAACCGCAGAAAGAGTTACAAGAAGTCGAGTTATAAAGATGTGCAAGGTGCAGTGGCATCGGTACTCTGAGGAAGAAGCTACTTGGGAAAGAGAGGAAGATCTCAGAGAGAAGTACCCGGAGTTGTTTGAGTAAGCACCAACTGAATCTCGAGGACGAGATTATTTTTAAGGGGGGTAGAATTGTAATACCCGAAAAATTGTATTCTTTTAAATAGTGGGAATTTATTTAATTATGCAATTAGTTGATCATTCCAATATAGGGAAATAATAATTTTTCTCGAATATAAAATCAAACCTAGGTCATACACAGGTATGATGCATTCATGCTGGAGCATTTCTTCTTTGTACTGTTGTAGATTATTTGAATTTCTCAAATATTTCAAAACCCAATTTGAAAATCCTTTTGGAAAATGAAAAAAGGAAATAGAGCAGAACCCTTCCCCTCTCCTTTCTGGCCCAAGCAGCAGCTTGGCCTGTTTTCCACTCCCTGGCCCCAGTAGATCCAGGTCGGATGGCCCGAGGGCAGCTCGGCCGACCTGCTCCCTTCCTTTTCCCCTTACCCCATATGACTGACGAGTGGGACCCATGGGTCAGCCCTTCCTTCTACACCTCCCTCGCCGCGCGAACAGAGATGCCGCTGCCGTGTTCGTCCGCCGTGACCGAGCACGCGCGCGCGAAGCGTCCCTCTGCCGTGACTGCCAGCCCGACCCCAGCGCTTGGTGCTACCAACCTGTGGACCCACAGGACAGCCCCTTCCCTGTTTCCCTCTGCTGCTCGCCGAGAGTCCGACGCGGGCAAGAAAGAAACGGCCGAAACCGAGTTCGTCGCCGCGCCGAGAGTCCGAAGCAGAGAAGAAAAGGCCGAAGCCGATTTCTCCGCTCGCCGAGTTTGTTTCAATCTCCGAGATTGACGCCACACCTCGGGAGTATTTAAGCAGCGCTACACCCCTCGTAGCCGTCAGCTAACCCTAGCCGCCTCTTCTCGCCGCCATTGCCGAGCTCCCGCGAGAACCGAGCAGCCGCCGCCGCGAGCATTTAGCTCGATTCGCCACCAGATTCCTCTCGGTAAGCCTTTGAGGAGCTTCGCTGTGATCTTGTGAAGTTCCCGAGCACTTTCCCCCTTCAATTTGTGCACTGACCGCCTCCGCCGCCGTTACAGAGATCCACCGTCCGCCGGATCACGCCGCGAGCTATCTCCGAGTCGATTTCCGACCTTCCCATTACCCTAGGTGAGCTTGCGACGCTCTTCCCGATCTATGGGTACCCTTCCCGACCTATTTCATGCACCGAAGGCCGAGTTCACCCTCTTCGGCGGCCCTCTGGCCATGGCGCTGCCGTCGGCCTCTGTTTTCCGGCCGAGAGCACCGCCACCCCTCCTCTCTGTTAATCTGATCCGCCGATTTTGAATCGGACGGCTGAAGAGCAGCCCATGCCGATTCGGCCGGCGTTGTTGCGAATAACCCCCTACAGTTTTTAATGCTTAGCCCGCAGCCCTTAGCGTATTCAGTAGATTACGTTTGAAGGCGTATTTATTTTCGGTATATATGAAAATGTGTTTTCAGATTTGAATTCAAAATTGTTTCATTTATAATTTCCACGTTTTAGTTCCGATTTGAACGAGTCAAATTGCGTTAGATTCGTAATTTGATGATCTACCAGTTAGTAACACTGTTTCATATGTGATTAACTTCTAAAATTCGAGATTATATTTAATCTATTATTATTCTATTATAAATCTTGTAAAATTCATATCTTCCTCGTTTTAAATCCGATTTGCGCAAACTTTATATCGATGTGATCGTAGCA
This sequence comes from Eremochloa ophiuroides, assembly GCA_038502445.1. Lineage (NCBI taxonomy): Eukaryota > Viridiplantae > Streptophyta > Magnoliopsida > Poales > Poaceae > Eremochloa > Eremochloa ophiuroides. The sequence continues at coordinate 48,965,979 of JAHLJS010000007.1, forward strand.
ACGTGTAGATTTGTTTTATAACCTTTTTAATTTATTTTCTCTCTGTTGGTGTACTGTTCTAATGAAAACTCTTGTTTGTATGCATGATTGCCCCTGTATGCGTGTGTGTTGTTATGATGGATCGAGTATAGACGGTGACCTTTACGTGGGTGATCAAGATCAGTACTGCGACAACCCGGATCACCAGGAGTTTGCTGATCAAGGCAAGTATTAGCATGGATCATCCTTGTTGTCCTATTCACCAAATAAATAATTACATTTGCATGTGTCTTCCTTGTTAACCATAGTTACTTCCTAGTTTTGTTATCCTGTTCCTTGCTACCTATGGGATTATGCATGTGGTAATTGATGCTAGTGCGTTATTGATATCATGATCATGTGAACTTGATTAATTGAATATGCAATATGATTATAAGATGCCTTTTTAGCAACATGGAGCTAGAGGATTCGAGCATAGTTCCGTGATGCTCAAAATCCTTCACCTTTGATAATGATCTGTAAGTCTGACACCGGGATTGACAGTGCAACTATGAGGGCTATATGGCTCTGGTTTTAGTCAAGTATAGGCACTTTTTCTAGCTTGTTAGAGGTTACCGAAAGGCGTGATGGGACCTGACGACTCGGGTATAGTGCGGCTCCTGTCCGAGTGTGTATAACCTGCGTGACCTTGTGCCACGAAGAAGAGGGGCTCTACATCTGTTTGCCGGGTTCCTAGCGGCCCTAACTTGTTAGGCGAAGTTCTTTGAAAGACTTCATAGTGAAACCTTGCTCTCTCACCTTGGTAGTGTTATGGGAGTAATTAACCCGAGCAGATGGGAATCACAGCTCATAGTGAAAGTGCACAACCTCTGCAGAGCGTAAAACTGGTATACTAGCCGAGCTCACGGTCAAGAGCGGCCTTGGACGTCTTACGGAGTAGTTATTCTTTTGGGGTGATGCTTACTTATTGCTAAATCTATTTATTGCTACTCATTAATTATGTTTACTATGATCATGAGAATGGGCATATTAACTTGTTGCTATCCAACTGCATAAAAGATGATTAATTAAAAGTAACCTGCTGTTAAACCGTGTCAACCTTTTGAGCCTCATGAACCCATGCTAGTCTTGTTGAGTACGACATGTACTTACGCTTGTTTATTTTTCATTACTTGGTTAAAAATCCCGGATGGGTAATAGATGGTGATAGTGATGAGGACTACTCAGAGGATTACTAGACTTGTGCTTCACTAGTCGACGTCCCTGTGCTATGGAGCTACCGCGAGAGTTATTTTTATTTTCCGCTGTGTAATGACTTTGATATTATTCGCTATGTATTAAACATTGGTTATGATACAATTTATGCAATTTGTTGGCTTATGTGTGTGACTGATCTCTGGGCGCACGTAAGATTATGCATCCCATTTTATCCTTAAAATTGGGTGTGACAGTAATGCCAAAGTTCAGCCTAACTAGCGGGCACAACTAACAAAATAAAACATGCTTCATCACACGATTTGTGAAGTTCCAGCCAAACTTCACGGATACAGCCATGATCAAAGTCTCCCATCTTCTGCATCTATCCATGAACAGTACTCGCTCCTCTTACTTATATATCATGGACACAATCAGATTCAATAAGTTATCCTAAAAATTACCTGTATCAATGTACTAGATTTACCTTTACTAAATACCATATTATTTCTATTCAATCAAATCGACCAACATAGTGCAGTAGTTCCAAGCCAAATTTGGTTTCTAAGTTTTAGACTCAAACATATATATATAACCAGGAACCAAATAAATTGGCAAAGGCAGTAAGAGATTGAATTGCTTAGGTGATACACAAAGTATTCTCTAGTCCAAACAGATTGTCCACAAGTAATTTTAAATCACTGCTTGGACGACCAATATCAATCAAAACAATACGATTGATTTATGTTGTTCCAGTGGAAAATAAAAATCACCCGAGGAGATAAAAAATCTCCTGCTTGGCATCTCCCATGTCAAATCCCCAAACTTCGCTTTTTTCATTAAAACCCTTAATGATTTAGCTAATCTACTGTACAGTTAAAGGATAAATGATCCTTCTATTGACATTTGTCCTTCCTTAAATCTAAATCCTGGCTTAGCGACTGTCCTTGTCTGCTTTCCTCCACTGGCATCGTCCTGCTTACTAGCCTTGAATCCGTGGCACCACCGTCATCTGACCTCACCTACGCGAAGTCCCTGTTGTTCATACTAAAAAAATAAAATAAAATAAAAAATATCCTCCTTGATAAGCACCATCTTCCACTCCCTATCTACTGCTTCAATGTACATGTTCTTCACTGTCACAATTCATGAAGTCAAATGCTTGAGCAACTGCAACTCCATACCATCGTGGTCATACCCTCCCTACGTGCTACTTCAGTGTACATCTTTACTGTGTCGATGCAACTTGATTCACGAAGTCAATGCTTGAGCTGCAGCAACTCCAACACCGTTGCGGTCTTGCTCTACTTGCTTTTTTTTTTTAGAAAAAACAAAGACAAGAGCTCTACCACTCAGTTAATAAGATGAAAGAATATTGTAAACAAAAATGTTAGCCAGTCAAGATGCCAATAAAGCACTGGAATGTCTAACCATCCCATACAATGTGGCTGAGCACGAACATGATGCACTGCCATAAGTCGTCATCGTTGTCAAGCATAGAAGGCCAAGCTTCCACTAGGTCCGACTTCTCATGGCAGACCACCAACTAGACACACCCGAAAGGTCTAAAGCTAACAACCGCCACCGGGTCATCGTTGCCAAGCTCAAACGCCAAACAACAGCTCCGACTTTCAACCACGGACCCTCGCAAAACATCATAGTTGTGACTAAAATTTGACGTCTTCATGAAGAAAGCGATGTCCATGGCTCCCTCACCGCACATCTAGAGTGGACCGATTTTTATCCTTGAAAAACATGCTAATGGGGAAACATGAAGCCCTTAACAGAGCAAACAACATAAAATGGCATCACATTTATTTGATTTAAAAACAAGTTTATAACCACATCACGACAAAGCAAAGATCCACTAATCAAATTCTTCCTTATTGAGGGGACATGCTGCATATTCTTTAGATGCACGGTCTTTGACATGCTGCACGTTGTTTAGCTGCACGGTCTTTTCCGAAGTAAGTTCTAGATTGACCATACCAACACCACGTACAGTCACACGTGCCCTGTTCCCCATCAACAAGGAGGAAGTCCGTCCGACCTGATAAGAAGAAAATAAGGAAATATCAGCACACACATGTATATTGGCTTCTGTGTCAACCCACCATCAGCCTCAACCATGTTGGCAGATTTCTTCTGATTTGGCTTCCACTTCGCATCTGGGCAATCTCTAGCAAAGTGCCCAGTCTTGCCACAAGTAAAGCAGTTGCCCTTTTCTTTTTTTTTTCTACTTCTTCTTAAAAGAAGTAGTGTTCTTTGGCTTCACATTTTGCTGGTTTTCTTCTTTTGTGATTTAGGATGGTTCTTTTGCACCATATGTGCGCTAGAACTTCCCTCACTGACCTTCTTGTCTTTAACATCCTTTGTCCTTGCCTTGTTCTCAACATCAAGGGTCCCAACAAGCCAGCAATGCTAAACTCTTGCCTCTTCTGCTTAAGAGAAGTTGCAAAGTCAGTCTAAAATTGTGTTAGTTTAGCAATGATGTAGCTTGTCATAAATATGTCGGGGAGTACACACCCGAACAACTCAAGTTCCTTTACCAGTGCGTGTATTTCTTGAGCTTGTTCGACTACCAGACGGCCCTCGACCATCCGATAGTCATGGAACTGCTCCATGATATACAACTCAGAGCCGGCATCAGAAATGCCGTAACAGTCCTCAAGTGCATCCAACATGGCCTTCCCAGTTAGAAGCTGCACATATGCATCAACAAGGGAGTCTCCTATGATGCTCAACAGAGAAGCCTTGCAAGTGGTGTCAGCATGTTGGAATACACGCTCCTCATCGTAGGTCCGCACTCCAACAGAATGCTCATTCACCACATGAAAGCAATTCATAGAGGTCAACCACAAGATGCATTTATGTCGTCATCTCTTGCAGTGAGTGCCCTCAAATGGTGATGGTTTGAACAAACCCGCAGAGCCAATAGATGAAAAATGCCTATTATCACATTTTTAGATTGTTAGAAATATAGGCAATTTCAGGTTTAATTTAATCCATAAAAATGATATGATAAAAGTAGTGATAATTATGTACTTATTTACAATGGACCAAATCATTATAATTATGATATAACTGACATTGACAATTAGCATGTTCAAATTATACAAGAACATCATGAACAACTTATCAACCAACAAGCAAAATATCATATAGAACATGCTAACCAGCAAGGTTTTGATGAAGAACATGAGCGGACGATTAAATAACATAGAAAAATAATACCCTGCTACAAGGCCAGTTGCACCCGAAGAAGACATGGTGCCTGTCGGTGTAGTCGTTTCGATCGGTGTAGTGCAGAGAGGTTGCAGTGCCGATTCTCGCGATCTCTACTAATGCCGGGAAGAAGGATGTAGCGAGTAGTCATGCCGAGCAGCGACACTCCCAAAAATGTGATCGCCGATCTCCACCCGAGCAGGTGAACTCATTGCCGACGTCCGTTCTAGAGGCTCCTACTCTCCCAGGGTCTTGTGCGCACAAGCCATGGGACGGGAAGACTTGGATGTAGCGATTGTGTGAAGATCATTATATAGTTCGAGCCACCCACTCAAAGTTTCCATATCCACTGATCGAGTCGTTGATGGCTGGCATTCTCTGTCTTGAGCCATGTTCTTTTCTAGACACTTGTGCAAGCCTTGTGCAACGTGGATCATATATCCATCGCACCTCTCATAATCTTCTTCCATGAAAGAGGCTCTAATATCACTAGTTAGAGTGGATGGTTAGATCGAGACCCTAATAGAGCTACAAAATGAGGAAAATAGAAGCATAAACACATGAGAAGAAATACGCAATTGAGAAGAACACTAGCGCAAGACGTTAACAAGGTTGCACCGGCATCCGGGCATTTCCGTGGCTTCGCTGCCACCCAAATGAACTGCTAAGTTGTCTCAACATTATATTAGGGTCTTCATCCCTTTCTCATATATACTACTTATTGCCATGCCCAAGTGCTATACACGCATGGTCCATGCTCGTGACTTCAGTATCTCGGTCCAAGCCTTCTTGTCTACTCTTTACCGTTCTTGGTTCATCCTGTACAGACTCCTTGCTTTACCTTCAATTCTTCATTCCATTTGACTACCAATGGCACCTTCAACACCTACACAAATTTCATAACACTAACTCGCATTAAACCAAATGTTGATTGTCTTGTGGACAATCACTCATGTTTGACAAACATGAGCACATCATCTATTTGTTCTCACTTTAATTATGCGCCAAGCTTCGCATTGGTTGCTAGCATTGGCCTTGACCAATTGACTAAAGTCTCGCACATAGCTACTCCAACGCATTGTATTGTATTATTACTTTTTCCAAAGTTGACTGAAGTCATAGTACATTTGATTCCCGCAATTGAGGCACTTGTTAGTAGATTTATGTCATTTTATTTGTGTGGTCGTTTTGTGCCTTGTGCCACTGTCTCCTCAACAAAAACAAAATATATTCATTTGGCCTACTGAAAGCTCTAGTTTGGTTTCGATAATTGATGACACCCTAAGGAGTAGCCTATTTGTCTAAGTGATGAACAAGTAATAGGTAGTCTAAGCCATGGAGTATGGAGCATACAAGTGAAGGATCACAAGGCTCAAACCATGGAAATGATGAAGTATTGATGAAAAGAGAAGAAAAAGAAAAGCTAGAGGCAAAGGTATAACCCTATTGGGCTTTTCTTTTGGTGATCAAGACATCAAGTGAATATGATAACAATTAGGATAGATAGTCGATTATCAAGGTGAGAAATGCGATTCAAATTGGTTATCAAGTGCTCTAGTGTTGCATTTCATCTACATGCACACCTAGAATTTAGAACATTCTAACTAGCCCTTCAAATTGCTTTAAAAAACTGCTAACACACATGCCTTTGTGAGTGAAACACTTGGGTGTTAGCACATGAGAGTAAGGGCGGTGAGAAAGACTTTAGAATGGGATGAAAGCAGCACCGGACACTGGCTGGAGCGTCTGGTGACTAGCCCTAGCGCAGAAACAGTAGTGAAGAGTGCACCGACGCTAGAGCGTCTGGTGCGTGTGCACCGGACATTTGAACTCTCTGTAACCTCTCTGAGTGAACATGGGACACGTGAACAGTACTCGTGTCACGTCTAGTGGTTTCAAACTCAAGTATAGTGTGAATTTGCGCAAAACTGACTTCGTGACTACACCGGATGCCGGAGCGTCCGGTGAGTGGACGGCGGACACGTCCGGTGCTAACTGGAGCTCTCTAGATGCTCTCTGAGTTAACACCGGACACTAACGGCGGAGCGTCCGATGTGATGGCTCCGCGTCCAGTGCAAACTAACGCGCGCCAACGGCTCTGTGACCGTTGAGATCGAGCGGCGATAATGTTTGAATTCACTGACATGAGGCTCTGATCTGTGCACTGGACACAGCCACCGAACATGCAACGTCCGGTGCCCCCGTGTCCGGTGCCCCTTCAGAAACCTATAACGGTTTGATTTTTGTGAGGGGAGTATAAGTAGTATTTGGACTGGCTTGGAGAGTAACACTTGTGTATTTTGATCACTTCTAATCTCTTGTGAGCCTAGCCTAAGCCCTCCACATACTTCTCACACACTTCGATTCACATTCAAGTGAGAGTGTTGATCCAAGTGTTTGTTCTTGTGAGATTTGCCTTCTAGAGCACTTGGTGGTGATTTGCTTCGGATTTCTTGTTCTCTTGCGGCTTTGCTGAGTCCCTAGACGGCTGAGAAAGTAAGGAGGAGGTGTGAGCTTGATTGGTGATTGTTCAAGGCCACACCGGGCAAGTTTGTGAGGGGTTGTTGCGGTTATTCCCCGGCGGAGTGTCAAAAGTGACTTTAGTGGATTGCTCGTGGTAAGAAGCCACTTCTCTTGTATTGGTGAACGGCTCCTGATGAGGGATTGCCGTGTGATGTCTAGCTCGTGATCCACCGAGGAAGATCAGTGCCACAACGAGGAGTTGACGGTGATCAAGTGAACCTCGGTTAAAAATTAAGTGTTCATCTCTTCTTCACCTTCAAGTGGATGATTCTTGGTTGATCTCATTGTCTTTCATTGATTGGTATTCATCCTGGTGATTGGATCAACCACCTTCGTGGCGGTATAATTTCTCGATCTTTCACACTCTCGGTACTTCGTTGCATTTCTAGCTTCACCTTAGGATCGAGGTGTTAGCATTTGCGTAGTGTTGAGTACTTAGAATCGGAGTGCTTGGTATTTGCGATTGAGTGCATAATTTGTGTAGATTGTGTTAGGTGGCTTGCCTAAAATAGACTAGAGCTAGCACTTTGCAAAAGCCGTGTTATTTGTTAACAAAGTGGTCTAGTTCTTTATAGAATTTTTAATAGGCCATTCACCCCCTTTAGTCTATCGGGACCTTTCACCTATCTATACATATATGGTTTTGAGTTCATTACACGACAAACATATATAGCTATATGCCAGTGCCATGCACTGTGCCGCCATCGTCTACGCACATGCATCCCTTTTTGTTTATCAGGCATTGGTAGACTTGAAACACCAGATTTCGTGCAATGGCGCCTGCAGTAATCAAACTTGTGTGTTGTGACTCTTACGAGCATCAGTGTCCACACATTCATGCGTAGCACAGTCTGCGTATAAATATAAGATTGAGGTACACGTGCGTACAATTATTAGGCGAACTCGAAGGTGTACCTTACAGAGCCGTTGGCGTACAAAAAGCCGTGTTATTTGTTAACAACACGTGCGTACAAAATCTCATGCAGACCGCTGTCTGTCTGTCTGCATGAGATTTTGTGTTCAAACATAGATATATAGGAGCACGACGACACCGCATGAGATACACATAAATCAGGTGCAAATAAATTCAAGATACAAAAGAAGATCATCAGGTGGTGATTTTTTCTTTTCAGTGTTGTGCACGTTTGCTGTGGAGAGTTCACATATGGCATCAGTGTACATTACGCGCGGATGTTGAGCCGGTGTGAAAAATGATTTTCACCCCCAGTTTAGGACATGAACAGGTGGCAATGACCATTTTCATCATTGGTTTAGGATATGAACTGGTGGTGGAAACTATTTTCACATCTGATTCTATTATGATAACTTTTTCGTATTTGTGATAATTTATCACCGTCGATTTAATAAAACCGATGGTGAAATAATTTTTTTGGAGAAAATTAATTCTATAGTAGTTCACTTGGAGCTGTTCGCCGACGGCCGACTAAGTGCGCTACATCTAGGATGACGTTAAGTGTCGATTCCGTCTATGGCTGTTCCAGTAGTACCATAGGTCGGCGAGAGGGCAAGATCATTGATGCCATGCATCAACCTGCTGGCTGCTGTGCCGTTGTGCATGTGCATCCGAACGGTGGTGCCGGGAGAAATCGGAAATGGTGTTGGCAACAAATTAAGCAGCGTGTGTTGTCCTTCTTTGACTTTTTTTATTCAATTTATTGCATTGTTGGGCGCTCGGACTACCTCTCTGTACATCTCTGTAATCTTTGATCATGTCCATTTCATCTCATTAATAATTATTCCTACCGATCCCAAATATAAAGTTACATAAAATCATTCACAAATATGTTGGTTATTTAAATGAATTTTCCTTGAGCACAGACAGTTAATTCAAGACTAGTCTATCAACCTGTGCTCTCAAATTTTTCAATGGCAGAGGTGGGCATGTTTTTTATTTAAATTACCATAGATCCAATAGATGTTATTGATGATGATGATTAAAGTCTACCAAATTTAAGGCAAGGTGCTTGTGATTATTGTGGGAATTTCTAGGATTTATATCTTTTTAGCACGTCTGATGAGAATTAACGTGGTGTCGTTGGGGATCTCTAATCAGTAATAGTAAGATTAAGATTGTGTACTTTTTTTTTTTTTTACATATACGTGTAAAAGGCAGTTTATTATTGTATTAGTTGGCTGCTAGTATGCCAGAAAGCAAAGCACAAGGATGCGTACTCTACTGAAATTTGTTGTTTTCTTTTGTCTAGTTGCCCAACAGTTGGCCGCTCGACCATAGTCGTGCGCCTCGAGCCTCCTAATGGCTGCAGGGCTCAATGCCTCAATGTACGGTGTTGATCACTCCAGAGTGCGTTCAAAAGATGAAAGCGTACATCCTAAGCAAGTTCCCTGCTGCTTCTCTCAAGCAAAAGTTGCAGATTGATTCGTCTGAACCAAGATAACAAATTGACTGCCTACACGAACGGTGAGCAAAAGATCAATATTGGTATATTTCTTGTTTTCAGCAAGCCATGGAAGATATTTACAATGCTTTATCAGTACATTTGAATCGTTGGGTAAGAAAGATACATGCACTACTGGGATATAAGATACTAACTCTGCTCGAGTTTTAAACGTGATTGCCATTTCGGCCCAACCCTGAAAGTGCCTAAAGTAGCAGTTACAGCAACCGAGATGTTTCTCAGTGACGATCATGCGTCCGTCAACGCGATTTGCAGGAACTTGGTAGCATTTCGATCGTTCTGTGCTTTCTACAAAACCTATTTAGCAGATGCTGCGAGCCTGTTCGTTTGAGCATATAAGCCAAAATCAGCTCTACTTTTCAGCCATGAAACTGGGTCTTTTTCTCACAACAAAACAGCCGCAACCATGATATAGGTCAAACCGAACAACAAAACGCATATTGCCAGGAACTGGAATATATACGCGCGCCATCATGAGACTGCATTTTTTTAATGCGTCATGAGACACTAATTAGTACTACACAAGCTACAAATCTTCTAAGCAAGTTGTAAAAAAAAATGCATATACACTCTTTATAGAATCAGGAAATTAAAACAATTGTACGTACGGATGGGATCTTTGGGAAGGTCAAACATGCGTTGTCCACCACTCCTCTGATTGTAGCGTCCAGATTCACTGCATGCATTCGGCATTCCAAACCGTTCCTTCAGTAGTTCAGTTTGTTAAAGTCGTCTCCAAGAAGGACATCATGGCCGTCCTAATAGTAATCTGCTCAAGATATTTGATGCAGCGGCTGCGGCGTACCTGCTGATTGCTGGCTCTCCAGCAGCCGTTCCTCGGCTGAAAGCACATGCACTAGCTACTCAAGCACACTCGCGCGATGGTCGCGCGAAGGAGCAAAAAAAAGGGACGCCTTTTGCCCTTCTCTGTCACCTGATCGCCGTCCCTTTCTTGATGCTGCTGCTGCACTGCGAAGTAGCTTGCTCGCCTTTAGTTCGTAGTTGTGGGGCTTTCCATCTCTCTGCATCCACTTTCATTTACTGGTGTTGCACTTGGCGTTCCCAGCAACTGCAGCGGATCCCTCTCAGCCGTTAGATTTTCATGTGTGTCAATCAATATAAAATTGAAGCCGCCAAGATCATATAAAATGAAAGATATCTACATCACTTTTTTTCCTTGTTAGGGCTCCCTCCCAGCTAATCATGGACAATTTTAAGAATCACGTGGTCATGTTCAATGAAATTATTAGTGTATATATACCGCATTATAGCATCGACTAAATGAAACATTTCTATTCACTCCTTTCTAAATTATAAGTCATTACAAAAATCTAGAAGAGTCAAAACATTTAAGTTTGACTCAAATTATAGAGAAAAATACAAAGATTTATAACACCAAATAGGTGTACTATGAAAATATATTTGATAAAGAATTTTATAATACTTAGTTGATATTGTTAATATTATTATCTTATTATATAAACTTGGTCAAAATTGAGATATCTTGACTCTTCAAGATTTTTTAAAGTGACTTATAGTTTAGGATGGAGGAGTACTTATTATTTGTGTAGCATAAGTTTCTATCTTCTGTAACAATCAAAGCTTTTTAGATTTGCACCTAATGAATCATGGGTATAATATCCGATAGAGAAAAAAAGTTTCTATCATCTGTTACAATCAAAGACGATTTTAGATTTGCTCCCATTTCCATCAACGTTATTCTCGATATCATATGATTCTAGGCACTTCAACGGAAGCGCATGATGCCTAGTCTACTATGAGGCTATGACGTCATCTAAATTAATAGTTCTTTCTGCTTCCATTGCTTCTGATCCCACCATGCACTTTCTGGAGTCACTCTCCATGCTGTAGCTTTTGAGCGAAAAAACAACAAAACATGAGTGGTGATGCTTTAAAGGTTAAAGGGCTCCCTCCCAGCTTTCATCACACATCACATCAGAAGGAAGGCTCGACGAGACTAATAATTAGCTACTTAAAAAAAATGGAGGATATATGCGTGTCTCAGCAGAGTAACAGTGAAAAGTGTGGAGTTTCCTAGCATATTCGAGGGAATTAAAGGATGGTGGAGATTAATGTGTGAACACGACAGCAATGCTTTTGATCATCCACAATCCCATGGCCAAAGATCTTTGCTCATCAGGTTCAATAATGCCTCAAATATTATGACATAAAGGGATCGGAGTTCTTGTGAAATTCTTACTTGATTTGGATTTTTTATATTAGGAACAAAGAAGATGGTAAGCATGCATGCCCCATCAAATTCTTCCTATATATTGTTTACAAATAACATTGAAAATGTTCTAGTGATTGATAAATACAACTCAATAATCTTCTAAAATGAGTACAAAAATTAAATATTCCTCCAAGCATAGTTTTTAGACAAAGGAAGTTTTGTTTTGGTCTTTGTATGAATTGTGCAGTGAATTAGTATCCATTTACGATTTCTTAGGAACATATATGCTTGGCATGTAATTATATTTATTGGTTTCCCAGGGCTGCCTAGAACAGTCGTTGCTCCTTGAGGACATACAACGCATGCTGCCATAGCCAGCTGCAGAGATGTAAAAGACTTTCCCTTGCTAAACAAAGAGTAAATGGAGAAGTCCTTTTGTTTTATCAAAGAAGAGACACATAAACAGATACTTTAACTAAAGATGTTCTTTGCGCAATCTTTTAGATGTAATCAGAAATAATTGAGCTAATTATGTGTTTCTTTTTGTTTATGAGGAGACAGCGATGCAAGACAAGATTTTCATGATTGAAACGTTGTCCTATACTCATATGTCAACATAACTTTGCGTATCCTCAATCCTGATGATTCTTAATAATGTATTTTGACATATCAGCCATTGACAGTAAAGATGACTACATAATGCTTAGTTTGGTTACCTTTAATATCCTTGTTATTACCTTTTCCCGTTGAGCACGCAAGAGAGCAATGTATCATAATATTATATTATACTATATTAGAAATAAAAAGGGGAAGAACGACCCTTATGAAACACATTTCACACTACTCGCATCAATTTGGAGAATATAAATAAGCAATTCGTTTCAGCGTTTTACTGTATCACATTTTTTTTAGACCAAAGACCCTTGGTCCTGCTTATATTGAAAGCAAAAGAGACTGTATCACATTGTAATTTATAATAAGTAAAAAATTACATACAAACTCATCAATAGTGTCGTGGCCACATTTTCTTCGGATAACGTTTTTGTATGGGAAATTCACATACCTGTACATAATTTTTCTCACATGGCCAGCTACCTTTTATTATGAATAATGAAATTCTGATCCCAAAAATTAGCATCAATGAGCTACTGTGGTATCGTCGAGAACATGTTACTAGCTAGTTTTCATATGATGGCCATTTGAACGAGAAATCTTAAATTTGATAAAGCAATCATCGAAATTTAATATGAATCCTCAAACCTAGATTCAATTCCATTATAGTCATCAAACCAAATGTTGCAGCACTCACAAACTACTGTCAGGTGTTTAATAACATACAATTTTCGTGAATTTTACCATGCATGCTCGCACCCTGGCCCTTCTTGACGCCTGAACTTATCATCACACATGACAGACTGAGCACTGCTAATTAACATGCATATCCTCGATGGACAAAGAAAGAAGCATTGTGAAATCACTTAGGGCCCGCTCTTGTCCCCTTAGCGCGCATTACAGATGCTTGCACTTGCAGCCTTCACCCATCCGAGATGAGCGTTATCACAATTGCTAGGTCATACGTACCCCCATCTGGGCCATGCTACTTATCATAATTGTCTAAAGATTGTTTTTACTTGCCTATCAACACCTTTTGTTTATCATGCATATTTCAATGAAATGTATACTTTCCCTGTAAACATGTATATATGCTGCTACCTTAACGTTGGATATTTCAAACATGTACATATTGCATCTAGATTGGATCGGACGACCTTATTTAAGTCTTGTGTCTCGGATGCTGTGGGATGAGTAAAAAAATATAGAATTTGTGTCTCATATATCTATGTTCCAATCATTTTTGCAAATTAGCATATTAAAGTTCTTCAGTTGGTAGCAACCAGTTGGATTATGATCCCACTCCATTACCCCAATGCTGCATTAAAAGTGCACTCCATTAGCCAAAAAATTGCCAAAAGAGTGTATACGAGGTACTACAGCTGGGGTCCTAGCTAGTATTGTGCATGGGAGATCTGTGATCTATGAGCTTTCGCAACCAAAATTATCTTGTTGGGCAAGGCTACCTTTAGGCTGTTTTCTTGCAAACGTTTGGCATATCTATCCACAGCCTTTTTATGATGCAGTTTTCTTTCATATCTTGAGATGACACTCCTCCTTATCTTCTTAGTTAGTGTCCCATGATGCATGCATCCTATGTTAATTAAATAATCTCAAAACAACTTTCATATTACTTGAGTATATTGGATATACAATATCTGAAATGTTGGTTGGCAGTTTTACTTCCAAAAAGATTAAAGACTGAACATATATATAGTGCAAAAAGTGATGTGGCATATTTATACTGGTTCAAAAACAATTTCTTTTATGCTGATAAATACTCTATGAAATGAACTGAACAAAACTATAAATTACAATCCAGCTTGCCGTTTCTTTCTTAGAAAAATAAAATTATTCCTGTTGCCTACTGGATTGATGATATGGTGCTGATGCTATTTCTGCTAGCACCTTTGAGCAAAAACTGGAAGAGTTAGTAGGTGATTTGGTGCATTTTGGGCTTGTACTCCCTTCGTATCGGAATTAGATGACGTTTAGAACAATGACACGGTCTCCAAAGCATGACTTTGACTTCTATCTACAAAAATACTTATTGAAAAGTGATATATATATATATACTTTAATGAAAGTATATTCGAAGACAAATCTATTTATATAGTTTTCATATTTCCAAATTCAATAATTTAAAAGTTATTCCTGATTTATATTCTCAATGTTTGACCAAGGCCTTTTTCTAAAACATCATCTTTTTTCGATACAGAGGGAGTATATGCCATGACATGGCACCATACGAAAGGCCGGCTATGATATGCAATTGTTTACTTGTTGTGACTTATGGTTAACATAAAAACTATGGGATTACGTGATGCATCATTTGCTACCACGCACTAGCTTGTCATCAAATGGTTTTCCTATAGGTTTAGGAGGCACAACTTTTCAAACATTTGTATATATACTAAATTTGAATCATAATGAATACACTCAATTCAGAAATATTGTTTCCAGAAAATTGAACATGCTTTATCCATTAATGTGGATAACTGCGCACCTAATTTTGATACTACAAAACATATTCTGTTTCTCAGTTCTTAACTCTAGTCACTACAGTACAAACGATTTGTTTATTTTTTCCTTGTTGTTTTTTTGACATGGATGGGAGTTATTATTACAAGATAGTAATGATCCGACCTACACTTTGTTGTTGGATAGCAATTGCAATATCTTCGCTTGAACCTTTATTGTATAGAACTTTGGTCATTTTGTGAGTGCATCTAGACAACTTTAGATTCTAAAAATCAACACAAAAATGTAGATCATGTTAAATCTTACAATTTTCAGAATAAACTCAGCCCATACGCAATAGTTTTTGCTAGCGTGCTTAGCTACGTAGAAAAGATCTTTCTGAAAGTCAAGGGGAAAAGATAGAAACATAAGCCAACATTCCCTTATATGTAGGTGCAGGATCTGGCATTTATTCCTTCATCATGCTTAGCCACAGTGACAGTGTGATTATGACCTAGGAAAAAAGGCGAGATTCTGATGAACTCATCCCGATGAGCTACAGTATGCAGCTTGATCAACCCAAGTCCTAGAGAGTCATGAGCTCTATCAATTCTGACCCTTTGATCATGTTCTAGGAAGTCGCTGACCATGTTGAGATGTGGTCGGAGCTGCTCCACGTGCTCTGGCATTGGGTTGATTGAGAGGATCGCATAGTCTTCATGCTCCCGTGTCGGCTCTCCACCGAGCGCCATGTGCCCATGCGACGGGCAGTTCCATCCATGCTCCACTGCCAGACTAGCAAAGAGGAAAGGTTGGGGGTTGACGGGTAAGTTCGCCATAGCACTGGCTGTATCACCCTTGACACACACGGCGCTGGGGTTGGGGTTTTCTTGAGCTTTTGTCGGCAGACTTGAGATTAGATTGGGAGGGCTCTGTTCTTTGTGATGAGAATCGGAAAGGACCGTGGAGTCCGGTGGATTTGTATGGAGGAAAATATTTTCCTGATGTTGTTCCTTATTGAGGGATGTTGAAGAGTCCGCTGCACTGGCACAAGGTTCTAGGATAGACGACATGGGCCTCTTGGGCCTCCATTGGATAATCGGCTCCGTCTTTGTACAACCTGCCTTCAGCATCCAAATGCGAGTAGGCATAGGGGGATGGATAGAGGGGCAGGCTCTGTTTAGGTGACCCAAATTGAGGCAAAGAGCACAACAAATTTTCGAGCGACAAAGCCGCCTAATATGGCCCAAATCCAAGCAACGGAAACACCTATCAGGCTGGCCCAACTAATTTGAATTTGGGTTTGAAACCACATGAAACGGTTGCGTCCCCACCTTAGGAGGTGTGATCATCGGGTGACTGTTGCACCGTTCAACTTGAGCGCTAGCAATTGAACCAAAGACATTACAATTGGGGAGGGGGGTGATTTTAGATTTGGGAGGAGACTGAAAGATTGTTTTGGCAAAGTGCATGCTTCAGATTTTCTTTTTTTCTGTGCCACATTTTTGGCCGATTTGGAAATAACTTTGGTCCATTCCTTCTCCTGTTCAATCTCGCAGACACGTTTTTCCCTCTCCCAATGCGGGGTGCCATTGTTCCAAAGATGAAATAAACATAAAAAAAGTAGTGGTGACATGATGGAGGTTATAGATTTGAAACCCAACCTCCTTAGAGAAAACCAATAACCAAATTGTTGCTGAGGAACTTGACATGAAAATTCGAGGCACGACCGCCCAGACAAGATTGCAAAGCAAGGGCGACAGAATCTTTCGTCAAACAAAACAGAAATCTTCTCAAGGTGACTAGGATATAAAATGATCCAGCAGGCGAGGGGGAGGGGTGGTGTACCGGGGAAGTGAAACGGCGATGAATCACTTCCTGGAATTCCAGGCCTTTGGCAAAATCCAGGCGAGCAGCGATGATCGAGCAAGACTCCATGGAAAGAATTGGTGGAGATCACAGTCATTCTTCATGGCCACCAGAGCACGCGGGTGGTCGTCGGGAGGGGTGGGAGGGGGAAGGGTGTCGCGAGAGCCATCCTTCGATGACAGGTAGTAGGTTGTGGTGATTCTATCTAATGTGTCTCCAAAAATTAGACTCTTTATAACCCTCTTTTTAATTTTTGATTCACTACGTGGAATTTACATTCCAAAACATTGTCATGCTGGAGTAGGGCGCAGAACTTTTCTGTGCTAGTATAATTGTATATTGAAATTTGGACATATTGGCTGAACTTATCTCAGATATAAGTTCAGTTTCCTCCTAAAATTTCTAGATGCCTAATTCACCACCCCCTTCTGGTGAGTTGTGAGCATCCTCGTCCTTTCTATATGCATTCCTGCTCTAATTTGTCCAATAATGCACTACATCTTTTTGGTAGCTTTTCATAGTAAACAGGGATTGTAGGACCGATGTTCTAATCTTTAGTGCAGGAAAGGTCACATGATATTGTTTCCAGGCAGAAAACTGTATGTGATACATCCCTTTTAATTTATATATCTATAGTCGTATGTGTGTGGACGGTACGGCCGTTTCGCTCTGTTGTTGGAGAAATCAATTCAAGCTCTAGCACTGATGCGCCAAGTGTTACTTTTGATTTAAATCTGAAGTATCTTTTTACTAGAGTGTTTTATTATTCATTGTCCTGGGGGTTCACGACTTGACCTTTTGCTCTAACGGTGTCGCCAATTGTTAGCTATTTAGTTAGCTATTATGATATGGACATGTAAAAGGTAGGAGAGAGTAGTCACTAGCGACGAATAAATAGGCTATCTATTTCACGTGGTTCCAGAATTCGAGAGACAAACATATTAGTCCTCTGTGCAGGAAATATATAAAATAATATTTGCTTTTGTCTCTCACCACTATATCAGTTAGCTACGTAGGTAACACCATTATGGACCCCTAATAGTGTGAGAATTAGCATTGATTATAAAGGGTGCCAAAGGAACCTTGACGAGTCTTAAAAAAAAAGGAACCTTGACGACCGAGGAGAACCAATGGAACGAACTTCGTACCAAGACCCTGTGCACAAATATTGATCGTATCTAACGTACGTTGTGATATTTGTTTTATTGTCCTTTCGAGTGTTGGGAGGATTAAAAGTTATTTTCTCATTGCCCACTAACAGTAGACAACCTTTTAGTGGCGACTTTTTGGTCTTTCATCTTTTATCGTCTGGGAACTTGGTGGCTATATAACCTCCAAATATTTAATTATGGTGTAGTAGAGATTAGGTATCATGCTCTTGAATGAATAAAAGAATGACCCTGGGGGATTCATGATGTTCTTTCACGGTACTTCCCTCCGTATTGGAAAAAGATGACGTTTAGGACGACGACACGGTCTCCAACGCATGACTTTGACTTCATATTTCTATAAAAATATTTAATGAGAAGTGATATATGTATACTTTTATGAAAATATATTTAAAGACAAATCTAATTATATAATGTTCATATTTTCAAATTTATTAATTTAAAAGTTATTAATGATTTATATTCCTAATGTTTGACCAAGACCTTTTCCAAAACGTTATCTTTTTTCTGATATGGAGGGAGTATATATTTTTACAACCTAGTACTTCGTATTATTCTCTTTAGCTTTCTACAAAAAAGAAGTGTATCACTGTTACAAGATTGGGTTGTAATATCAGTTCCCAAACCACTCTAGTCCCGGTTTTGAGTTCTGGACTAGAGCAGCCCCCACCCCCTAATGCTGAGTGAGGGAACCTTGAGTAAAAGACAGAGACATTAAGTCCCGGTTGGTATTACCGTATTATCATCGGGGACCAAAGGGGACATCCAACCTAGGCAACGTGATAGGCAGGGGTTTGCTCCCAGTTGGTTAGTCCAACCAAGACTAAATATTCTTTTTTATTTTATTTTTCTCTTATTCTATTTTATGTTTTCTTTTTCATTGAATTCATTTTCATTCCAAACATTCTTTCGTATATGTAATATAAGCTATAATTGTACAACAATAATTATCGCATTCAAGTTCAAACAAATCACAATACAATTTAAACCTTGTCATCAATACAAATTAGATGTCCAAGTACACACCAAAGTTCGTGCAAACATAAGAAAAACACCGCCAAGTTTGACTAGATCATATTATGTAATCAGCGAAGTGTACGTCATCGATGTGGTATTGCATATTAACACGGATGAAGAGCAACGCGTTAAGTAGTGCACTCTTCCTTACTTCAAAAGTACGAGCACACGGTCTACTAACAACGAATAGCGGTGGTTAGATCCCCTATTAGTTACAATCAACTTTTGATGAATTTCTTCCGTAGTGAGAGTTGGCCATTCAACGGCATATTTTCAATCATAACCCAATTGATACATTGTTTAGTTTAGAATGGCTTCAAAGATGCAACTTGCTTAGTTAAGTCATAGTCCTCAACATGTAAGTGTTGACGGAAGAAATTGTTATGAGGACCACGTTTTCCAACATATAGTCAAGTTAAGATATAAGTTATGGGATACTTTTTGACTTACCACATCATTTTGATTGTTTTCAGCAATACTAAAAAAAAGCCCAAAAGATCATGAGGCATGTCAGTATTCATAGCTTCTATGGTCACAGAGGACAATGTAGGCAGATTGTACCCATTATCTGCAATCTTCATTAAACATGCCTTCGTGGCAGTTTTTTTTGCAATGCTCTTATTGGTGCCTTTCTCCAATCTCTGAGATGTGTAAAACACCTCTACTCCTCTTGGAGGCAATGGAAAAGCCAATTTAACATTGATCGTCCATTATCTACTTCCAAGGTCTCAACATCCAATGCCTCAATCCCGAAATTGGAAAACGCCTTTTCAAACCAAACAATCAACTATCTCAAGTCAATTATCTATTGTACATTTATGAGTCACATATATACCTATCAAAAAATATATAATTGTACAGTCTATTTCAAACCTAATTAATTTATTGATTCCATATATCATCGGTTACTATGTTGGGATGTTGAATAGTAGGTTCGGCAATGTAGGATGGAATCCATGAGTAAAACAGTATCACCAGCCTGGTCTCTCTGGTGCATGAGTCAATATATCAAAATTCAAAATTACTTGCATGTTAAAAAGGTTGTGTGATGATTTAATATATATATATATATATATATATATATATATATATATATATATATATATATATATATATATATATATATATAGAGAGAGAGAGAGAGAGAGAGAGAGAGAGAGAGAGAGAGTATTCTGAGGCCTGGGCACTGAATAATATTCAGCGTCCCGGCAGAACGCCACCCTCTCCGGTGAGAGTAGAAAAAAAAGCAGCATACCCAATGCTTTTACTCTCGCCCTTCTGCTGGGTAGTAATAAATCACCAATATAATAAGCTAAAAAACAACATCAACATTCACATCAATTAACCTTATATACCAAAATTCATATCACTAAAGTCAATATATATCAAAATGCATAACACTAAAGTTAATATATCAAAATTCAGATAAAATTATATCAACAACCTTATGTACCAAAACTAATATCATGAAAGTCAACATATATCAAAATGCATAACACTAAAGTTAGTATATCATTGAAATTTCAACCAATATATCTAAACTCACATATGTCATTGGTGCTCTGTTTTCATAGAGACGGGATGAGACTATCAGCACAATGAGAGGCAGCAGCAACGGTGAGGGTGGAGATGAAGATGAGGGTGACATCGGAGGCGACGGTGTGACTACCGGAGAAGAAGATGAGGGCTACAGCAAGGCCAAAGCGATGGCGATGCGCTAGAGACGACAGTGAGGCACTGGGAGACGATGTTGAGGCACTGGAGACGATGGTCGAGACCGGAGATGAGGAGGATGATGGGACGATGATGAAGAGGAGTCAAAAGGTCATTGTTTGGTTTTGGTAATGAGTGACATCTTAGGTGGACTAATATGTGTTTGACTAGTGATTACACAGGAGAATAGTCCACAGGTACATGTGTGTGAGCAACTATGCCATGAGGTGGATATGGCTTGAAAAATGTTGCTTAGCTCACACAAGTGATGATGGAGGAGCTTAATGCATGAGACATGACATGGAGTCATGTGGCTAGGTGGAGAAGATCGAGACATGACTTGTCCTAATGGACTCGTTGCGAGGGCAAAGACAAGTTGGAGGCTTTCAAGTGTAGGGAGGGTTAAGCAAGACTTAGGGGCGGAGCTTGAAGTAAGGGTAAAAAGCAAGTGAAGTCGATGATCGATGGACCAAGAGCCATATGATGATATGAAGTAGATCATATCATTCATGAGGTGTTGGTGCATATGTTGCATTGGCATCGGCGATGTTGGAGATAGGAGATGAGGACGGTGATTGAGATGGAAAGCGCAAGGCAAAGGTATGACCTAGGGCGTTTCCATTTTACCGGTCTAAGATTGAGTAGTGAAGTCCTTGAACGGGTTTAGGATAGATGATCGTACTACCAAGAGGTGCAAACTTGTTTGCATATCTATCATCTTGTACCACTTGAGTGATCTAACTTTGCATGAGTTACTAGGATCAAGTGCCGCGGTCAAGTGAGTGAAAATCCTTTGTGAAAATATTTGCGAAAAGCTAACACACAAGCACATGAGGTTGTACACTTGGTGGTGTTAGCAGATTTGTAGAGGCGAGGAGTTTGGAGTGAAGTTTGTGAGGTCAGTACCATTTAGTGATTTCTGGTGATGTGTCTCCATGGAAAAAACATGCACCGGATGGTGGCTGTGTGAGCACCGGCCACTGGACCGGACACGTCCAGTAACTTGGCCTAGAGACAGAGCTCATTCAGCTGGACTGGGCACTGAGTGACCGAACCCGAGTGGCGCACTGTGAGCGTGTCCGGTGGTGGTGACGTGGCACGTCTAGAGGAGAAGAGCGAGCACCGAACGTGGGCATTCGTTCGGTGGCTGTTTGTCGCTCTCGGGAGCTCTCTGGAACCTACGTGACCGGACACGTTGAATGGAGCGTCCGGTGAGTGCACAGTTGGCTGGCGCACAACGGTTAGTTTCAAACGGCTAGTGACACATGGTGATAGGCGATACACCCGACACCGTCCGGAGCTCAGTGTAGTGTGTCCGATGCACGCACTAACTGCCCAGTGAACGGGCAACGACTCTATTTGGCCTAGCGACTATAAATAGAGGCAAGGGCTGTCCAAGGAAGCTAGTTGAGCACCTTGGGAATGTTTTTCCCTTGCTTGTGCCTAGCTTCATGCCCTTCTACTCACAGCTGCATCACTATCAGGATAGAACACCGCCATATTTGCATTGCCATCCATGAATCCACCTTCAACAACACTCCCTTTTAGCTTGTATTGGCGTGTGCTTGACTTCTCACCAATCATGACTATCTTGCCTCTGCGCATGACTCTTAAGGTCTTCTTATCAGGAAATGCCTGATACAATCAGCCTTCAATCATGCAATAGACCAAGCAAAATAAGATTCCTTGTTAGCCCTGGCACATATTTCACACCCTTAAGTAGCTTCTGTTCACCATTACACAACTTGAGCTTGATGTCGCTTACTTATACAGCAAGGTAGCCCGAGTCATCTCCCAAGTAAGCAAAACCATTGTCCTTCTTAGTATATGACGAGAACAACTGCTTCTTTGATGTTGCATGGAACGAGCTAGCAGAATCCAACAACCACGCTTCACAAGAATTTTCACTTGACACTGTGAGCAGGTCACCATTGCTATCCGAGTCATCTTTCTTTTTGGCAATCACAACGCATATGATCCTCCATCCTTATTTAGTTCTGGACAGTCTCTCTTTACATGTCCCCAACACTTGCACTTATAGCACTGCAGGCCCCTTCTTCTTATTGCTCCTCTTATCTTCCACACTACGATCACCTTTGACTAGAAAAACATCACCAAAAGGCTCCTCCGTTGCATTGTTCTTCCTCCTTTGATCATGAAGCAATAGAGAAACACTGTCTTCCACCTTGATGTCCTCCTTTCCATAAGTCAACGTAGTAACCAAGTGCTCATAAGATCTCGGCAACGAACAAGAATAATAGCCCTGTCTTCATCATCAATCTTCACCTCGACCTTCACAAGATCTATAACCAATTGATTGAATATATTGATGTGCTCCGCAAGATCTGACCCCTCCTACATTTTCAAGCCAAACAAGCTTCTGCTTCAGATACAATTTCTAAGTCACCATCTTGGAAATAATTTGACTGGCCAACTTATCCCAAATTTTCTTTAGTAATTTTTCTCCATGACAAGGTACATGATCTGATCTCACAATAGAAATGGGCTGACCCAGCCCTAGCCTTGGACCCAGCCCTATGGCCTCAAGGCCAATTTTAGGGGCCATGGGTCGACCCGTT
The DNA here is from genome assembly GCA_038502445.1 of Eremochloa ophiuroides. Taxonomy (NCBI): domain Eukaryota; kingdom Viridiplantae; phylum Streptophyta; class Magnoliopsida; order Poales; family Poaceae; genus Eremochloa; species Eremochloa ophiuroides. Next base: position 48,988,951 of record JAHLJS010000007.1, read on the forward strand.
TTATCTAAAGGTCATGACCTCATTGGCCTAATGGGTAGTATGGGTTAACCCAAATATTTTCTTTCTATTATAAGCAATGAGTACGATCATTATTCTTAAAAAGATATATGAAATATGTGATTGAGAAGTATTGTGATAGTGTTGACCTGCTTCAAAAAAAAATATAAATTAGACTTAGTTAGCACTCATAAGACTGGTGTGATAGAAAAAAGCATTCAAGACAATGAATAACAACACATCCTTTCATCATGTTGTACAAAAAACTTGTGCATGTATGTCTTTCCATCGAATAGGAAAAAAGAACTAGCTAGACCTACAGCTTGATGATTTTGTTAATAACATAGCGTCGTTAGCAGGATATGCAGGTTCATAAACTAAATTTAAGTTTTAAATATTTGCACTTTAAATATAATATATGTCGATGTACTTTTAAAAATAGACAAATTTATAAGATATTTGAACAACCATGCTTATTTGAAAAATAGAGAAGACTAACAAATTAAATAAAAATATTATTCTGTGACTAGTGGGTCAACTTATATTACCCATTGGGTCAATAAGGTCCGGCCCTACCGACCCATTTTAGACATTGGAAGCGGCCCTTGTGACCCATTAGCCCTAATTTTGTGGGTCGGGTCAACTACCCAATGGGTGGACCCGACCCATTCCCATCCATAATCTAATCAGAGAGACATAGCCTGATAGTTACACACACCTACGCCTGCATCTTCTCCCACTTGTCATCATCTACCTTTTCTGGCTTAATTCTGCTGAGCACCTTCGAGATACTTTGTTGAGCCAATAAATCCTTCACTCTCGTCTGCCACATCCCAAAGTTCCCGGTGCCATCGAACCTTGTCACCTCAAATTTTTGAAGCCATTGACTCCATCTGTCTGTTTTCACAGATCGATGAAAAATCGCGTACCTTATGTATGCCAGCGTGCTCGCTCTATGCGCACCAAACATGTCGTCCACGTGCTTGTTCGTCACCGCAGCACAAGCTCGGCGCCACTGTACACCGTCTGTGCACCGCCATGCCACTCTCAAGCCTCGTCGACTATCCTGCCGCTTGCATACGACAAAGTCAACCCGCTTGAACTCTGCTCGCCGTTCACCTTCGAACCGTCGCAAGCACCGGTCAGAAATAGCTCTGATTGGTTTTGGATATAATCTCCCGTAGACTTCTCTTGTTTTTATGGAGGCCAAAACCATCCGTCCAGGTGGAGTCGGACTCCGGACGTCCTGTTCCTATTTTCCTGCGAACCACCGACGTCTCCACCTTAAGACAATAAGGAACTAAATCTGTCACGTTCCTCCTCGTGTCCGTCTGCAACACTGATAAATCCATCTAGGCCAATCATAAATCCCATGGCCACATCTCGTACGGCTCATTTTCTCCTAAACACAAATATGATTCTTGCATGCATAAACGAACCTTCCTCTACGGAGATCAACTGCCGCACGCCTCTTGGCCCAGCTATTGCTCGCTACATCAAGCCTTGTGTCCCATGCATGGTCATTCCTTTTCCTCTCCTTATTCCCTTTTTAACCAAAATAAAGAACAGCACGGCAAGGGCATGCATGCATGACGTATGAAAGCAGGTCTTGATCCATGCATTAACATGAATGCAAACTCAAGCACCTTCTCGGTAGACTTTCCCTGACAAGATCCACGGCCGCAAACGACTTCATCCATCGCAGATCAACCATTAAAAATATCCAGTCCACCAAGGCCAGCAATGACCACGCCAATCAAAATCAAACACCAAGGCCAGCAATGACCACGCCAATCATAATCAAACTCATCAATCTGATCACACAACGAAACCGCCGTCTTCATCCATGACGTCAGTCTTCCATCCGTACCGTCGAATCTGGCCGTCACGTCTGACTGACCCTATCGAACAGCAGTCACTAGCTACCACCAATCCGATCTACATGTCTCGACAGATCTATTGATCGTGGCTCATTGGACGGTTCGAGGCACCCTACTCGAAGTTTCCAACTCCACTAAACGAGTCGTCGATCGTCGTCATGCTCCACCTTACACCATGTCCTTCGCCGGACACAATCGTGCGAGCCTTGTGCTATGTGAAACATATTAGTCGCACCTCCCACAATCTTATTCGGTAAATCTAACTCTGATACCACTTGTTAGAGTGCGCGGTTAATTCCAGATCTATTAACCAATGAATACGGAAGCATAATCACCATAGAAGAGAATACGCGAACGAGAATATCACTGAGGCACCATGTTTTTTAACGAGGTTCAGCGATGTGCCTAATCCTCGGGGCATGACTATGGGTGCTCCTTCCCATAAAATAGCAGCTACACCGACATCCAAGTGATCATGTGGCCTCGCCGCTACCCAAACTAGCTAGCGAAGTCGTCTCACGGTTACAATAAGGGTTGCCTCATATTTAGGGCCCCTAGGATACAACGTTTGATCAACTCCAACTCTATCCTAACCCCTAATACAACTCAAGGCCTAGTGTAACCAACTTGTACACATATTCGACATATATCTAATACCACCTCCTAGATGGCTTTGTAGCGAGAGACTCCATGGAAGCAAGTAAGAAGTTGTGCTTGGCTCTAAAGAAGTTTGTAAGGAGTTTGAACTCACCCCGTGGGAGAGATCGCGAATCACATCGCTAGTAGAGAGAGACGTGAAGAGCGACAAGTGGTCTGACCGGATCAAAGAGCAAATGCTTGCGAGCTCCCCACGTGAGGATGGTGACTTGTGGTGGGTCACATCTTGCTAGAGGAACGGATACAACCTTAGGGTTTGTCTAGCTTGTGGTGACAAGTGAACCTCCGGACAAAAATCACTGTGTGAACATCTTCCTATCCTTCACGGTGGTTTGCTCCCTTCTACATAAGTTATTTATATTGTTCATTACTTTACTTGTGTGGTTGTAGTTGCTCTTGTGAGATCGGTTAGCTTGTGTAGACCTTCTTAACTTGTGAAGCTTAGAAGTAGTGTCTCACTTAGTTTGTGTAGCTAAGTGAGTTGTGCTCCTTGATTAGGATTGTGTATCCTTGTCATTGAGCATTTAGTGAACTTAGATGCTTAGTGCTCTTTTGTTTGCTAGTTGGTAGGAGCTCCCTTGAGCTTAAATAATAGTGCTTAGGTTTGTGTGACCTTACGCTATAATTATTTAGGGAAGCTCAAGCTAGGCTAACACCTTTGTTTCTTGCATAGAATCTTGGACAAAGTGCTTAGAGTCTAGTTATAGGGGTGAATCATTGTTAGAACCGAATAGGCTTTATTTCACTGCGAATTAGATTTCAGAAAAGACTATTCAACTCCCCCGCCCTCGAGTCTGCCATCTTGACCTTACAGGAGTGCGAGGCCAGTTGGAGGAGCAACACTGTCGCACATGCTGGAGACGAGGACAAGGGCGAGAGCGGTCGGAGACGAAGACATGGTGGTGGCAGTGCCATGGTCGCTCATATTGTATTTGTACCATAACTTCTGCTTGATCTCTTGAAGATAAATGAACAGGACCGAAAGGTGTACTTCTCCGAAGTGCCAACCGCTGAATGGCCGGGCCGAGTTGACCCAATGCACAGTTATCAGCGAGGACATGCCGAGGATGAATCTATTGAACCATCCGAGGAAGAAAGAGAGTCTGTTGACGAAGAAGATGAGGAGACACTAGCCCAAAGGATTGCTCGGGGGAAACAGCCGGTGTCGGAAAAGGCTGGATCTTCTAGTGGCGTCCGAGCTGTGGAAGGTTCGGTAAAGATTTCCGTGGACCGTGCCCAAGCCGCCGCCGCCGCCCTTGCTCGGGTCAGGATGAACCGAGCCCAAAACGCCGTAAGGGTGATGTGCCTGTCGCTGCCGCTGGAGCTTCCGGTCAAAGAAAGAAATTCGGCCGAAAGCGTCGTCGCTCAGAAATGTAAGTAGGTTTTTCTCCATATTTCTCCCTTTTTGATCCGAGCAGTGTTGAGATTTTGTCTTGGAAATGTAGGGACCCTTGTAATGAAGACGCCGAGAATCCCGGCGCTGAAAAGATGACGACTTCAGAAGCTGGTGTAGCCGAGGGCTTCCGCGCTGGCTGGACTTCAGAGCATGAATCACCCTAGAGGTCGCCCGAGAGGCCCTCAATGGCTGATGTGCAAGGTTCGCCATCTCCTCCCGAGCAGCCGCGCATGCCTACGCCGCCGCCTCCGGCTTCTCCTCCAGGGCCGAATGTCAAGGAGCCGCGTCGTGAAGATGAAACTCGGACGTCGCCACCGAGGGACAGTGGCGCCATTCCTCCTGGGAGCGCTGATCACGGAGCGGAGACCAGCGAGGAGGCGCGAGCGGGGCCATGTCCTAGGCCTTCTACAAGCGCTTCCCCGGAGGGTGCGGATATCGAAGAAGTCGCCCGAAGGGGGCCCATGCCATTGATTCGCACCTATCGGATGGTGGGGAGCACCTATGCTGTCGCCACGGAGGAAGATCTTGCTGACGCCGAGATAGATGGACTGAAGAATGACATCCGCGATACTCGCGCAGACTTGAGGAAGCTTCTCGGTCGTCTGGGAAATCTTTCGTCGCGTGTGCAGGTGGCACCTGTCATATGTTATCCTGACGATATATTGTCTTGATAATCTGTTGCTCCTTTGGTCTTCCAGGCAGTATATGAGACCGCCGAAGATCGCCGCAAAACCTTACACCTCCTTTGGGATGTAGCAGAGAGAAACAAACAGCTGCAGACCGAGGTGACTCGCCTAGAGGGGATGATGGCAGGCATGCGTGAGGAGCGTGATACCCTGGAGCTGCACTGCTCGGTCCTTATGGAGTCCGAGAAGCGTCTATTGCGGGAGAACAAAGGTATGTTGGGCTCTTGTTCTTCTTGATAGCTATTCGTCCTGCTTTTGCTTTCTGAACACCTGTTGTGTGGCATGTAGGTCTTCAGGAGCTGCTGGATGTGTCGACGAAGCGGAGTATGTGTGACGTCTCGCCATTTGTAAGATATCTTGGTTTGATGATCTAATTGTATTCTTTGTGGTGTGCAGCCGATGAGCTGGAGGCTGAGGTGGTGCTAATGCGAGAGGCTGCCCAGAAGAACCTGGAGACGATGACAGGTTGCCTGTTTTTGTTCGGCTTTCCCCTTTCATTTTATTTTTGTAGTGCGACTGACGTGCTTTGTTTGTCAGAGATGGGACGTAGGCATCGTGCGCAGGTCGATGACCTTGCGGGTCGCCTTGAGGCTGCCGACAGAAGGTTTGACGCCTTGGTTGGTGGTGTTAAACCTGTGCTTGACATCATTGAGTATGCGCCCGCCGTACCACCTGCCGAAGGTCCTGGTGTCCTTGACATCGTGCAACGTGGACGGGAGGCTCTTCGCTTCTTTAAGGACTTCTGCGTGGTTGCTGCCAAGAATGTGGCCGCCCATGTGCTTGGAGTCGTCCGGTCGCACTACCCAGGAGTGAAGAACGACCGAGTGCAGACCGGGTATGCGCGGGGGACCACCGAAGAGTAGGAAGACCAGCTTGAAGAAGAGGCTAGGGAAGCCGCCAAGATGTTGACTGCTGATGTTCAGCTTTTTCCCACAGAGGGGATTTGAATTGAGACGTCCGAGCATGGTCGAGGTCTTGTATGGTCGACGAATAATCCTACACGCCCTGCGTGTCGTCCGTGCTTTTGCCGGGGCTTTTGGAGACGCTGCTAAACTGGCCAAGCGTCCTCGGGGCTTACGTGTTAGCGAAGACTTAACGGCCCAGGCGTCCCCGGGGCGTACGTGGTGGCGAAGCTGCTCGCGCTAGGTGGGGGTTACGCTTATCGTGGGCGAAGGCTACCCGATATATCGGGGCGGTCGATGAAGTGTCGTAGTTAGGCGGCCTATCATTTTTAGGGCTTACGCGGCGTCGAACCAGATGCTGCCCGGCGGGTGCGGAGGTTACGCATTGGTGAAATCGTGCTGCCCGAGCAGTGGCGGGGCTTACGCATAGGCGAAGACGTGCTGCCCAAGCAGTGGCGGGGCTTACGTATAGGCGAAGACGTGCTGCCCGAGCAGTGGCGGGGCTTACGCATAGGCGAAGACGTGCTGCCCGAGCAGTGGCGGGGCTTACGGTTAGGCGAAGACGTGCTGCCCGAGCAGTGGCTGGGCTTACGCATTGTCGAAGACGTTTAGCTGTACAAAATGTAATGGAGGCAAAATATCGAAGAAAACAATGTATTGCCCTTGTTTATAATAAAATGGAAATACACATATCTGGTTTGATCCCTAGATCAAGAGTAGAAGCGTCGCAGGTGCTCGATGTTCCAGGAGTTGGGGATGTCGACACCGTCTAGGTCGGAGAGCCTATATGCGTCTGGTCGAGTAACTGCCTTGACCATATATGGCCCCTCCCAGGGAGATGACAGTTTATGCATCCCCTCCTTGCTCTTCTTCCGCCGGAGAACGAGGTCGCCGACTGCGAAGGCTCTGCCGTTGACATTGCGATTATAATATCGCCTGATCCCTTCCAGATATTTAGCTGTTCGTACACAGGAGATCAGGCGTTCTTCCTCTAGCTTATCGACTTCGTCTGCTCTGGCCTCGTTGGAGTGGATTTCTTCATACACCTCAACCCTTGGAGATCGATAGATTACATCTGCGGGTAGTACTGCCTCCGAGCCATACACCATAAAATACGGTGATACGCCTGTGTTTCGGCTGGGTTGAGTCCGAAGTCCCCAGATCACCGCCGGTAATTCGTCAATCCAGTTGCCTGGGCTTCTATTCATGACTGCGTGAAGACGCTTCTTGAGGGCGTCGAGCAGCATACCGTTTGCCCTCTCCACCTGGCCGTTGGCTCTAGGATGAGCCACAGATACATATTTGACGGGTATGCTTCTTTCTTCACAGAAGTCCCAGAAATCGCTTCCAGTAAATGTTGATCCCAGGTCGGTGATGATGCTGTTCGGAAGCCCGAAACGGTAGGAGATTTCCTTGAAGAACTCTGCTGCTTTGGTTGCCGTAGCCTTGACTAACGGCTTGTACTCGATCCACTTGGAAAACTTATCGATGGCGACATAGACGGAGCGAAATCCCCCTTTTGCCGTTTTAAATGGACCAACCATGTCCAGTCCCCATGTGGCGAAAGGCTACGACGTAGGGATGGTCTATAGCTCTTGGGCTGGTACATGTGTCTGCTTGGCAAAGAGTTGGCATGCCTCGCATTCTCTGACTATCTTCTCGGCGTCTTGGACTGCTGTTGGCCAATAGAAACCTGCTCGAAAAATCTTGCCGACCAGAGTGCGTGAAGCCGCATGATTGCCGGACATGCCGCTATGAGCCTCATGAAGGATCCTGAGACCCTCTTCCCGTGGGACACATTTTTGTAGGACTTCGCTCCTGGTATTCTTGAGCATGAGTTTACTGTCGATCAGGACATAGCTTTTGGATCTTCTTACCAGGCGCTCGGCTTCTGTCCTATCTTCGGGGACCCTTGCTTCCTGTAGGTAATCAATGGACTGGGTTCTCCAGTCCTCTTCAAGGGTCGGAATATATGCCACTATCTGGTCGGTCGCAGAGCTGCTGGTATCGCCATCAGTCTGTATGGAGGGGTTGAACAGATCCTGGATAAAAATGCCGGGAGGAACGTTGGACCGGGATGATCCGAGCTTTGACAGCTCGTCGGCCGCCTAATTTTCACTTCGAATGATATGGTGGAATTCTATTCCGAGGAATTTCCCTTCGACTTTTTTGATTGCGGCGACGTAGGAGTCCATTTTCTCATTGTTGCAGTCCCAGTCCTTGTTAACCTGGTTGATGACCAGGGCCGAGTCCCCGTAGACCATGATGCGATGGATGCCGAGCTCAGAGGCTATCTGGAGACCGTGCAAGGCGGCCTCGTATTCGGCCGCGTTGTTGGACGCCATGAAGTGAATTCTCAAGGCGTAACGGAGGCGCTCACCGGAAGGCGATATAAGGAGTACTCCGGCTCCGGCGCCGCTGATGCTGAGGGACCCATCGAAGAACATTGTCCAATACTCTTCCTATGCCGGACGCGGAAACTCTTGCATCTCTGTCCATTCAGCTATGAAGTCGGCGAGTACCTGCGACTTGACTGTTATTCGGCTGCGGAAATCAATGGAGTATGTTCTCAGCTCTACTGCCCATTTTAGGATCCGGCCGTTGGCATCTTTGTTCTGGAGGATGCTACCCAGGGGGTATTCAGAGATTACTGCTATGGAATATCCTTCAAAATAGTGACGGAGCTTTCTTGAGGTGACGAGAACAGTGTATATCAATTTCTGCACCGTTGGGTAACGGGTCTTGGGCTCGTTGAGGACTTCACTGATGAAGTAAACTGGTCGCTGGACTGGATAGGCGTGACCGTCTTCTTCTCGTTCAACGATGATGGCAGTGCTGACGACGTTATTAGTCGCGGCGATGTAGATCAGCAATATTTCGTCCTTTTTTGGAGCTGTGAGAAGCGGAGGACTCGTCAAGAAGCGTTTGAGTTCTCTGAAGGCCGTATCTGCCTCTTCCGACCAGGTGAACTTCTCGCCAGCTTTTAGTAACTTGAAGAATGGGAGGCCTTTCTCGCCCAGTCTGGAGATGAAACGGCTGAGGCCGCCATGCACCCAGTGAGCTTTTGCACTTCTTTGACATTTGTCAGAGGCTTCATCCTCATAACCGCATTGATCTTCTCTGGGTTGGGGAGGATGCCTTGCTTGCTGACGATGTTACCGAGCAAGTTGCCAGATCGGACGCCGAAGATACACTTGCCTGGATTAAGCTTCCATTGGAATTTGTCCAGCTTCTCAAAAACTGCTTCGAGGTTGGAGATGAGGTCTTCAGCCGTCCGAGTCTTGACGACGACATCATCAACGTATGCGACAGTGATGTCGGGGATGAGGTCGTCGAGACAAGCTTGAATCGCCCGTTGGTAGGTTGCTCCAACATTCTTCAATCCGAAAGACATGGTCTTGTAGCAATAAGCCCCGAAAGGGGTGATGAAAGATGTCTTCTCTTGGTCTTCTTCCTTCAAAGCGATCTGGTGGTATCCGGAGTAGCAGTCGAGGCAGCTGAGTAGCTCGCAACCTGCTGTTGAGTCGATGACTTCGTCGATTCATGGAAGACCGAAGGGGTCTTTAGGGCAGTGTTTGTTGAGATCGGTGTAATCAACGCACATTCTCCATTCATTATTCTTTTTTCTTACAAGCCCCGGATTGGCTACCCAATCAGGGTGATACACCTCTCTGATGAAGCCGGCAGCTAGGAGCCGAGCTATCTCTACCCTAATGGCCTCCTTCTTGTTTGGAGAGAATCGTCGGAGCTTCTGCTTGGTTGGCTTGGCGGTCTTCGAGATATTCAAGGAGTGCTCGATCAACTTCCTGGGAACGCCGGGCATATCCGCTGGTTTCCATGCGAAAGTGCTTACGTGCTCCCTTAGGAAGCAGACGAGCGTGTCTTCCTATTTAGGATCGAGGTCGGCCCCGATGCGAGTAGTCTTGCTTGGCTCGCCGGAGACCAGGATAACCTCCTTCGTTTCCTTGTTCATGGTGGCTGATCTTGGTGGGGTCTTCTTTGGGATGACTTGGTCTTCTGGAGCTACCTGCTTTGCGTCCGCGGCACAGATGTTCATGAGTATGGATTCTTCGACAGCTTCAGCCATGGCAATGGCCTCCCGCTCGCAAGCATATGCGACTTGGAGGTCGGCGCGAATGGAAAGGATGTCGTTCTCCGCTGGCATCTTCATGACGAGGTAGGTGTAGTTGGGGATGGCCCTGAATTTCGCCAGGGCTGGTCGACCGAGGATAGCATGATATGCGGCATCGAAGTCGGCCACCAAGAAGTCGATGTGCTCGATGCGGAAGCACTGTGGTTGCCCGAACTGGACCGGGAGGTTTATCTGCCCTTGAGGATATGACGGCTGTCCCGGGACGATACCCCAGAAGGGGGCCGATGTTGGCTGCAAGTCTTTTTCTTTCAGCCCGAGTTCCTTGGCAGCTCCGGAGAACAGGATGTTGAGGCCGCTGCCGCCGTCGATCAGCACCTTCCGGAAACGCGTCGTGCGTATGACCGGATCGACGATCAATGGGAAGCGACCCAAGTATGGAATCTAGGTCCATTGGTCGGCCCTGCTTAAGGTGATGTCTTGGTGCGACCAAGGAGGAAGCCTTGGATCAGTGATCACGCTGTCGGAACTGGCGACGGAGTTGACACGTCTATTGACGAGTTTCTGCTCCCTCTTTGACTCGATGGCGGCGCGACCACCGATGATGGTGGAGACGGTTCGGTGTGCGTCGGTGAAGCCTGGAGGCTTGTCGCTGTCGTCGCGCCGGTCCTTGTCGGACTCTACGTGAGCCTTCTTCTTCTCTTCTACTTGGAACTTCCTGGAGAAACCCTCGCACTCCCTCATGGTGTGCTTGTGGTGCTTGTGGACGGGGCACTGGGCGTCGAGGAGCTTGGAGTAGGCCTCCTCGTAATTGCGCTTTGGGGCTGGTCGGGTGTTGTAAACTTGGTAGTGGCGGCGCCTCTCTCCAGCCCTGGAGCTCTCGGGTTCGTCGTAGCGGCGATGCTCTGGGCGTCGTCGGTGGTCGCGGTCATCGCGGCGGTAGTCTCTCCGAGGAGCTCGATCATCCTGGCGCCGATCTGTTCGGTGTCCTTCGTCTTGGTGCCGCGACTGGTCGGGGAAGCGGAGGCGACTGTGAATGGAGTGATGAGCTGCGTCGTTTCCATCGGCGTACTTGTTGGCGATGCGTAGCATCTCGGCGACGGTGGTCAGGCTGGTGCGGCATAATTTCTTCCGCAGTTCCTCGTCGGGCCTCAGGCCGCGCATAAACGCGGAGATGGCTTCTGCGTCTGTGATGTCGGGGATGTCGTTTCTGACTTTCGAGAAGTGCCGGATGTAGTCTCGCAGGGAGTCCCGAGAGCCTTGCCGGAGCCTTTCGAGAAGTGCCCGGTTGCTTGCAGGTGGCGCGGTAGTTATTGACGAACTACTCCTTCAACTGATCCCAAGTGTCGATGGAGTTCGGCCTCAAACTATGAAGCCAGTTGTTGGCGGAGGCGCTGAGCATGACCGGGAGGTAGTTGGCCATCACATCCCTGTTTCCACCAGCGGCTTGGACGGCGATCTCGTAGACGTTGAGCCATTTGTTGGGATCGGCTCTTCCGTCGTAAGTCTTGACGCCGACAACTTTAAAGTTAGGAGGCCGGACAACTGCTCGGAGTGCCGGCGTGAATGGCAGTTCCACGGCGGTCTTGTCGTTGGGGAAGCCGTGCATTTGATCATGCTCTCTTCGTCGCTCGGCCTCTACTGAGTGTCTAGCTTCTCTCCTGTTCTCGATGCGGCCACATAGGTCTTTGGTCTTCAGCTTTGCGCGGAGGTCGGATTGGCTCACCTCTTGGTCGCCGTCTCGCCGATGAGGTCTCCGACCACCGCGAGACATCTCACCATCTTCGCTGACGAGCTCTGTAGCAGATGCCGTGCTATGAGATGGTGCTTGTCTTCTTTCGTTGATCTGGACCTGAGTTGCTTGGAGAAGAGCGGTGAGCCGTCCAAGCTCTAGAGTCTGGGGTAGCCTCTTGGCCTCGGCGATCGCGACGGCGACATTGGCGCTTGGAGTCGTGCAGACCTCGTACTGCCCGAGCATGCAAAATTCGGGCTCCAGATTCCGCGCCGTAGTCCTCTTCACTTCAACTTGCTGCTTGCGGCGTCGTCTGCGATCGGCGTTCTTTGCCTCGCGGGCTGCTCGGGCTTCTTCGGTCTCATTGGGCGGCGGGTCGCTGTCGTTGCTGATGGCGAGGACCGGTCCCCCAAAGAATTGCTTGATGGGGGGCAGATCGGCGGGAAGGCCACCCTCTTGATCATCATTGTCGGGGCGGTCGTTGTCGGGGGCGATGAAGGAGCTGGTGCCGACGTGGACGGAGGCGCGTCGACGCAGCGTCTGAGCGAAGCTAGAAGCTGCGTTTTGTAGACCGAACGGCAAGTAGCCGTTCGGAGGACGGTCCCCTCGAGGTCGCTCCTCGACGATGCGCCCGAGAGGTGTGACGGTGACGACCAGTGTTGTGTCGTGGGACGGCGATGAGGGGCGATGCGTCGTGGATGACATGGACTCCAGGATTTGGAGTCCCTCTGACAGCTTCTTGGTGACCCGATCTATAGACCCGATCAGATCGTCGTTGTTGATGTTTTTCCGAACGTAGCGTGGCAGCCTCTTCGTCGAAGGAGATACGGAGGGGATCTGGGTTGCGTCCAGAATCTCCCCTTCGCCGTTCGCGCCGATGACCCAGGTGATGGATCCCACCGTGAAGATCTGGCCTAGCGTCGGGAGCTCGATGGAGCTTGAAAAAAATCACCTTGTTCGCCATGGAATCAGGTGGCACACCCCCTACCTGGCGTGCCAACTGTCGACGGAATACCAACAATAGTCTACCGAGGGGTATACCCGCGGTAGTAGATGAGACGGTGAGGGTGCACCTGAGACGAACGAGGGAGCACAATTCGTGTGAGACGGAGATTTAGACAGGTTCAGGCCGCCACGAGGCGTAATACCTTACGTCCTGTATGTTGCTGTGTTGTATTGCTAGTAGATTAGATGAATCGAGTAGACCCCCTGCCCGTCTTATATAGTCCGGGGGGGCAGGGTTACAAGTTGATCTTGCCATACATAACAGATTATAATCCTAGCCGATCTGGGAAACTAATCGGCTAGATCCTAAGAAAGCTATTTCCTTACCCACCAAGGTCTCGGCGGATATACGCGATCTCATGGAGATCGTATGGGCGACGCGTCCTTGATAGTTCGGGCCTGTTCGGTAGACTTGGCCCATGTATGACTATGCGGGTATACGGGCTTATACCCCCACAGATGCTTAGTGCTCTTTTGCTTGCTAGTTGGTAGGAGCTCCCTCGAGCTTAAATACTAGTGCTTAGGTTTGTGTGACCTTACGCTATAATTATTTAGGGAAGCTCAAGCTAGGCTAGCACCTTTGTTTCTTGCATAGAATCTTGGACAAAGTGCTTAGAGTCTAGTTATAGGGGTGAATCATTGTCAGAACCGAATAGGCTTTATTTCACTGCGAATTAGATTTCAGAAAAGACTATTCAACTCCCCCGCCCTCGAGTCTGCCATCTTGACCTTACAGGAGTGCGAGGCCAGTTGGAGGAGCAACACTGTCGCACATGCTGGAGACGAGGACAAGGGCGAGAGCGGTCGGAGACGAAGACATGGTGGTGGCAGTGTGATGGTGGAGATCTGGTTTGAGCTCTGGGTGGTGGCGATTGAATTGAAAGATATCAAAAAGGGATATGGAGGAATAAGAGGTATCGGGCGGTGGCCTTTACTCTCGGTTTCAGCTGCAAACCGGATCCTTTAGTCCTGGTTTGGTGGATTAAGCCGGTACTAAAGGTTTTTCCCTTTAGTCGTACACATATATGCTATTTTCTCCTTATTTCCTATAAGGTTTAAAGGAGTTTTTTATGGCATATCTATACATACATATTTCCAATTTTTTTCCACAGGGTTTTTCGAGGAATCCAACTTACAGCTACATTAATGTCAAAATTAAGATCGATCCAGGGGGAGTGTTGTAAAACAGTGTCTGTACCAAGAGAAACCTTTTCCCTTCTGGTGACCTCATCCATAGGATTAAGATTAGTAGTTAATTAGACATTTAGCGGTTAGCTTATGTGAAGGGGCATGTCCCTTTGGCAGATTACTGTTCAAGTGAACAGTTGCTGTTTCTGTAAATAGATACCTATTCACTTGTATATATATCTAACAAATCAATGAAATATATAGTCAGTGATTCTCAAATCTCTGCTCATTAACATTCACTTTCAACAGTCTGTGTCATATACTCTGTAGCTAGCTCAATCTTACATGCACCAATTTCGCAACCAGCTGGGGAAGGTCTCAAAGTCAAACAAGATGTCATTGGCGTCAGTGCTCTGCTCGTTCTCGCCGCTGTCCATATCTATCATGTGAAGCCACAGGTGTGCATGCTGGCGGCATGGTGTGTTGGCAGTTAAAAATGGCCAAAACATAAATGAGGACTTCGTGATGCCATTGCTATTGTAAAAATGACCAAGAGAAGAATGCTTGGATTGTTGCATTTGAGACTAGGAGGCTGAAGAGAGAAAAATTGAGGCCCAGCTTGCTAGAACCGGCCTGGCCGGTTTCCCAAGCCGGCCTGGCCATTTTCTTGTTGCTGCACCAGGCTAGCCTGCCCGAAGTCGACAAGAATGGCCAGGCCAGTTTGGAAACTGGTTAGGTTGATTTCTGCTCAGTTCAAGGATAGTTAGAGTCTAACTCGTCTCTGACTCATGTTTTGATTTGGAAAACTTGGAAAACATGTTTAGGGTTTGTTTTCTACTAGGATAAGAGTACCACCCTCTCTATATCGATGGATCATGGCTGACCGAGAGATCCATCATCTAATCTACCTTTTCACATCTACTGTCTATTTTGCCATCATTTTTCAATTGCTTGTTTCACATTACACCTCTCCATGAGATCCGGTGGCATTCTGTGTGGTCTTGTGTGACAGAACTACCTGAATTACCATGGCCCATGTGCACCTGCCGTAGTCCAACGACCTCCGACTCCTATGCACGGGAGCCTGATAACTCCGGAAGCTCTGTCGGATGTTCTCACGAATACCGATTACACCACAATGTCCCATCGAGGATCATTTCACGGAACAGAAAACTAACCATCTTATAACATTCATTCTTACATTTCTAATTACATCAAAGTAAAGTGCAGAAGATTTATAACCATAGTTTACAATTCAATGATAGTCTTTACAAAAACTCCTTGTCAAAGAGGACAAGGTAAGGTAGCTCTTACAATATCTAAGTATTGTAGATGACATCTTACCCAAGGTCGTGCTGGTAAGCACATGTCATCTACTGCATTGGGCATACCTCCGGTGCCACTAGATAGACAATAGCCATATCTGTACTGCTCCTGAATATAACCTTCAACATGGGGTTAACAAGCCCTGAGTACAAGGGGTGCTCCGGAAGACTTACATGACTAAAAAGTGGGGAGAAGACTTAGGAATGCAGGCTGAGGGGAATCAAGGAGAGGCTTTAGCAAGAATCAAAGTGTTTTGCAGAAAAGCTTTCTATCTTGAATGCTACTTTCAAGTTTTACCTCAAGGTTATAGCTTAAGCCTGAATCTAAGTTGATTCATAAGTCATCCATTTCAATTTCTTATTCGATTCTTAAACCTAGTTTCAAACCACTTTTTGGTGTATGGTTAGTGGATCAAGTCTCCATATCCAAGGAGCAATGACGATTCGAATCGATTAAACCCAGCTGGGGATCCCTATCCACACTGCATATGTAGCACCTAAGCTTGCATATGCCAACCCCGTCTACCACGGCTCCTCTAAAACCTAAACCGGTCCTACTTCACCCGAAAAAATCCGGCCCGCTGGCCACGAGGGTACACGCTACTCTTGCCATCTCTTCACTTCCAGTGCGCGGTTGTCGGTTCAAGTAGTAGAATCACCAGAGCCAGGGCTTCCCATAGTATGTGGCTAGTTGCAAGTCTTGATCACAGCAGGCATATAACGAACGGTCCCTAGTTGGTTCCGTTGGAGGCAGTCAGAGACACTACATTGAGACTCTTTTCTCAATGCAAGTCTACTGACCTGTCAAATTCATTATCACTTTTCATAGTATATCATCATAGCATACAAAATAGCATTTCATAAAAGCTTAACTAATTAAATAGGGCTAAGCATTTTCCAAACATTTGAATTTAAATCAGGTGCCAAGGATGATACCAGAATTTATCAAGGCAAGTAATGCATCAAATAGGTAACAATCAGCTCCTATCACCTAATACACTAATTTAACTCAAGGTGATAAACTTTGTAAAATACAAGGAAGGGTTAATGCACCGAGGCTTGCCTGGTGTTGTAGGTATAACAGGTTCTTTCGATGAACCACAAATACCAAAACCCTTGTAGACGGATGGAACTTCCTCAACAGAGACTTCCTCAAGTTTAACCTCTTCGTTCTTGGTCACTACACGTAGAACAATAACGCATGCTTAACATGATGCTAGATGAGATGTCTATGGATGCATGATAACAACTACTCAAATTAAGGACCTTGAGTACAACTTTCCTTCACGGTAAAGTTGCAATGCTAACTACCATTAAGTATTAATTGACTTAGTTTATTAACTATTTTAACAGTCATTGAAAGCAAGATTAATTTACTTCAATTACTACTAAACAAGTCATTAATCGCTAACGACAGATATTGATTACATGAACTATTATTAATAACTCTAATTAGCAATTTAATTATGAGCTCAAGCATCAATTAAAGTTCCAAGGATCACTTGTAGGATGATGATCCAGGGTCAACACAAAATCCAAAAGTCACATAAACCCTAAGTAAGTAAGCCTTAATAATGATTTTCTACACTTAAGTAATTAAGCATAAATTATGAATAAAATTTAACTTTGTCTAAGTGAGCAAATTTTTTTTTGTGGAGGTAGCTTATGACCTAAAACAGTTACCACATAAATTTCATAAATTTTGGAGACTTATTTTGGTCTATAAAAAATACTAGAAATCTCATTTATTAATTAAAGGAGGCATTTTTAGTACATACAGAAAGAACTCAAGTCTCAAGTTTCATATTTTTCCCATCTCAAGAATAGCACAGAAAGACTACACAAAAAGTTTCATAACTTTTGGATCTGTATTTATTTCCCAGTGAAATTAACAAAGGTCGGCATTATTTGCTCTCTCAGAAAAAAATAAATTTCAGAGAAAAAGAAAAGAGAGGCCGGAGGGAAAAATGTCTGTCTCGGCCCAACACCGGAGCAGGCCAGCCCACAGAGGCCTATTTGGCACAGCCCCTAGCGTTTTTGTAAAAGACCCTCTGCAAAACTCGGGCCTCAATCCGTAGCTCAGAGGCTCCTATTCAAATGAGTCTATACCTCTTCACTTAACCTCCTGCCTTTCTTCTCCTTCATAATGTCGGCATATTGTTCTCCTGTTGGAACATGTACAACACGTAGGTCGCCGAGTTGAACACGCTCACAAACAAAATGAATGTCGTGTTCAATGTGTTTGGTTCTCTTGTGATGAACTGGGTTAGAGCTCATATACACCGCCGAAATGTTATCACAGTAGGCGACAGTAGCTTTGTCTAGCTGGCAGTGGAATTCACCCAACAGTTGTCGCAGCCAAATGCATTCAGCAGTCACATTGGCGATGGCCCTGTACTCCGCTTCAGCACTGGACCGCGACACGGTCGGCTGGCGCTTGGAAGACCATGAAACCAGAGAATCACCGATGAAAACACAGAATCCTGACGTGGATCGACACGTTTCAGGGCAGCCCGCCCAGTCGGCATCACTATACGCCGTGATGTCGAGGGATGACGAGGCACGTAGGAGAAGACCAAGCTTTGACGTGCCACGGGCATAGCGCAGGATGTGCTTCAGCATGGCGAGGTGAGGAGCTTGAGGGTCATGCAAGTGTAAGCACACTTGTTGCACAGCAAACGCGAGATCGGGTCTGGTGATGGTCAAGTACATAAGAGCCCCTGGCCAAGCTTCTGTACTCAGACGCCTCATCAATTGGATCCCCGTCGGCAGTGAGCTTGCTGCGAGAATCGATCGGGGTAGAGACTGGTTTGCAGTTTGTCATCCCTGCCCGTTCTAGGATGTCCTCGGCATAGGGCTCCTGGGAAAGATAGAAACCAGATGGGGAGCGTTTAACATCAATGCCAAGGAAGAAGTTGAGGGCACCGAGATCCTTCACTAGAAAACTCAGACTGAAGCTGGCCGACAATATCCTGAAGAAGGGCAGCATTGGAGCCGGTGAGGACAATGTCATCGACGTAAAGTAGAAGATAGGCAATGGCATTGCCACGGCGCAGAACGAATAAGGAAGAGTCAGACTTTGCTGCAACGAAGCCAAGAGAGATGACAAAAGTAGCAAATCGAGTATACCACGCCCGTGGCGCCTGCTTGAGGCCATAGAGTGAATTGTCGAGCAAGCACACGGCATCAGGACGAGCAGTATCAACGAAACCTGTGGGCTACTGACAGAAGACATGCTCGTCGAGATGACCATGCAGGAAGGCATTAGAGACATCCAGTTGTTTGGTCGGCCATTTTCTGGAAGCTGCAAGGGTAAGCACAGTTCGGATCGTGGCTGCTTTAACAACTGGGGTGAAGGTTTTCACCGTAGTCCACACCGGCGCGTTGATTGAACCCGCGCACCACCCACCGGGCTTTATAGCGTTCCAGGGATCCGTCGGGGTTAAGTTTGTGCTTGAAAACCCACTTCCCAGAGATGACATTAGCACCTGGAGGCCGATCAACAAGGCGCCAGGTACGGTTGCGTTCGAGGGCCGCAAACTCGCTGGCCATATGGCGTCACGCCATTTTGGATCCTGCAAAGCAGCCCGTGCTGACTTTGGGATAGGAGAGAGTGATGCAGTGGTCATGGCCAGAGCATATTGTGGATTTGGTTTGTGAATGCCAGCCCGAGCACGGGTGAGCATTGGATGAGGTTGAGGGACAGGTCGCTGGACAGCAGGTGCTGACGAAACCGGCAAGTGACGATGGACTATGGGCAGAAGCTGAAGCTGTAGGACGCAGTGTGGGCAATGATGAGTTAGACAATGGAGCAGGCGAGGGATCGGATGATGGTGATGGAACAGCAGTTTGGGTGGACTGCTGAAGAAGAACCGGGCCATCATCAGGAACTGTAGCATTTCCAGTTGTTGTCGGTTTTGTCCCGGAGTCTAAATCTCTGTATGGAAAGCGAGTTTCGTCAAAAGTAACATGCCGAGAAGTGTACACCCGACGTGTTTGGAGATCCAGACAACGATATCCACGGTGATCTGGAGGATACCCAAGAAACACACAGGCTGTGGAGCGGGCGTCGAGTTTGTGAGCAGTGGTAGCTGTCAGATTCGGAAAGCATAGGCAGCCAAAGGTACGAAGATGATTGTAAGTTGGGGGGACGCCGAAAAGACACTGAAATGGTGTCAGGGCACCACTGGTATGGCAAGGCCAGCCGATTAACGAGGTAAGTGGCAGTATTAAGGGCTTCTGCCCAATAAGAAGAGCTCAAACCAGTGTGGAGCAGCAAGGTTCGGACACAGTCATTCAGTGTTCGGATAATCCGTTCAGCTTTTCCATTCTGTGGAGAAGTATATGGACAGGAAAGTCTGAAGGAAGTGCTATGTGCAGCCAAATGAGAGCGAAACGCAGTGGTGTCAAATTCTCAGCCATTATCAGTTTGAAAGGCGAGAATAGGCATCTGAAACTGAGTGCTCACATATGAGTAAAATTGCAGTAGACACGACAATGTTTCAGATTTGTTGCGAAGAGGAAACGTCCACACATAGTGAGAGTAATCATCAACCGAGAACGAGATAGTATTTAAATCCAGAAAAAGTGATTACAGGAGAGGTCCAAACATCGGCATGTATTAACTGAAATGGAACATAAGAAACTGAACTGGATGATGAAAAAGGTAAACGAATGTGCTCGCCAAGTTGGCAAGCATCGCATGTCTTGGAAAGTGAAGCTGTTGAGTGGAACTGGAGGCTCGGAAGCGTCTGGCGGAGCACGTGACGACCAGGGTGTCCCAAGCGTTGATGCCAGAGGTCGAGACTAGGAACAGTGGCAGTGAGAGCTTCAGGCGCCGGGGACGACAGAGGGTAGAGCTCACCCGAGCTGTTACAGCGGAGGATCACTGAATTGGTTGGACGATCCTTGACAGAAAAACCAAACGGGTCAAACTCCACAGAAACATTGTTATCATGTGTTAAGGATCGAACAGAGATTAGATTCTTAACGAGGTGGAGTGAGACAAGAACACTGTCCAGTTTAAGAGGTTTTGTGGTAGTAGGGATGGAAGAAGAAGCATGATGGGTTACAGGTAGGGTGTTTCCATTACCAACTTGAATAGAGGCAGAATGAAAAACAGGAGTGGAACGAGAGAGGGCTACCGGGGTTCGACGACATGTGCGAAGAAGCTCCAGTGTCGAGATACCATTCTGATGGTTGAGGTGGAGACGCCGTGGAGCTTGCAGCGTTCAGCGCGGTGAGAAGCGCTTGATGATTCCAGGGGTCCATTGCAGGAGACGGCTGGGGAAGACCGGCGTGTGGTGTAGGAGGGTACCCTGGCGAAGTAGGCTTGATGGGGAGGCGTGCCAGGACGGGGTCTCAGAACACTAGGAGCAGGAGGACGGAACGGCATGGACCAGGCATGCACCATGCCGGGCCAGGGGTTGACACCTGAGGGCCAGTTCATGGGGGGTCGTGGAGGGTTGGAACCACCGTGCTGACCACCACGACCGCGCCCACGGCCGCTGCCCATGACAGTTGTCACCACGCGACTAGGAGCCGGCCTGCTGAGAGGACGACCTGAGGAGGGTTGGCCGGAGCAGAGCCCGTGCCCAGAGCTGCGGACGTCGCTCCGCCAGTAGCGGCACTAGAACCACCATCACCTGGAGTTGGAAGAACGAGAACTGCCGGAGCCGCCGGTGACCAGAAGAGCATGCTGAGCGGCGGACTTGGCATGTTCGCGGTCGTACCGCTCCTCCAAGAGAAGGTAAGAGCGAGCTGACAGGAACGTATGTGGTGGTTGTTTGGCGGTGATCACGGGTATGGCATGGCGATATTTGAAGCTAAGGCCATGGAGGAGGTTAAGCACCTGGCTGGTTTCGCCGACGGGTTGGTCAACTTCACGGAGAGAGTCGGCAAGCTGTTTGAGGCGGCCGGTGTAGGCGGCGATGTCCATGTCTCCCTGAATGAGATTACGGAATTTGGCCTCCAGGTACACATCACGGTGCAGCTCATTGTCACGAAACTGCTCTTATTGTTGTGCTAGATGATGTATGCCGTGGGCTTGGGCACTCGAACGATGGCCAGGACGTCCTTGGCAACTGAATTGTAGATCCAGCTGAGAAGGCACTGGTCCAGAAGGCGCCATTCGTGATCACGGCGCTGAGCTTTGGTCGGCGGAGAAGAAAGATGATCACCGAGGCCAAATTTGCCGATGAAAGCGTCAAAGAAGGTGTGCCATTCGGCATAATTGGGTTCAGTAAGTTCGAGGACGACTGGAACGTGGGATTTGATGTTGACAGTTTGGAGAACAGCAGTGGTGGGAGGAGCAGCCGCGATGGGAGGACTGGTGAAGGACTCAGCATCGATGGAGGAAGAGGATGATGAATCGACGTCAGAAATTTCAGGGCAGAAAAGGGGATTGGCATCCATGGCGAGGGAAAGATTGACGAGAGAAAAAGAAGCTCCGGATCGGAGGAAGATCGGACCGGGAAGGAAGAGAGAGATACCGCGGCACGCAGGGCGCGATCAGGCACGACGGCGGCGACTAGTGCAGCGAGCGCAGTGGAGCGGTTGCAGGATGAACCCGCGTCTCTGATACCATGTGGAAAATAGTAATGGGAGCCAACAGAACTTGTTGTATTGAGCTCATGGAGTATTTATAGATTACAACTCGGGAGGTTGCCTTTGGCAACGCAAGCAGCTAATGCCGGTGCACGTCGTGCACGTTTACAAGAGGAGTTGTGCCACGACGCTCGCGGGTGCTGCCACGCCCTCGGCCACGCATTTGCGCACGCAGGAGCGACGCTGCGCCATCAGCGGTGGGCGGCAAGCAGCTCTCTGCCGAGCTCCCATAGGTCCTAGCACTGTAGCAGGGAATTTGAAGTTTTGTTTTCTTCAAATTACTCCAATTTTTGCATTGCGACTTGAAAAATGGTCAATGTATGAAATGTATAAAATTTATTTCTGAACAACTTTGGTATTATAAACATTTTCAAATTTTGAGTATTTTTGAAATTATGGAAAATGGGGGTAAATGATCCATTTCAAATTCGAATTCCAATTCAAATTTTTATTTAACAACTTCAAATTATATAAATTCAAAATTTGCTATATTTGATGAGATTTACAACTTTCATTAAAGGAGCAACCCCAAATTCTAAGTAGTTTTTGAAGTAGGGTTTTAAATTCAAATTTTCAAACAGAAATTCGGTTTTAATTTGAATTTCCAATTAATAACTCAAAAAACTCCCAATATGAAATTTGCTCTACTAAATAAGAGCTATAACTTCGCTTTTGGGACCAAGACCCAGTTCTTCATAGTTTTGAAATTAGGGTTTTAGCCCAATTAGGTTTTTAAATAATTCAAAACTAATTATTATTAACAATTAATGAATTTTTTATCGAAACACCAAAGAACAACATCAAGTAAATCACACTAAATCACTTAAGCACAATCAACCTATAAAATTAAATTTATTTTGGTTGATGCACATTAAAATTGACTAAATCATAAATACGGTGCAGTGCATATGGTGACATGTCCGGGTTCTTATCTCGTGCGTAACACCAGGGTGTTACATATCACATCTTGTGTGTGATTGTTCATGTGCAACCTCTGGCATTCTAGTCCTTGCTGCTGTGTGATATGTGATCCAATTCCGTGTAAACAAACTTTTTGATGACTTCACTAGAGAGAAGATCAATCTGAGTTCAAGACGCCTAAAGGTCGGACAATATCGAGACGGATGATCTCACGAACACGTCCAATGAGAAGAATGACATCCATCCTTTGACATGATCAATTTCTAGAGGAGCTCCATGAGATGGTGGAGGATAGGAATGCTGATAATGTGGTGGTTGTGCTAGCAAGTTGCTCAATGGATCGGCAATCAAGTAGCGTTGCGAAGCAATTCAAACCTATAAATGATGTAGGAACCGTTGATGCTCCAACTATCGAGCTGTGCCAAATTCAGCCTATAATTGAGCTCGTAGTTTCAACTTATTTTCAGCCACATAACAGTATTTTTCTCTCGTAACAATTCAGTGGTATAATTTAGCTCGTAGTTTCAACTTATTTTCAGCCACATAACAGTATTTTTCTCTCACAATAATTTAACGGTACAATTTAGCCGCAGCCAAATTCAGCTCAACCGAACAGAGTGATTGATCCATCTTCTATGCTTAGTTTGGAAAATGGAGGAACGAGAAGCGGGCATGATCAATAGCTTCGAACCATGCAAGATGATGTTAATCTATAAGAAACCTATCCATTTTGCGCATGGTTTAAAGGTGCCATCGGCTCCTAAGACCACAGATTTTCAAGCTGGCGTGCCAATGAGTTACCATAAAAGTCAAGTAGGCCATTCCGTAGGTGTTGTGCGAACTAATGCTATATAGCTGTTAATCTTGCATATACTAACTCCATTACAAGTGTTCTGCAATCATAATGTGCTCAATTCTGTCGATGGCGACCAAATTGGTGAATTGAAACGTTTTAAGGCTCCATTTACTATTGTCTTAGGACCGAACATACCTCCTGAGGGAACTTATGAATCGCTTGGTCCCCTTTTACGTTCCTGGTCAAAGATTGCAAAGCTGGTAAGCAAAACAAAATCATGAAAGGCTGGTTCACAAAATCGACTTAAAAATATTGTCCACGAAATTATAATTTTCATAGGTTGTTGACTTAGTCAACCTTCTCCTAAAACAGATTATTTGAGATGGTTGACTCAATCATTCTTAAAAATAGCTAGAAGACAAATAAATTCATAACTTCTTTTAAAATAAAGTCGAATGAAGTCAAAATTTGGGGCTGTCTACTGTGTAACCGAGTGTTCTGGGTCCAACCAGCACTCGGTTGTTGGGAGGGCGCAAAACTACTCGATTTTTTATGGGATTGTAGCCGTGTGTTGTGGGGGATTGTAGCACTCGGTTGTTTGTGTGCTACAAAACACACGATTTCTAGCTGAACCAGAATCTGTGTGTTTTATGTGCAACTAGCACTTGATTTTCTACTCCAGGGCAAACAGTCCAATAAAATAGCCCAACCAAAAAGACCCATGAAAAATGAAGCAGCCCAACCAAACCCAAAACCATCAACCCTAACTTAACTAGCCAACTAACACATCTCCCCTCACGCAGAACAGGAGACAGAGACGGCGTGCTCTGCCGCACGCACAGCAACAAGAGAAAGGATGTGCCCTAACCAAAACTGAGCAGGATCTCATCCAGCGGATCTGCCCAGATCAACAAAGGTCAGCACTCCTAGTCTACTCTGAATCACCTAATTAGAAAAAATACTAGATCAGAATGCACTCAGTGCTATATTTGATATATAGATCAGAATCACACTATTACATATTTATTATTAGGGAATTGCACAACTCAATTTCTGCAAATATGGTTCAATCACTAAAAGAAAACAACTAGCAGATCACAGATGAAGATTTCCGCTGCTTCAGATCAATTAGAGAGGAGCTAAAGGACAGGAAAACAACAGATAACCTCAACAGCAAAGGTAAGCACCGTGATTTCATCATCCTTCTACAAGGAAAAAAGTACTCAGATATGCTTTTAACTTTGGTTGAGATTAAAACAAAATTCAAACCTGTCAAGTAATTGCCTATTTGTAAGGATTGTTTTATACCTTAAGACAGCTTGTCCACATTTCATCTCTGCATCCAAAACTTGGAGTAAGAACTGAATGTTGATGTTTTAGCAGCAGAAAGTATCGAAACACCAAAATCATAACTAGAATTCTGAGCAAGTGCAAGCATGCAGCAACAGTCAGGTCAACAGCAACAACAACTACGAAGTAAGTAAACCACTAATTCATAATGAAGGAATACAAAATAGTCAATACTGAGATGTACATTATCCTGCAGCATTCTTTTGGATCCCTAATGCATTTCATG
Organism: Eremochloa ophiuroides; assembly: GCA_038502445.1. Classification (NCBI taxonomy): domain Eukaryota; kingdom Viridiplantae; phylum Streptophyta; class Magnoliopsida; order Poales; family Poaceae; genus Eremochloa; species Eremochloa ophiuroides. The sequence continues at coordinate 49,013,648 of JAHLJS010000007.1, forward strand.
CAAGGACCACAGGAATTTGATCAGTTGAATGAGGTGAAAAACAAAATTCTTACAAGCAGGTTTCAAAGGACAACTGCCAAAAAGTAATCATATGCTCTCCCTTTTTTATTTCTATCAAGCAGAATAGTATGTACATGACTTCAAGCAAAATGTATGATTATCCAATATCAGCAAACTCACAAAGTACTAAAGCAATGAAAGCAGTGCAGTCAGCATTTTATTAGCATTTTAGAGGCACAAACAGTACATCTGATCTATTTGATAACTGCACATACAAAAAGGTAAGCAAAATTCATTACTTAATCATATGTAATGGAAGGTAAAATGCTTGTGTTTACACTAAAACAAATTCCATTACAAGGAGGCTACACTGAACTTATAATTGAATAGATTGCCAACTCTCAGAATGCAGTCAGCCAGACAACATTTTACAGGTAAAATTTACAATCAAATCATATAGAAATTACAAATCATACAATTCAAAATTACACATCAATAAATTCTGCATTTTCAAATTAAGATGACTGCAATATCATAGGTTCATTATAAAATGTACAGTTGTATGATGGGATGTAAGGATCATTCACACGGATGCTTGTTGGCAATAACATCAATGGTCTAGATGCAATCTTTGGGGAACAAACTGATTGGTCAATATCGGAGTCAAGAATGTCAAACCTAGATAAAAAATACATAACAAGACTTCACTAAAAGTAAACCTGGAATAACTTACCTTTCAAATCAAACAGGATGGACATACGAGAATCAATGATGATAGTGGAGGAGAAATACCAAGCACACATGATGGTTATGATGTACCTGAAATCACACATGATGATGATGATGATATACCTGAAAGTGAACAATATCACTGGCAAACTGACTTATTCAACAGCATGAACATGGATGAGGTCAGAAAAAACAATGATTTCTTCTAACATGCCATTTCACAATGATCTATTTCAAACTTACATGTCATTTCGAAATTAGTAATGTGTTTCATAATATATTTACAGGAACAGAATGACTACCAAGAGTATCACCCAGCATTTCAAGAAAATGAGTTGACAGTTACAGAAACATATCCAGAAAGTTCAAATGTTGCATCAACTCTACAGACGAGTATGAAAACGACAACATAAATGGCAGCCAGGAACTAACAGAGGAAGAGATACAAGAGTTCATTAAAGCAGAGCAAGCAGCAGCATCTGAAGGAAACAACGCACCTATGAACAGCAAGTACACTCCACAGTTGGGCATGACATTCAAGACGAGACATGATGCTCACCATTTCTTCAATTTCTATGCATACCTGGCTGGTTTTGATGTTGTCATAATTCATGTTGCAAGAACTACAAGCAAAAAAAGGAACAATGAGATTTTCAAGGTGACAATGAAGTGTACTCGTCAAGGTAAATAGAGTGCAGCAAAGACTATAGAGCAACAAGAAGATGAAGTAGACAACAATATAGGGAAACAACCATCAACAACAAGGAGAACTAATGTGTACATCAAATCGAACTGTCCCAGTGTATGTTGACGGTGGATATACCATAAAATTTCACATTCAAATACCGTCAACAGGCCTCGGATTCAAGGGAAGATAAACATATCATGAACATATTTTATCAATAACTAGTTCCACATGTACTCTTAAGCTTGTGAACGCAGGGAAGATGAAACAGAGCAGAAATGAACACTTGGAGCTCAATTATGTGGTTCGGCCGAACCATGTATTTGGGAACCAAGTCATCACACATCAAGACATGGTGCAAAACATCACTTGGAAGAGAGGAGAGCCAAGGGTGGGCCCACCCATGGGTCGGCCGAACTGCCCATGGGGCCCACCTGGCTCTGGTGACATGGCAGGATCCGTGTGACCTTCCACTCAGCTCATTTCAGCTCTCAGATCAACTTGTGTTTCCATTCAACAGCTGAGAAGCAAAGCACAAGGATTCAACGTAACAACATGCAAACGAAGTGGAACCAACACAAGGGGACACTCTGTGACAGATGGGAACCACGGTGGTGGGCCCAGGCCACCTGCACACTCCCTGACTAGTGGGGACTCCTTCTAGAAGACCCTGGCTAGGCCCACCAGTCATAGGGGGATCGGCCGAACCCCCCTGGTGCCCAGCCAGGTCGGTTGGCCTCCACCAACTCCCAGCATGTTCTCCACGTGATGATTTGCTCACGGCCGTCCATCTTCAGGCGGTTCTAAGGCGGTTCATCCAAGGGTGGAGAGGCATGGAGCACACGGATCGCTGACGTGGCACCCCCTCACTCTCCCCTATAAATAGAGGCTGCCCACTCCTCTCCAAGACACACAAGACACAAGAGAGACAAGTGTCACAAGCCACAAGAGTTCTACTCTTTAGTAGTAGTATTAGTCTAGTGTGGGAGTTAGAGTCGAGTCGAGCTACGCTCGGAGTCTCCGGAGTCGTCTACTGGAGAGTCTGGTATAGCTCTTGTACCTTTCCTTCTGTAAGACTTTATCTTTATCAATATATTATCTTTGCTTTACTTTATTAAGTTTCTACTTAGTGCATTACTATTCTTTATAGTATTGTTCTGTTTTTCCTTAACTTATAGTTGAGTTATATTGGATAGTGATCCTGTAATCAGCTCATGTGTGTAGTTCATCGCCTGTCATAGGGTGCTTTAGTTGTTGGTACGCAACTAAAGTAGTAAGGCTTAGTGTAAGCGTGGTGCTTAGGCTAGATCTTGCCTTTGAATGCCGCTAGTCGCATGGATTGTTTGTGGGTGCTAGCGGGTGGTGACAGCCCTGTCTAGTCTTAGTATCCCTCCACGTGTTTTGGGCAAGTTCTTAAAAGGTAGGCTCCCATAAGAGAATAGCCGCTTCGGGTAGAGGTTATATCCCCTACTGTCTCGCCTATCCCCTACACACCGGAAGTAATGTAGCTGTCTTGATATACTTCATCTATTTGATAAGATAGTTAACAAGAGTAAAGTAAGTGTCATAGGAGTCTTATACTCACTCGTTGTCCTCCCACCTAGCTATACTCTACTAGTTATCTTTAGTTATCTCAAAACCTTGTCGTGTTTTGATGTCATTACCCTTTCCTCTACATATCAATTTACCCCCTATCACTAGTTGATACTAAGTTATTACAGACTTAAGGATCTCTCTCTTTTTATTAATTATTCCTAGCAACCGCTTTCCCTTGGGATAAAAATAAATAACGATACCTTGGAATACTCCCGGGTGAAGTGCTACAGCGGCATATTCTATGCACTTGCGGAATTATTCAATGGACATAAGAAATACCCCAGGCACTTCTGGCGCGGTTATTAGAGATAACCTAATACCTTGTCGCTGGTGGTTGCGCTAAGAAGTGTCAACAAGAATTTCTGGCGCCGTTGCTGTGGAAAGCATCAGTCTTGGAATATTAATAAAAAAATTGAATTCGGAGTCTACTATCAATTTAGTTATCGATTAGTTTTAGGGGCTTACCCCTGTCTGTGTTTCTCGTTATCGTGAAGTTAGACAGTGCATGAACGGTTTCCAATTGCCATCAAATTTCATTGAAGACCCTGAGCAATTGTTGAGGAGAACTAGACGCCGTCAAGTTCCATCTCAAAGGTTCATCTCAAACCTGAATCCGTTCGAGGAAAGAGGCTCCGCACTATCAACCGCGGAAGCTATGGCCCAAAAGACCATCTCCGAGTTCTCTGCACCGTCGGCTGACAACATTGCCACCGGTCCGCAGCTCAACTTGGGGGATGCTACCTTTGAGCTTAAGCCAGCTCTGATCAACATGGTGCAAGCCAATCCATTCTATGGGAAGCCGCATGAATATGCCAATGCCCATCTTCTGCAGGGGGGCAGCTCAAGTTGTTCAGGGGATGCCAACGCCAGCCCCACAAGAGTGGACCGCCTTGTACCTTTACTAGTACTTGGTTTTACAAGGTCATGACCATGTGTGGTACCTTCACTATCAAGAATGTCTCGGCTGACGCCATCCGTCTTCGTCTGTTCCCATTCTCACTGCTTGGGAAGGCGAAGCAATGGTTTTATGCCAACAAGAATGAAGCTACCACCTGGGAGAAGTGTGCCAATGCATTTTTCAAGAAATAAATTCCCAATGGGCAAAACTAGCGCTCTCCGTGGAAAAATCTCAAGCTTCCAACAGCAAGTTGACGAGACGATTCCCGAAGCATGGGAATGTCTCCAGGAGTACATTCGAGCTTGTCCTCATCATGGGATTGAAGAATGGCTCCTAATCCAAGGTTTCTACCATGGGTTGACTGGATTAGCCCGCAGTCACCTTGATGCTGCCGCTAGAGGAGCATTCCTGTAACACAATGTCAAAGACGCCAAAGACCTCATTGAAAAGATGGTTATCAACCAAGGATGGAATGAGGAGCGTCTCCGGCCCAAGAAAAGAGGTATGCACACCGTTCATGAGGTGGACATGCTCTCAACAAAAATGGACCTCTTGATGAAAAAGATTGAGGAAGATTCCAAGAAAGAACAAGAGGCCATTCGAACCACTGCCACCGCACGAGTAATCGAAGCTGATCCATGGTGTGAGGTATGTGGTGGAGAAGATCACTCGGACAACAACTGTCCCGAGACGAAGGAGAAAGTGAGCTTCATCAACAACAGTAACAACAATGGGTATCGACCCCAGCAACAAGGAGGATGGAACTCGCGCCCCTTCTACCAAGAAAATCAAGGAAATGGTTACAACAATAATTTTAATAATTCTTATGGTAACCAACCTTCTCTTAAAGATCTTGTCTTAGGCCAATCTAAAATCAATGATAGTATAAACAAGAAAATAATGGCTAATGATAAGATCCTTGAAAATCTTAATGAGAAAATTGATAGCTTTAACACTGCTATGAAAAATCAATTGAGCTTTAATAAAATGCTAGAAACCCAATTAGCTCAAATAGCAGTAGCCGTCCCAGCCTTCGAACAAGGTAAGATCCCAGGGAAACCTGTGGAACCAATTGAAGGTGTTAAGTTAATTTCCACGAGGTTTGGTAAGCCTCCGGTTAGACAAAACCCGGGTTGTCTTCTTGATCCGCCATTCATGGCCAAGAAGAGTGACCCCGGTCATCCTACCATCGCCTGCGAGATCGGGCCACACACCTTCAACAACACCTTCTGTGACCTTGGATCTGGAGTGAACATCATGTCCAAGGTAATGTATAAGAACTTGCTAGGGGGACCTTTGTACCCCACTTTTGTCAAATTGCAGATGGCCGATCAATCCATCCGGTTCCCGACGGATTGGCAAGGGACGTCCTTGTCAAAGTTCAAGATGAGTACATCCCCGCCGACTTCATCATTCTTGACATGGGGGCCGATGACGAAGTCCCTGTCATCCTGGGAAGGCCGTTCCTCAACACTGTGAATGCCATCATCTACGTGGGATCTGGCCAAGTCCACTTCCAACTCCCAGGTAAGAGAATTAAATGTCCTATCAATGGTTATAAATCGATGCAACAGGCAAGGAAGAATCTGTGGAGAAACAAGCCACAATATGCACCCCGCCGAAAGAATCAACCGCCAAGGTCCAAAAAGGCCGAACTGGTAAGTAAGGCTGAGGTGGTAAACAAGGCTGACTCCGCTGAATCACAAGCATCAACTAAGAAGGAATGGCGGAAGAAAGAGGTGCGATCATCACGGTCTCCATCTCCGGGACCAATCGAAGTACCCGAAGAATGAACCCGAAATAGAGAGGTCCTGCTCTACGAACCTAAAACATGGAGCCCTTACTGGTAAGGTAAATCAGTATTTATCTCATATTTAATTCCTGCATTTCAATTTTTGCATTTTCTTTCATTGCATTTCATATTTAAACTTTGCAAGAATTTATTTCGACAAAATAAAATACTTAGATGAATAAAACTAGAGAATGAACAGTAGTGCTCACACTTGAGGTGGTGGGACCACCTAGGTAGGGATCGGCCGACCCTACCATGGGGCCCACCCACCTCTGGTGGTGTTGGCCTGGTGTATTGAATCACTTCCTGAATTTTGAACACCATCTCCTTTTGAATTTGGCCGACCACCTTTGGTTATGACCACCTTCACTTGCTCCAAGGAGAATCCAGCATCCACTACCATCCAATTATGAAAAGTGGACACTTTGGCATGCATTAGTGTTCTCATGGTCCATGGAATCACTTTAAACATGTCCCCACTTTTGTCGTACACCTTTTCTCTTTCATCAAACACTAGATAAGGGAATCTCTGAAAATTTCAAAACTTTTGGTCCACCACTAGTCTCTACTTTTCTGGACACACTTGTTTAGAGCTGAAAGGGGACAAAACCTGGTTCGGCCGAACCTATGTTCTGGCTCCCCTCAGGAAAGTGGTGTTTGAATTCAAATAGACTTCCCTGTCCAAAGGTAAAAGCAACACTGAACCTATCATAATGGGTTCGGCCGACCCATCAATGAAGAGCTGACAGCAAAGTTGAATTTGAATTCAAATAGATTCCCTGTCCAAAGATGAAAACAACAAAGACCTATCCTAGGGGGGTCGGCCGAACTGGCCATGGTGGCCTGGCCACCAGCCCTTCTCCCCCTACAAATACCCTTGCATTGTGTGCTCAAATCCACACACAAACCAGCTGAATCATCTCGAGCACACAATCTCCCTTCTTCTCTCCATTCGAGTAAGTTCTTTCTCACGTTTAGTTTAACTTTAGCCACCCAAACCAAAAACCCAAGAATATTGTAGTAGTAGAAGCTTGTCTCACTCTTTGCTCTCAATATCTTGTTTGTGGAGGTAACCATACCCCGCTAAGGACTACTAACAGTGGGATAGCCAACTGCTAACGCTAACGCTAATCCCTGTTGTAGTGTGTTCTTGTGTTAGCTCATTGTTGCAGGATGAAGAAGTTCTCCTCCGCACTCAAGAAAGCCAAGAGTGTCGTAGGGAGTTCCTCCCGATGACCCCGCCATGATGAAGATGAAGGAAGAGAAGCTCCACCAAGAAGAAGCTTTGGAGTGCCTTCCGAGAGGACGTTCGACCCCGAAAGCGGCCTCATGCTAAATCAAGAAGAGTACCAAAGGTACACCTCCATCCGGCACCGAGGGTATGAACATACCGGCATCATCGACCCTGTCCTTTTGGACAACACAGGTATGACCGCGGAATTCAATACTATTTTTAATACAATCGGGTGGGGAAGTTTTTAGGGAAGTGCAAGAACTTGGAATAGAAAAGCTCACTATTGAATTTCTATGCTCTTTATAAGCCACTGAAAATAATGTCTACTTTCGCATGTTCAACCAAGAGTATAATTTAACATGGGGAGTTTTTAGCATGGCACATGGATTTTGATAATGACTATCATCTAGACCATATTAATGCAACAAGAAGATTTGATAAAGCTGAATTTTGGAAAGCTATAACAGGATCTAATGATTGCTCTGATCCTAAAACTGATGAAATCCATAATCCTACTTTGCGCTTGATCCGTTATTGGATGGCCATAACTTTTCTTCCTGGCTCTAATGTGCAAGTTCTTTATAATGATGAATTAAGACTGCTCTATGCCATGACAAAGAAAATAAAAGTTTCACCTGCTAAGATGTTAGTCCACTTTTGGCTTGGTATTTTCCATAAAAGCAAGCACATATTCTTTACTTCTTTGATCACGCGCATTGCTGAAACAATGGACTTGCTAGATGGAAAACATTACTTTGAATACATTGTTTCTCTTAGAGATATTGTAACCGAAGATTTCTTCATAAGTACTCAAGTCCTAATAAGAGATGAAAATGGTGATATAAAAATGATTTATCCCAGCCATACAGCCGAAATCTCTCTCCCATGTGAGAGGCGTCGGTTGTATGCGCTGCGCACACTAACCATAAATTGGGACCGAGAGGCAAGAAGCCAAAATATTGCAGGATCAAGAAGGGTGACAAGAAGCATGTCACAAGTGGCTCAATTTGAGTAAGGTGGCACATCACGAGCTGCAGGAAGTTATGAAGAAGAAGGAGACTATGCAAGTTCCATGGACATTTCAAGGTCCACGGAACGGCCTCAATAGCACACTCCAAGAATGCGCACTCCTTGTCCGTCCACACGGGCGAGGGGCCGTCGAAGCTAAGGATCAGAAATGGACCAACTCATCAATGACACGGGCGCAATGCAAGTTGAGCAAGATGCAACTCTGAATATGGCGCAACAAAATACCCAACTATTACAAGCTATCCAAGATGAAGAAGCACAACGCTAGGCGGGATGGTTCCAATACTACCCGCCACCACAATGAGCAAAAGGACAAGCTTAGCGGAGATCCTCTCCCCCACCAAGGTAAGTATTCTATCCTAACTCTTTACATTATTTTAATTTATTGCATATAAAAATGCATAAGAATACCAAAAATATTTCCCTTAAATCCATATGTCTCATGAATGTTTATCTTCCTCATGAAAATGTTGAATAGTTGCTCTGTTAATGTTTCTTTAATGCCTAGTTTACAACTTAGTATTTCTTTGAGTATGGATTACTTGGCTCATTTAAATCATCGTGAACCTGAAAACTTTATGGATGCTAAGTGCTAGAACTAAGTCTAAGTTACTGTGAGATATGATATGGTGAAACAAGAGCTGCCATAATATTGTTCTAAGCATGCATGATTACTGAAGACTTATTTCTTAAATCAATCAAAACTTATTGTTCCTCAATGGTGATAAATTCCTACCACAGCCATATATGCTATACATGTCTAAAACCTTCCACTTAAGCTATTTGCTTTGTATTGAGTGTTGTCAAGTCTTGTTGACCCTTATTGAGAGTCTGATCATGCTCCCAAGATCAAGATCACGTACACATCACATATATATGCTACTTCTACACTGGAAGTACGCAACCACATGCCTTTCATTTCCACCAAATAAATGCTCCATATGTTAAAGTCATAGGAAATCTCTCTTAGTCATTATGGTAGAAGAGACAAAAGGCTATGCAAAATGAAAATAAAAAGAAAGAAAGATGGACACAAGAGAGTCCATAGAAAAGAAAAGAAAAAAAACTGAGCAAGTCTAGGCTCATAAATAAAAGAAAGGAAAAATGATAGCCATGTCTCTAAATTTTAGAGAAAGATACAATTTCAAATAGAGGAGCATTATAGTTCATAATTTTCACACACTTGCACATCTTGATCTAAGGGCATGACACTTCTCTCTTTGGATCCAAAGCTTTGACTCTACAACATATGCAAAGTAAGTATGCTATACTCTTTCATTCCTACCTTAAGCTCCACATAAGCCATTTTTAGAAGTAGGATGATAAAGAGAAGGCAACATTTACTGTAAGCCTTGGTAAGGAATCATACACCATTTGAGCGACATGAGAGAACCATATGAGGAACATTAAGTTGTTTTTTTCAAAAATATTGCTAAAACCTCCAGTATGAAACTTGCAAAGAATGAGAAAAAGTAGTGCTCAAGTTAAACTATTCTGTCTCTCAACCACTTAAGGTAAAGGAAAAGTCATTAGCCCCATAAAGGAACTAAGGTAAAATGGGTAAATTTTTATAGCCAATTTTTTCATTCAAAAGAGAAGTATTTAGTTGTACACTTGGTATTATTGAAATATGAACATTGTAGCAACTCCTGATCCACCGAGGCTAAGTTTAATTATTTGCTCGGGACGAGCAAAGGTTAAGCTTGGGGGATCTTGTTGACAGGTGGATATACCATAAAATTCCACATTCAAAAACCGTCAACAGGCCTCGGATTCAAGGGAAGATAAACATATCATGAGCATATTTTATCAATAACTAGTTCCACATGTACTCTTAAGCTTGTGAATGCAGGGAAGACGAAACAGAGCAGAAATGAACACTTGGAGCTCAATAATGTGGTTCGGCCAAACCATGTATTTGGGAACCAAGTCATCACACATCAAGACATGGTGCAAAACATCACTTGAAACAGAGGAGAGTCAAGGGTGGGCCCACCCAAGGGTCGGCCGAACTGCCCATGGGGCCCACCTGGCTCTGGTGACATGGCAGGATCCGTGTGACCTTCTACTCAGCTTATTTCAGCTCTCAGATCAACATGTGTTTCCATTCAATGGCTGAGAAGCAAAGCAAAAGAATTCAATGTGACAACATGCAAACGAAGTGGAACCAACACAAGGGGACAGTCCGTGATAGATGGGGACCACTGGTGGTGGGCCCAACCCACTAGGGTTGGGTCAGGCCGAACCACTAATGGTGGGCCTAAGCCACCTGCACACTCCCTGACTGGTGGGGACTCCTTCTAGAAGACCCTGGCTGGGCCCACCAGTCATAGGGGGATCGGCCGAACCCCCCCTGGTGCCCAGCCAGGTCGGTTGGCCTCCACCGACTCCCAGCATGTTCTCCACATGATGATTTGCTCACGGCTGTCCATTTTGAGGCAGTTCTAAGGCGGTTCATCCAAGGGTGGAGAGGCATGCAGCACACGGATCGCTTACATGGCACCCCCTCACTTTCCCCTATAAATGGAGGCTACCCACTCCTCTCCAAGACACACAAGACACAAGAGAGACAAGACTCACAAGTCACAAGAGTTCTACTCTTTAGTAGTAGTATTAGTCTAGTGTGAAAGTTTGAGTCGAGTCGAGCTATGCTCGGAGTCTCCGGAGTCGTCTGCTGGAGAGTCTGGTATAGCTCTTGTACCTTTCCTTCTGTAAGACTTTATCTTTATCAATATATTATCTTTGCTTTACTTTACTAAGTCTCTACTTAGTGCATTACTATTCTTTATAGTATTGTTGTGTTTGTCTTAACTTATAGTTGAGTTATATTGGATAGTGATCCTGTAATCAGCTCACGTGTGTAGTTCATCGCCTGTCATAGGGTGCTTTAGTTGTTGGTACGCAACTAAAGTAGTAAGGCTTAGTGTAAGCGTGGTGCTTAGGCTAGATCTTGCCTTTGAATGCCGCTTGTCGCACGGATTGTTTGTGGGTGCTAGCAGGTGATGATAGCCCTGTCTAGTCTTAGTATCCCTCCACGTGTTTTAGGCAAGTTTTTAAAAGGTAGGCTCCCATAAGAGAATAGCCGCTTCGGGTAGAGGTTATATCCCCTACTGTCTCGCATATCCCCTACACACCGGAAGTAATGTAGCTGTCTTGATATACTTCATCTATTTGATAAGATAGTTCACAAGAGTAAAGTAAATGTCATAGGAGTCTTATACTCACTCGTTGTCCTCCCACCTTGCTATACTCTACTAGTTACCTTTAGTTATCTCAAAACCTTGTCGTGTCTTGATGTCATTACCCTTTCCTCTACATATCAATTTACCCCCTATCACTAGTTGATACTAAGTTGTTACAGACTTAAGGATCTCTGTTTTTATTAATTATTCCTAGCAACCGCTTTCCCTTAGGATAAAAATAAATAACGATACCTTGGAATACTCCCGGGTGAAGTGCTACAGCGGTATATTCTGTGCACTTGCGGAATTATCCAATAGACATAAGAAATACTCCAGGCACTTCTGGCGCCGTTATCAGAGATAGCCTAACACCCTGTCGCTGGTGGTTGCGCTAAGAAGTGTCAACAAGCATTTCTGGCGCCGTTGCCGTGGAAAGCATCAGTCTTGGAATATTAATAAAAAAATTGAATTCAGAGTCTACTATCAATTTAGTTATCGATTAGTGTTAGGGGATTACCCCTGTCTGTGTTTCTCGTTATCGTGAAGCTAGACAGTGCATGAACGGTTTCCAATTGCCATCAAATTTCATTGAAGACCCTGAGCAATTGTTGAGGAGAACTAGACGCCGTCAAGTTCCATCTCAAAGGTTCATCTCAAACCTGAATCCGTTCGAGGAAAGAGGCTCCGCACTATCAACCGCGGAAGATATGGCCCAAAAGACCATCTCCGAGTTCTCTGCACCATCGGCTGACAACATTGCCACCGGTCCGCAGCTCAACTTGGGGGATGCTACCTTTGAGCTTAAGCCAGCTCTGATCAACATGGTGCAAGCCAATCCATTCTATGGGAAGCCGCATGAAGATGCCAATGCCCATCTCCAGCACTTCCTGGAGGTGTGTGGTACCTTTACTATCAAGAATGTCTCGGCTGACGCCATCCGTCTTCGCCTGTTCCCATTCTCACTGCTTGGGAAGGCGAAGCAATGGTTTTATGCCAACAAGAATGAAGCTACCACCTGGGAGAAGTGCGCCAATGCATTTCTCAAGAAATTCTTCCCAATGGGCAAAACTAGCGCTCTCCGTGAAAAAATCTCAAGCTTCCAACAACAAGTTGACGAGACAATTCCCGAAGCATGGGAACGTCTCCAGGAGTACATTCGAGCTTGTCCTCATCATGGGATTAAAGAATGGCTCCTAATCCAAGGTTTCTACCATGGGCTGACTGGATTAGCCCGCAGTCACCTTGATGCTGCCGCTGGAGGAGCATTCCTGTAACACAATGTCAAAGACGCCAAAGACCTCATTGAAAGGATGATTATCAACCTAGCTATACTCTATTAGTTATTTTTAGTTATATCAAAATCTTGTCGTGTCTTCATGTCATTACCCTTTTCTCTACATATCAATTTACCCCCCTATCACTAGTTGATACTAAGTTGTTATAGACTTAAGGATCTCTCTCTTTTTATTAATTATTCCTAACAACCGCTTTCCCTTAGGATAAAAATAAATAGCGATACCTTGGAATACTCCCAGGTGAAGTGCTACAGCGGTATATTCTGTGTGCTTGTGGAATTATCCAATAGACATAAGAAGTACCCCAGGCACTTCTGGCGCCGTTATCAGAGATAGCCTAACACCCTATCTCTGGTGGTTGCGCTAAGAAGTGTCAACAGTGTAATGGTGGTAAAAGAAGAAAACAAAGACATTTGGAAAATTATAAGGCTTGACCTGAAACATAACCACGAGTTAAGCCCCGGACACAGAGATCACATGTTTTTAGGACACAAGTATATGACAGATATGGAGAAAGCTTTGATAAGAACTTTGAATGATAACAATATACCAACATGCAAGATGATATCAATCCTATCATATCTAAGAGGTGGCCTGACTGCAATTCCAATGAAAAAAAAGATATTAGCAACTACCGCACAAAGATCAATAGGGAGGTCAAAAGATCTGATATGACCCAAGTTATGGACTATTTTAGACAGAAGACCCCTCTTTTTTCTACATGTTTGACTTGGATGAAGAAAACAAGGTTAAGAACTTGTTCTGGTCAGATTGTTCATCTCTAAAATATTACGCGGAATATGGTGAATGTGTTAGTTTTGACACCACATTTATGACAAATAAGTATAACCTACCTTTTGTACCCTTTGTTGGCATAACAGGGCATGGGCAGAGTTGCCTATTTGGCTGTCCATTCCTGCACGATCAAACAGTGGAAACTTTCAAATGGGTATTCGAAAATTTCTTTGAAGCAATGGGTGGAAAGCATCCTAAAACAATCATCACAGACCAAGACATGGCAATGGGAGCAGCAATAAAGCAAGTTTTCATAAACACAGTGCACCGCAACTGCTTGTTCCACATAAAAACCAAAGTATTTGCAAAAACAAAAGAACTGTATGATGACTTCGAAGATATTGTGAACAACTGTGTAACAGTGCAGGAATTTGAAGGGCTATGGCAGGAAAATGATAGTTGGAAACAATCTACGGCAGAACAAATACTTTGCAAAGATGTGGGAGACTAGAACAAGATTAATTCCTGTGTACTACAAGAATGATTTCTTTCCAATCATACAAAGCACATCGAGAAGTGAGGGAGCAAATTCAAGATTTAAAGATAATGTAGGCCCAACATATAGCATTATCAGCTTTTTGAAAGAGTACACTAGGATCATTGAGACCATCGATAGAGCAGAGAAGTTGGAAGACACATACAGCAATCAAAAAAGAGCAAAGGAATTATTTTTTGGCTACAAGATAGAGGAGCAAGCAGAGCAACTATACAACAGAAATATATGGAAGAAGTTCAAGATTCAAGTAATGGCAACATCAAGGCTGAACTACAAGGAAACAGAACAAGGAAAAACATTTGAGGTGTGGTACAAAAGTAACCAAATTCAGAAAGTGCACAGAATAAGAAAGTATGTAGTTCACACAGATCTTACAGAAGGCCAGGAGGAATTCACATGCATATGTGCAAAGTTCAGCAAAGATGGGATACTGTGCTCTCACATTCTAAAAATAATCATTGAAAAGGAAATCAGTAAAATTCCAGAGAAATACTTCATAGACAGGTAGAGGAAAAAGAATATGAGGGCAAATATTGAAAGAAAAGATGGTGAAACTATTGCCACGAGCTCGTTGTTGAGATTCAACATACTATCCAGGAGGTCTACGATATTGAATTCAAAAGGAGCAGCTAATGAAGAAACAATGGAATACCTTCTAGCGGAATTCGAGAAGATGGAAATGAATCTAAACAAAATGATTTTGGCTCAACAAACATCTCAATCACAGAATGTCCAGCAAGGGAGCGAAGAGGGGGAGAATGAACCAAATGCAGAAGAAGCCAATGAAGGAACACAAATTACAGCAACAGGGAATGCAAATATAGATACTCCAATTAATGATCCAGTAGCAATATAAAGGCAAGGAAGGCCACCCAAGACAAAGAGATTCAAGACACAGATAGAACAAATAAGGGAGAAGATGGACGCAGCAGAAAAGAAAAGGCAGCTAGCTACACAGAAGAAAAAGAAGAAACAAAATGACACATACAATACAGGTAACTATGATCACATATAAAACAATCTAAACTACAGAAAACACAAAAGATAATGTCTTAATGTGAGCTAATAATGTTTTGTAGGCTCCCCGGTGAAACCTAAAAGGAAAAGGAGGAAAGAAACTTCACATTCTACCATTGATCCAAGCGCTACAACAATTTGAGGACTGCATCGGCACACAGCATGCGCTACAATGAATTTCAGTTTTCAATTAATTTATACTTCAAATGTAATGAGATGTAATAATCTTATTTTGAATTACTAAAACTGTTTACAAGCATATGCAATGTGAACCAAGTGGATTGCAATTATATTTTACTATTGTGTCCAAATGAATATAGGACTATGCATGCCTGATTGCTGTATCTCTCTACCTCACTATCTCTCTATCTCTGTTTACTACTTAAAAAATAAAGAAATAACAATTTAAATAAAAAAGAAATGGCCTAAACTTAAGTATAACAAAATTAACTCCACATCATAGGTGGCAAGAAACAAACTAGTGTATATGCATCATATATGACTATGTATGCGGGATTCACATCCAGCGCCAACAGGTGGACCCCACAATACAATACACAAAGAAAACAGATGGGGGGAGAGAGTTGTTTCCACAACACACGTTGCAACACGTGCCACATCAAGCAGCCACAAAATCACGCGCACGCGAAGCCAACAAAACAACCGAGAGTTGTTTAGCATTCCATGAATACAACAAGACAACACTAGACAAAACCACCTCAGATTACTATATGGTGCATCATTGGCTAAAGCTGAACTCAAATTAGAACAAAAGACAATTTTTAAATATGAAAAGGCAATTCACAATAATTTTTAAATGCACAAACAATAAAATTAACTACAACAAAGGAAAAATAATAAGTTCAAGTACTTACCTTTCCATGTCATGCAAGGCAAAATTACCTGTTCGCTTACACCTAAAAAAACACAAATGTATGGCTTTGTTTTAGTAATTTGTTGCATATAATAAATAATACAATTACAGATATATATATATATCATTTACATTAACAATGTTTGCAAAATTCTTAATATCACCTAAACCAGGCCTCAGCTCAATTTAAATCATAATTCACAACATTACGAATAATCACAGGTGGCATATAATAAACAAAAATATGGTAATCCACGTTCATGGTTGCCATGAAACCATGAGAGGCGTCCATCCCAGCCATCAGGTAGACAGGTTGGGAATGGACGTCTCTTATGGTTCAATGACAAACCTGAGAGAAAAAAAAAGCCACCTCAAGTTAATATACTACTTGCATCATAGGCCTTGGACAGATGAATTATAAGTTCAAAGAGATCATTTGTATATCAAAACACAATAACAGTAACTTCACTTAAAAAAACTGTAATAAAATAATAATTTAAGTACTTATCTTTGCTTATTATGGGAAGCCCAAAAACTTCAATCTCTAAGATATTATCCCATCATAGCAATTTAAGCCAAACCACAATTAATAACATATCAAAACAGAAATGATAAATTAATAAAGATCAAAATAAATAAACCACAATTACAGCAACATTAACTGTAGTAACAACCTTGCGCCGTTTTCTACCACGACTACGAGAAATACTGACACGACCTGAAGAAACCAGTTCTACTTCTTCAACAACAATAGATTGTCCTTTGTACAGCCAACATCCTAAAACACATGATAACAGAATTACAATTCACAATATTTTTTCCCTAAACTAAGACAAATTCACAACACAAGACATAATTTCTTCTATGAAAGGACATTATACAATTTTTTCTTGAAAGACAATAACAGAGGAGGCACAACCAACACAATCAAAGATAAAGGAGGCATAACCAACACACATTCACCTGAGCATTTAGATGGGACTTGCCAATATTTCTGGATAGGTTTCAACGTTGAACCCTAGATCCTACACTATCAGAAAATTCAGGACTCAAAGGCCTACACCACTGTCTTTCTTCTTCCTTTTCCTACTACTAGAATCTGCACCTAAAAAAAATGTGAATTTTACAACAGATATCAACTTCGAAAATAAATATATCCTAAAAAAATTTAAACAACCAAGACCTTGAGAACTTATTCGATGGCAGAATTTCAGTCGCTTGAGAAACAGCATATATATCAGTTGCAGAGCCACCATCACCAGCATCTGAAGTAATCTTCTCAGTAATTGAAACTTCTAAACCATCTGCACCTTCTACACCACCGCCCATTAGCAAAATATCATCACGCACTAGGCCATCATGACACTCATAATCACCATCCATTGAATCACCAGCATTCTCAGTGCCATTAGAAGCAGCAGGCACTGCACTCTGAGAATTACGAGCCGATGGTTCAGCACCGTCTGTTGCATAAATTGCATGCATCCGCTTGAAAATTGTGCTGACTAGTTTGTCTGGCTTATTTAAACCATATGTTCTGTGATGATCTTGGAAAATCCCACACATTTCTTTCCTAAACTGCAAAAGTAACATTACAATATGAACAAGCAATATCAAAAAGTGACAGTTAAAAAAACACAAATGACAGGATTTATACCTCTTCATTGAACATATGACACTCAGAACTCAAACAATCCCTGAATGAATCAACTAAACCAACCAAACAATAATGGGTCAGCTGTATATGTAGAACGACCACGCTCATGCATGTACTTGAACATGCGGACAACAAGTCTGTCTGGCCTCCTAAAACCATATTTTGTATGATGGTGTTGGAAAATGTCACACATTTCATCTTTGTCCTAATAGGTCACATGTAGACGACCATATTAATCAACTATAATTACAAGCAAAGAATAAATAAGATAATCAATAAGGAACATACATCACTATGTAGAAAAGTACAATGAGCTTCAAGATAATTACTAAAAGATGTACAGGAATCAATAGGTAACAAAGCCTCAGCATAGCATGTCTCCTCAACAGATTTCACCTATACAAAACAAAAGACAGGCAACATGTAATCTCATATCTACAAGAAAAAATAAACAGCACAGCAATAAAACAAACAAATAACGGAACACTAACCTGGCCGCTTCCCATATATTGCCACAAACACGATCATATGAAGCATATTGACTAATCATAGCACCTTTCCAACATAAAATCCTTGGCAACTATGGCGACAGATGGTGAGACGATTCCGAAGTTGACATAATTGAGATAGTAAACCTTCAATTCAGGCACAAAATTAATAGTTTCAACAGTAAATACACAAGACAAGATAAAGAATTCAAAAACATAACAAAAAACACTTACTGCAAGAAAATAAATACATCCACCAATAGTATTTCTATGCTTCTTTCGGTACTTCAAAATCAAAGAGAACAACCACTCATAAACATACTTTGAACAGTCCCAGCTATTTACAGTATGAACATCAACAAGAGCACCAAGATACTTCGGGCTCGGAATAGTACTAGAGTTAGCACAAAGAAAAGTAGACAATGCAACAACCATGAAATATCGAAACATATTATCATCACTCAAACTAGTGCCATCCAATTTGTCTCCAAATGTTTTGATGAGAGGCAAAGAAGTCTCTTCAATTTCTTAAGAAATTCACTCTTCGCAGAATCAGTATAATGTTCACGGATATCTTGACCTCCAATTGGAATTCCCAAGAAAATATGAACAGATTCTGCAGAGAAAGGGATAATTTTGCCTGCAACAACTATGTCACCACAATTCAAATCAACTTGATCTGCTAACCATTGCACAAACCCTCTAGGTGCAGAGCATCCATCATAAACAAGCAAGCTACTAAAGCCATGATCCCGAATAATTTCCTTCTTATGATGATCCAATTTTGCAATCCTCTTTGCAAAATACTTGCTATTGAACTTACTACCAACTCTATCTGGTGCACTTAAACTAGTATTGCATTTCCCTTTGTCAGTGCCTCTCACATTTCTAGCTATTTTGAAAACAAATACAAAAACAGAAAAAAAAGGAACAGGAACATAAGTTATGAAGACTAGTGGAAACAGTCCAAAAGGAACAGTGACATAACTTACCTGTCCAGAACGCTTCTCAACAACAGAACTTCTGGATTTCCCTCTCGTATAAAAAGACTGTGCAAAGTGAAGCAAGAATATGAAGTAAACTAACTGATACACATAACATGAAATGATTAAAAGGTTCAAATACACACACAAAAAAATAGTGAACCAACTCATACTTAATTAAACCAAAATCTTAATGGGATGTGAACCTTGAATAGCCTATAAGCAAGCTGACAACAACAATGCCTACCAAAACAGTGGCACACAAGTAATAAAAATACAAATCAAATTATATGATTGATCCCCAGCCAAATATACTTAGTGAACCTGGAGATTAATAAATCAAACTACCAGGTAGGCAATGGCCATATAAAGAGACTACAATCAATAACAGTTACTTAATAACAGTTACTTCCAATAACAGAAATAACAGTGAAAAAGATTTCAAGACAAACTCCACGAAGGACCCCTCGAAGATGCTTGAAAGCCTCAACAGCAACTGCAGGATCAATATCGTCATCTCGGGGATTTGGATCCTAAAATGGCAACAACATATATGTGAATACAATTTCACGTATGCATAGAAAAATCAAGGACATGGAGTGACAAGAAAGCACAAACAAAAAATTTTAAGCAAAGTACCTCAACATCATTCAATGAATCATACTGGTTTCCATCTTTACAATCCATATCATCACTCTCACCATTGTCAGATTCACCATCAGAAGGAGATACATCATCATCTAAGTTACATAAATAAAATTTAAGTGCTTCAAAATACAAGTCTAACTAAATTACACAAATAAGATTCAGCAAAAATGCAACCGAACAGGTGCAATATTATTAAAACAGGAATGAAATATACTGGAACCATTACAATCAGACCAATCATGAACTTTTGGTCCTCGAATATGCACACATACGATCAAACGAATGAAATCAAAGTACATCAGGTTGATGGTATGCACACAGATGCTCAAAGGTTATAAACAAATCACCAACTGACCTACCTACAAACTAAATCACCCTGGATCCAAGTTCGAATGGACAACAAAATCCAAGTTCCCCACCAAATCCATATCAACCCAATGCAGTGAAATCACCAAAACAGCTCGCACCCGTCACACCCCGATCCAACGACCAAACCCTAAAACCACACTGCACGAGATCGACTCAGATCCAACGTTCACTGGCATGGATTTGTAGAAGGTGTACAAATCAGCTACTCAAGTCTGACACGAAATTAGAGAACGACAGATCCAAATAAACACTCAAACGACATCGACTCCAACACCATCATCTAGTCGATTCCGACGCGAACAAGCGGATTCACGAGCAATAAGCGAAAAGCAGGAAGATGAAGCATCACAAACCTTCGTAACCACCAACCCTAGTCGGCGATTCGCGACCACGCCGACGAAGACGAGGCATCGCCGAGCACGAGCCGCTTCCTCCGTCGGAGCTCACGAAACAGGATCCCCAGCAATTCGACGGAGGAGGAGACGCCGCGAGGAAGAGCTCCGCAGCCAATAGACGCTGAGAGGTCGCTGGCGGAATCGAAATCGCCGACCTCGTCGCACCGGGGGGAGGGAGAAGGGGAAAGACTGAAATGGAAGGGGAGACAACGGGACAGGGCACGGTTCCCAAAGTTTAAATAGTTTTGTGGGTTCACATCTGGCGCCGACAAGTGGACCCCACCGTACATACGCACAAAACATCCAACAGCACACGCCGCAACACGTGGCACATCGAGCGGCCAAAAAATCGCGCGCGCGAAGCCAACAAAACAACCGAGTGTTGTTTAGCAATTCCACAAAATTTATATGAAAGTTTTAGAAAATATCGAGATCTAAAACATTGTAGTTAAAAGACTTTAGTTTGAGATCTCAGATATATTAAGTTATTAAAGTAAATTCAAATTTATAAATTTTTTATACTCAGACTTACCTTAAGGCCTAATTTGGAAGAAGGGGAGCAAAACCCTAGTGATAGAATGTTTCTTCAAAATAACTATAACTAAGATGACGACTAGAATGACATCTTTATGGATTTTCCACTCTGAAAAATATTATGGAATTAAGGGGATTCAAGTTTCCAAAAGAAGCCTAATAGGGTGTTTGGTTTGAGGAGCCACTCCATCCTAAATGTGGAGGTGCATGAGTTTATTCCTCAAATTTTACGCAATGACTTATTGCCTCGTGCTAGTACTAATTAGTAACTTGTCAGAAATGAGGTTATAATGCAATCAACCCCTTCTATTTCGTAAACCAAACCAAAAAGAGTGAAGATCTCTATTATAATGCATCAATCAAAACTATACTAGGTCCACTAAGAAAAATTTCCCCCCCCAGCTGAGAGTCTCTATCCCATGTGTCCCCAGAAAAAT
The DNA here is from genome assembly GCA_038502445.1 of Eremochloa ophiuroides. Classification (NCBI taxonomy): domain Eukaryota; kingdom Viridiplantae; phylum Streptophyta; class Magnoliopsida; order Poales; family Poaceae; genus Eremochloa; species Eremochloa ophiuroides. The sequence continues at coordinate 49,034,781 of JAHLJS010000007.1, forward strand.
ATACACATCGATTCATCATCATCAAAATCGAGGGTGAATAATACACGAGATCAAATCTGATGGCCACTGTAGGGAGTTTATGGCCTGGCTTCTAACACGTTGTGGCAACGGGTAATATCCACACGGATAGTGGCTTCGTACGCCTGCGCCTGGGAGCAAAATTTCATGCCCGCACCCATGCCCGCCACCCGCCACGGGTGGCAACATGTGTCCGTGCCCCTGTGGGCATGCCCCTGTGCCTGCCAGTAGCTCGATGACACTACAAGAGATATGACCTTCAATGACAATGTGTTTATGTCACCAACACTAAGATTTTCATCATAGATGCGTATTTATGATGCTCAGGTGACGAAAATATTATCGTCACCTATCAAGCGTGTTAAATCATGATCAGTGATGAAATGACTTGTTTTGCCATTGTTCTTTTAGTGACAATACTTATGGCGTCATGTGCTTTTGACGGTTGATTTTCATCACAATTCTATTGCTAGGCCCATGCCCTTAGCAGGCCATTACTAGGACAAATTTTGTTGTGGACCAAAATTCAATCTGCCAAGCCCATTTACACAAACAATATTTACACCAATTGGCAAATAAGCAATCATCAAACACATATTAAGCTCACAATTGGTAAAACATAGCTCATCATTTTCATTGAAACCATCAACATTTGTACTTGTAAAATTTTCACACAAAATACTACGGCAATAACCACACTAGCTTGCTCAAGTACCTACACAACTAAGATGTTGGCCTAAGCTGACAACTCATATGTTTCACTCACACAACAAAAACTTTTCTCAATAGAAAGTCATGAATAAAAAGTGCCACCATGAGCACCTTGATCCTCTTGTTGCAATTCAAAGATAGCCTCATCAATGCCTGCAGAGCCAAAGAATAATTAATCAGGAATAAAACTCACATGTGCAAAGGTTGTACAACAAGCAAACATTCTTTTCTTGTTAAGCAAAAGCCATCATCTAAAAGTGATCCAACATTGATCAAACGATAGCACCAACAAGTTCGAGTCCACAAACTAAAACTACCAGATCTGACCTGCTTTCAAGTTCTATCCTAGTTTCTACTTATCTTGCAAACTAGAATGGTTGCTCACCTACAACCTCTGCATGGTGTACTGAGTCTAGAAGGTTGGACCAGGGCACAAACCAAATTTATTTTCGTGCAGAGCAGAACATAGGTAAATCAATATCAAACTTCTTTGTTCATGGTAAATACATCACTACACAAATCAATTTTGCTATCAAAATAGGCAATGCTGAACAATGTATAATGTTCTCCAACAATGATGCAACAACAAATAGAATTAGCTTAACATGCATGCATTCAGGAAAATAACACCAATTAAGGAACATAGTTGGACTCAGTTGCAGTAACACTAACACAGGACACAAGATTTTCTCTATTCATGCCAAAAAAGAAGGAAATTGCTTTAAGGCTGTACAGACCAAGTATTTACTATACAGAGGCAAAATGTTTGTGTATCATTGAAGGGGACAATGCATCAGTGGTCAAGGAAACAATTCAAGTGTATTCATCCCATTCAAGGAAACAATTCAAGTGTACTCAGAACTACTTTTGTCTTTTCAGGGGTGCATGCGGCCAGGAGTGCAGGTGCGTGGAGGCGGCGGGCAGCGAGAGAGAGAGGGAAAGTCAGGCTATGTGTACTCTCTCTTTGGGTGAGAACTAGGGTTACATAAATTTTGGGCCAAAATTTTCACGAGTGGGCCAAAAACATAGCGCCAAGGGGCATTGGTATTTAGCAACGGACTGTTCGACTGACCATTCAACGCAAAAGCAAAATACATAGCAACAGACCGTCCATTACAGTATTCAATTTTAGCAACCATCGGTTCGAAAGAAACAATAGCAACTGACCGTTCAACGATAATTATTACCTTTAGTAACTAATGTCAGATGTTATTTAAGTGTTGTGGTGTAGTGTAATTGCTAAACATTGTATATATACAAAGTGAAGTGCTAAGTATTTTGCACAGTTCCAGGTTCGAGTTCCAGCATGCATGCTCTTGGGCTGAAGTTTATGTGACTAGCTACTAGCGTATATAACAATTGAACTAAGCCACGTAGCGCAAATTTATTTGGAGTGCAATGGTTAAGATCATTCTATGCTTTGCCTGAAGTCTCAAGTTTGAATTGCAGTTTTTCTACGCAGATTTTAATCCCACAGATGAATCGATTATTATTATTATTATTATTATTATTATTATTATTATTATTATTATTATTATTATTATTATTATTATTATTATTATTATTATTATTATTATTATTATTATTATTACTACTACTACTACTACTACTACTACTACTACTACTACTACTACTACTACTACTACTACTATTACTATTATTACTACTACTACTACTATTATTATTATTATTATTATTATTTAATCTCATTAATATTGACGATAAATAAACTAAAACACTACCATATTTAATTCCTACGGAAGAATGAATTTTTTATTCTTCATCTCATTTTTTAACTTGTTCATCTCATTTAATATGGATGATAAACAAACTAAAACAGTACCATTCCATGTTATGACGGCACATAGATCATCATAATCAAACTACTTGTTCATGTTACGATAATTTTCATTTCTCGTTAACGACGAACACATAAGTTTCGTCAGAAAGTTGTTCTCCATTTGAAAGTCGTCATAAAACAGACCGACTTATTGATGAATTTACTCGTCGTTACAAAAATATTGTCATAGATCATCATATTTCTTGTAGTGTGAGGACGGTGGCCAGCCGGTCAAGTGACGAGGACAACGGCGACTGTGCGAGGCGGGCAAAGAGGGGCGAGCGACGACGATGGCTGACAGAGCAACGATGGCGAGCGACGAGGACGACACCTGCCATGACGTTCGACGATGAGGACGACTGGTGCAGCAACGAGGGCGAGCAAAGAGGACAGCTTGCCGGCCACTCCGCAATGCCCCGCTCATGGAATCAGCTCGCCGGTCGGGCCACCATGCCCCGCTTGAGGAAGCACCCATTTCTAGCTGAGACGACCATGGAGGACGACCTTCTTCAATCTCCTCCGATAGTCCACGCTAGCAACAGCGCCATAGGAGAATGGAAAGCTCTCGAGATGGAGAATGCAGTGGTGTGACATGCATAGCCTGATTTCTAGATTTGGAGGTGTCATTCACTCGTTTGAGGGAGGAAGAAGAGGAGTTGTCTGTGTTCTTCTGTTCTTTAGGAAAGAACATGAGAGAGAGAGAGCAATGAGACAGAGGGAAGATGGAGGGTGCTGTGGACGTGTGGTGTTGGAGAATAGTGATGGACAGGTGGTCCACTTGATTGTAGCGGTTCTATTAGGTTTGCGGGTGCGAATAGGTTATTTATTTGCCCGTTATCAAATATCCGTCGGATTCATAGTTGTGTTTGTATCCGTGCCCGTGGGCACAGTTTGACGCCTGCATCCACACCTGTCGGGTTGGTTACCTGCGGGCTTGCTGATATTCTCTGCGTGTTGCCATTTTAATCCTCAGGCTTGTCACCCACGCGCACCCCGCTTCCACGCCGCGCACTCACCAAGCATCGCTGCTACCACTGTTCGAAGCCTTCTAGGTTCCAATCGAGTAAAGAAAGAAAAATCATCGACACCCTACACCAATAATGAAATGCATAACCGCCGCCGTCGCCGTCTACTACTGACGCACGGCCACCGCCTCCGGTTGATTGTGCCAGACGATGCCGCCGTCTCGCGTTGATGAACGGCCACGTGCTGTTTAGCGCCTTTGCTCGCACTGCCGCCACGTGCACTCCGCCACTGCGCGTTCCGCTGCCTGGGGCCTTTGCCGGGTGTTGGCATTTCCAAACTCACTACCAAGAATAAATATTCCTGATAACGGCGTTAGAAATGCTTGTTGATAATTCCTATGACTATTACAGAATTCCACAAGTGTACAGAATCTATCGATGTAGCACTTCACTTGGGAGTAACCAAGTATCGTATTTATTTCCACAGGGAAGCTTCTAATGGCTAAATATATCCAATGGTAAACTAAGAACAATCACGATTTATGATAAGAATGAACTAGTGTAGTGATAACTAATCCAAATAATCTAGTCTAAGATAAAGCCAAGCAACGGCGTAGATAGTGATGAGTTCAAGATTGGGATGCAAGGCAACACGGTAAGCTAACTCCACTTAGCACTTCGGGGCGAATGCGCGGTCCCAACGGATTGGGATTACTCACAAACAGAAAAGCCCTACGCTGACTACTAGACCAAACGTGGTGGAATCCAGAGGATCTTAGGGCTGTCACCACCTAAGACCTACCGCTACTATCCGTGGGTCTAGCCGAAATCCAAGATAACTTCTAGTCTAAGCACCACGCTTACACTATAGGCTACTACTCTAACCTCGCGCTAAGACTAGAGCACCGACTAGCAGCGAAGATCCCGCACTAAGTGTATGGAAACCAGTAATTAATTCCCTAATACTACCGCAACTAGAGCACTCAAAGTAATACTTAAAGTAAATACTTGTAAGTAAATACTAAAAGTAAGTACTGAAATTCATGCGGGAAATGTAAGTACTAGAAAGGAAATTATATTACCGAATCAAAAGAGTACCTTACAAAGGAAGCGCCCAAAAGAGAGACCTTCGCAGAGCTCTCCTACTCTTCAGCCTCTCTTCACTCACACTCACACTACTAGCCTTACTAGGAGGCTCTCACTAGATGAGCTAGGATGGACTAAACTCCAAATCTCTCTATTCTTCCTAAGTTGATTACAAATGAAGCATTCATTGGGTATTTATAGCACTTGGAGACCCCTGAGGTACTTGTAGAGGTGGCCGGAGGTCGGTGGTCCTGACTTGTAGGGCGGGCGCCCGGCAGATTTCACCGCCTCGCCACAAGTGCTTGGATGCCTCTCCGCCGGATTGTGGACATGGCAGGCCAAATGGACAGGGCGGGCGCCCTGCCCAACAGGGCTATCGGATCCAGGTGAGGTGAATTTGAGCCCTTGATATTGAATCAACGTGCCAAACTCTGTTTAGGAGGTTGGGGCACGGATCCATGACGTGGCGGAGTGCAGGCTGTGCCAAATGGGGGGCAGGCGCCCTACCCTGTCACTTTGGCCCAATGTGGCTCTTGTCATGTGTACTGCTCAAATGTGCCTTGGTTTGCTTCATTTTCACCTGTATTTTACCTGCAACCATAATTCTTCAAGTACAAGTGGAACTCCATTAGTTTAAACCAAATACCTACCTTCTATGTGCCATTTTCTTGCTCAATTTTATCAATGTTGATGGTTAAAATATGCATTTAGTGAGCATCAACAAACTTCCCCTAAACTTACCTTTTGCTCGTCCCTGAGCAAAGACTCAAGATGTTATGCTTATAATTAACTTCTTATTAATGACTCACTTTTGATTCAACATGTTAATGCAACTACCCATATCTAATCACTATTACCCATGGGGTTTTTGTCTATCCCTTAACCTGAAAAATAGAGCACAGACTAGCTAGAAAGAGGGTTTGTTCTCTATGCCCTTTTTGCCTGATTAAATCTCATGGAGGTTTTTGAATATTTTCAATACTCATGCTTTAGACTCTTCTGTGGCACTCTCAGTCTCTCTAATATGTGTGTGAAATTTTTTATCTCACACAAAAGGCTTGCAATGCCCTCACATCCTATCTCTAGTAGCTTATGTGGAGTTTTAGGATCATAGGAAAATGAGGCATACCATATAATGTAATATTGCTAAGTCAAACAATTGGATCAAAGGAGCAACAAGTCATAGACTTAGACCGAGAATGTGCATGTGTATGGTGGTGGTACTAATTACTCCTTTCATGGCTTTTCCCTTTTTAGAAACATGGCTAGCTCTTTCTTTTCTCTCTCTTCTCTTTTTCTTCATCAGAGCACTTGCTCTCTTTTCTTTTTCTCTTTTTTTTAATAGAGACTAGCCATGCCTCTTTTTTGAGGAATATTTCAGAGGAACAAATGATAATGCCATGGAGTAGATCTTAACATAAAAGGCATGTTGTTGCTTATTCTCAGTGTAAGAATAGCAATATGAAGGTGGGTGTTCGTGTTCTTGGTCATGAGAATATGACTAGTTTCTCTACTATGATTCATAAAAGTTTGACAAGGCTCAACATAAATATAGGCAGCAATGTGGAGTTTTCCTATCTAACAAATATGGCTCTGATAGGTGTTCTCTTTTGCCACAGAAGATTTTAAGCAGGTTTTATCATCATTTTAAAGAAATTCTCCATAGATTAACCTTACTCATGACAGGATAGAAACTTACTCATTTCTTTAGTAAATCATGTTATTCAAATTTTTCAAGCCTTGTTCTAGCATTTGCAACCCACGGAGTTCAGGTTCATGGTATAAGTAAAATCACATTAACAGTCAAATCATCAGCGAATTACTAACTTGAAGTAATTATAGGCAATAAGCATTTTCATTCTCTTGTTTCTAATAGTATGACAGTGTGGGTGTTTATTTATTTTTCAAGCATAACAATACTAACATAACAAATACTATTATATAATAATAATTATTTTTTTATTTTTTATTATTTTTTTAACATGCTGGAAATAAAATAAAATAAATGTGTAAATAAAAGGATGGGGCTATGTATACTTACTTTCGCGGGGGACCTCCCCCAAACTGGTTCTGAAAGCATCACTGGAGATCCCACCCCTGGCGATGATAGAAATCGTCCCAGCGACGGTCATTGCGACGAGCCAGGCAGTGCATATCCTTCGTCTCCTCCTCATTCTCTTGCCTGTATTGCCGGAATTCATATGACAGATCTTGTAACCCTTGATGAAGCTGGTCTTGACCAATCTGTAGGCCCTTTATCTGATGCTGGACATAGCCAAGGTCTCGCTCCCATCCATGCACTGAAACTGAGTGTCTCGATGGAGGGTATCCTTCAGTGTTGGATGAGTGTGAGCCTTCCACATCAGTGTATCTGTAAGAGCCACCCAAGGGTTGGGTACTCGCAGAATGGCTGATGTGTGCGGATGCATGTCCATAGGGATCCCATGGGTCAGTCAGCTGACGCTGTTGCTGCGGGGGTGGCTGGTACCAATTGGAACCTCCTGCTTGCTGAGAGCCAGGAGCCGGCCATGCACCCCACTGACTAGTGTGTGGCATGGCTCCTTGGTGGAATGCTTTTTGTGCCGCCCGCTCTGCTTGCTCTTGTGCTGCAGCCTGAGCAGCTCTAGTCTGGGCCCTTGTTCTTCTTCCTGCAACCTGCACAGCATGTTCTTGTGCCAGCCTTGCAGCGTGCTGTTCCTTGGTTTTGAGGGATAAGTGCAAAGAGTTCACATTTCTTAACCATAGAGTCATATCAGGCAATGGAATTTCATTAATAAAACCTTGATATGTCATGATATATTTTTTATTTTCCGCATCATATTTCATCATGTGTGCTTGCCTGAAATGCTCTATGTCTAAAATTACCCTCTCAATGTTAATGAAATTAATTTGTGCACTGCCCAGCAAACCCATGTTACTGACTATCCTAGTCACCAGTGAAGTCATTTCAATGGTTGTATCAGTTACCCGTGTAAACACTTTGGACCAATAATCCATCATAGTTTTAACTGGTGATACACGAATTCCTTTTAGTGCGGCAAACAAAATTTGCATTTCATCGGTTCTAACCTTCCTGGGGTCATGTCTAGGATAAAAGGTTATAACAATAAATCTTTGCAGCATCCTAAGTGTTGGGTTATGTATCTGAAAAGTTCTAGGATATGCTGCATCATGGCGACCAGAAATTTTATACCAAAAGTTTTTCTTATTAAAATCATTACAGGCTTTATTTAAGTCTACTGCACAATTCTTATTAAATCTTAGCAGCTCACTAAATTGTGTCCATGTATAAGAATAATTTTCATTAAACACACGAAAGTTGCAGTGGCTACTAGTGACTTCTAGGGTGCATAAAAATTCTAAAGTAAGTTCTCTACACTCCAGTTCATTAACTATCCATGCATTTCCCCACCCCAAAGTATGAAATATAGTTTGAAATTCAGTAATCATACCTGTGGCGTTGAGCAAGTCGCGGTCGATTTTGGGGGTGTGGATGAATGCGCGCTCACGTAGCATGTGGAAGGCTTCTCTTTCCCGATTATTTAGCCAAATGATCTGGGCCTCATCCACAAGAATACGGATGGGTGGATGTTGAGTGCCTTGTTCCTTGGGAGGTTCGCCATGGCTTATTTGATCACAGACATGTTGCTTCTTCGGGAGTGCTGACTTCCAGAGCTCGAATGGCTTCCGGACGAGAAGCGCAGATGTTGGTTCGGTCTTCCACTACTGCTTCCATCACTACTCTCTCCTGTCTTCTTCTTCTTCTTCCCGAACAAATTCTTCAACATGATAAAACACAAAAGCACTAACAAAGCAAGGATTAAGGTTAGTAAAACAAAACACTCCTCTCGGGAGTGTGTGTGCTACCTTCCCGTGGCTCTCCTTGCTTTGCTTTGCTTAGCGATTAGCGGCTAGCGCTTACAAAGTTGCTCGGAGGAAAGAAAATGAATGTGAAGCAAGAGTGAGAGCTTGGCTGCCTAGTGCAGCACTTGCACGTGCATGAGAGAGTGTAAATAGACAAAGTAGACAGTAGAGGGAACAGGATGGTGGCCAGGGACAGGGCGCCCGCCCTACTACTTTGTCGAAATCCCTTCCTGCTCTTTCACATGCTGGTGCCTCCACTCTAGAGCATCTTTTATTAGTGAAAAGCTCAGCTAGCAGCCAGAGAAATGAGAGGAGAGAGTGGAAGGACTTGAGACAAGATGAGAAAGAAAGCAAGTGAAAGATGGATGGATATGTCGGCCAAAACCTGGTGCCATGCTCTCTATTTTCATGTGATCAGATAGTGGAGTAGCTAGGAGAGCTAGAAGCCAATGGGGGCAGGGCGGTCGCCCTATCAAAGTGTGCCACCAGCCTTCTAATCCCCTACTTAATTATCCTAAGCAAGATACTAAACTAGTTCATGAAGGGAAAGTGAAATTACTTAATAAAATAAGCGAGATTAGAACTTCACGTTGTCTTCGTGCTCCAGAGAATCTTCATCATATATGGTGGTGTCGGCAGGTGCGTCTGTTGGCAGTCCTTAAGTCACATTTTATACCACTAATAATAATATAAAATCATGGAACATCATAGAAAAATATTCTTTAATTAACAAGTTCCACGAGTTTTGGTGTTTTCCATTATGTTGCAGGAATATCTGAGTTTTCATAACATAAAAGTATCTCAAATAATAAAATGGACTACACCATTGTGGAGAGCTCGTCGCGCTGATCAAAATGCATATATTATTTGCATTATTTGGAATTCCCAATAAAAAGATATATAAGTTCGAATCCAATTTAGGACTCCACGAGTAGGCTTGAGTATTTTGGCCATAACTCACTCATCCGAACTCCGATTGGGCTGAATCACCAGTCAAAACGAAGCTATCGATGAGGCCCACGTGTTCCCAAAAGGCGGTGGCCAGATGGGCACACTAGGGGACCGGCTGCCCCCCTGGTGGGGCCTCTCGAGCCCAGTTTTCTTCTGACAGGTGTAGGGCGGTTCCCCAAGGACGGTCCCACCTATCATCAACACAGATGGCAAGTGGAAACCACCCTTTGAAGGTCGGTTTGGATCTTTCCATGTGACGGTGATCCTTTTGCATAGAACCCCCTCCTCTCAAGCTATAAAAGGAGGCCTCCTCTCTACACCCTATTCATCAATTGATTCACCAACACAAGAGGTCACAATGTAGAGAGGAAGAGCAAGCTCCATTCCATTAGCTTATAGCTAATTTAGTATAGGGAGTGAGAGAGGGACAAGAGCAGGAGAAAGAGCGGAGTTGAAGCAGTTCTGCCTCCGGGTGGATGAAGTGCCGGGCTTGTCGGCTCTCGATCCAACTTGTACCTCGACGATCGTCTTGCTACTTGAAGTAAGAAGTTCGTGTTCAACTTTGGTTTGATTCATTGAGCATGTTACTTCCATAAAGCTACTTGTTTGTGGGATCATCGTTCGTCCTTTGGACGGATGCTCTAGTAAGAGGACTCCTGATAGAGATGGATGTTCCTGTACGCCGCTAGAGTAGTAGTCGCCTTCGTAGACGTGGTGTCTAGGTCGGAGTCTACCTTCATATGTTGCGCGCGCCCACGGGCAGAGGGGTAGGTGGCTGGTGGTGACAGCCCTGTCCACTCGTACCAGCATCCCTCCATGTTCGGACGCGGAATAGCACTGATACTGGTATTGCCTGGCAGACCAGGTGCATCAGTGGTCCTAAAGTAAGCAAGTAGTGGGGAAGTTTCCATCGCTTATATGCGTTTGACCTTAGAAGAACCTCTCTACCCAAGCTATCCCTTCTGTCTCTTCTGAGTAAACTAGTTTAAGAGACTAAGTACAAAGACCGTTCCTCTCGGAAATTACGATACCTTGAATACTTCCGGGTGAAGGCTACAACGGTACTTCCGTGCGCTTGCGGACTTTTCTGCTGATGCTAAGAAGCGCCAACAAGCTTTCTGGTGCCGTTGTTGGGGAATGGTCGTCGTATTTATCTCCGAACCTAGTTCACCCATGTATCCTTGTGTTTTATCAAAAAAATTCTTTTATCTTTTCTTTTTATAAAAACAAAATATTCCTTTTTATCCAATCCCTACACCATGAAGCAAGCTCCAAATTCAAAATTCTTCTGCTTCAAAGGGGGAGTTCTTTGAACCACATTCTTTTTCAAAACCAAAATTTCCATCCAGTTGTGAACTCCACCCGAGATTCAAAGCTATGGTTCGGACAAAACCCTTCTTTGGTCACGACAATGAAAATTCTTTTGACCATTTGCAAAAATTCGAGGAATTGTGTTCATGCTTAAGCATTCCTGACATGACACAAGAAATTCTTAAGTGGAAGTTGTTTCTGGTCTCCCTCAACGGGAGGCAAAACAATGGTACAATGATGCCGTAGAAAGTACGAATGGAGAATGGGATGAACCTAAGATCAAGTTTTATCTTGCTTTCTTACCCATGTCTCGTAGCCACTCTACCAAGGGCAAACCTTGATTTTGAGCAAAAAGAGAAGAAGTCCATAGGTGTAGCCTAGGCCAAGTTTACAATGTTTATACATGCTGACCTAGACTTGTTTTTATCCGATAATGTGCTTTTGCATATCCTTTGTTCGGATCTAGACACAGATGCTGCCCTATGTTTTGACATAACCGTTGGAGGGCCGTTTTCATAAAAACCATGACGGAATAGAGGAAAATCCTTGTTTGCATCTTAGAGAAGCACGCTTCTCCCGTCATCGTATCCAAACCCCTCCATACAAGGGCATGTCAAGTTCTGAAGAGCCCTCAGCAGCCGAATCCTTTCCCTTGCCGCCCTTCGATTCGTCTATTGAGCCCTCACCTGAACCATTAACACCGAAGGAAGGAATGTTTTATCCTTCGGAGTTCGCTATCAAAATTCGAGGATTATGGCAAAACTTCGTAACATTTCTTGGCACAAAATTTTGACATTTCTTAGGAAGTCTCCCCTAATGCTGAGTCATCGAAAGTACGGTTGTTGCTTGTTGGAAGTGAAACATTCTTCTGAAGAAATTCATATTTTTTCACCTCCCACAACCATGTCTTGCTCATTAAGGGGGACTTCTGTGAAAGCCCTACACAACCTCACAGTTGGGACTACTTTCATTCCAGCGGAAACCCTTTTAGGGCAATATGCCGCTAGTCCCGACCGACAAACTTTTCAGAAGTCCATCCGGACTCATCTTTGAGTTTTGTGGGATTGTTAGGGTAGTGCCATTGGAAATTAATGGAACTGAAGTTTCTTATACTTCCTCATCTATGCCATCCTCGATTTTGATCTTCTCATAGGGCACCCTCTTGAAAATCTCATTTATATATATATAAAAAAAGAAGGGAGCCCCGATGAGAAGTTTGAAAGTTTTGCTTCTGCCAGCCATAGCACTTGCTCGAAAACCTAAAGGCGAAGCATAGCTACTTGTTCGAGCATGCGAATCCTTCTTCTGCGCTCGTGCTCGAACAAGATGCATGTCCCTCTGGCCATCAAGAACATTGTTCTCGATAATGGTCAAGGTTAAGTGATCATCCTCCATGATATATCTTTTGAGAATGAAAACTTCCGTACCACGGACATGCCCGAAGCAACAACTCTGGAGCCAAGAAGGGGCCCGCTAACAAGCATGGCTTTGAGGTCCCTCACGTTTCATGCTCAAGGTCTCCAGAGTTTGTTTCGCTTGGGACCACCTGCTTCTACGAGGATCTCGCAACCATCTCTTGATTCTAGTTGTTCAACTTTTTGAGAGAATGGTTGTGAATGCTTATGTTTGTCATGAACATTGCAAATCCCGTAGTAGTACGATGGTGCATACCTTGCAGCTTGAATATTAATGCCTATGATTGGTGGTAAAGCTGGGAACTACACCACCATTGATTGCTGCAAGAAGAAGTTCCCACGGTCAAGCTTAAGACCATAACTTAAGCACTGCCGGGAGATACCCCGGATTATCCTTAAAAAATATATATATTTTTATTATTATTATTACTATTGTTATTTTCAAATATATATATATATATATCTTCTTTAAATGGTGAGGGCATGTTGTCAAGTTAGTATGCACTTTCGGGTATGTCGCTAACCATTTCAGGAAAGACTAAGAAGAACTCGAGTCATATGATGCTTGACGACATGGAACGACATCAACTACAAAAGCTTGATGCACGCCTAGGTAATGGAACACACTCGTAAGAAGGCCCTAACTCTGTACTTGACTTTTATGCAAAAGTCCTAGTGTGGGGAAGGACAGTGAGAAACCCAAGTTCCATGCACACCAAAGGGTCATTCAAAAAATGATGATGAAGATGTCAGCCTCGCCTTGCAAAAAAAAAAGAAGAGAGAGTTAATATATATATATATTGAAAAAGAGAGAGAGATGATATAAAAAAAGAGAAGAAAAAATAAATGAAAGAGAAAAAAAGAAGAGAGATGAGGGAGACTAAAAAAAGAAAAAAAAAAGAAAGAGAACTAAAAAAAGATTGGGAGTCACCCTCTTCTGAACCTTTGCTAGTATCATCAAGGCCCATGGCCCATGCTCATTGATGTGTGTGTGGCCTGGCTTCGGAGATCACCTGAGCAAAACCATCATGTTAGCTGCAACAACAACTTCAATGCCTCATACATATATGTTGCCGGTACATATACTCAGGTATGCGAAGGTAAATAAATGTTTACCAACTTCTTATAATTGTCTTCATTTGATCATACAAATTCATGCTTCCTTTTCTTATGTTATAAACTCTAGTTTGGGTGTAGTCTTATAAGATACATCCATAGGTCTTTTTTAAATTAAGCATGGTGTTTAGGTTAAAATGGCCTTCTTTGATCAAAATTTGACATGGTGTTGAAATTTGATCAATGAACTTTGAGTTGTTGACATAATCAATGAAAGTAATCTGATATGGAGATAAACCAAGGCATATCTTTCTCTACATCTTTATCTTGGCCTTGTTTATAAAAAGTTGAGTGAACAAGTTTTTAATAAAAAAGAAATAATAATAATAATATCTTTCTTGCTCTCTGGTCTTATAGCCAATAGAGTCCTTGCTTGTTGTTGTTGCTCTTGTTTTGTTTTCTTTTTATCAAAATAAAGCAGGTACAAGAATAAGTGTGGGGGAGATCTCTCAAGCATACCTAACACACCTTCAAGATCTCCCCTGCACGTTGCACAACACCGAGTGACTCATCACGCAACAAGGACAGGACACATGACTTCCATAAACCTCCTTCATTGTCAACGGTGGTTTGTGCACCTCTACCCTCACATCTCCCTAAGTTCTGAAGTTTTAAATCTGATAATCTAAAATACAAAACTTCTGACACGCCATCTCCATGCTATCCTTTGATAAAATTTGCATACTCCTTATTCCTCGCCAACATTCCTATAACTTGTGAACAACTATCATAGGGACCCCATGTTGTCTAAGTAATTGGAGTATATGATATAGCTGGATGATTTGAACCTTACTCTTTTTATGATGGACTTGAGATTTATTTTACAAAATCAAAATGAGATGGCATGGTCCTCAATGATAATGAATTTCCCACCAAGGCCATATGACATGTTTAACTTCTGCAAACCTTTAGTCATATGCTGCTTGTCGGATCATTGAGTTTTGTCAAATTATTGTGACCTATTGTGAGATTATGGTCATGCACCCATGATTGAGATTCACACGCACCCACCAATAAAATGATGACTCTTACACTCAGAGTTGCGTACAACATGCACCCTGTCATCCACCAAAAACGCCAACTCTTACCCTAAGAGTTGTACACTCTTCCACCAAATAAAAATGCCGACTCTTACCCTGAGAGCCGCGCATTTGTTATCCACCAAATAAAAATGCCAACTCTTACCCTAAGAGTCGCGCATTCATCCTCCACCATATAATTACTCCTCGCATTCCATCATGATATCTCTCCATTCAAAGCTTGCATTAAGAAGAGATATGGGCTATGTTTAAAAAAAAAGTATGCCAAGGGACAAAAAAAAAGAGAAAAATATATATACACACACATGCCAAGGGGCACGAAAAGAGAGAAAAAATTTAGCAATAAACAAACGGGAAAGTCCAAAGCCCCGTTCAAGAAAAAAATACATATATGAACATTTCCTTTTATAGCCCATACTTTTCAAAGAATCATCCATCTATCCAATAAAGGGAGTCATGATGCATGGAGTACCAAAAATAGTTAGAATTAGGAATCATCTTCCATGCCACACACTTGCACATCTCAATCTAATGTATGACTTGTATTTCCGTGTGGTTCGGTTTTTGACTTGACAATATATGTGATGCAAGTATGCCCACTTTCATACCTACCCAAGACTCCACTCAAAATCTTTAGAGATGGGTTATGAAAGAAGGCAATTTCAAAATGCCTTGGTGAGGAACCAGACACATATATGAGCGATTTGAGAGTATCATTTGAGGAGTAAGGCTATCTTTTCTTTTTCAAAAATCTCATAAAAACCCAAGTTTCTGAGCTAACTGATGCAAGGGGATTTGAATCCATGTTGTTCCATTATTCAATTACCCAAGAAAATGTGGTAGACTCTTTGAAGTTCACAAGTGCAGGTGGAGCTTGGAATATCTTGTATGCAGGTTATATATCAAGGAGACGACCCGTCTTAGTCCTTTAAACCTTTACTCGAGGACGAGCAAAGGACTAAGTGTGGGGGTCTTGTTGGCAGTCCTTAAGTCACATTTTATACCGCCAATAATAATATAAATCCATGGAACATCATAAAAAAATATTCTTTAATTAACAAGTTCCACGAGTTTTGGTGTTTTCCACTATGTTGCAGGAATATCCGAGTTTTCACAACCTAAAAGTATCTCAAATAATAAAATGGACTACACCATTGCAGAGAGCTCGTCGCGCTGATCAAAATGCATATATTACTTGCATTATTTGGAGTTCCTAATAAAAAATATATAAGTTCGAATTCAATTTAGGACTCCACGAGTAGACTTGAGTATTTTGGCCATAACTCACTCATCCAAACTCTGATTGGGCTGAATCACCAGTCAAAATGAAGCTATCGATGAGGCCCACATGCTCCCAAACGGCGGTGGCTAGATGGGCCCACCAGGGGACCGGCCGCCCCCCTGGTGGGGTTTCTCGGGCCTCAGTTTTCTTCTGACAGGTGTAGGGACGGTTCCCCAAGGACGATCCCACCTACGATCAACACAGATGGCAAGTGGAAACCGCCCTTTGGAGGTTGGTTTGGATCTTTCCATGTGAGGATGATCCTTTTGCATAGAACCCGCTCCTCTCAAGCTATAAAAGGAGGCCTCCTCTCTACACCCTATTCATCAATTGATTCACCATCACAAGAGGTCACAATGTAGAGAGGAAGAGCAAGCTCCATTCCATTAGCTTATAGCTAATTTAGTATAGGGAGTGAGACAGGGACAAGAGCTGGAGAAAGAGTGGAGTCGAAGCAGTTCTGCCTCTAGGTGGACGAAGTGCCGGGCTCGTCGGCTCTCGATCCAACTTGTACCTCTACGATCCTCTTGCTACTTGAAGTAAGAAGTTCGTGTTCAACTTTGGTTTGATTCATTAAGCATGTTACTTCCATAAAGCTACTTGTTTGTAGGATCGTCATTCGTCCTTTGGACGGATGCTCTAGTAAGAGGACTCCTCATAGAGATGGATGTTCCTATACACCGCTAGAGTAGTAGTCGCCTTCGTAGACGTGGTGTCTTGGTCGGAGTCTACCTTCGTATGTTGCGCGCGCCCACGGGCAGAGGGGTAGGTGGCAGGTGGTGACAGTCCTGTCCACTCGTACTAGCATCCCCCCACATTCGGACGCGGAATAGCGCTGATACTGGTATCGTCTGGCAGACCAGGTGCGTCAGTGGGCCTGAAGCAAGCAAGTAGTGGGGAAGTTTCCATCGCTTATATGCGTTTGACCTTAGAAGAACCTCTCTACCCAAGCTATCCCTTCCGTCTCTTCTGAGTAAACTAGTTTAAGAGACTAAGTACAAAGACCGTTCCTCTTGGAAATTACGATACCCTGAATACTTCCGGGTGAAGGCTACAACGGTACTTCTGTGCGCTTGTGGACTTTTCTGCTGACACTAAGAAGCGCCAACAGCGTCCTCCACTGACGAGCACTGCTCCGGACGTGGCCTGAAATAGAAGATTTCTTCTTTTCCATTGATGTTGAGTCGGATTTCTCCGGCTCCCACATTAATGGTTGCATTTGCAGTACTTAAAAATGGTCTTCCTAGGACTAGTGGTGTTCTAAAATCAGGATTTATATCTAACACCACGAAATCCACGGGAACGAAATAATTTTTAATTTGAACAGGGATATTCTCCGCTATTCCCGCCGGATATCGTATTGATTGATCGGCAAGCTGCAAACACATAGTAGTTGGAGACAAAGATGCGTGATTAAGTTTGTCATATATTACCATTAGGCATGACGCTGACGCTTGCTCCAACATCGCATAGAGCTTCATCAAATTGTTGAGTTCCGATGGAGCATGAGATAGTAGGATTTCCGGGGTCCTTCTTCTTCTCGGGGAAATTATTGACGATAGCAGCACTACACTGCTCCGTCAATTTCACCATTTCTGTGCTCAGGATAGGATTCTTTCTATTGAGGATGTCCTTCAAATATTTTGCGTAGGTAGGTACCTGCATCGCATCAACTAGAGGTATATGTATATATAATTTTTGTATTACCTCCACGAACTTCCGGAATTGTTCATCCTCCTTTGGTTTCCTGTTACGGTCAGGAAAAGGCAACACCTCGGTATCATAAAATTCATGAGGAGAAGTTCTTACCTTTTCTTGAGGCGTAGTGGAGTCTTCTTTTTCATCTTCTTCTTCTACTACCTTCTTCTTGGGTGTAGAATCAGGATAAGGGGGATCACGAGTGGTCTTACCACCTCACGTGGTCACAACATTAAGTTTTTCATTATGGCATGAAAGTTTTGTATGAATATCTGCTAATTGCTTTTCTATCATTTTATTAATGTCAAGTTGTTCGCTTAACAGCTCATGAAATTTATCTATTCTACAATTTATATCTCCTAGGATTTTATCTTGATCAATCAACACTAAACTTAAACTAGAGTTTATTTTAGCTTGATTTAAAACAAGTTCCCTAAGAGAATAATTGCTAGCATGTAAAGAATCATTATCCTCCCTACGTAGATTCCATCTTTGGTAAGGTGAAATTGGTGGGGGATCATATCCGTCATCATTTAAACGAGATCTAGCATCTTTTATTAGACAGATATCTATGTTATGATTTTTATTTCCACATAATGCACATGGTGTTTTAGCATTTGCATAATATTCTATAGCAGCACGATCTCTTTTCCAATTAGCTCTATCTTCTAACTTTTTCAAAAGGCATTCAAAAGATAAAGAATTAACTTCGAAAGTATTAGAATTACCTTTGAGATGATCAGTCGGTCCATCCTTGATTATCCACCATCTTCTCAATCAACTTCTTGGCTTGACTCACCTTGAGAGACAAGAATGCACCTCCGGTGGCAGCATCAAGATGTTGTCGAGAATCCATCATGAGTCCATGATAGAAGCTTTGGATTAATAGCCAATCTTCAACGCCATGGTAAGGGCAGGCTTGTATGTACTCTTGCATGCGCTCCCATGCTTCGGGGACGGATTCGCGAATCTCTTGTTGAAAGTTAGAAATCTTGCTACGCAAAAGATTTGTCTTACCAACAGGGAAGAATTTCATCAAGAAGTGGTTGGAGCACTTCTCCCAAGTGTTCATGGATCCCATGTTGATGTAGAACCACTGTTTCGCTTTCTCGAGTAATGAGAAAGGAAACAAGCGAAGACGGATTGTATCCTGCGAAATTCCTGGAATAGAGATTGTATTGCATATCTCCAGAAAATTCTAGGAGGTGAGCATTGGCATCCTCTGAGGGGTTGCCATGAAATGCAATTGCTTGCACCATCATGATCAATGCGGGTTTAAGCTCGAATTCTCTACTTCCACTATCAGCACTAGGCATTGTAGCAATATTGGAAATAGATAGAGTAGAATACTCACAGATTGTTCTTGATGTAGATGAACTGGTTGGCTCCGAAGTACTAGGATGATCGGACTCATCTGACCGATGATCTTGCAATGTAGGTTCTCTCGATGAAGATGAATGAGATCCAGAAGTCATTCTTGGAGGAGTGAGATTAGCTTTCGCTCTTCTAAGAATTGACTCAAGGTCTTCATGAAAATCTTCAGGTGGATTGAATCTAGCCATTCTAGGCTATCTAGCTTAACAGTCACCACAAAAAGATAGATAGGTGTGATCCCACTCAAGAACGGGGTTAGTTCTATAGCAAACGCAAAAGAAAATCTAGGCCAATTGCTTCCCCGGCAACGGCGCCAGAAATGCTTTTTAGCGTTTCTAAGCTCACTACCAAGAATAAATATTCCTGATAACGGTGTTAGAAATGCTTGTTGATAATTTCTATGACTATTGCAGAATTCCGCAAGCGCACAGAATCTATCGATGTAGCACTTTACTTGGGAGTAACCAAGTATCGTATTTATTTCCACAGGGAAGCTTCTAATGGCTAAATATATCCAATGGTAAACTAAGAACAATCACAATTTATGATAAGAATGAACTAGTGTAGTGATAACTAATCCAAATAATCTAGTCTAAGATAAAGCCAAGCAACGGCGTAGATAGTGATGAGTTCAAGAGTGGGATGCAAGGCAACACGGTAGGCTAACTCCACTTAGCACTTCGGGGCGAATGTGTGGTCCCAACGGATTGGGATTACTCACAAATAGAAAAGCCCTATGCTTACTACTAGACCGAACGTGGTGGAATCCAGAGGATCTTAGGGCTGTCACCACCTAAGACCTACCACTACTATCCAGTTGGTCTAGCCGTAATCCAAGGTAATTTCTAGTCTAAGCACCACGCTTACACTATAGGCTACTACTCTAACCTCGCGCTAATACTAGAGCACTGACTAGCGGCGAAGATCCCGCACTAAGTGTATGGAAACCGATAATTAATCCCTTGTACTACCGCAACTAGAGCACTCAAAGTAATACTTAAAGTAAATACTTGGAAGTAAATACTAAAAGTAAGTACTAAAAATAATGCGGGAAATGTAAGTACTAGAAAGGAAAATTATATTACCGAATCAAAAGAGTACCTTACAAAGGAAGCACTCGAGAGAGAGAGACCTTCGCAGAGCTCTCCTACTCTTCAGGTTCTCTTCACTCTCACTCACACTACTAGCCTTGCTAGGAGGCTCTCACTAGATGAGCTAGGATGGACTAAACTCTAAATCTCTCTATTCTTCCTAAGCTGATTACAAATGAAGTATTCATGGGGTATTTATAGCACTTGGAGACTCCTGAGGGTACTTGTAGAGGTGGCATGGAGGTCGGTGGCCCTGACTTGTAGGGCGGGCGCCCTGCTAGGGGGGCGGGCGCCCAGGTGGATTTCACCACCTCGCCATCCAACGCTCCAGGATCCTCCCCAATCACAGGTTGCAAGGTCGGTTGAGCACGTGATGGCGGTTGGAGAGGCGGTTTGTGGCCCTTGGAGGATGACAAGTGGGTCCATGAATCCTTGACACCACCTTTGATCTCCCTTGGATGAAAATCGACTTCAAATGGACGGCCACAAGTGCTTGGATGCCTCTCCGCCGGATTGTGGACCTGGCAGGCCAAATGGACAGGGCGGGTGCCCACAGGGCTACCGGATCCAGGTGAGGTGAATTTGAGCCCTTGATGTTGAATCAACGTGCCAAACTCTGTTTAGGAGGTTGGGGCACGGATCCATGACATGGCGGAGTACAGGCGGCGCCAAGTGGGGGGCGGGCACCCTACTAGGGGCGGGCGCCCTGCCACTTTGGTCCAATGTGGCTCTTGTCACGTGTACTGCTCAAATGTGCCTTGGTTTGCTTCATTTTCACCTGTATTTCATCCTGCAACCATTATTCTTCAAGTACAAGTGAAACTCCATTAGTTTAAACCAAATTCCTACCTTCTATTTGCCATTTCCTTGCTCTATTTTATCAATGTTGATGGTTAAAATATGCATTTAGTGAGCATCAACATAGGCACAGCTGTCGGGTCCCGGACGCACCCAGGTTGGCAGATGGGGAGTATTGAGAACTGGAATGTAAATGACACAGTGATAGAGTGAACCATTAATTCTCATTGATCTCTTTGTCACATATATATACATGTTGAATGGACATCATCGAGTAACCGTTGATGGTGCCAGTCGGTTCAGATAGACGAGAGCAACCGCTATGTGCAGTTATAACACTCCCCCTTTGATCGAGTCCATTTGAGATCAGTGAATAGTATTAATCCTCCAAAAGGTCCTGTAGGATAAAAACTGAGAAAAGATACTTGATAGATATGCTAATAAAAACTCCTTCAAAACCCAGTGGGAAATAAGGAGAAAAATGATTCAGCATATATTGATTATTGCCTCATTGTAAGTTCATATGAGAAAACCTTTATAGGAGAAAACTCATAGATAACTTAGAGGACAATTTATGTCATTGGTATAGTCTTAAAAACTCCAATGGAGAAAACAGATGATACGACATATACTTTTGTTGATATTGCCTCATCAAAAACCTTCTATGAGAAACCTGTGTAAGGAAAAACTCATAGAGGAAAAGAGTACAATATGATGTTTTGAACAGGTTATAGTTTCAAGAGGGGTCTCCCCCTGAACCTTGCAACTCTCAATGTTATCGCATACCAATCTCGAGAACACATTGTGAAATGTGGAATTTGGTAGAAACTTTGTAATAAATCTCGTGAAGTTATCACTTGATTCAATTTGCAAGGTGTTTATCTCACTTTCATGAGAATAAAACATTAATATAAGGCAATATTGTGATATTGCTCATATATAACCTGTTTTACATCAAGCAACACATGTTGCATTATCTTAATGGCTAGTGATTCGATGGAATCAGAAATTACCATTCAATGAAGTCATACATGTACATGTAATACTTCAGAATGAGAAGTGGAAGTAGCCACTAGAACATGAGTAAGTGATATGGCTTTATGGGGATCAAATAGCCAATATCTCTATAACCAACTATGATCATATCTTAATTTATATATAATAAATCAAGATCCTTTGTGCCATATAGATATCTAGTGGATATCCCCTTTGACTCCCATCTTTCGGTTTTATGGAAGTTGCGCTTTTCCAAGCTATAGCAAGTATCTGCAAATGCAATATCAGGCCTGTTGCGATATGCAAGATACATAAGCGCTTTGATGGCACTAGGATTATCATCCCAGGGTCTGAATGGATATTGATCCATGTTTAGGGATTGAATGACCAATAGTGTTGGAAATACAAGTGTCCAATATTATTTGGATATTGGTAGACAATATCAATTGAATATTGGAATGACTGATGTACATGCTTAAGCTATAGACTTAAGTGTAATTTGGTTTTATCCAAATACGTCATCTCAAATTCTGTCTTATATGATGACTACCTGTTTTGATATGTGCCATATGAGATGTGTAAAATCTAGGGATGAAAATGGACCGGATACGAACGGATCACTGATATCACATTTGTTTTCATATTTCTGGTCGAATTCGGATTCGAATACGAATAGTGTCAGCCATGCCGGATAGGATACGATTAGATGTCGACATCATAAATATACGATTTAAATATTCGGATATGGATACGGTATCGGATATTGAATATCCGAACTCGGATGCAGACAGATCTGAACACCTCTAAACGAATTTGGTCGAACAGACGGTCGGATAAATATCCGTACTATTTTCATCCATAGTAAAATCCATTGAGATTTTACTATGGTCACACAGGTGAAATCATCGAGATGGGAGTCTATATTCCTTCTATGGAAGGGACTCACCTAGTCAGTTGTACCACAATCAACTTGACTATCTCAAGTCATAGAGTGACTTGATTTGTACACAAATGTATGTTGCAGTTCGTGTTTCAATTAAGTCCATTGGGACTTATAATCCAAATCAAATATGATCTGCCAATTATTAATATCAGAACATAATTTCCACACATACCAATAGGTATGTTATGCTAGGTCTCTGCATGAAACCATGTGCTACAAGCTCTCACTATTTCACCACCTTATGGATTTGAGAATCCAATATGCTTCCATGGGGAAAGCATTGAGAGGATAAATCATTACAATGGTATAGACTTCTCACTATTGAGTGAAAGCAATTCTCTTTAATTGCCACCTTTAGTTGACCCAATATGAGTGTTTGAACACTCTGCCTAGGACTTTTGGTCTGGATCCAGATAAGGTGTATAGCAATTTTGAGAAGTATGTCGACAATTTGTAGTCTTTTGTATGATTGATTCAATGGAACCAATTATGCATGTGAAAATGTGTACCCCTTAAACTCCATGTCATTTCCCACAACAATAGAGTTAGGGTATTCCAATGACCCAGCGCCTAAGTTTGTGCACAAATTGTGCTGGTTTTTGGATGTTAAACATCCATAGGCTTTGGATAGTAAATATCCATATTGTTTATAAACTTGATGTTGATTTGCATGTACTATCTTGGAGGGTTCTCTCCCCCTAATCCGAGAATGCTTGCAAGAAGCTGCAGCCCATGTGGCCATACTTCTCCCCCTCTTATTCAGATTCGGGAGATGAGTGGTTTTTGTGAGGTACCTCCACTATTTTTGGCACTTGAAATGGGGATCGAATTTGGTGACACTTTTATGACAAGTAAATGCATTTGGAAGACAATTTGCAATGTGTTGCAAATATAAGATTCTGAACTGTTGGTTCAGATTCCTTTGGTACGTGGATACGAGGATTCGAATATCAATAATGACATTCTCTTTTGATTCCTGGCATTCTATGTGTGGTAAGTGTCTCCCCCTAATGCCTGGAATCTTCCTCAAAGATGTATTCAGGCGTACGGGCAATGAATAAATCCCCTAGTAGAGATCTAAGGTATTATTTAGAGATGGATAATGTCACCTCATATAGACCTCCAATGCCCACTGATGTATGCTGCGGTGGTGATATCGGTACGTGCAAAACATTACCGATTCACAGATGGGAAATTATTTGGCTATAGAGCCAAATTTCCACGTACTAATTGCAATGGGGGAGCCATATGGTTGCAGTTGATAAATTTGGATTTATGATGCAGTTTAAATCCACATGCCACCAACTAGATGTTGGTAAATTACAATTCTATTGTAGGCCATCGAACAACAAACTTGATTCTCTCAGTGAGAGATTCAGTTGAGCCATTATGTGTGTGAACATAAGGATACTTAATGATGTAGTCCCCTAGAAACCAAACATTTCCCTATAAATGGATTGGGTCCCCCGTCCAGGATCATTTGCTCTAAATTGAAGAATTTGAGCAATGAGTTTGGCAAATTTATGGTACCTTATGAGTAAGGCACACACTTAGGACAACATTGTATATGCATACATGTGCATTACATAGTATCTTTATGGTCTACAAAATGGCACATAGAGTCACATGTATATTCTTGAATTTCTTCAAGAAATTTAGTAGCTCATATTGATGTCGTGACCAATAATATTGATAATAATTTTCTCATCATCCTGAATATAGAATGATCAAGGCAAATGTGCCTAATCTTGATGAGATCAAGAGAGAAAATATTTTATACGCAACATATGGTACAATATATACAAAAGGAGAAATAGAAATTCTCAACAATCATATATGTATAGGTATCAATTGTGCATAATACAACTAAAATACCCATATGTTTTGTCAAGTATGACAATAACTAGCCTATTACAACATTCACAATATAACATCATCCACAATAATACTTAAGGTAGCAAGGTATCTCGAAGTGCAGAGAACTAATTAAGGTCTCCAAAGACATCATGTGATGCAAACTCCATGATCATGTTGTCCTCATCAGGTGGTAGTGGTGCCTTGGTGTTGCTGGTTCCCGCCGCAGCGGTGTACAAGCATCCAGTGGCATCTCTTATAGGGTTGTCAAGTTGGAAGGCTTGCTCCATGTTGACAACAGGTTGGGAGTTGAAGTGAGCTTCAAATTGTCCACCTTGATTGGGACGACCTTGATTGAAGCGTCCTCGTCCCACGGAATTCAAGTACAATTCCACAAGGTGCTTTGGAGTGCGGCATTTCTTAGTCGGGTGGCTATAGCAGCCACACTTGTCACAAGTGATAGACTTGTCCGACTTCGAAACTTCCTTTCCCTTGTTGGCACCATGGAATTTCCGCTTGTTCTGTCTTTTGCGCTTGTTCTTCCCTTTAATGTTTCCAGGATTGCTAGAGTTAGTAGCATTCCCTTGCTGCTTATTCTGAATGTTAGCATGTACTTCAGGCTAGAGGCTGAGTTCCTACGGGACGTAGGTTGGAGTTCCAAAGAAGGAGCTCATTATGCCTTTCCGCATAAAGCAATGTCTTAATCAAGTCAGAATAAACAGTGAAACCTCTTTCACGGTATTGTTGCTGAAGGATCATCTGAGCAGGAAGCATTGTAGATAATGTCTTCTCTATTTTCTCAGCATCAGATGGCTCCTTCTCGTAGAACTTCAGTTTAGCACTGAGTTTATGAACAGCATGGTTGAACTCCCCCCTACAGTCTTAAAATCATGTAGACGGAGGTGATTCCACTCATTGATAGCTTCAGGCAAGATAATTGCCTTCTGCTGTTCATACCGTGTTTGAAGGGCAAGCCACAGAACATGTGGATCTTCCTCCATCAAATACTCAGCCTTGAGATCCTGATGGATGTGATTCCATTATAAGAAATAAGGCTTGGTACTTGACCTGTGGCAAGATTGGAGCAGCACCCTCTTGAGGGGGCTCAATCACCACATACATTCCGCGCAACGATAGACTCACTTTGAGATCCATCGCCCATGTGGGAAAGTTATGGCCATCGAGGGCAAGAGCCTCGAATTCCTTAGTGGCCATTGTGCCTACAAGTGTACGGCCATAGATTTGTTAAAAACCTCGGCAATGTTGAAATGAGCAAATTAAATGCGATTAATCAAGGTAAACTTTAAAAGAAGGGATATTCTCCTTTTAATGGAATAAAATAGTCAAGCACCTGATGGTGTTAACTTTGTTGAATTCAATTTTTTATCATTGGGTACGCACATTGAGGATGAAATCCCGCAGTAGCACTTTGGTGCTACCTTGTGTAATGGGCCAATGTGAAAAAGAATTATACGGTAATCACTTGTGAAAGTGTAGACCGATATGTTTCAAAATTTAATATTCGGTACGCACGTTGAGGAGTAAATCCCACAGTAATACTTTGGTATTACCTTGTGTATGGCCAATATCAAATTGAGAAACAAATATTATTCCAAAATCAAGATAAAATCGACCAAAAATTCGCATAAAATAAATAGGAATTAAATTTTGTGGAATATATTGTTATTGGGAATGCCTGAGGGCAACGCTTTGAACAATATTCTCACACAAAATGTTCATGTTATTGGGATTTGCATGGGGCAAACACTTTGAACGTGAACAAACATGTATAATACATTGCATGAATGAAAATACATATGTAAAATACAGGGTCACATCAGAGGTCTAAAATAGTAAAACAATTTAGACTAACACACTGATGATATTTTCTATGAACTTAGCATTTAACTAGGAGATTAAAGGCTAAATACAGTAGAAAACATTGAAATTCGAAATAGATAAACAAGCAGACAACAGCTTGGGCCGGTTATTAAATCCAGCAAATGAGAAGGAGGATTCGGCCCGCTTGGGCCATCACCATCGTGGGTTCACAAGCCCAATCCGGCTCCCCCCAACGATGCCCTATCTAAAGGGGAAAAGGTAGCTGCCGCCGCCGCCATCGTGGGTTCAGAAGCCCAATCCGGCTCCCCCCAGAACCGTAGCTGCCACCAAATAGGCCAATTAGCCGACCTGTGCTAGTCCCTTTTCTCGAACTCTCTCCCTGCTACAGTTGAGAGGGGTGACAAGGGGGTGATTTGTGCTCCCGCCGGCGAGACCGCCGCTTCCCTCCGCCTCCGGTGGGCTTCGGGCCCTCGGATGTGTGGGGGAGGGGTGGATCTTCGACCGGCGGCGTAGTTTAGGTTCCTTTTATAGGATTAGGTTTCCCGACGGTGCTCGTGAGGTGGAGGCGACGTCGCCATGGTGGAATAAGGTACTCCTGGCTTTCTCCATCCTCGCCGTCTCTTAGTCTGGTGCTGGCGGTGGGCCAGTGAGGTTGAGGCTCGCCGGATCTAGAGATGGAGCTCTAGTTCCCGCTAGCCCCTGTTGGAGTTCGCCGACGTGCCGTCCGCCCTGGTGGGGAGTTCAGGCGTCGGCCTTTTGCTCTGCAGGTACGGAGATGGCTCTGGTTCTTGCGGAAGAATGGAGGGCGGAGCAGACTTGGTTTTCCTGCGGCGGTTTTGGCCGTCGCCGGCGAGTCTGGTTCCCTGGCCGACGGAGCTTGGGGTGTGTCCCCAACCGAGGTTCTTCCAGCGTTGGCTTCATCTCGTCCTCAACGGCGAGTGTCTGCTGCGGTTCGTTTCAAAGCCATGTGGCGATGGAGCTCCGGCCGACCTGGGGTAGCTGGTTAGGGTTTCTGGGCGTCTCTGGCGTCGATCGGCGGCGGTCGGTTCCGGAAGTCCCGGGGCGCAGAGGGCTCAGGGTTTGTTTCGTTTTTTCTTTGTTTGTTAGGGACCTTTGTGCAAGTGTGGTGGAACAGCTGTCTTCTGTATCCTGTTTTACTGTGTCTGTATTTGTACTGGCATTTGTACTATTTCCTTAATACAGTTACGGTTTGATAAAAAAAAAAAGAACCAGTAGCTGCCGCCGCCGCTTAGGAAATCGCCAGCGCTGCTGCCGATTAGCGCTCCCCCTTGCCAGATCTGCACCCGGTGAGTGTAGATCCACTGCGAGGAGCCCCGGGGGCAGCCACCATCGTCGCCATCTCCACCCAACGTGAAGACCAAGATGACTGGCAATGCCTCTGTCCATGGCGGTTCATGGTGGCGAGAGGTCCATCCCCCCTGCTCGTTGGAGGAGCCGGGGTCGTCAGCGTGCGCGGAGGCACATGAACTGTGGCGACCGGATGCTGTCACAGTTCCTCGGCGTGGGACATCGGCACGGACGTGGAGAATCCGTGGAAGACTTGGTGGAGAACGAAGATGACCAGATCGACAACGAGCGCCGCCGGAGGTACCTCGTGAGGCATTCTCACCGATGAAACCCGATGAATCCCGCCGCCGGTTCATCATCGAGCAACCGTTGATGGTGCCGTCGGTTCGGATAGACGAGAGCAACCGCTATGTGCAGTTATAACAGGAAGCAGCACGGCTCGCAACTCCTCGACTGCCGTGATTAGTCCGTCATGATCATTGTTGGCCGGACCAAGGCAGCACCAGTACACAGAGATTCAACACAGGCGGTTGTAGAGATATTTATACTAGTGTTTTTGAAAACCGCTAGTGCTAGAGCCTTGTAAAAATCACTGATTTTTATAAGCGGTTGTTCATACCGCCAGTACAAATCGATTTGTACTGGCGGTTTATTTAAGAAACCGCATGTAGTAACATTTTTCCACAAATCGGATTTCAAAAATAGCAAAAAAAATATTTAAATCCTACGTGGGACCCATCGGCCAGCGCCCCCGTCGAAGTCGTTGGTAGTAACCGCCTGTAGTGCGCGCTACGTGGCTGGCAAGATTCGAACCTGTGACCTTGGCCTCGCACGATACTCCTCTACCACTGCACCACAACATCACTTATGTTTGAAAAAGTGTTTGATTTTCACATATTGTAACGAACCTATAGAAAATTTACTGTTTGAGGCCCTAAACGAAGTCAAATGAAAAAGTTGTCAAGTACAAAATTGCTTTTCAAGATCTATAACTTTATGTTAGAAGTTTCTCCATCCGAGATCGTTTACAAAATTTGAATTTCAAATTTGATAAATTCAAAAATATTTTTCGTTGGTAAGATGATTTCAAATGAAAAAGTTGTCAACTACAAACTTTCATGACTTTTAGAGATCTATAGCTTTTATTTTGATAGTTTTATTTTTCAGATCATTTAAAAAACTCAAAAAAATAATTTCAGATTATTTTTTACAGGCGGTAGTGGCGGTTCCTTAAGAGAAACACCTGTAAAAATGGCTAATTTTTACGGACGGTTTCTCTTAGAAACCGCCAAAAATGACACGAAAATCTAGTGACGGACATCAAGCGAAACCGCCTATAAAAAAATCGTAGTGTCAAGACAAATCATTTTCATACTAGTGCAGGGAGCAGCTGTAGCCAGCCGCCGCCGAGCTCAGCGCGGCCCCTCCACCGTCTCCGACCACCACTCAGGCCATCACTGTGGCAACTCAGGCCAACTGAGGCCACTAGGGTGGACCCGCTTGAAAGATCCAAAAGAGGTTAGAGGAGGTGAATAGGCCTATTTAAAACTCTACAAGTAACACTTGATCAAGTAGTTAGTAACACAAACGGCGAAACGAGTTTTGCGCTAGTCTACTCAAAATACAAGTGTTACTAACCGTTCTACTTGTCTCTAAGTTCACACAAGCTAGCCTAGATTGCAACTACTTTACCCCTAAGTGGACAAGCTACAAAACACAACTACCACTACTACACAAGTAAAGTACACAAGGTAAAGAGATAAGTATAGAGAGGTTATACCGCCGAGTAGAGTAGATAACCAATCGCCAGTAAGAATACCAATACACACGAAGGTGAATGGTTACAATGGAGTCCAAAACCAACACATGAGAGACAAAGAATTTATCTAGAGGTTCATGTGCTTGCCGGCACGCTAGTCGCCGTTGTGTCGACCACTACTCGGTAGTTCGGTGGCTAATTGACAACCAATATCAAGCTCAACAAATGAGCGCCACTAGAACCTACCACGAGCAAGGTAACTCAACGACACGAGCAATTTATTAGGCTACCTTGCGGCTGTCCGCCGGGGAAGGTGCAAACCCCTCACAAAGACCTCCGAGAGTGGCCAGAGACAATCTCCTACTCCGCCAACTCCTCCGCTGCTCCAAGACCGTATAGGTAACGGCAATCACCAAGAGAATAGATGAAATCCACAGCAACAATGATCAACAAGTGCTCAAAGATGATCTAAATGAACACAATGCACTTGGATCACTCCCTAACTCACTATGGATGAGAATCAAGCTCTAGAGTGAGTGGGAGAGGCTTAGGAGGCTTAAGAGATGCTTAGCAATGAATGAAATGCGCAAGAGAGACTCCCCAAACCGGTTGATTTGTTATTTATAAGTGAGAGTAAAAAATTAGCCGTTTTACAGTTTCTGCGTGCACACCGGACGCTGATTAAGTTGGCACCGGACGCGTCCGGTGGTTGTCCGGTGTACCGCCCATTGACACGTGTACTAGCCGTTTGAATTACCTCGCTGCGCGCCAACTCACCGAACGTGGAGGCATCACACCGGACGCTCTGACGCCCGTGTCCGGTGCAAGAACAGAGAGCTCAAAGTGGTACCGGACGCGTCCGCTGTTAGGTCACCGGTGCTTTCACTCAGTTAGAGAGCATGAGATCTCACCGGACGCTCAAAAAACATCACCAGACGCGCTGGAGTTACTATTCTAGCGTCTGTTATCTACTCAGAGAGGTTCCAGAGAAGCTCTAGCCTGCATCGGACACATCCAGTGCTTACCCACCGGACATAGCCAGCGTCCGGTGCACCTCTCAGAGTTGTTTTCGCCCTCTCTTCAACTACCATACTTCTAGGTGCTAACAACCAAGTGTATGAGCAGTTAGGCACGAGTGTTAACTTGATTTTAAGTCAATTTGCAAGGTTTTAGGTTAGTGCTCTAAATCTAAATGCATATGCTCAACTATATCAACTAGAGGCACTTGATGACCGGAGTTGTAAACGAAGTTTCTCCCCCTTAATAGTACGGTCATCTAGCCTAAATGTGATCACACTCTCTAGTATCTTGATCACCAAAATAGAAAGAGCCCTATAAGTTTCACATTTGCCTTGAGCTTCAACTCTTGCACCAAGTGTAGAAGTATTTGATCTTCATGTTGATTGACTTACTCCAATGACTTGGATGCCTTCATAACTCCATATTTGATCATTCAACCACACTTGTAATCACAAAGCTTAAACATATGGTTAGATACTAGATGTCATCAATTAGCCAAAACCAAACATGGAGCTTCCACCGCTGGCGCTTGCGTGTGTGCGCCGTCGCTAGAAGGGAGAGTGGCGTTGCCATTGACCTTGTGTGCGGGCTGAACACAATCATGCGAACTGCCAGTTCCACTTTTGCAGTTCTCCGATTCTTGCATCTTCAATCTGAATGATGAAGATGTTCTTAGCCTCTGAATATTCACAGGCAATCGAACATGACTAAAGCAGTAATTGCAATTACGGATTATATGATCATCTTCTTAATTCCCATGCTTGAGTTCCTTTATTTGTAGATTTTTTTTCTTTTTTATCTAGATAAACATGAGATATAATTTAGGAGCCCATGTATCACACGTTGGTTAGTTTATCATGCTTGATTTAGTCGTGGCCTCATTGTTCTTTGTGTGTCAGATTTTTAGTTCTTGGTTAATGTATATATGGTTTAGTAATAGTTATGTATATATGTTTTTTATTATAATAATAGAACATTAATCAGCAAAGCTGCACCTAAACTACTGGACAAAGTTCAAAAAAAAACTAAGAGCCACTTGGATAGTTTGCATAGGTAGTCTTCTTTCTTGTTTTGTTTCCACAGCCTGTGTTCCTTCCTCTCTTTTAGGGAGGCTCTATTTGGGGAGGGGTAGCAGGTCTGATGATGGAGCTGTTGCGC
This sequence comes from Eremochloa ophiuroides, assembly GCA_038502445.1. NCBI lineage: Eukaryota > Viridiplantae > Streptophyta > Magnoliopsida > Poales > Poaceae > Eremochloa > Eremochloa ophiuroides. The sequence goes on from JAHLJS010000007.1 coordinate 49,066,221, forward strand.
TAACTTTTGATGAATTCAGCGGGAGCAACGTCCGTGAACTATTTGCCAGCAAACGAGAATGACACAGCCCTAGGACGAGCTGGTGAGCTTGCTGCAGAACCTGGCAGACATGGACATCACCTACAAGCGCTCAGGTCAGGTATTGTTTCCCATTCTATTATTTCACTTTTGTCATTTGGCTTACACAACTTGCTTGTTTGAGATGAGGAGAAGATACTGCCATGGGAAGGGTAAAGCTTTCAAGCATATATGTTCATGTTCGTGCAGACAACTGACATCAAGCGACAAGTCGATGTTCTGCGCAAGCACTCTGCTGCCGAGGTCAAGCAACTGGTCAAGTAGCTCATTAGGTGATGAACATGGTCACGAATGCTACTAAACTGGATATTTGTCATGTGCTCCACACAGTGGGTTGGCCAATCTATTGGGTGAAATGAAGTAGGAAACAATAGCAAAGTCGAAATTCGGAAATTGTTCATCCATTCATAGTGGGATCATTGAAACCATTCTAAGAAGACCATATCGTCCAACAAAAATTATGCAGCTTGGACTGTTAACTGGGCTAAATAATATTATTGAATTTGCTTGCTAGCTGTACAAACAACAAGTAATATTAGTTATTTTTCTTTATTTTGCATAGCTCAACTATATTTGCAGCTACAGCATCGAAGAGAGCAATCAGTCAACTAGAACAACCAAAGTCAATCTTGAAGGGAGCAATAGTTCTGAAAAAGGTGAAGAATATGGTAGTGTTAGTCCAGTTGAATCTGATGAGGTTTCTGGAAATCCTACCATGGAAGAGGCTATAACTAACTAAAGAAATCCACGTATTAGTGAACTTTGAAAATCATGGTCTTCAATTAGCATTGTATCTTGAATTGGATTGTGTCGTAACAAAATTCTTGTGGTACGAATGTTGTGTTGGCTACTTATGTGCTTTTTTTTTTCTAGTGGTGCATGTTTGTTGATTTATTTGATTTTGGTACCAACGACATTAAAAATATCTTGGGCTTTTATAGTAGAGATTCCCATGCAATTTTACATATACTAGTGAGTATATGGTGGACCACCTCGTTCCTCAAACATAACACACCCTAAATAAAAGTAGGAACGGATGATTATAGATGGAATTTTTTATGTAAGAAGATTGTTTAGAAACCACAGTATTTTAATATAAGATGTGCGTAATAATAGGATAGCATCGTAATCATGTACCTGGTGTCAATAAACTGTGTGGTATAGTGCTAACTGAGTTTTGCACGTGCGATGTAGAGGTTCTAGGTCACAATATTTTTTTTTTGTCATCTTTTAAAAATTTTGAAATATAATTTTGGAGATGGTTGACCAAGCCGACTGGAAATCATTCATTGGGATAATTAATTTTGTAAAACTTTCCGTGAAAATCAAAGCAGTGGTAGACCTAGTGGTTGACTTAATAAACCCGTGCCTAAAAATTGATCTTTGTGAACGGTTTTAAATGAAAAACTAATTTTTATGACTGGTTTCATAATAAACATAATTCAGCACTAGAAATCAATTTTAACTGCCTTCAAAATTATTTTATGGTATGTAGTTCTTATTTTCATTTTCCTTTTTTGACTAATTTTCCTTTTTCTTTATCTACTCATCTTTAACAAAAAGTATACATATATCACTTTTTAATAAATATTTTTACATATACTCTCTTCATATCAGAAAACAAAGTCGTTCTGGACAAGGTTTTAATCAAACACTAAAAATATAAATCATGAATAACTTTTAAATTGTTGAGTTCAAAAATACAAAACTATATAAATACATTTGTCTTCAAATATACTTTCATAAAAGTATGCATATCCTTTTCAATAAATATTTTTATAGAAATATGAAGTCAAAGTCATACTCTGAAACTGTATCGTTATTCTAAACAACTTCTAAATCCGATACGAAGAGAGTATATGAAGTCAAAGTCATGCTTTGCAGACTGTGTCGTTGTCCTAAACGACATGTTTCGTATGGAGTACACCTTTTGTTACTTTCAAATTTAATAAAATTCTAGCAGGGGTCAAACCCTCCTATTTCATAAAAAAAAAAAAATCTAGCCACACTAATTATATTCAGAAAAAAACATATCAATGATAATACCACAACCGCTAAAGTGTGAACGACAAAAGATGCATCCAGTGATTTCATAATAAATGTAAACCAGCAAAAGGCTAATATTTTGAAGCCACAAAGATTGCCGAAACTTGTGTTTGAGATCAACAAGCCAACCATTGGAACTGCAACCTGCAAGATAGGAGCAAAAAAGTCACGTCGAATATCAGAATCCATCAAGCACGGTAATCTCGTCTAGATAAAGAAAGGACATATCACTAACAGACATACAGAAATTTAAGATATATAACATGCAAATAGTAGCAAAGAAACTAGTAGATCCACATTCATCAAAGCATAAAGTATTTCGTGTATTCAACAGAAAAAAAAAAACGAAACCTCAAGAAAAATGTACACCAGGAAAAATGATAAAAAAACAGATTATGACATGAAAATTGGAATCATATGGACCCCACCTGGATCAGACCTTTCACACATGTAGATGTTCGACGCCACTAAAAAATGTGAGTTCAGCAACCTTGATCGTCCTACAAGTAACAGGAGTATTTTTATTTTACACAGGTAAGAAAAACGACAGCTGCATTTCGAGAAAAATTAGTGCTAATTTCTTAATGTTAAGTTGAGATCAGAACCTCGGAGTCAGTGAGAAGAGAATGAACCCATGATAAAATCTTCATCCTCCGAAAGAAGCTGGAGATTCTTGGTCCTGAGCAGGAACTCAACCTCATCCTCGTCAAAATCAACCAAGAATCCAACCTTGAGAAGATCGGTGAGACTTGGAATAAGGTCAACCCTCTCATACAGCAGCCCTTGAGCGATTTCCTCGCCAAAGCTTGTCGCCATCTCCATCCTAGTTATCCTTCCATGTGGTCCATCAGACCTCTGCATGTACAACTTGCTGTTCTCCCTCTCCCACCTGAATATCCTCCGTCCTTTAACCGCCACAATTCTTCCCAGTGATGTCTTTACCTTGTAGCTCACACTAATTGGTTCGATCATCTCAAAAACCTTCATGTCCAGTAGGTAAGAAGCCATTTGGTGTCTCTTGTCAGCACAGTTCTCGAGAACGGGGTTGGCAAGGAAAGCTAGGATTATTCTGAGCAAGCCTGGTGATACAAAAGCATCTCTTGCCTCAACTGCCTGGCAGCGATCCATGTTCAAAACACAGGATTCAACTTTTGTGACAGACTTGGAGATTGCTCGAACACCAAGGCTCTGGTAAATAATGTCCATCTTAGCTCGAGAAGCAAATGACAGCCCAGATGGATACCAAACAAATAGCGGCTCTGAAGAAAACTGGTCGAACAAATGCTTCAGGAGGAGATCGTCTGGAACAAAGACATCTTCCACCTCCCGCAGGATGATCTTGCCACAGGAAAGAACAGGGACTCTTGTGACAGACCCTGAAAGAAGCTTTGCTGTTGTCGCATTCCAACGGTTTCCAATGAACTCCCAGAAAAATGAACAGCTAGTTGGAGTCAGCTCAAAACGTGTACACTCCCACGAACGCCACAGAATGCAGTGATCTAACACCTTTGGGCTATGCCTGACACCAAGAGTGTAAGAGAAGAATCCAAGCAAATCCTTTTCGTAGTACCTGTCCAAGACTGAGAAGTGCGCACTAAACAGGCCGTTCCTGTCATGAAGAACACAATCTGCAGGGCGCACCCAGTGGCCACTGCTTCTTCCATTGGGTATCCAAATCCAGCTTTCACCTTTATTTCCAGGATCCCATTTAAATGCCGCGAAGTATTTGTAGATCCTGTTTATGGTATCCACTCTCAAAAAGTGCTTCAAGTTCTGTTCCAACAGAGTGCATCCATAGCCAATGTCCACAACCACTCCGATCAGTCTGAGCTCAGTCTTGTATGACAATATTTCAGATCCATAGAATGCTTCATCGATGAGAGGACCATCTTCCCTGCAGAAATATGAAGACCATGCGGAGTCATAAAGGATACATTGATCTGCATACCTGTATCCAAGAGTTGACTTAATTTGCATCTTTCTAATTTGTTCTGCAAAGTTTCTGGGATTGGTGCTAGTCTGCATGCATTTCAACAGAGATACAAGAGTTGTGCTCGCAAGTAAAGGTGGGCTGTCAGCAACAGACATGGCTACTACATTCTGCTCGGTGCTCTCGCTGACAAGCATCCCAGTGTAATGGCTAACGACATTGGGCATTTGAGGTTTCTCTGACGTAGACAGGCATGATAAGATCAAGTCTGCTCCCTGGCTTAAACCTACAATAACACCCAAGGCCTTGAGCTCCTTTTTGTAGCTGTATATTTCCTTCCCCATGCCATTACTTGAGTCACTGTCATCGATGAACGGTAGGCTTGCAACTGCCATCAATGGCTCCCATGAAGAATCAAAGAGCACACATTTGCGTGGAGCCCTGAAACCTTGTGTGGTATTGAGCCACTTCTCCTTCTGCATAAATTTAAGAATATCCTGCAGGGAATGTTCTGTTTTCATCCCACAGATCCTTGTAGCATGAGAGCAGAGCAAGTCTAATTTCCTTTGTAAGAGAAGATGTTGACAAGAGTTGCTTCAGATAATTGGTTATGGAATTACTTGCCTGCTCCAAACTAAGAACCACACCTATCTTCATCAGTTCGTCCCGGTAGGTCAAGATTTCATTACAATAGTATGACAAATCGAGTAGTGGAACTGCATCAGCAAATTTTACTAGGCATTTCCACTCTGGATCGAGGATAAATGTTTCCCGGGGAGCTCTGAATCCAGCATTGGTCTTCAACCACTGTCGATTCTTCAGTCCCTTCACCAGGCCGTTGCATGAGTCGGAATATCTGATACATTTCAATAATAAGATAGCAGCAGCAGAAGTAACTGGACCGGTTGGAAGCCTGAAGTTATGAACAATGACGTTGTAATTCTTTTTTAATCTGACATGGACACCTAGTTTCTCAAGCTCTGACTTGTAATCATTGATTTCAGAGCCATAGAAATCAATGTCGACAAAAGATAAACTGCTTATTTCAGATGGTACTGTCCATTCCGAACTGAAAAGGACTGATCCGACTGGGGATATGTACCCAGAGCATGTCTTGAGCCAATTGCCGTCTCTAACAGTCTCAATGAGATGCTTAGACGATATGTGTTCCTGCTCAAGTAATCTGATGAAACGGAGCAGTGATAACACCATGTCACCTGTTGGAGTACTTGTCCGCATTGACATGGAAAAATGCTTGCCAATGTATGACACGACTTCAGAAAATTCAAATTTGACACCTAGTGTTCCCAATACTTCCTTGAAATCAAGAACTTTGCCCAGGTAGTATTCTTGATCAATCAGTGGCACATCGACAAAGGCATCACTATCCTGAAACAAGCAACCCCATTCTGCAGTTGAACAGAACGAGTCTGCTGGTGAATGGTAGCCAACAGATGTCTTGAGCCAATTCCCATACATGACGCAACTTAAGAATTTTTCAGGCAGGCATATACCCCTTGTCCTTAAGTTCTGAATCCATTCCAAAAGGAGAAGTGCTTTCTCAGTAGTTAATGACGATGATGCAACAGGAAAACCAGCATCAGGAGGAAGAAGAAAAGGCACATCAGTGGCATGTATAAATGTCCTTATGAATGACAAAAACTGATCATCACATGTGTGCTGCCCAGAGGAATTTGCAGCACTGTAATCATCTCCAAGTTCAACATAGTTTTGTGCCCTCTATGGATTTTCGCCCAACAATGCAGCCCACTTACTACCTTTGGATGGAACAAGAACCGTGCTTCTTGCAGTAATGACATGTTGGGTTGTATACATATTTGGGCTGTGTCTACTAGGCCCAGGAGGCCACATATATAAGCATGTAACCAGTGAACTGAGATACGAGAGACTTCCAAAAACCACTTGTTTCGGTCGGAGCCTTCTGGAGAGTGGAGACTCGTGGGTACTGTAGCAGCATTGCTACAGTAACGACAGAGAAGTTAGCAGCGATCTCAATCGGGGACAGGCGGACAGCAGCTAGTCCTGAAGGTGAAGGGAGCTTTCGTGTGTAGTTGAGGGATCTCTCCAATGGCAGGATAGTTGAGTGCTGCAGCTGGATTTGAAGCTGGAGGTGGCTGAGCAAATCAGGTTCTATTCCTCCTCTCTGTTCTAAATCTGTGTGACTCTTGCTGGCCATTTGGAGCTGCATAGTTTGCTGATTGTTGGGAAAAAGTTGAAAAAAGGGGGGCTGCATACAGGGGGAGGATTTGTTTCTCTTTTGCCCTGATTTCGAAGGAGAAAGAAGGTCGAAGGATAGCTGTGCCTACTGTTCTGTGACAGAGTTTGTGGGGACTCTTGTGTGGAAGTGATTATTTGCAACACGAGAGTAAATCATGGGTGAAAATGGGGGCATTGAACAGGTTCTTGGGAAATTAGTGGAGCTCCTTACAGCAAAGAAAGATGAAGCTCCATCTTCAAGCAAGGAACATGTGGAGGCAGTTCAGAAATTAGAGTTGATGCCAATTGATATCAAGCTGGAAGGCATAAAGAATTATTTGGCATGGTCCAGGAGGGCATTGTTAGTACTGAAGGCCAAGAAGCTTGAGGGCTTTGTTAATGGAGAAATTGTTGAGCCAAAGAACAAAGCAGGCGAAGAATGGAAATCATGGAATGCTACTAATTCATTGGTGGCTTCTTGGTTGTTGAGCTCGATGTCTCCAACAATTGCTGGGTCAATAGATACTATTACCACTGCTTCTGGAATATGGGAAGTTGTATCAAAGATGTTTTCAGGTACTGGGAATGTTATGCTGTTAGCAGAAACAGATGATAGAATTTATCATCTCAAGCAAGGGGAGCTATCGTTGATGGATTATGTTGCTGAATTGAAGCGATTGTGGGCTGATTTAGACCACTATGACCCTATTGAATTGCCACATCCTGAATGTGTGGCATGGGTAAAGAAATGGGTGGAAAAGAAAAGGGTGCTACAATTTCTGAGAGGTCTAAATCTAGAATTTGAGGGCAGACGAAATGCTATGTTCCATCAATCCAGTCTTCCTAGTTTAGAGGAAGCTATAGCTGCCATGGCACAAGAGGAGAGTAGACTAAACTTAATGAAAAACAATGTTTCACCTCCACCTCGTCCAGCCTTTGTGGTGACAGAATCCAATGAGACTAGGATATGTTACAGTTGTGGTGAGAAGGGTCACTTGAGTCGCGATTGTCCCCAACAATCCAAGTTCAACCGTGGAAGAGGAAGAGGCAATTTCAGAGGTGCACCAAGAGGAGGTGGAAGCCGTGGTGGAAGAAGAGGGTATAGAGCTAATTTTGCTCAAACTGGGGAAGGTTATCTGATTTAGTCACAATTCGAGCTGCTGAATTGGAAGAATTGAGAAGACTACAAAAGGATGATAAGGATATAAAGTTAGATGATCAAGGGATGGCAACTTCAATGGAAAATGTTGCCAATCTTGTTCATTCAAACCCAGGTATATTAAATCAAGCTCTTGCATCTATTTTAAATTCAAACTCAAATTGGATATTAGATTCGGGTGCATCTAGACATGTCACTGGTATGCCCAGTGAATTTGCATCATATACACCATACCCATATTCTCATAAAGAAACGATCCAAACTGCTGATGGAACATCTCGACCCATTAAAGGTATTGGCATGGTGCAATGCACTCTATCTATTACATTATCATCGGTATTATATGTACCATCATTCCCAGTTAATTTGGTTTCGGTAAGCTCATTGGTTGATCAAATGGATTGCCGGGTCTCTCTTGATCGTGAAAATTGTTTAATTTAGGAAAGGAAGACTGGAAGAAGACTTGGGACTGGAGTTCGGCATAATGGATTATGGTATCTTGATAGAAGTAAGACAAATGAAGCAATATGTCTTGCCCTTTCAGCTGTTGCAAGTGAAGATGAGGCTAAGGTAATGCTTTTGCACTGTCGATTGGGACATACATCCTTTGATATTATGGGTAGAATGTTTCCTTGTGAAATGAATAAGGTGGATAGACGTAAGTTAGTATGTGATGCATGTGAGTTTGGCAAACACACTAGAACCTCAGTATGTTAGCCGGGGGTTGAGAAGTTTGTCACCTTTTATATTAATCCACTCTGATGTATGGACTTCCCCTGTTATTTCTGTGAGTGGAGCAAAAATTTTTGTCACCTTTATCGATTGCTACTCTCGCATGACATGGCTATATCTTATGAAACATAAAAGTGAGGTACTTGAATGTTTTAAGGATTTCTATGCATGTATAAAAAATCAGTTCAATGCTCGTATTCAAATTATCATAACTGATAATGGGACTGAGTATGTAAATAAGAACTTTGGGACTTTTCTCTCCAAGGAAGGAATTTTACATCAAACATCATGTCCTGGTACACCACCACAAAATGGTGTAGCTGAGAGAAAGAATCGACATCTCTTGGAAGTGGCTCGCTCACTTATCTACACTATGAACATGCCTAAGTTCTTATGGAGCGAGGCAGTCATGACAGCTACTCATCTTATTAATCGCATGCCGTCCAGAGTACTAGGGATGAAAAGTCCATATGAAATGTTGTTTTGGAAAAAATGAGTTTGTCGTTCCCCTCAAAGGTTTTTGGGTGTACTTGCTTTGTTAGAGATCATAGACCTTTAGTTGGGAAGTTAGATCCTCAAGCCATCAAGTGCATCTTTGTGGGCTATTCTTCTGGGCAAAAGGGTTATAAATGTTGGTGTCCATCTGAGCGCCGCATGTTTGTCAGTATGGATATGACCTTTTGAGAGTCTGTTCCTTTCTATGGGGAAAGAAATGATTTTAGTGATCTGTTTGGCAATCTTGACTCTTCTTGTATGGATGAGAATAGTGCTAAGGAGAGTGAAATACCAGGGGCACAGTCATAATGAGAAATCTAAGAAAAAAGGGATTTTGATTGGCTCAATTCCTTGTCCTATGACAACCGTTAATGAGCCCATACGTGAAGAAGGTGGAAGGTGTAATACCTCTGGTATTACAAAGTAATTAATCTGTCATGTCATCATGTTTAAATTTAAGCATCTACATATGATTGTGCTTAGAGTCACTAGAGTGCTTTGATTTCATGTGTTGTGGATTGAGTAATTAAGCCCTTAATTAAAAGTCAAACATTTAATTGAATAAGGAATCAAATTAAGCCCTAGAGTTGACATAAAACCTTAATTCAAAATCTATAATGAATCTGATAAAGGTGTCTTAATGAAAGTTGTAGAGATTTTAAAATGGAACAACTTTTATTTTTGGATATTTTAAAGTTATATTATAGAAATTCAAATTAAACTCAAATTACTTTGTTGAAATTCAAATTTGAAACATCACTTTCAAAAATAGGTTGAATCTTCCAAAACTTCCTTAATAGAAGTTGTCAAGCTCACTGAGTAGAACAACTTTCATGTTTACCAATTTTCAAGTTGTAGAGAAAATTTAAAACCAATTTCAAAATTTTAGTTTGAAATTCAAAACCACTTTTACCCCCTTTTTGATATTTTTCAAATTGAGCTGAATTTGAATTTGGTGTCAAAAGCAAAAGTGTTCTAATGGGAATTTCCTACAACTTTTGTTTTTACCACTTCCTCAGATTCCTATCCTTAGGCCATCAATCAAATCAAAATAGCTTTTGACCTATTTAAGCCCTACCCTGTAGCTAGGGGGGTCCCCCTGTTCATCTCCCCCCCCTACCGCGCGTGCCGTCGCCGGGCCGGCTTCGTCCGGTCGGCCAGGGGCTAGAGCGCGCCGTGTCGAGCGTCTCTAGGGGGCCCCGGACCTCGCTCGTGCTTATCCCATCCTTTCCCTGGCCTTTAAAGGCTGCGAGCGCCACTCCTTTCCCGTTTCCCCTCCGCTCGGCCGCCGGCGTGTTTTCATTCCCGAGTCAAAATTGGTCCGTGCTCCGTCCACCACCACTCTCTCCATCTCCTAGGCAGCCTGGCGACTTCTTTGCGCATCGTTTGGTGCCCTTGGTGTCAGCCGTAATCCCCGGAGTGAGCCTAGAACGGGTTTTGTCGTCTTTGCGGGTGACCGGAGCGCCACCGCGATGATCGTCGTCGTCGCCAGACTGCTTGGGTGAGCTCTGGACCCTTGTGCCTTGTCTTCCAGTGTCCATATGAACTATAGTTTCTCACGCGCAAGTCGGTTTCTCCTTTGGGTCCTCGGGATCGCTGGAACAGGGAGAGTGTCATCGGGGAAGCACCGCCGCAGGACCGCTCGAAGTCGAACTCGCCTCACCGAACCGTCTCTACGTCGACCCGTGGGTGCTTTAGAGTCTCGGTGAGCTCCTGCGACATTTGCGCCCCAAACTTTAAACCCTACTGTCCTATTCTTGCCTGTGTACGGTGCGCCATCGCCGCCGACCCGCCATGGGTGGCGTTGAACTCGTCTCCGACCTGTGCTGCCCCGTTTGGGTCCCTCGAATAGTGCGCTAGGGTTTGGGCCGACCGTCGAAGGTCTCTCCCTCACCGGAGAAGCCGCCGCCGGCGAGCCACCGCGATGTGGGCTGCGCACGCATCGCGTCGGGTGCGGACGCGAGAGGTAGGAGAAAGGACTGACGGGTGGGGTCCATCCGTCGTGGCGCTGAGGGAGAGAGGCGCGGGGTGAGCATGTGGGCCGCGCTGGGCCGGTCTGGCTTACTGGGCCGGCTCGGGTTAGGATTGGTTTTTCATTTTTCTAGGGATTTACGAATGGCATTTTCCATTTCTATTTTAGTGAATAGTGTTGCTGTTTGTTATTTTTGTTAGATTAAATGTGTAGCTTCAAAAATTGTGAAACTATTTGGGTAGACTCTCTGAGGTGTGTACTATTTAATAAAAATATTAAATATGTATATTGAACACTTTCTACAGAGACTAAAAATCACTACATTAATGGAAAAATGCAACTTTGAGCAATTTTAATTAATTCTCTGTAATTCTAAAAATCATGAAATTTAGGGTTAACACTGTTTGGGACTGAAATCTAACTGTTGGTAAATTTTGGGCATAGTTGGTAATAATCTAGTTGTTTATTAATTAAATGATGGATTAATGGAATAATAAAAGCAATAGAAAATAAAGATAAATAGGATGTTGATGTGATTTTGGATTGATTGCGATTCTAGGTCAAACACCCTTATGACCTAGAACATCTTATATGAGAGTTATTATGGTTACTCTGTGGTAGGGTTATGATCAAGTTTGTATTATTTATTATTGAATCTTATCTGTCATTTCATGTTACATCGTAATCCTGCATTCATTATTTCACACGTGTAGTGACCGAGAATACTGAGGTGAAACCCGAGGTGACAGTTGAGGAGCCTGTTGCTGAGTTTGTGCCAGGGTTTGATATTTGCGGCACCGACCCTGACCCGACTCTCTTTGCAATCCAAGGCAATCCCCGGTGCATTTGCCCCTCTCCTTGTTGTTTTAAAAATATTTATCACTCGAGTTAATTAATTGCATTAGGTTAATAGGAGTTGGGTGATAACCAATTGATGCATTACCATCCTTGAATACCTGTCAATACCTGAGAACCTGATTTATTAAAAGTATTGAAAAATTCTTAGTCATGCTTAATGATTAGTTTTGCAAAAAATGATATTTTAAATTGTGATGATATAAAGCAAAAGAATCACTTTATGGGACTGGTTATGTCCTTGTTGGTTGGCAGTGTTCCTAGCTAGTTCATTGTCATCAACGAGGAAGGGTTTTCCTGCTCGGTGATCGTGGCATTGGGTTAGAGTCCCAACAATTGTCACCGACGGAAATAGGATTTGAAAACCGAAGAGACGGGGGTATTTGGGTTAGAGTCCCAATGCACTGTCGTCGTCGGAAAAAGGTTTAGGGACCGTTTGTTGTAGGCCTGTTGGATCGAGACTTTGCAACTAGCCATATACTACGGGAAGCCTCTGACTCCGGTGGCTCTACTGCTAGAACCGACAACCACGCACTGGGAGTGGAGAGATGGCGAGAGTAGCGTGTGCCCTCGTGGCCGTCGTGCCTGGAGATGAGAGGAGTACTTGCTCTCGGGTGGCGCAGGACCGGTTCCGGAGTACGAAAAGCCATGGTAGGCGGGGTTGGCATCTGCAAGCTTAAGTGCTACATATGCAGTGTGGACAGGGATCCCCAGCTGGGTATTAATCGATTCTAATCGTCGTTGCTCCTCGGTTATGGAGACTTGATCCTTCGACCATTCAGCGAATAGTGGTTCGGAACTAGGGTGTTTTGGAATAAATTTGAAAGAATGATGATGGATATTTGGAAAGGACTCAAAAGTGTAGTTGATGATTCACAATATCAAGGAAAATAAAATGTTGAAATAGGTCTAGTAATGCTTTTCCATAAAACTCTTGAACTCTTGCTAAAGCCTTACCTTGACTCCCCTAAGCCTGCATTCCTGAGTCTAATTTTACACCTTTTGTCGGGTAAGTCTTGCGGAGTACTCCAGTACTCAGGGTTTGTTAACCCTTTTGCTGGTAGCCAGCAGGAGGCTGAAGTCTGTCTTGCTCCGTGTTGTGTCACTATTATCCAGGAAAACGAAGAGGAGTAAAATTGAACCGTGGGCAGGGTTCGTGTATTATCTATCTATCTTGTTGTACTATTGTTCTACCGCTACTGCTACCTCTTTAAATTTTGGTCTGTAATAACTGCACCTAATTTCTATTTGAACACCGCTTTGTAATATTAAGTACTATTTAATCTTTCGCACTTCTACTCTGATGTAATTTGTTATGAAATGTTGTAATCCTGTAATGGCTTCGCAATGGGATCCTGTCGGAGATAACGGGTGCTTATGTAGCCCGGCAGAGCTGCCTAGGTCATTTGGAACACGGGCCCGGCTGTCAGATGTCATTAGTGGCGATGACAGGTGCCTGTGGGCCACGTGATTTAGGCGGTTTTGTTACAGCTGGTATCAGAGCATTCCATTGCTAAATCATTGCGGGTTACTTTTCGAAAACTTCAAAATATTTTGGATCATAAAAACTTAAACTACTATTTTGAGTCCAAATTGCTTACATTCTTATCTTATCAGTAGTTCCTGCCTTGATCTGTATATTGTTATACCTATTTCTATAATTAGGATAGCAGGTGGAACAACATTATTATTAATATTAGCCCTATGTTCAAATTATTTATGATTTGATTTATATTGCATGATTTAAAATTCGTAAGTACGTGCATGCATCATGATAATCACAATTGTTAATAACTTCCTCCTTAAAAGTGGGTATATGGGTTAGGATCTATCACACCTATTCTTGCTAGCCTTTTATATCCTCACTAATTCAAACTTACCTTTCTAGCTGGCACGTTGTAAGTTGACTACTCGCAAGATGACTGGTCCCCGTGGAGTTCCGCGCCACCAGTTGGCACTGCGCGACGGTGAGGAGGCATCTGGCAGCCGCCCTCCCTGCCGCAGTCGTAAAGAGTTGAAGCAGGAGATCAAGGAGCTGCACAGGGAGATGAGTCTCATGCGGGAGGACTTCCGCGTGGCCCGGGCTGACCACTACCGGGATGTGAGGACCAACCGGGATCTACGTCGGGAGATCGACCGCCTGACTCAGCAGAGGGACCAGGCTTTGGAGCGTGAGGGCATGGCCCGTGAGAGGGTCGAGGAGCTGGAGGGGTATGTGGAGAACCTTTAGTGGAACAATGGTATGCTGCACGAGGAGGTGCATAGGCTGAATGATCAGCTTAATCCAATTCTGGTTCCATGTGAGGATGAGCCTGAGGATGGTGTTGTCGTGCGACCAGAGGAGGAGGAGTATTACAGTGAGGCTTCTGAGGACGGTTACTTTGAGGCAGTTGACCCAATGGAGGATGTGGTCGTTGAGGAGGACGACGAGGAGGAGATTGTCGTCATCGATTAGGCTAGTCCTAGGACTAGTGACTTTAGTCTTCCGCTATCCAAGTGTTGTAATCGTCGTGCCAAGAACCTTAGTCTGGGGTGGGACTTGTTATGTCCGAGTGTGTTGAACTTTGTTATGTTTAATGTTTTAAGTTGTAATGCTACCATGTGTTAATTATGCAAAGTAAGTCCTAAGTTGGTTGTTCTAAAAACAGATGGTCAACACCCACTCGACTGGTGCCGGTACTTCCGATGAAGGAGCTGCTCCCTACCCGCCACCCATTCCACCAACCTTAACCGAAGCCATCGCAGCCCTTGCTAATGCAGCCAATGCTATGGCCTAAAACCAGGAGAACCGTGGCGGGCGTTGAGGCCGCCGCGAAGATGAGGAAACTACCTATGTGGATTTCATTGAAACACGTCCCCCAGTGTTCACAAAGGCCGATGAGCCTTTGGAGGCCGATGATTGGCTCCGAACCATGGAGCAAAAGTTCAGCTTGATCCGTTGCACAGATGTCCAAAAGCCACTATTCGCAGCTCAGCAGCTGCGTGGACCAGCTAGTGCCTGGTATGCCAATCTGTTGGCTGCACAGCCCGAGGGACATCAGCTTACTTGGGCAGAGTTTCGCGAAGCCTTCCGAGCACATTACATCCCTGCAGGTGTAATGAAGATGAAGCTGGATCAGTTCTTAGCTCTGCAGCAGAAGGATTCTTCTGTTATGCAATATGTGAACCAGTTCAATCATCTAGCCCAATATGCTCCTGAACATACCAACACCGACCAAAAGAAGAAAGATTGCTTTGTCAGGGGCCTAAACTTCAAGATCCAGCGCAGTTTATCCAACAACCTTAATTGCTCATATCATGAAGCCGTCAACAGCGCCATTGCTTACGAAGAAAGTGATCATAAGCATCAAGATGAAAAGAAGAAGAAGTCAGGATTTTCTGGCGGTCAAAAACGCCAGAAGATCATCTATCATCCTACTCACCACCACCGTCTAGCTTACCCCCAGCAGCAAGTCGTGGTACGCACCGCGGCTACCTCCCATACCTCAAACCAACAGAACACTACTCAGCCGAATGCCCCAGGCGTTCGTATCAATACACCTCAGACCACCTACAATCATCCCTGCTACAACTGTGGCAAGATGGGACATTGGGCCCGCGATTGCCCATACCCCAAGCAGTACAATCAAAATGCCCAGAGAGGTCCTGGACAGCAGCAGCAACAGCAGCATTAGAATCAGCACCGTGGCCAGCAGCACCAGGCTCAGAAGGGCAAAATTGTCAAGAAAGCAGGACATGTCTATTATACTCCTGTGGATGACATCCCTGCAGGAGAGCCCGTCATGATGGGTAGATTTCCTGTCGCCAGTCACCCCGTTATTACACTTTTTGATTCTGGTGCATCACATTCATTCATCAATCGTACATTTGTTGTCAAGCATGAGATTCCAATTGGAGAAATAAAGGAAAATTTCCTTATACATTCGCCCGGGGGGCGAATAAATACTAAGGAGGTAGTGCGGCGAGTACCTATCGAGTTAGGCGGGCATATATTCCCAACCACCATGATAGTACTCAAGGATCAGGACATAGATGTCATTTTAGGTATGAATTGGATGTATCAGCACAAGGCCTTGATCGACGTGATGAATAGGACCATAAGAGTCAGTATACCTGGTAGTCAATCACAACTTCTTATCCAGCTTCCACTACCCATGAGAATGGTTGAAAAGTCTGTGCAGAGACTGTGTGCCACCTCAGTCCAAGAAATCCAAACTATTCCGGTAGTCTGTGAATTTCCAGATGTATTTCCTGATGATCTACCTGGTCTGCCACCTAACCGTGACGTGGAGTTTGTTATTGAGTTGAAGCCGGGAACTGCACCTATATCCCGTAGAGCCTATAGGATGCCGCCCAAAGAATTAGCTGAGCTTTTAAAGTTCAATTGCAAGATCTGCTTGATAAGGGTTTCATCAGACCTAGTTCATCTCCCTGGGGTTGTCCTGCTATCTTTATGAAAAAGAAGGACAAGTCACTTATACTCTGTGTCGATTATCGCCCACTCAACGAGGTCACCATCAAAAATAAATATCCTTTACCTCGCATTGACCTACTCTTTGACCAGCTAGCTGGAGCCAAGGTCTTTTCCAAAATTGACCTTAGATCTGGCTACCACCAAATAAAGATCCGTCCCGAGGATATCCCCAAAACAGCATTCACCACCAAATACGGCCTTTATGAGTATCTGGTCATGTCCTTTGGCCTAACCAATGCACCTGCCTATTTCATGTACCTAATGAACTCAGTCTTTATGCCCGAACTGGACAAATTTGTAGTCGTGTTCATTGACGACATCCTTGTTTATTCCAAAACCCCTGATGAACATGCCAACCATCTCCGTGTTGTCTTGACCCGTTTGAGGGAACACCAGCTTTATGCCAAGTTCAGCAAATGTGAGTTTTGGTTGGACCGAGTTCCTTTTCTCGACCATATTTTATCTGCTGAAGGTGTATCCATGGACCCGAACAACGTAGGAGAAATCTTGAATTGGAAGCCACCAACCACAGTACATCAAGTCCGCAGCTTTATGGGAATGGCGGGGTACTACCGTCGTTTTATTCCGAACTTCTCAAGAATAGCCAAGCCCATTACCAACCTGTTGAAAAATCAAGTCAAATTTGTCTGGTCACCAGAATGTGAGAAGACATTTCAAACTCTGAAAAAGTTGTTGACCACTGCACCAGTACTATATTGAAAAGCCATTTGATGTGTACTGTGATGCTTCTGGTACCGGTCTTGGTTGCATCTTGATGCAAGAGGGCCATGTCATTGCTTATGCTTCATGTCAGCTCAAGCGACATGAAGAGAATTATCCTACCCATGATCTAGAGTTGGCAACTGTGGTACATGCCATGAAGATATGGCGTCACTATTTGCTGGGCAGTACCTGCAATGTGTATACAGATCATAAGAGCCTAAAATAATCTTTACTCAAGAAGAGTTGAACATGAGACAACGAAGATGGCTCGAGCTGATCAAGGATTATGATATTGAAGTGCACTATCATCCAGGCAAGGCGAATGTGGTCGCCGATGCACTCAGTCGGAAGGTGCACTGCAATTGTTTGACAGTCAAGCCACATGATTTATCCTTGTGCTACAAGTTGGAAAAGTTAGGCATAGAAATAATCTCACAGGGCAGCCTGGCCAATATCAATATTGAAACATCCATCCGAGATGAGGTTATTGCCGCCCAGAAGGGGAATAGCGGAATCCAGCACCTCAAGGAAAAAGTTCAAGCCGGCAAGGCAGATTGTTTCAGGATTGATGATGATGGTGTCGTGTGGTTCAAGGATCGTCTGGTAGTTCCAAAGGTGCCTGAGTTATGCCAAAAGATCCTTGACGAAGCACATTTGACAAGGTTTTCTATCCATCCTGGAAGCAACAAGATGTATCAGTATTTAAAGCAAAAGTTCTGGTGGACAAAGATGAAGATAGAGATTGCTCGGTATGTCGTGAGATGTGACACTTGTCAGAAGGTGAAGGCTGTTCACATGAAGCCTGGAGGAGAACTGCAGCCATTGCTTGTTCCTGCTTGGAAGTGGGAAGATATTAGTATGGACTTCATCACAGGTTTACCCAAGACCACAAGAGGTTTTGACTCCATCTGGGTTATTGTGGATCGTCTCACTAAACAGGCTCATTTTATGCCAGTCAAGACCCTTTATCCTGCCTCTACCTATGCTGACCTATACATCAGGAATGTTATGAAGCTTCATGGGGTACCCAAGACTATTGTTTCTGATAGAGGTACACAGTTCATCTCAAACTTTTGGAAGTCTTTTCCCATGTCGTTGGGAATGAAACTTCTGCATAGTACCGCATTATCACCCACAGACTGACGGACAGACGGAAAGAGTCAACCAAGTACTGGAAGATATGTTAAGGGCTTGTGCATTCAATTACCCTGACAAGTGGGATGAGTGTTTAGTATTGGCAGAATTTTCATACAACAATAGCTATCAAGAAAGTATCAAGACGGCTCCGTTTGAGGCAGTTTATGGTCGTAGGTGCCGTACATCTTTGAATTGGTCTGAACCTGGAGAAAGGTGGTTTTACGGCGTTGATTTGGTCAATGAAGCCGAAGAAAAGGTTAGACAGATCCAAGAGAATTTGAAAGTAGCACAGTCTCGACAGAAAAATTATGCCGATAAAAGGCGTCGACCCTTGTCATTCAAAGTGGGAGATTATGTTTACCTGAAGGTGTCACCAATGAAGGGTATCAGCCGTTTTGGGGTCTAAGGGAAATTAGCCCCTCGTTACATCGGACCATTCCAAGTTTTGGGGCGTTATGGAAAGGTGGCTTACAAACTGAAGTTGCCTGATCATCTCTCAGCAGTGCACAATGCATTCCATGTGTCACAACTCAAGAAGTGTCTGCGAGTGCCTGACCAAGTTGTCGATGTTGAAGGAGTAGAGCTAGAGCCGGACTTGACTTATGCCGAGTATCCAATGCGTGTCTGGATAGAAAGGATCGGGTCACGCGAAGGACAACAACCAGATGGTACAAGATCCAATGGAGTGAGCATTCTGAAGAAGAAGCCACATGGGAATCTGAAGACTATCTCGCCAAGAATTTCCCCGAATTTCTCGCTACCCTATAGATGTAATTGTTTGATGGTGTGGCATGTAGAGTTCCCTAGATAGTTTGCATCAGGTGGGTTTAGATTGTTTAAGACATTTTCTTTTCCATTACTTTGTTGAGTCTTTTATCTTGTGTCCAATCTCGGGACGAGATTTCTTTTAGGGGAAGGCTGTAATACCTCTGGTATTACAAAGTAATTAATCTTCCATGTCAACATGTTTAAATTTAAGCATCTGCATATGATTATGCTTAGGGTCACTAGAGTGCTTTGATTTCATGTGTTGTGGATTGAGTAATTAAGCCTTTAATTAAAAGTCAAACATTTAATTGAATAAGGAATCAAATTAAGCCATAGAGTTGACCTAAAACCTTAATTCAAAATCTATAATGAATCTGATAAAGGTGCCTTAATGAAAGTTGTAGAGTTTTTAAAATGGAACAACTTTTATCTTGGGAGATTTTAAAAGTTATATTATAGAAATTCAAATTAAACTCAAATTACTTTGTTGAAATTCAAATTTGAAACTTCACTTTCAAAAATAGGTTGAATCTTCCAAAACTTCCTTAATAAAAGTTGTCAATCTCACTAAGTAGAACAACTTTCATGTTTACCAATTTTCAAGTTGTAGAGAAAATTTAAAAGTAATTTCAAAATTTCAGTTTGAAATTCAAAACCACTTTTACCCCCTTTTTGATATTTTTCAAATTGAGCCAAATTTGAATTTGGTGTCAAAAGCAAAAGTGTTCTACTAGGAATTTCCTACATCTTTTGTTTTTACCACTTCCTCAGATTCAGATCCTTAGGCCATCATTCAAATCAAAATAGCTTTTGACCTATTTAAGCCCTACACTGTAGCTAGGGGGTCCCCCTGTTCATCTTCCCTCCCCCCCCCGTACCGCGCGTGTCGTCGCTAGGCCGGCTTCGTCCGGCCGGCCAAGGGCCAGAGCGCGCCGTGTCGAGCGTCTCTGGGGGGCCCCAGACCTCGCTCGTGCTTATCCCATCCTTTCCCTGGCCTTTAAGGGCGGTGAGCACCACTCCTTTCCCGTTTCTCCTCCGCTCGGCCGCTGGCGGGTTTTCGTTCCCGAGCCAAAATTGGCCATGCTCCGTCCACCACCACTCTCTCCATCTCCTAGGCAGCCCGGCGACTTCTTTGCGCATTGTTTGGTGCCCCTGGTGTCAGCCATAATCCCCTGAGTGAGGCAGAACGGGTTTTGTCGTCTTTGCGGGTGATCGGAGTGCCGCCGCGAGGATCGTCGTCGTCGCCAGACTGCTCGGGTGAGCTCTGGACCCTTGTGCCTTGTGTTCCAGTGTCCATATGAACTATAGTTTCTAACGCGCAAGTCGGTTTCTCCTTTGGGTCCTCGGGATCGCCGGAACAGGGAAAGTGTCATCGGGGAAGCACCGCCGCAGGACCGCTCGACGTCGAACTCGCCTCACCGAACCGTCTCTACGTCGACCCGTGGGTGCTTTAGAGTCTCGGTGAGCTCCTGCGACATTTGCGCCCCAAACTTTAAACCCTACTGTCCTATTCTTGCCGGTGTACGGTGCGCCATCATCGCCGACCCGCCATGGGTGGCGTTGAACTCGTCTACGACCTGTGCTGCCCCGTTTAGGTCCCTCGAATAGTGCGCTAGGGTTTGGGACGACCGTCGAAGGTCTCTCCCTCACCGGAGAAGCCGCTGGCGGCGAGCCACCGCGATGCGGGTGCGTGCGCGTCGCGTCGGGTGCGGACGCGAGAGGTAGGAGAAAGGACTGACAGGTGGGGTCCATCCGTCAGTGGCGCTGAGAGGGAGAGGCGCGGCGTGAGCGTGTGGGCCGCGCTGGGCCGGTCTGGCTTACTGGGCCGGCTCGGATTAGGATTGGTTTTTCATTTTTCCAGGGATTTATGAATGGCATTTTCCATTTCTATTTTAGTGAATAGTGTTGTTGTTTGTTATTTTTGTTAGATTAAATGTGTAGCTTCAAAAATTGTGAAACTATTTGGGTAGACTCTCTGAGGTGTGTACTATTTAATAAAATTATTAAATATGTATATTGAACACTTTCTACAGAGACTAAAAATCACTACATTAATGGAAAAGTGCAACTTTGAGCAATTTTAATTAATTCTCTGTAATTCTAAAAATCATAAAATTTGGGTTAACACTGTTTGGGACTAAAATCTAACTGTTGGTAAATTTTGGGCATAGTTGGTAATAATCTAGTTGTTTATTAATTAAATGATGGATTGATGGAATAATAAAAGCAATAGAAAATAAAGATAAATAAGATGTTGATGTGATTTTGGATTGATTGCGATTCTAGGTCAAACACCCTTATGACATAGAACATCTTATATGAGAGTTATTATGGTTAGTCTGTGGTAGGGTTATGATTAAGTTTGTATTATTTATTATTGAATCTTATCTGTCATTTCATGTTGCATCGTAATCATGCATTCATTTTTGCACACGTGTAGTGACCGAGAATACTGAGGTGAAGCCTGAGGTGACAGTTGAGGAGCCTGTTGCTAAGTTTGTGCCAGGGTTTGATATTTGCGGCACCGACCCTGACCCGACTCTCTTTGCAATCCAAGACAAGCCCCGGTGCATTTGCCCCTCTCCTTGTTGTTTTAAAAATATTTATCACTCGAGTTAATTAATTGCATTATGTTAATAGGAGTTGGGTGATAACCAATTGATGCATTACCATCCTTGAATACCTGTCAATACCTGAAAACCTGATTTATTAAAAGTATTGAAAAATTCTTAGTCATGCTTAATGATTAGTTTTGCAAAAATGATATTTTAAATTGTGATGATATAAAGCAAAAGAATCACTTTATGGGACTGGTTATGTCCTTGTTGGTTGGCAGTGTTCCTAGCTAGTTCATTGTCATCAACGAGGAAGGGTTTTCCTACTCGGTGATCGTGGCATTGGGTTAGAGTCCCAACAATTGTCACCGACGGAAACGGGATTTGAAAACCGAAGGGACGGGGGTATTTGGGTTAGAGTCCCAATGCACTATCGCCGTCGGAAAAAGGTTTAGGGACCGTTCGTTGTAGGCCTGCTGGATCGAGACTTTGCAACTAGCCATATACTACGGGAAGCCTCTGACTCTGGTGGCTCTACTGCTAGAACCGACAACCACGCACTGGGAGTGGAGAGATGGCGAGAGTAGCGTGTAACCTCGTGGCCGTCGTGCCTGGAGACGAGAGGAGTACTGTGCTCTCGGGTGGCGCAGGACCGGTTCCGGAGTACGAAAAGCCATGGTAGGCGGGGTTGGCATCTGCAAGCTTAAGTGCTACATATGCAGTGTGGACAGGGATCCCCAGCTGGGTATTAATCGATTCTAATCGTCGTTGCTCCTCGGTTATGGAGACTTGATCCTTCGACCATTCAGCGAATAGTGGTTCGGAACTAGGGTGTTTTGGAATAAATTTGAAAGAATGATGATGGATATTTGGAAAGGACTCAAAAGTGTAGTTGATGATTCACAATATCAAGGAAAATAAAATGTTGAAATAGGTCTAGTAATGCTTTTCCATAAAACTCTTGAACTCTTGCTAAAGCCTTACCTTGACTCCCCTAAGCCTGCATTCCTGAGTCTAATTTTACACCTTTTGTCGGGTAAGTCTTGCGGAGTACTCCAGTACTCAGGGTTTGTTAACCCCGTTGCAGGTAGCCAGCAGGAGCCTGAAGTCTGTCTTGCTCCGTGCTGTGTCACTATTATCCAGGAAAACGAAGAGGAGTAAAGTTGAACCGTGGGCAGGGTTCGTGTATTATCTATCTATCTTGTTGTACTATTGTTCTACCGCTACTGCTACCTCTTTAAATTTTGGTCTGTAATAACTGCACCTAATTTCTATTTGAACACCGGTTTGTAATATTAAGTACTATTTAATCTTCCGCACTTCTACTCTGATGTAATTTGTTATGAAATGTTGTAATCCTGTAATGGCTTCGCAATGGGATCCTGTCGGAGATAACGGGTGCTTATGTAGCCCGGCAGAGCTGCCTAGGTCATTTGGAACAGGGGCCCGGCTGTCTGATATCATTAGTGGCGATGACAGGTGCCTGTGGGCCACGTGATTTAGGCGGTTCTGTTACAGAAGGCCACATGCAGAAGAAAATTTACAAGTATACACAAGGAGAAGAAAAGACAACCAGATACAAGCTACAAGTTGTGATGAGATCACTCGTAATGAAGAGCAACTAGAGATAGTGGAACAACAACAATTTTCAGTAGCTGATAACCTAGAGTTGGAGACAGGGGAAGAAGAGGTTGATACTTCTATGGATTTGGATCTGCCTATTGCTCTAAGGAAGGCAGTAAGAAGTACGGCTGGAAAGCCTCCAATAATGTATGGTTTTGAAAGTGGAAATGGTGGTGATGATGATGGGAATCACATAGCTAACTATGTATCATATGAATCTCTATCTCTAGTTTACCGAGCTTTTATGGCATCATTGCAATCAGTGATGATCCCAAAGGACTGGAGAGAAGCTAAACAGAATCCAAGATGGAAGGAGGCAATGCTTGAAGAGCTAGCAGCTCTTGAAAAGAACAATACTTGGGATCTTGTACCATTTCCTATGGGAAAGAAGATAGTTAGCTGCAAATGGGTATACACAGTGAAGCAAAATCCTGATGGTAAGACAGAGAGGTATAAGGCAAGACTAGTGGCAAAAGGTTATAGCCAAACTTATGGAATTGACTATGACGAAACATTTGCACCGGTTGCAAAGATGAGCACGGTAAGGATACTCATCTCTTGTGCAGTTAATTTTGATTGGCCATTGTACCAATTGGATGTTAAGAATGCATTTTTGCATGGAGACCTTCATGAAGAAGTTTATATGGAAATTCCACCTGGGTTTGATACTACACAAACCAAAGGAAAAGTATTGAGACTAAAGAAATCTCTATATGGTCTGAAACAGTCACCAAGGGCATGGTTTGATCGATTCAAGCGTGCAATGTGTGGTATGGGCTACAAGCAGTGTAATGGAGATCATACATTGTTTTATCGTCACTCTGGAAATCGTATTACTATTCTTGCAGTGTACGTTGATGATATTGTTATTACCGGTAATGATATTTTGGAAACAGCTCGGCTTAAGGAAAACCTAAGCAAAGAGTTTGAGGTCAAGGATTTGGGTCAGCTCAGATACTTTCTGGGCATTGAGATAGCAAGATCTCCTAGAGGAATCATCCTTTCACAAAGAAAGTATGTTCTTGATTTGCTAAATGATACAGGTATGCTTGGATGTCGCCCTGCTCCTACACCTATCGAGCAAAATCACAGGCTGTGTGCACAATCTGGAGAGCCAGTAGACAAAGAGAAATATCAAAGACTTGTGGGACGTTTGATTTATTTATGCCATACAAGGCCAGATATAACATATGCAGTAAGTGCGGTAAGCAGGTATATGCATGATCCTAGGAGTGGACATATGGATGCAGTTTATAGAATCTTGAGGTATTTGAAGAGTAGTCCTGCCAAAGGACTATGGTTCAAAAGAAATGGTCACCTAAATGTTGAAGGCTATTGTGATGCAGATTGGGCAAGTTGTCTAGATGACAGAAGATCGACCTCAGGCTATTGTATCTTTGTTGGAGGAAATCTAGTATCATGGAGAAGCAAAAAACAACCTGTGGTGTCTCGATCGACTGCAGAAGCAGAGTATAGAGCTATGTCTATATGTTTGAGTGAAATGCTATGGATAAAGAATTTGTTGTCAGAACTGAAACTACAAGAAGGTACCATGAAGCTCTGGTGTGATAATAAGTCAGCGATTAACATTGCTAATAATCCTGTCCAACATGATAGAACTAAGCATGTGGAGATTGATCGCTTCTTCATCAAAGAGAGGCTGGATGATGGAACACTTAAACTAAGTCATATAACTTCGGGTGAGCAAATAGTAGATTGTTTAACAAAAGGCTTAGGAGTCAAAGATTGTGTAGCAGCATGTAACAAGATGGGGATGATAGACATATATCGCCCATCTTGAGGGGGAGTGTTGGGTTGTATACATATTTGGGCTGTGTCTACTAGGCCCAGGAGGCCCATGTTTGTAACATATATAAGCATGTAACCAGTGAACTGAGATACGAGAGACTTCCAAAAACCACTTGTTTCAACATGACACAACCATAATTGTCAATTATGGGCATTAAATTGCATATATGATTTACATTCCATTCTGGCATTAAATTCTCCGAGTGCAACTGATATATGAATCGAATAAAAGCAAGAACCATGTTTTTCTCATGCAAAGCTTTCACAACAGTAAGAGCATACTCATGGAGGGTCCGGCTCTTCACTCCTACATACCCAATGCTTTCTGAGTAGACAGTGGCATAAAGAGTGTTCGAGACGCTGTTGAGAATTCATTATTCCAGTTAATAATCAATGGTATACATTCCTCATCAGATAGCATGCATAGTCTCTCATCGCCCATTGTGGCTTCATACACACTCATGTAAGTTAGTAGACCACCTCTGCCGACACACTTCACAAGTGGTATTTTCTCCATCTTTGTGCTATCAAACTTAGCCTTCCAGTTCTGTGCAACGAAAGTGAGAAGATCAAAATAGATGTCTTCAGGCAGCAGTGCGACAAGATCTGATCCCCTGAATACACTTTCCATACCACTCAGAATCAACATAACCAATACCAAGAAATCCCAACTCATCATCATATACTTCGCTGTCAAAGTAGGAGTTCAGAATATGAATGCCATGCGAAGAAATATTGGGAACATCAACTCCCATCTTCACTGCCCTGTTTACGATGCTCCAGAACGCAGACTCTATCCGGAAAACCTCTGTAGGCTTGCGGAATACTTTAAGTGAAGAACAGGTCTCGCACGGAATTACATCCACATCGATCAGCTTATTTCTTATAGATAGCCGTACAGAATCCATCAGTACTATGGAAGACTGATTTAGTGGAAGAAATTTGAAAACAGGTGGAAGTGCAAATACTGGTGCACTTTCTATTGATTTCAGTAATGCCAGGAAAGCATTTACAAAAGCAGAAGATACACATTCTTCCACTGACTGTCAAGAAGGATTGATTCTCTAGATGATGACAGTAAGAAATCAGCCTGGATAATGAATGGGAAGTTTGTTGCCATTTCAGTTGGCAAGAATGCATAAACACCAGGTGATCCCATCCCCTGGCTCAACCTCTGGCCTTGGGGGAATGCTAGCATGATAACCCACTGATCTATTCCTTCTCTCTTTTGAACACGGCATTCTGGTTTCACCAGAAAATTTTGCTTCCAGATGTAGTAGCTGCATTCACGCTCATCTGTCTTGTTCTCCGAAGCTGACAAGTGAAGAGTATATGACTCTGCACCAATGTCCTTCCTAGTAAAAGCGTCAGCTTCACTTGATATTGAAATTTGACTAAGACTAGTAGCATTCAGGTCATCGTTAATCTCCCTCACAGAAATTTCTCTAATCTTGGAAAGGAATAACAGTACTTCAGGGTGTGTGCTGGAGAGCTCCTTTTTTACAGCATCTATTTTGTCACTTTTCAGAGGTAATATAATAGTAGTGGTTGGGAGGCTTTTCAGACAGCCATATATGTTCATTATGTCTGCAATACATGGATAATCTTCAACCCATTCCGGCACAATATACTCAATACCACAGTCTACTGAAGGATCTTCACTAAATTTAACTTGATACCCATTGCTAAATATATGGGGATTCTTGGATACCAGAAACACACTTTGAAGCCAATACCTGCATGAAAAAGTACCAAATTTCATAAAACTAACAAAATAGGTTTCCTCAAGTTTTTATAATATAAAGTAGAGAAGAGCATGACTAAAAATAAAAGCAGCATTGTAAAAGGTTATTGTCAACCAATAAATTGAATGATACAGATTCGAAGTATTAGACATTTACGTGATAGTCATTTTTTTTAGATAAAGAATTACGTGATAGTCATACAAGGACGTACCTTTTTCCCCAATATAACCACTCCGTATGTTAGACTTTTTTGTTGACTCTCCAATTCTGCATATGGATTCAATGTTTGCTGGAGTAAATCCATTCTCATTATTGAATACCAAGAGAGTTGCAGTTGCTCCGCTACGGGTGATGTCCTTAGATGTGATTACAAACTCCAAAGCTGGTAACACTCCAGAAGGATAATCATTGTCCTCAGCATTCTGAGGTCACGCCATACGAAAGGGTATTAACATTAAAAATGGTAAATAAATTTTCTGAGGTTACTAGTTTAACTAGTAACGTACAATGAAACATCATATGTATAGCACACTTCAGAACGAAAATATTAGAACCTGAAAAGTCTAACAGTAAGAACTAGTAAAATTGGAAAAACACTAGGCATCTTTTTTCTTGATTCTGTAAGGCTCAGTCCCATATTATTACTTCACATGATAAAAATATATTTCGCTGTCAAAATGTTTGTTAAACCTTAATTTGTGGATATGGAAATCAAGTAAGTATCAAGTACCAACATAGTATTCCCTGTATATTTTCTTCCACATTAGAGGGTGTAACTGTTTGACCTGAAATTGTTAATAGAATATTGACAATCCAGAATTCACACTGGAATGTCCATCTTACGTTGAGTAATAAATGCAAGTTAGCATAATTTAAGACATCATTTTGCAAAAAGAGAGAGAAAAAACTGGGAAATTGGTTAGACTCTAGTCTTCTATCTGTTGTTGCACTGACCAAATTCAGGTCACCCGAGCAAAAACCACATGTGGCCCCTTTGTAGCGCCAAAACCATTTTTTTTAACGAGATGGCAGGAGCTCTACTCTTCAATTAAGGTAGAAAAAAGCGTTTATGTACAGGGTGGAAAAAAGAAGGTTAGGGTGAATAGAAAAAATCCCCATGACGACTACAACGCAGCTCCTACGAAATTTGTATCCCCCCAAGCTAGCGCCAAAACCATAGTTTTCTTGAGTATTTGATCATCATTTGTGATTGAGAAACGAGTGAGATGGAGTAAGTAAATACTTTACATTTTGGCTACAGAAAAAGAATGGTTCATTGCCTAACAAGGAACCATGGAGCGGCACGGTATGAGACTATCCGCACTCTTCATCCTCTACATCCATCCTCTAAAAGGACTATTCCGTCCTGATCATCAAGATTCTTTTCTCTATATCACTTACTTCCGCGGTCGTCCATCCTCTATATCTCTACTCTATATCAAGTGGGGCCTATATATTTGAAAATAAATTTTATGTAAATATATCTATGTGAGATCTTATTTTGAAAGATTTATTAAAACGAATTTAATGGTGCAATCGAAATTTAATTTAGTTCTTTGTTTGCGAGTAATAATATTTTTTAGTTAGTTGAATCAGTGGGGCCCACTCACTGCATGTCGTGCAGGCTCTCTCACTCCGGTCGTACCTCCCGAGCGTGCTCCGGCTCCCGCGATTGGTCAGCAGCCAGTCTATCTCTTGCCTACCGGACGGACTGTATCTCCCTGGGAATTGCGGACCGCCAGGCCATCCGCTTGGATAGCAGACTAGATAGCGCATGTGCTGCGGGATTTCATCTACTAAAACGATCCACCAGGATTCTGGTAGAGGACGCTGTGCAGATGGTCTGAGTAAGCACGGATGGAAATGGTCCGGAATCTATATACATCTAGGTGGAAATTAAATAGTGATAATAGTATATAAATACCTGGATGAGCTCCATGAGGAAGTGCACGTCCTTGCTGTAGAGCTCCTGGCTGAGGTAGTTCACCGCTTTGTGCATGTCCTCCGCCAGCGGATTCCGCTCCTCACCCCCGATGAAGTAGCGCTCGCGCCGGATCCTCTCCACGTGCTCCCGTGGCGCCGGCGCCGGTGCCGACGCCGCCGCCGACGACGACGACGACATGGTCGTCGCCGAACGAATGGCGCGCGCGCTTGTGTAGAGACGATCACGGCTAGCTGCTGGCGAGTGACGATCGAACCGGGTGGAAGAAGAAGACGAAGAGGGAGAGGAGGCAAGACGCGCGCGTGCTTGGTTAGGGAAGCGGAGACGCCGGCCGGGGCAGCGTAGTGGGCAACACTACTTATTTAGCTGCTGGCCTTGGAACTTGCATTGGAAGGCCAAGAGGCGCCACCAGCCCGGGCCGCTGCGCCTGCAACAGCCAGTAGGCGTGCGGGCCCACTTGTCATCGGACATGTACCAGCCCTTTTGTTCCTCTCTCTTCTTGGTATCGGATTTAGAAATCGTTTAGAACAATGACACGGTTTTCAAAGCACGACTTTGATTCATATTTCTATAAACGGTAATACTCTGACTCAAGCGTCCGTTATTTTCCGTAGGGATACAACGACCGCACGTCCTCATCCACTCATCCACATATCTCTCCATGGCCTTATTCGCTCGTTGCTTCTCCCTCTCGCGATGCAAAGCTGCGCTGCGCCGCGTACCCCATCTTAGGCAATTGCTTCCCATCTGCTCGCTCACGCGCCTCTTGCCCATCTCGTCACTCCAGTCGTGAGCTCTCTCCCTGGCCAGCGGTGGCGGCAGTGTCACCCACCCCGGCGACCTCCTCCAGTCCTCTCCCACAGCGGCATCCTCCTTACTCACCCCTAGCAGCTCCTTCCCCACAACCGATGGCTACCACCCACCTCGGCATTCTTCTCCCCACACCCCGACGGCTGCCCCTACCACCACACCTGCGTCCTTCCCCACCGGGAGCCTCCATTGCCTGCAAATCCGGCAGCCATGGCATTCCCTTTGCTAGGCTCGCTCTCTCTCCACCCTATGTTGTAATTGTATGGTTCGATTGTTCATATGTTTGAGAGGTATGTTATAGTTGGATAATATAGATGTTGCAAAAGTACGAGATGTTGCAAGCGCTTTTGAAGACGTGTTGCAAACCTTTTTTTATCTGAATATTGCATATGTTTTACACATCTGTTTTCAAGAGTATGTTCCAGATCTTTCATCTATTCCAATCTTATATTGTTGCAATAAGTGTTTTATGTTGCAAGTTGCAAGGATTTTATCTTAATGTTTTATGTGTTTTTTCTAAATGTTTCCTCGGCACAAGATATATGTTGCATTGAAATGTTTCTTGTTGTTATAGGTATATGTTTAGAGAGCCATGGGGGCATGACTGGGCGCCGAGGAATGAGGCATCGCTCATCGGGTGGTTGACAAATGGGCCGCTCCATTAGGGCAGTCCCTATGATAGAAACCAGGAACAAAATCCAAAACAGTCACTATCAGAAAAAAAAAATTATCTATAAAAATCAGAGTCTTAACATAGTAACTATTCACATTTTCTCTCTCTTCCTTGTCTCTTCCCACTCCTATACGCAAGCCCACTCCTACACGCAAGCAGGAACAAAGCAGCCCCTCTCGTTCTCTACGCAAGCACCAAGAACAGGCAACAGCGGCGAACGCGGCTGGACGAACGCAGCAATAGTTTGGGCTGGTGGAGACGTGGCGGCCGTGCTGCGGCTGCGCTTCAGCATCTCGGCGGGGCCGGGGGGCGTGGCCGCGCGGCTCCGGCGGCTCTATCGCGGCGGGCGAGCGCGGCCCCATCTCGCGGGCGGTCGAGCGACGGCTCAGGCGAGCGTGGCCGGCGAGCGCGGCTCCGGCCGCTCCATCACGGCAGGCGAGCGCGGCCCCATCTCGCGCGGCTCTCGCGACGGTCGAGCGCGGCTCCGGCGCCGTGAGCGAGCGCGCGGCTCCAACGAGCGTGGCCGGCGAGAGGCGAGCGCGGCCCCATCTCGCGCGGCGGTCGCGCGGCTCTGGCGGCTCTCGCGACGGTCGAGCGTGCGGCGGCGGGGGCTGGCGGTGCGGGCGAGCGTGCCTGGCGGCCGGCGAGCGATCACGGGCCCCGCCTCCATGGAAACGGGTGGTTTCTTCCCAACGCCAAAACTGCCGTTTCTTGCTGCCTCGTATCTAGAGTAGACGTCGTTTCCTGAGATAGAAACGGTTTCTTCTTTTCTTCGTCTCTTTCTTCGTTGATTAGATTGCACATCATCATATTGCTGAGTTAGCAGGTCATTTAATGAAGATAGAAACTACTTATTAATTAGTATTGGGACTAACCTTAGGGTCCTACGGACAGGGACATGTTTGTCCTCGTCTCAGCTCCCGGGTTCTGCCTATAGAGAGAGGAGGGGGGGTCAGGGGGAAGGAGCAGCGGGGGCGCCGCGTTTCCTGCAGGCATGCATGACGAAGGAGGCGCTGGCATCCAGACTCATGGAGAGAGAGGAAGGGGTTCAGGGGAAGGAGCGACAGGATGCAGCGTTTCCACATGTTCGTCTGGCGGAGGCGCGGGCGTCCAGACGGTGCGCGGCCAGGAAGCGACAACAAAGCGTCGCAAGCGTCACCGTTCTACAAAAATATTTATTGAAAAATAATTTATGCATATTTTTATAAAAGTATATTTGAAAACAAATCTATTTATATAGTTTTCATATTTCTAAACTCAGTAAATTAAAAATTATTCATGATTTATATTCCTAATATTGACCAAAACCTTATTCAAAATGACTTATTTTTCCGATATGGAGGAAGTACACTCAAGTACACAGTACTCCCTCCGTATATAGATATCATTTAAGACAACGGCATAGTCTTCGAAGCATGACTTTGACTTCATATTTCTATTAAAAGTATTTATTAAAAAAATAATATATACATACTTTTATGAAAGAAGTCCCTCAGATTTAGATGTCATTTAGTGACATGGTCTACGAAGTATAACTTTGATTTCATATTTCTATAAAAATATTTATTGAAAAGTAATATATGCAAATCTATTTATATAGTTTTTATGTTTCCAATCACAATAATTTAAAAGTTATTTATGATTTATATTCTCAATGTTTAATCAAAATCTTGTCTAAAATGGCATCATTTTCCTAAATTAGTCATAGGTCGCCTAGAGGATAAAATCGATGGATGCGCCGTATTGATTTGAAAGGAGAAAAGTACTTCATTGATTGCGGAACATGAGATTTCGATCGGAGAATTCCTTCTTTTTAAGAACGATCTGTAGCAATAGCTCTTGTGGGGCAAGCTTCGCTGACAGTGCAAAGGAAGTTGGAATTGAAAAAAACTGGAAGTGATACAACAGGCGAGCAAGCAAGTGCCTTCTATCTATGCCAGGTTCCGGATAAGCTTCGCTGGAAACTGAAGTAGGATCAGCGTACGTACGGTCGGTCTGGATTGTTGACCAACTCGTAGTATTAGCGTCTAGTATAGTTTCCTTTTTTTTTGTGCATATTATCAGAAATAGTCTAAAAAGACACAGCCCTCTCCTTTCAGTCGAGCTTGAGCTTTCGCTCTCCAGTGAGTAACTACTCATGTTACGAACGAAAAGCCTTTCAGGAGAGCTCAATTGCATCCATCGACCCTCAGCTCATAGAACTTCACTGGCTTGACAGGTTAGAATAAGACTGATTGATTCGTCTTCTTCGGGCAAGTACCAAGACAGAGATGATCTTTCCTATTGATTCAACGCACAGTTTCATTCCTTCTATTCCCCCTCTTTTTCGAAACCTTAACTTAAGGCAATAAAGCCAGGAAGAGCAGAACCTCGAAGACTTAGTTTAGTTGGACGAAAATCGTATAAAAATCAAGCAAGAGGATGCGCTAACGCGCAACGGCTTTCTAGCTAGTTGCTCAATCCGTTGCTTGCTTCTCTTCTGTCTTGGAAAAGTGAGGATTTCCTATCTGATCCAAGGGAAGGAAGAGAGGTGGAAAGTGTTGCTGTGTCAAATCGAGATTGTGTGGGTGTTCAGTCTACCGCTCATGTTCGACGCTATCGAAAATCATGCATTGGATGGATGCCCGGGCATTGAGAAGGAAGGACGCTTTCAGAGGCGAAAGGCCATGGGGAGAGAGCGTCTGTGATCCATGGATCTCCGATCGGGAAACCGTATCCAAGCTCCGTGGCTAGTCTGCGCTCTTTGGACTTTTCAAACTTAGCGAACTGAAACATCTGAGTAGCTAAAGGAAGGAAAATCAACCGAGACCCCGTTAGTAGCGGCGAGCGAGAGCGGAACAAGGGTTTTCATCAAAAGAAATCCGAAGCGGTTTCATTCGATTTGTTGTGGATTGGATGATGGAAAAACCAGCAAACAGCAAGCGTAGGCTGTGTTGCCGTAGCGCGCCCTACGGAGTTGTACAAAGTCAGCAACCGTTTTGGGGCGCAAGCATAGGCAACACAGGACTGACAGGGTGGGCGCGTGCAGTGAACTGGTTTTCTAAAAAGATTGGAAGATCCGGCCAAAGAAGGTGATAGCCCTGTTCATTCGTTCCCATGGTTCCGAAAGGACCGTAACGCCTAAGAGGGGGGTTGAATTAGGCGACTAAAAACTTTACTTCTAATCTATGGCCTCTTTTTCTAAACCTTAGCAAAACCTATTTATGAAATAAACTATCCAATGTGCAACTAAGGTTTTGCTAAGTGTGTTGCTATCTCTACCACAAAAAGAGTATGCAACCTAGGTTCCAACCCTATCAACTAAGCTAGGAAAGGTAAAGCACACAACCAAGGAAGCAAGTAAATGTGGAAGGTAAAGATGAGGTAGAGATGCAAACTCCCGTCGATGACTCCGGTATTTTTACCGAGGTATCGAGAAGCGCTCAAGCTTCCCCCTAGTCCTCGTTGGAGCCCCTCGGAAGGAATCCCTCGCAAGGACAAAGCTCCCGGTCGGGTCACTCCGTGGATAGCCCCGGTCCTTCCCCACACGCAAGTGGGTCTCCGGTGTGCCTCGCAAGGCAAGCTCTCCTCGGATGCTTCCCGCCGTCTTCACTATCAAGCTTCCGGCCGAACCGCCGCGGGCCTTGTTCCCTTTGGCACACGGTGGTGGCCACACCACAAGCGCGGTTGGTGTGATCTCACAAGACTACAAGCCCCGCCGAGTACAAGCACGGTGCACGCAAGCACCTTGGATCAAGAGGTATGGAAACCTCACTAAACACTAGGCATAACCTAGAACAAGCGCATAAGCGGTGGTCTAATCAACCTAACCACTTCGCAAAGCACTTATGCTAATCGCCAAGTGTATCACTAAGCACTATGCAAGTGGAGAGCTCTAGAATGGTGTAGCAACAACCTTGGAATGATTCCTCACTTCTCCACACCCTCCATAACCGGTAGGAGGTGTATTTATAAGCCCCAAAGCAAAGGTAGCCGTTGCATCATTCAATGGGCTTCTCTGCGAACCGTCGGACCGGACGATGCAGGGGCGTCGGACCATTCCTCTAGCGTCCGACGCTTCTCCCAATTCGACCGTTGTAGCACGCGATGCAGTCGCTGACAGGTGGGCCACCAAGACCGTCGGACGATAAACATTGGTCCGACGCTCTCCGTCGGACGACGTCCGACGCCTTTTTTTCTTCTCTGATGCTCTCTGGAACCGTCGGACTGAGACGCCGATTGGTCCGACGCTCAACTGTTCATACCGTCCGACGCCTTCTCTTGCTCTCAGGCACCGTCGGACAAACGTCCTTTAGTCCGACGGTCTTCAACCTCAGCGTCCGACGCCTTCCGCGCCAGAGGAACTGTCTGGGGCCGTCGGACTCCAAACATTGGTCCGACGCCCTTGATCCTTAGCGTCCGTTCCATCTCATGTCTTGGACTTGTGCATGATCTTTGAGGTCCGGTGCATGTTTTCCATAGTAACACCTCCAGAAATCGCTGAATCCTGCCTCGCAAGCTCAGCAGGAGGGAGAGGGAAACCAAAACCTCTCTTCACTTGACTTCGGCACGCCTTCTAATGTCTTGCTTGAGATGTTGATCACTTGGATCACACTGTTGCTTAAGTCCAAAACACTTTTGCATCCTATTGAACTTCAAAACAAACACTTATAAAATAATTAGTCCAATATTGGTCATGTTGATCATCAAACACCAAAATCCATTATAAATGGGCCTAGGGTCCATTTTCCTTACAGGTTCGATCCTTCCCAGTAAAACGCTGCGTGTTCGAATGATGATCGCTTTTACGCGAGAAAGGGGGACCACCCTCTAAGCCTAAGTATTCCTCAATGACCGATACGGAGGGAGTATACTTGAAGACAAATCTATTTATATAGTTTTCATATTTACAAACTCAATAATTTAAAAATTATTTATGATTTATATCACTAATGTTTGACCAAAACATTGTCCAAAATGACATCCTTTTCTGGGAGTACTTTTTTTTTTAAGGTCATGAGGAGCTAGCCAACCAGGGGCTCCTACTGTGAAATTAAGTAAAGACGGTAACAAAACAAAGTTTAAAGAGTTACAAGTAAAATCAGGGAACTAAAAACGAAAGAAAAAGGATGCCGAGCATTACAAATTGGCTATGATCCAAGAATCTAAAAGTGATGCTAAACTAGCCTTTGATCTGTGCGAGAGATGGAGAGCTTCAGCTGTCACAAATCTTTTACACTCTTCTACCTCTGGAATTTTGTTTCTAAAGATTACATCATTCCTCACCGACCAAATGCCTAGCAAAAAAGGATGAAAAGATCAAGGGCAAATTAACTCCACTTGCGAAAGAGATTTCATGTCTTCAAAGATTAAGGGGATGGAGAGCTGATTAGCAAAATCAAAATTCAATAATCCCCAACAGCGTTTTGGGAAAGGGCAGTAGAAAAGCAAGTGCCATCACTGTTTCTTAAATTGATTGTTGACATAAGACACAATTATAATCTTCCAAATGCATTCCTCTTCTTTGGATCATGTTTCTAGTGCTTAATCTGTCTCTCAAAGCTAGCCAAAAGAATATCTTATGTTTCCCTTGACATGATGACTTCCAAAGCCATTTGAAAATCAGCTCAACTGGAGAATAACCTGCTGGAACAAGAAAAGTGAGGAGAACCCCAAATGTATTTCCACTTACCATTTAAATCATCTAAAGTGAGAGCCAATCATTATTTTGAGCCTAGAATTGGTATTTGAGTTTTCTGATTCCGATAACACAAATGTCCAAGGATTTTTTTTTTTGTTTCATGAAAACATATTAGAGGAAATTGCTCATGAACGTCAATATCAATACCAACCTGCAGAAAAGGGGTGGCCACACCAAGATCATTGTGTGTTGTGTGATGACCCGCTTCAAACGTGTGTTCACCTCACCCTGCATTGCCACTATACCATCGCGGTTTGGAATCAGGTCCTTGCATGGGAACAGTTTGATACCCAGCTCGTTCAGACAGCCCATGTGAATGTTCACATGTGCACCTGGTGGGGAGAGGTTTCAGCGAAAGGAATCGGAGATTCTTCAATGACACCCAAGAATCCGAGAGGACATTCAGCAAACGAGGAGGGCCTTTGAAAAAGGTGTCTAGATAACGAGGGTCCTTCTTGTTGTGGCCGGGTCCTTGTTTGATTGGTGTAGTCTGTTTCCGCTATTTTGGTTTGTTGGAGCCGCCATATACATAAACTGTTCTCTTTCCCTTATTTAATTGAAAGGCAGAGCTCCGGCCATTCATTTTAAAAACACATGCTAGAGAGTTGGAAGACGTTCATACATATACACCACGAGATTCGAGTTCCTTGTATATGATAACAGAAAAATTAGAAAGAAGTTGCTTTATTTTTTAAATAAAAGGATAGAACAAGAATGGACAGGATATTTCACTTTTTTTAACACCCACACGGCCACACCATAGTTACCACACACAAGTACGCCTAAAGAGTTTTTTTTTTTACTACTTTGGATTGTGGCATTGCGCAGGCATTGAACAAAAGTTACGGCCACTTCTAAGCCTACATATCACCAACATTTCAGTTCGCCACGTTTGTGCCCTCTGAGCCCGAGAGATAGCGCATCACCTTGTGTCTAGCTACATGTCGATATTCTAAGCACATCTAGATGCACGTGGCCTCCACACTTCATACACATACAGATTTTTTCTAGAGAACTGGAAAAGTACCAACAACATCATAGTTACATGACTGAATTATTGTAAGAGGAAAATACTGCTCTATGACTGAAAATAAGCTGAACCTACTTCAAGCGAACAGAAATACATGGGTATTTCAAAACAACAAACTTCCTCCATCTCCCTCACTAACAAAATCAAAAGTGAAGTAGAAGCTTGGTATATATACAGGCCGCAGCGAGGTGCCTTCTGCACCTTTCATTGGGCGAGAGTATTTTTTTGTTTTCTTCCGGCAATTTGTTGCACGTAATAGCCTTGCTCACTTGTCTAAAAAAAGAGTTGATTTTGACTGATGCTAATTTATTGTGAGAGAAAAACATTATTCTATGGCTGAAAAAAAGGCCAAATTCTTCTACATTATCTAAAAAATAAAACATTTTCTTTTGCAATAGAATTTGGCAAGGTCTTGTGACTTTTGTTTCAAAAAAAAAAACATTTCAATTTGCACCAAAGCATCAGCCTTTCGTAGTCTGGCATAAAGTTAGAAAAATGTCCTGACATTGAAACAGTAGGATATCGTATTTAAAGTAATCAAAGGCCAATCTAACCGATTTTCAAAAGCAGACACATCATTTCCAAGTTTCCCTATGACAATTTGATATGGTATAAACTTAGGCCTGTTCAGTTACTCTGGATTGGAGCCTCGGAATAATTCCGGGTGGAAATGGTTTACTAATTTGTATAGCATGGATGAAATGGAATGGTTCCGGGCCCCAATCCGAGATAAACGAACAGGCCCTTAGCTGTGTGCGGACCAATATACTAAAATCTGACCGTCTCATCAGCAAGACAACAACTCAATAAAGAGTGATAGGAATTAAAGATCGTGAATCACGATGAAACAACAGCAACCAAGCCAGCCATTTTATGATTTAAGGTAAGCAAGCCACCGCACTGGAGCTATAATTTCTGCACTGTTCATGTCAATCACGAACTCAGAAATAAATAGATCAGACACAACACACTGGAAACAATACTACATATCACAGCTTGAGTTCAGTTTTGCACTTAAGACGGAATCACCAACATGGTGTATTCCAGCACACAGAAATGCAAACTTAAACAACAGATATAGGAACAGGTTGACTAGGCACAAGATGCACGATAGAAAACACCAACGCAGTCACATTCAGAAGCCTCCAAGCACAGCACCAGACTTTTATTTAGGCCATCAGCAACCTGACAAGAGAAATTGGGTAAGACTTGGTTTGCTGTGAGAACACAGAGGATGCAACATACGAACAGTATGCTTGCACGACAAGGCCATCAGTAACGAAAGTAGACACTTGGTCATTTACTTACCTTGAACATTATCAAAAGAGCATAATCCACAGAAAAACTAATGGTTCTTGCTGCCACCTGCGTAATTTGGGGACAGTGGCATCAGTAGTTATATAGTTATGTAATTTTGGGAAAATTTAGAAGGCACAATAAGAAGTTTAGTTTCAGGGCACAGACCTAGCATTGAAGACTTCAGGAAATGCTCGTCTTCAGGAAACATCTGCAGATTTTTTGACTGCAGCAAAAACCCAACAGCAGCGTCTTGGAAGTCCAGTAAGCTGCCAAATTTGATAAGCTCACGGAGCGAAGGGATCTGATCCGCCATCTCAAAGAGCAGGCCTTGAGATATCTCCTCTGCGAAGTAGGTCGCAAACTCGATCTTTTCTTTGTGGCTGGGCTCGCCATCGCTACTCTGCATGTACAGCTTAGAATTCTCCCTTTCCCACCTAAGCATTCGGCTGGACTTCACATCCACAACCTCTCCAGATGACAATCTTACACTATACCCCACTGTGATTGGTTCATCACTCTCTTGGACTGTCACATTCAGAAGGCAAGAAACCATCCTGTGCCTCTTTTCAGCAGGAATGTCGAGAGCAGGATCAGCGAGGAATGAGATAATTATTTTGAGTAGACCAACCTTGATCACCTTACTTGGATCAATTGTTCTGAAATGGTAGTTGTCTAAGGTGAAGGAATCATTCTTGGTGACTGCTTTGGATATTCTTTGAACACCGATGCTATCATAGATGCAGTTAAGACTTGCTCGAGACATGGAAGGTAAAATAGAAGCAGGATACCAGATAAAAAATGAATGCTGAGTTAGCTTGCTGAACAAGTCTGTAAGTAGTAGATCATCAGGAATGAACACATCCTCCTTCTTTGATAAAATGATCTTTCCGTCAGTACATACAGGAACTTTGGCACAACCAGAAAGAAATTTCTGGGTGTTTTTGCTCCAGTTTGTTGCAATGAATTTCCAGAAAGCAAAGCAATCAGCCACAGCTATCTCCTGGACGGATTTCTCCCATGTGGCCCATAGTTTGCAGTAATCTTCAGAACCAGGTCCATCCCTCACGTCCAAAGAGTACAGAAAGAAGTCAAGCAACTTTCTGTCATAATATTTGTCCAGGACATGAAGCTGCAGGCCAAAAAGACTGTTCCGATCGTGACGAACACAGCTTCTTGAGGTAACCCATTCTCCACCATCCATTTCGTTTGGTATCCAAATCCAATTGCTATTTTTATTTTCAGGCGCCCATTTGCTCTCCATCAGGTACGAGTAGATCCGGGAAATGGTAATGGTATCATTGTGGCTCTTCAGATGCCGAGCAACAAGATCTTTTCCATGTTTGATATCCACAGCTACTCCAATTCTTGCAAGAACATCTTTAAATGAGGCAATCTCTGAACCATAGAATGCTTCATCTATGAAAGGGCCATCTTCTATGCAGACAGAAGACTGCGTTGGATCAAAGAGGATACAATCTTTAGGACACTGATATCCCATGGATGTCTTCAACCACTTCTTGCAGAGACTTTCCTGGAAGCCCTTAGGAGGTACAGCTACAAGGGTGAGGTAGTTCTTGATGCACCCAAGAAGTGACATGATTGTAGGTTTGGACAACTTGGAAGGATCACTGGGAATGCTGACGCCTTCAATGACAAATCGAGCACCTTGTTTCAATTCAGCAGTAACACCCAACTCCTTGAGCTCATCTTTGTAGCCATATATCTCCTTTCCTAAACCATGACAAGAGTCGCTATCATCTATGAAGGGTAAATTTGCTATTGGAGACAAAGGTTCCCATGCATCATCAAACAGAATTGCATCTAAAGGAGATCGGAATCCCAGTGATGTGTACAGCCACTTTTCAGTACGCATAGAGTTGAAAAGCTCAACTGGAAGTGGGATGTGTGTTGCCAGTTGACGATACGATCCTAGAAGAGCCAGGACATCTGCTTTTACAAGTGATGAATTCAACACCTTCTGCTTGAAAATATGGGTTATAGACTTTGATGCCTCATCGAATCTTGTGATCAACCCAGTCTTCTTCAATTCTTCTCTGTATGAACTGATCACACTCCCATAAAATCCATAATCAATAACAGGAACTCCACTAAAGACCTTTAGAAGGCACTCCCATCCAGGGTCCACAAGAAAGGACATGTTAGGAGCATTAAATCCCACAATTGTCTTCAACCATTTCAAATCCTTGAGCTTCCTTATGAAATCTTCACATGAACCCACATAACGGATGCATTTGAGGATTAATATAGTAGCCTCAGAAGTAATATCATCAGAACTGAACTTGAAGTTATCAATAACAAGCTGGTAATTATCTTTGAACCCAACAATAACACCAAGTAATTCTAGCTCGGGTTTATATTCGAGGATGGCCACACCATAGAATTCGACATCAAGGAATGATTGGTTACTGATACATGATGCCACTGCCCAATCTGAATCATAGATGATACAATCAGCAGGACGCCTGTAGCCAAGAGTACTCTTCATCCATCGTCCCTCTTTGACACTTTCGATCAGTTCACTTGGAGATAGAAACTTCTCTCTTAGAAACCGAATAAGCCGAAGCAGTGTGTACACATTCTCTCTGGTCAGCGAATTGCCAGCAGCAATGAGGCGACTTCCGATGTAAGCAGAAGCTTCCTGGAATTCAAATCTCACGCCAATTGCCTTGAGTTCCTCTTTGTACATATGTAGCTTGTTTTGATAGTACTGTTGATCAATCATTGGTATATCAACAAAGGAAGGCCCTGTTTGCAGAAGACTCCCCCAACTGGAGCTGGACAGAAATGATATATCAGGTGATTTGTACCCAGCTGACGTCTTTAGCCAACTCCCTTTTTTGACACAAGTCAAGAACAGGTCTGGTAGTCTTACGCCACTTGACTTCAAATTCCTTATCCATTCTAGCAGCAAGAGTGCATTGGCCACAGTTAGAGGTGATGAGACAGTAGGGAATCTGGCATTTGGTGGGTGTATGAATGGCACATCTGAAGCCGGCAAATTTATCTTGAGGAATTCCAATAGCTGGTCCTCAGAAGTGTAGTTTCCGGCAAAATGTCCTGCTGACTTGTAATTTGGTGACAATTCAATATAGCCGTCATCCCTCCATGGGTTTGTACCCATCAAGCCAACCCATTTGCTTCCCTTCGCAGGAACTATAATGCTATTTCTTTCCATAACAACACAGCCATAGCTATCAACTACTGGCATGGTGCTGCAGAGTTCTGATAAGCCGTAGTTCTCGATGTGAAGCATCTTGGATGAGTGGTACAGAAAGTGTGCAAAGGCAATGACATCTTGATCAGAACCCAAGGAATCAACAACAGCTGATCCATAGCTATAGACAGAGACAACCTCCACTCTTGCATGATTCTGAAGCCAGTTTTTCACAGTTATCTTTTGAGAAAAAACTTCCAGAGCTGTTTGTGTGCTGGGAGGTAGAAAGAACCGGTTAGAAGATAGAAACTCCTTGTTCCAGCTGATTAGCCATGATATGTACTTGTTTTCAGATGCAATACACAACCTATCTTTCCACTGACTAGCTCTAGATATGCTCCAGAACGAGAGGGCACCACCCCTATCGACATACTTCAATAGGGGAATGGACATCATGTTTGTACCTTTAAAGTTTTGCCAATTATCTGCAACAAAATATATAATTTCCAGGTAAAGCTGTTCATGTACCTCCTTGACAAGATTTGAGCCCTCAATACATTTTGGATACCATTCATGGTTCACATTTTCCACTTCCAGAAAGTTTAATACACTGTCATATATACTGTTGTCAAAATGATAACTAATGATATAGGTTCCATGGGTCGACAGATTCTTCAGATCCACTCCGAGTTCCCATGCTTTCTCAAGGATAGTCCAAAAGGCTGGATTGAGCCGTGCAACTTCAATGGGCTTGCAGAATATCTTCTGTGAAGCATAAGACTGACACGGAACTATATCCTCTGCAAGGACCTTGTCTTTGATGCCAGACCTAACTGGCTCAAGCAGTGGGATCTGTGAAGAATTGACAGGTAGGAAGTTGAACATAGATGGCAGAGACATTGATGGAGCATCAGCTCCAGACTTCACAAGTGTTACAAAAGCATCCATGAAAGCGCTTGGGACACACTCTAGAATTCCCTTGTTCCACGGACTGTCAAACAATATAGCCTCCCTTGATGAAGCAAGAAGGAAGTCAGCCTGAATGATGAAGGGGAAGCTTGTTACCATCTCAGTTGGGAGGAAAGCATAGATGCCAGGTGATAGCTGCTTCCCACGGGACAGACGTTCGCCATGTGGGAAGGCCAGGGTTATCACCCATTCATCAATTTCAGCACGCTTATCGACTCTGTTCTCTGGCTTTACTGGGAATTTCTGCCTCCACATATAATAACCACATTCAGCTTCATCTTTCCCAGTCTCTTCAGCAGATAAATGGAGTGTGTATGACTCAGCATGCATGTTCTTCCTGTATTGGTAGTTCTTTTCACTTGATATCGAGATCTCACTAACAGTTGTATTATTGGGATTAGAGTTATCCTCTCGGACAGAAAGTTTCCTGATCTTTGTTAGGAACAGTAGCATTTCAGGATGCATGCTTGACAGCTGCCTCTTCACCGCATCAATCTTCTCGCTCTTCAATGGTAAGATGATGGTGGTTGTAGGTAGAACTTTTGAGCACCCATATAATGTTTCGATGTCGGAAAGGCTAGGTGTAGATTCCACCCACTCAGGTACAATGTACCCAATATTGCATTCTGCACAGGGTTTCTCATTGAATTTGATCTTATAACCATTGCTGAATATGTGGGGCTGGCTTGATATCAAGAACACACTTTTGAACCCAATACCTGAATTAAAGGGCACAAAACATTATAAATTGAAACTAGGCAGAATAGTAAGCAAATATGTAGTAGATTCTGTAAATCTTTGCAGTGAATTGGTAGGGGTGGGTAAACAGATGGTGACAAAAAATGCTATGCACAATTCACAGCTGAACAAATTTGAGTATATCTTTCTGTGAATCATCCTAAATTATTATGCAAGAATAAACTGGCATGTTCAAGGTGTAGCTCAGGCAGGGGTTAAGTAAGTATTCTTTTAATTTTAATACATAATATGAGTATATGAGTGTATGGAATAAATACTTGAATTCATAAAAAAAAAAAAACATGTTGACCAATTTGATCAAAGTAATCCATCCCAAATGCTCATGCTAGGATCTCAAAACATAGCAAGTGCAGTATTTGCATATTAAAATACTTTACATTAAGGCCTCGTTTGGTTCCTTGGAATTAAATTCATCTAAAGAATCATAATTTACACAGATATTAATTAATTTAATATGGTTGTATATAGATTATATTTGTATATTATTGTTGGCTATACGAGAAAGATACTTATGTGTTGTATTTTTACCGCGCAAGAGCAAGTTGAAGAGCGTGCTATAAATTGTAAGGTAGAAATATAGCATGGTGATCAATAGAATTAAATTCCATCCCCCACTCTATGAATTTAAAGTAGGCTAATATGTGAACTTTGGAAAGTGATGGAATGTCACAATCCAAGTGAAATAACATAAGTTGTTAACTAGATTTCAATTCCTTAAAAGAAAATGATACAAATGGCCCCTAAAGAACTTTGCTTTAGTTGCACATGTGTGAGTGCTTGTACCACAATGAGACATCAAACACTTAGAAAAGTAATTAGGAAACACATCAATTTCCAGTAATACTGCTTTAAGTAGTGTGAAATATAATTATACTTTGAAGTTCCCACCTCCATAGTAAATCGATATATCAAACATCTCCTAAAAGTTGAGATGCAAACTCATTCGTGTTCTAGTGCACATGCACCTCAAAAGTTTTTGTTTGAATTTTTCAAGAACGAGTATGAATAAAAACTTTTCTACAAATTGGATGCACTATGGATGAGCCAATTACTAAATTTATTGAAAACTTCTAAACATACTTTTTAAGGTGGTTTTTCACCATTTCACTGAATAGTTTCCCATGATGTAATTGATCAGCATCATATGAAGTACTGAATATAGTTCCAGTCACTCAAGTTAAAAATATTTTCTGATATTTTACTTCCATCATTTGCCAAAAATGCCTCAAAAAGTTCCTAACTTTTTTCCATGGATGAAGGGATTCTTTTTTTCTGAATGGTGAAGAAGAAAACAAAGTGAATGAAAAAAGCCGTGAATATTTACCTTTCTCCCCAATGTAACCTTGATGTCTGTTTCCCTTCTTTGTTGATTTCCCCACACGACAAATTGACTCTATATTGGTTGAAGAGAAACCCCTCTCATTATTGAAGATAAGCAAAGTTGAGGACGCACCACATCCAGTAATATCCTTCGATGTAATGAGAAACTCCAAAGAAGGTGCTACTTCAGAAGGGTATTCATTATCTTCGGCATTCTATTGTTTGAGAAAGAAAGCAAAGTGTGAGAATTATTATTAAGATTTAAGCACAAACAGCTGCAAACTGATACAAATTAGGTAGATTGCTGACAGGCAATGCCAAACTAACAAGGATTAGTGTTTTTTTCGCTTTACAAGTTAAGAGGAATCAAGTAAATGCAGAGGAGACAGAAAAGGATTGTTTTTCCAATTAGTTATATTATTCACTGAAGAAAATGGTTAGGACAACTACATTGCTTTTTAAACTTGAGATCATTAGACAGTAATTACCGACCATGTGGAAAA
This sequence comes from Eremochloa ophiuroides, assembly GCA_038502445.1. NCBI lineage: Eukaryota > Viridiplantae > Streptophyta > Magnoliopsida > Poales > Poaceae > Eremochloa > Eremochloa ophiuroides. The sequence goes on from JAHLJS010000007.1 coordinate 49,110,699, forward strand.
ATTATGTAGAAGCAAAAAAAAAAACAAAGGCAACGGCTTAAGTAAAGTCATCATAATCTATACCTAATAATAAAGAGATAAAATTTCTCCCCATTTTTTTATCGTCATCCTCTAACTACCAGATAATGGAGAGTTTTTCCATCTAGACTTAGATATATAACCCGTGCTCGTACGAGTTAGAATAGTTTTTGTCTAGCACGATGTGGAATCCAATTTCAAAACGTATTGGGTCGTGTATATGACCTGGAATCACAAGTCGTGCAATTTATTGAAGCATATAGGCATCGGTTGTGGGTAATTTAATCAGACCAAAGAATTCTACTTCCATGCCGGTCAGGATTCACCGGTTCTTTCCGTTTCCATTTTTCCCGTCAAGCTTAAATCGTTCATTTTCTTTTATAGTCCAACATGTTTTTTTTCCTTCTCCGGACTCATGTTTCCTCGGTGTTCAAAGTTGTTGGAAAGTGCCCTTTTCTCTTTTCTGTTTTTCTTGTGCATAGTATCTCCTTGATTTTTCGTTACGAAAAATATTTTCACCACTAATTCTTGATGTAGTTTTAGTTAAAAAATATTAAAACCCAGATTAGATAATTCAACTAATCAAATTGTAAATTAAAATTTTGAGCAGTTTGTTATATATTCTAATCTAAATAAATGCATCTCTAAGTTATAGGCATATCTAGTGTAATCCTCGATGAAGACTGCTACTTATGTTTAAATCAAAAGAGGTCTACATCGTAATCATAAACGGACAAACAAATTGTTGACGCAACGCAACTAACACCTTGCCAACTATAATAAAAAGGAAAAAAGTTACATATTTGTGTCCTAAAGAATATCAAGGAATTCGTTATTACTCTATCAACATACAGATAGCATGAAAAAAATAAAGTTTTAATATAATTATGAGTAAATATTTCTCTCTCGCGATGAAAGAAAAAATTCTCAAATTTACACCACGTGTTCGTTGGACAGAGTTTTAGTTAAGATAATAAAAACATATGAACAAACTATATGCAACAAGTCGTATCTTCCGTTGACTAGTTGCTCTTTGGGCTTTGGCAGTTGGCACCAAATTAAACAGAAATAATCTGATGGAACACAAAGGCATACAGAAAGGGCAACTCACACTGTCACACAGCAGTTCACAGTATGCGCACATCAATTAGTCAATTGCAGACAAGAAGAAGCTGTAGAGCATGCGCCTCAAAGCCCTGAACTTTCTAGTTTCCGCTCACACAAGAACAGCGGCAGCGAGAGAGAAGCGCCAAAAGATCAGATTACACCGGCCGATTGATTACCTGGACGAGCTCCATGAGGAAGTGGACGTCCTTGGAGTAGAGCTCCTGCGAGAGGTAGTTGACGGCCTGGTGCATGTCCTCCGCCAGCGGGTTCTGCTCGCCGCGCCCGATGTAGTAGCGCTCCCGCCGGATCCTCTCCACGTGCTCCCGCGGCGACGCCGGCGGTGGCATCGCCGAGGACGATGACATTTTGGGCTGGCGGTTCCACTTCCACTGGACTACGAAGGGGAAGGGACGCTCCTTTGCGGTTGTAAGAAAGTGCAGAGCGAAGGGAGACGGAGAGGAGGGGCTCCTTTATAACGACGGTGATTACAACGGCGGTTCTTCGAATTCTGGTGTTCCTTATTGCAAACAGCTCCTTAGGCTCGCGTTAAATTACCAACTCGTTTACCTTTGCCTGTTTCCCAAGCTAAGCACTCCTCCTCCGGCTCATTTTGTTCGTGTAACATTTGTATTTTCTTTTTTTTTCGAATTATACATACGCTCACAACCCACGCATAGTCACCCATGTAGACATACGCACGCACTCCCTATCCGTATGAGCATCTTCGAAAGACTGTGCCGACAGATCTCAAGATTGACGAAGTCACCACAGACGCCTCGCTATGGATCAGAACGTCGTCTACCACTGGAATTACAACGTCGTTAAATCCTGAAATAAATTCAGGAAATGTGCGACATGTAGGATAGTAATTAGTTTTTTATTACTATCCAAAAATACATCTGATGTGACACGTAAAATTTTTACACATCAGATCTGAACACCCGATTTCCTTTCATAATTCCAACTTCCCGTCACATTATGTAACATCAAATGTTTGAACGTATACATGGAGCATTAAATGTAAAAAAGAAAACTAATTATACAGTTTGTGTTTAAATTGCGAGATAAATCTTTTGAGTCTACCTAGGATATAATTGGACACTCATAACAAAAGTTAGCACACGTGCTACAGTACCCAAAATTTCAACTATGCACATTTAGATTTTAGCAATAAAACATTATTTTTCTTAAAATTATAAACATAAATATTATCAACTTTTAGTTTTAACTTCAATGAACGGAGTCACGATCTAAACACAGCCTCAGTATCGTGAAAGCTGATCTAAGTAGTACAAAGCGTCTCTCAACTTTGCTGAGCACAAACTTTTGCTACTGCTAACATTGGTCGGTTGAGCAGGCAATGCAATGCATATCTTCGCGGCGAAGGTAATTGCTTCGCTACCCTACGCCACAACTGACAACACTATAGTACACGGGTACACATCGTTTACAGTCACTACGTCGAAAAGCAGGCCGAGTGGAGTCTTTTCTGAGGCTAAGCGTCTCGTCGTGATGATTAATAAGGCCACCACTAAATATCAAAAATTTCATCACATTAATATTTAAATACATGTATAAAGTATTAAATATTAATAAAATTTAAAACTAATTTAACAGTTTTGTAAAATATTATAAGATGAATCTTTTAAACCTACATAGACTATGGATTAGATATTTATTATAAAAGTTAGCATATTACTAAAGTAAAAAAAATTGTAAAATAGGTAAACTACCAGGTATAGTATAGAAGAGTCTGGTCATTTTTGAAGAGGGCCTTCCTCTTCTTTTTAGCCTAATCTTGCAGTGACCACTCTTCTTCCAAAAATAAAATAGGCAAGTTTAATTTTCTTGTACCATGATATAGAGCAAGCTAAAAAATATAAATTTGTTCCTCTATGTCTTTAAACAATTACCAGATCTAAATATTAATTTCATATTTTTCCATTTTAGAGAAGCAAAAATTATGAGGATAAATATACTTAACGTTTTTTCCTGAAGTAGGGTCATACCCTTTCAGGTATTTAAGCATACCTATGCACTTCTGCAGACTTCATAATGCAGATGAAGTGTAATGGAGTAAAAATTCAAGCATAAACTAAGTACCCCAAAAGCTAGACACCTATCTTAGTAGAAGCATACTCCCTCCGTCCACGAATAAACGTAATTCTTTGACTTTTACTATTTATCTTTGACCATTGTTTGACCTATCTTAGTACTCCATGTGCTGTAGTATTTTCTTAGAATAAAACTACCACATGTACATATTTTTACATCCACTCTTACCAAAACTGGGCAAGGTAATGAAGAAGTCCAATAAAAATTTAAAACTAACAAAATGAAATTGAATGCAATTTTCCTTTCATAGTCCTTGCCGCTTTAAATTGAAAAAGTAATTGCGGGAGTGATAAGAATAAAGAGGGGATTCATTACTATGTTTTGCAAGTATGACTTTAGAGGTATTTGGTTGTTTTTCATCTCGCTCTATCTCTAGAAACACCTTTGAAAGACTAAGATAACTGGTCTTGAAATTGATGAAATCGTCATAGTTATTTAGGCAAATTTTCTAATGCCTGCCACTAAAAAAATAAAAACACTAAATTGTAGTACCCAGAAAATACGAGAATTCATGTGAACTTATACCTAGATTAACTGGCTAAGTTACACTTTGTTCGTACAAGCCGGCCGCGGGAAGGAGCGCCGCCGCGCGTGAGCGTTAGTCCCAGTCACGGCTCCGCCGCGCGTGGTTTGAGCTCTGCCAGCCGCGGGAGGAAGTGCCGCTGCACGCGGTTGCGAGCTTCGCCCTGAGCGCAGGTCCCGGCCATGGTCGCGAGTCCCGGTCACGAGCTTCGTCGCATGGGCTTCGTCGGCCGTAGGCGCGAGCGCGAGTGTGAGTTCCAGCTGCGAGCAAGACGCCGGGCGTGGCATTCTGGCGGAGGCGCGTGAGCATAGGCTATGATGCAAGCTTGGGAAAGAAGCGGTGGGACCCACGATTGGTTGGATATCTCTATAAAACTGTGCGGTGAAACTGTGCACCGATGGACCTATTTCACCCTGTTTCATGACAGATGTCACGTCTTAGAAACTGGGAGGTGAAATATCCTACTGAGACTGACCTCAAATGGAAAAAGTCTACTTAACCCCTTAACCTTTGAAGGGTGGTCTACTTCACCCCAAAACAATGAAACGGTATACTATACCTCTTAAACTTCCTAAAACGGTCAAATTATCCCCTATGAGGTTTTGGGTAGCAGATTTGCTATAGTAACATGGTGGTTTTGCTACAGTGACAATGGTTTTGTCTTTTCTTTTCTATTTATTTCTCCTGAATCTTTGAAAAAATCATAGTAAATCATAAAAAATCATAAAATAGAAAATCCAATTTTGTTAAACTCCACATGAGTAGATCTACACAGTGAACATATAATATAGTACAACACTAAATTATTTGGAAAAACTAATTTTATCTGTAATTAATTGGAATAATTCATTGCTGCATCTTCTACGGTCCAATTTCATGCTTATGAAATTTATGCTTTATGTATAACTAAGTTATACATGGTCCGATGAGTACAAAAATTTTACTATAGATTAAGCATACAATAATTAGTTCACCATAAAAAATTTACCATAATTGGACCATAGAAGGTACAGCTATAAGTTATTCCAATTAATTACAGACAAAATTTGATTTTTCAATTAATCTAAGTCTATAACAAAAACTTTATACTAAAGCATACTATATTATATATTCAATGTGTAGATCTACTCATGTGGAGTCCAATAAATTTTGATTTTCTATTTTATAATTTTTCTGTGATTTATTATGATTTTTCAAAGATTCAGCGAGAATAACTAAAAAAGACAAAATCACCGTCACTATAGCAAAACCACCGTGTTACTATAGTAAAACCGCTGTCCAAAACCGCCTAGGGGGTAATTTGACCGGATTTAGAAAGTTCAGGGGGGATAAAGTAGACCGTTTCATAGTTTGGGGTGAAGTAGACTACCCTTTAAAGGCTGGGAGGTTAAGTAGACTTTTTTCAGCCTTAAATCCACCTAGTTGGAAGTTAGAAACACTGTAGCAGCATTTTATTTTTTGCAATAAGCGTCCAATCATGATCAAGTAGGTTCAAAAGATTCGCAAGACAATATTTTATAAAGCTATCAAATTAGTTTCAGTTTTTATCTATATTTAATGCTCCATGTATGTGTCCAAAACTTGATGTGACTAATTAGATTGGAAGTTTTTTTGACAACCCCAAAAAACAAGTGGCTGCCGCGCGCTGCCCTCTCCCCCTCTCCTCCACCACATCCCCCAAACCCTTTCTTCTCCAGCGGCCTCCGGTGGGTTGGACGGCCGGCACGGCGGATCCGTGCCCCTTATGGTCGGATCTAGCCCTTCCCTCCCCGGATCTGATTCGCGAGCGGTGTGTTCTTCGGCAACGGCGGAGAAGGCGGACTACGTGCGGTGTGTCTAGCGTCGGGCCATGGTGTTCGGAGCCGTGGCGCCGCTGGTCCCTATCCCGCTCCCGTGCGGGGTGTGCGTGATGCGCCGCCCAGGCGCTGGTCGCGGGCCTCGTCGGCACGGTTGTCTGAGAAGTTGATGGTGACCTTCCGGTGAAGACGGCCTTCCGCGTTGGCCGGGCGCAGAGTCGACGGTGGTGGCGGCGGTTTGGGTGAAAACCCTGCCTGGCGTGTTACGCCGGGCCAGCGGCGGTGGAACTGTCTGTGCCATGCACATTGTTGAAGGCGTTGCTGAAGCCATTGGTCAGTCTGTCCCGTGCTGCGTCCACGGGCGTTCAATAACTGGGTGAAAACCTAGCCTGGTTTCTCCGGGCCGGCGGCGGTGGCGCAGGCGCGTCGTCGAAGTTCTTGTTCGCCAAGGCCGAGCATTCTTCCACGTGGTCACCCTGCTCGCTGTGCAGCTCAAGGCGGAGGTGGCAGTCGATGGCGTAACAGCTCGGCATTTGGTGGGAATCTGTACCAAGTGCTTCGTGCTGTTACCAAGAAAGAAGCATACAGTGTCTTCAATGGTGGTCGGTGTCCGACGTTTTCAGTACCTTTATTAGGTCAGCCTCTTCTTGACGTTAGTGATCTTATTCTAGTTCCAGTGGAGTTAACATCGCGGTGGAAGTCAGAGGTCATGTAGGACTACTTGAGCTCCTTATTAGAGATGTATTTTCTTTCCTTTTTTTATACTGTAATAATTTGGCCTGATTCTGCCCACGAGTAGATGAAGCTGGATAGTTAATATCCTTTATTAAAAAGAAGTTGGATTGGGAGTTAGAAAGGATTTAAACGTAGCCATAGAAAATAGAAATGATCAGATAGAAGAAAAATTATAATGACAAGTGTAGCGAATTGTAATGGCACAAAGTTCAAGAAATGTAAATGGCAGGATAAAGCGTGGCGAGGATCGGATGCTACAAATTGAAAAATTTTATTGGTCAGCTAGACAACCCTATACTATCATGGTCCATGAAACTGAGGAGACCACAAATTAAAGAAGTTTTTGTTTGTGTTTAGATGCGCTTAGTTAGAAGTTGAAAGTACTGTACCAACGTTTTATTTTTTTATAATAAGTGTTCAATTATAATTTAAGTTGGTTCAAAAGATTCGTGAGACAATATTTTTATTAAGCTATGAAATTAGTTTTAAATTTCACCTACATTTAATGTTCCATGCATATATACAAAAATTGATTTGACCAGTTTGATTGGAATTTAAAAAAAAATATAAACAGAGCCTAAATTAAACGCTACAATTGGTCAGTCGAGCAGCCAATGAAATCACACACCCCAAACCGCCGAAGGCATATCTTCGCGGCGAAGGAAGTTGGCTGCAGTACACATCGTACGGTTACTACAGCAGGCCCTCGAGCGAATCTCTATGAGGCAGAGGCAAAACGTCGTCAAGTCCACTCGTTTCCCTTAAAAAAAATAAAAAAATCCACTCGTTCCGTCGTCACACTATTTGGGCACTCTTTGGACCAAAGGTACCAGGAGAGCCTTTCATTAGTGACAGCAATGTGCTACTATGTGAACCCACATGCAAACTTTGGGCGGGATTGGCGCGCCCCCTCGGTCGAGCATCGCGCCGCCGCTGCCCCAACCTCGAGCTTCACCTGCGTCCACGTGATTTACTGCGCTGCTTCGCCTGCGTCCACGCCGCTGCCTGCCGAGCTTTGCCCGCGCACGCGTCCGCCGCCTGCCAAGCTTTTCTTGAATCTGCGCCACCGCCCCAGCTCCGCCCACACCTTAGTTGCCGCCTGCCTAGTTTCGCCCGTGCCGCCGGCGTCGTGTGCCCAGCCATGCCTGCGTTCGCGCGTTCAGTTTCCGTCCGGGTCATGCTGTCGGCGTGACTCCTTTCTCGTCTTTCGGTGGGCTTTATCTTGGTTATTTGGAGCATGTTAACTATTGAAATTGAAAATACTTATTAAGATGCTCATGTATGCACGATGCACAATGCTCGTGTGTTTATTTATTCTACAGCCAGCATGTAAAATAGTGAGAGGGCATATGTGCACTAAGCATGTAATTCCTCGCTGGGTGTTGACATCTACTAACGTCGCCCAATATAACTTTATAACTTTTAACATTAGGGACGAGATTAGAAGATGTATGGTATTTTAATTAACTGATCAATAGCAACCTAGCCACTTGTCTATTACCAATATTCTTTAACATGAACTGGATTGTCAATCCTAATTATATATGCTAAAAATAAATAATGGTTTTATATATTATTCCACGTGACTAGAAAAAAATAAATATAAACTACGAACAATTCTGCAAGCGGACAGATAATTATACCATTGTAGCATTTTACCTAGAGTATCACCAGGTCGTCGATTTATATTTATGCCACTGGGAAGGTCTAGTAGAACTTATTATATCTATAACTTATACTGCTAATGTAAAAGATAAACTATAACTATAATCCTACTCATAACAAGGATCAGTCACATGATAAAGATATATAGGATAAATATGATCAGTCATCATTATAAATAAGTAAATATCAGAGCTCATCTAGTCATAACAATAGTTAGCCAATGGATAGATAAAGGAATTAATATCTAAAGTAATTCTATAACTATGTCAATAAATACTATGATTAGTGCAATTACATCTAGCAATCATTGTTTAGCTCTACCTACATCATGATTAAATGTGAAGGAGCATCATCTAATAAGGATATTAAGACACAAGGGTCACCTCCTTCGCTACCGCGCTCTGCTCGTCCTACGTACGGGGGTGGACTACAGAGGACTCAACATAACTGTCACCTACGCGATCTACCACACGACCCGGCACGTCAGGGTGCACTCGCAGATAAGCAAGATATCTAAACACCACGTCTACATGCTGCCAATCATTCATCCACGATATTTCTGGACGAACTCTATACGAGCAATTACATAAATTCAATAGGATCAAACTAACTATGCTAGACATATAATCAAAGTAAACAATGACTATTGCAATTAAGAACATATATAAGATTAAGAGCAATGTTTCCCAAATCATAATGTTGAATGCAATAAGAGAAAAGAACTAGAACTATACCGAACTTCGCGCTCCAGACCGACGCCAGGGGCTTCGGATCCCGCTGAAGAATTAGGACTCCTCTACTTCTAATCTAACTAGGCAAAAGTTATGAACTAGAGAGACTCTGATGAACTAAAGAGGCTTTGGATGGCTTGATCTCCAAATGACTTGATGCTTCAGGGAGGGGGTCTGCCCCTTTATTTATAGCCCGGTGGGATGACCGTGCGCCGTAGGATCAAACCGACTTCAACAAAGGGCCGAAATGACTCTTAAGAGGCGGCGGAAGAAGACTCCAGAAGCGGGGGCTGAAACCCTAGTGGGTGGGGCCGGCCGGCCCCACCTTGGCGCCGGCCGGCGCCCAAGTGTGGGCTTCTGGGCCCATCTTCGTCGAGGTGCCTCCACACCCTTTCAGGGTTTTCGTGATGATGTTTCCTCGGCGGTTAAGTTTCGTGTCTTTTATGCTCTTTAACCCTTCTTTTATGCTTTTCTGGAATAGCCCCTGGAAAATACAGAACATGCAAAACTCGTGGAAACTGTCAGTTAAAACCCTAGACTAGTGTGTATTCATGTGTCCTTTCATGTCTAAAGTTCTAATAAAAGTTGACGTTATCGACCGTCAACAACACCCCCAAGCTTACCTGTTTGGCAATCCCTTGGCAAACAAACTAAACCTAATTTACCAAAGTATTTGGATCAGGAGTTGCTACAATGCTTTCATACTTTCCAAGTACACATGCTTTAAACATAGATTCTTCTCTGGATTAGACAAAACTGTTCTAACTCTCGAACTTACCCAGTTTACTTGCACCATGTCTCAAATTCTTCACAGTACTATTATTCCGGAGTTTTACAAATTTTCAAAATAAAATTCAGAGCTTAATTGTATGACACCCTCAAGTCTCTTAATATGTGGTATTTATGGATCTCACTGAGGCATTAATGATGTTATACTTTCCTACAACTAAGGATTATAGTGGAGCTTATAGGAGTGGCAATAACAAGGATGAGCATACTTGCAATTCATATATTATAAAGTCAAATAATGGATCCACAGAGAGCCGAGGCATACAATCAAAGCAAGATGTGCATGTGTATGGAATATGGCAGATAGGTGTATATATGGTGGCTAATCTTAATTCTACTCTTGCTCTTTAGAAATAGATCTCTCTCTTGGAACTTAGAACTTTCGCGGGAAAACATGGGCTATCTTTATTCTCTCTTTTTTTTCTTCTCTTTTTTTTAGGGAGACAGGCATCTAAGTACTCATTGTTTTAATTGCTGAGACACTTGTCCATCTTTTACTCCCTTTTCTATTTTCTTTTTCCAATAATTTTGCATAGCCACATGCGTCCTTTGAATATAAATATTAGAGAGATAATGATAAGAACATAGAGCAATTAAACAGGGGCTGTCCTATCGGGTATATATTTTTGGGTGTTTACTCCCAGTGTAGGAGAAAATATTTTCATGATGAATATAGATGAAAGTGGAAATGGTTGCGATTACTCCCAGGGTAGGAATAATGCATATATGGCTGGAGTGTGTAAGTGATCTCTATTTTAAAAGCATGACAAGACTCTCATAAGGTATACAACAAAGGTTGACTGAACTCAATGTAAAGCAAGCAGCATAAATGTGCAAAGGTTTTCCTAACTCTAAATGTATTACATATGGCTTTGGTAGGAATTCAAACTTTGTCATACAAGAGCTCATCATGTAAGATTTTAAAATTTTAAAATAAATCTCCAGAACTTAGTAATGCTAGGAATAAGATAAATAGCAGCTCAACCTTCATGTATCATATTAATCAATCACGTAGACTTAGTTCAAGCTTATGCCTCCACAAGTTTTAGGTTCAGAGTAAATTCTTAAGTCAAAACAGCAATATCTAAAACTTGAGAGAATTCATGGTTTGAAAACTAGGCACTTGAAAAGTATTATGGTGGAGTAACTATTCATCATCTTCAAGACAAAATTTTAATGTTCATTAGTTTTAATTAACTCTAGTCTAGACTGACTCTAAACATATATATAGCTAAATATTTATTTGGTTTTCAAATTTTATCTTACTAGCTAACTCACGCGAAAAACGATATAATAATAAGGTGGGAAACTTATACTTAGCTGGATCTTAAATGGAGGGTGCCCTCCCCCAAGCTGGATGTTTGACAGGGTCTTTGATGTTGCAAATTGAGTGATCCTTCTAAGAGCAGGTGTATTGGCAGCGTAAGGGTATCGGGTTGACTAGCTCTTTGATCTTGTATTTTCCTATGAAACTCAATTGCCAACAAAAATACCAAATCTCATGAAGAGGGGTTAGGTCTAGTACCACTCCATGGTAAGTGATTGGTTTTATATTTCCAGCAGAAGTTTCTTAATTGGGTGGACCTTCATGTGCCCACATATTTTTGATATTTTTAGATTTTCTTATGGTACTATGGTGAACCTTCATGTGTTCACATATTTTTGATATTTTATAACTTTATAAAACAGACTCGATAATCGCATACGTATAGTAACCTGATAACTAGGGGATGCTCCTCCCCCAAGCTAGATGTTTGCAATACTTAGTGTTGATGATCTTCAGGGTGAGCTTGCCAGCAGTAGTTCTAGTGGGCTCCACTGATGGACTCACTCATTAGTCATAATGTCGTTCCTGCATAATTATCGTCCAGAATGAAAACCAAAACTCGAGGCTCGAATTTAAGGGATTAGCGGTCAGCCAGATGAGTAATTGATTATTCTAATGAGCTAATATTAGTTGGCAGATTCTAACAGGATTCTTCTTTTTAGATTTTTTATTTTGTGATGCAGTAAAATAAATATAGATTCTATTTTATTTTTATTTTGATGCCACCACAACAAATATTCCTACGAGGTTACTATAAGTCTACTTACATGGGGCTTTAATATTTTTGATGCAATAAAAGTTATACAATTTTTTTGTCTTTCTTTTCAATGCACTAATAAAGCGGTAAAGATTTTTATTTTATTTAATATGCAGAAAGATAAATATGCATGCTATGTTTGCATTTATTTTTAGGCCACCACGATGAGTACTCCTACAGGTTTTATACCACAAGGGTTTCACATGGGGTTTCAAGTTTTTTAAGATGCACGAATACAGTTTAATGTATGCCTATTCACCATTGTCATTTTCTATGCAAAGCTAATGCATAAGGATAAACCTACTTAAGAGAAAATTGGCTGGCTGCAGTACACATCGTACGGTTACTGCATACTGTACAGCAAAATTGGCTGGAGCGAATCTCTGTGAGGCACAGCGTCCCTGCTCACCAAGTCCACGCGTCCGTCGTCACACTATTTGGGCAATCTTTGGACCAAAGCTACCAGGAGAGCCTTTCATTAGTGACAGCAATGTGCTACTATGTGAACCCACATGCAAATGCATTCTTCTCGCCAAGACTATAATAATCCCTTAACAAACACACTTTCTGACAAATTCTCACTCTCACAACAAACTAACTTCATTCGCAGCCGCAAATAAGTCCTGTCAAACAGAGCATACTGTTTCCTTCTCATTTGATGGAAAGTTGGTCGCCAATTATGCAACGTATGTATGTACTTAGGGATGAAAACGGATCGGATACGAACGGATATCACTGATATCACATTTATTTTCATATTTCTGGTCGGATTCGGATTTGAATACAGATAGCATTAGCCATACCGGATAGGATACGATTAGATGCCGACATCATAAATATACGATTTGAGTATTCGGATACGGATACGGTATCGGATATTGAATATCCAAACTCGGATACGGACAGATCTGAACACCTCTAAACGGATTCGGTCGAACTGATGGTCGGATAAATATCCGTACCATTTTCATCCATACATGTAGTTGAGGAAAAAAAAGGAACAACTTCAATGATGAAATTTTTAGTGCAAAGAGCAAAGTGCACCAGCAGCACCTCTATAACCGGGGAATGAACAGTATATTGCTTTGCTTCACACGGTAAGGTATACAGGCACGAGCTTTTTTGTGCTGGATCGCAACAAGTGCAGAGCATCTCTTCTTTCTGTCGAAGTGACACAGATGAGAAAGCATATGAAACGTTGCCTAGGAGTAGTAGTACGTGGAAAGTGATGAACCCCTACACTTTTTGGACCAAAGGTACGAGGAGAGGCTTTTGTCATAGGCCTGGTATTGTTAACTTCATTATTAACCCATGTACAAAATACTGATAAAACTACCGCCAAAGAAAGTGTACCAACACATTCTCCAGCTTGTCAGGTAATACCAAATAGTGTCCAGAGTACTTGAAGTCTAAAATTTTCATAGGGTTTGTTTGGAACATAGGAATATCACGAGAATTATGCAGAATTTTCACATAAAAAAGTTCACAAGAAATTTCACGTTTATTACATGAAAAATTGCAGGAACGAGAAAAATTTTTGCGCTACAAACAGGGTCTTACTTTATTCAAATACTGGCAGCTGAAAAGGTTTTTTTAACGGTTTTGGAACGGACAATATCTAAATTAAAGTACTCGCTCCATCCAAAAAATAATAATTCATATATAATTATAAACAAATATTTCTCCAGGATTCGCAGGTTCTTCAGAGAACGATAAAATAGATATAAAATAGGAAGCGGCTAAAACACGGCCGGCCGTGATATAGCCTATCGCACGGCCTTGCTATTTTTGGTAAAAGTACCGATTATTATATTCTTTTTATGGCAAGCGGCAAGTTGCAAGTTCCCGCCATGTGTAACCGTGCGCGACTTACACACTCAGACCCAGAACACGGTTATTATGGGTCAATCAGCCCAGATATAAGGTTTTACATATTGCACGTGCACGTTAAAAAAACACACATGCACTAAGCTTGCCATAAGATTTAAGATTCACTAGCTCTCCTATCGCAGAACATTTGCGTCCACAGTTTCTTTGAGCACAACACCATACATCTACCTAGAAAAGCACACATTTGCGCAACTTCCTTGTACATGGCCTGCATCTTGCTTCTCTCTACATGGCTTGCATCCTGCATGTTATTTGTGAGCCAAGGTGTGGTGTGCTAAACTCGAAAACAAATGTCAGCATTTTCTTAGGCAAATTAAGTACCATTTTTAGGCAACTGTGTCTTCCTTAATAGGCAATTTATGTACTCAGATAAAAATAGTGTTTGCGTTCATTTACAACCCATAGTCCCATAGCATCACCCTCCACTTTATTGCAAAAAATACAGAGCTCCGTTTTCGTTTTTTAAGCATTGCATCTGTTTGTGTAATGGGCAGAAATACAGATCAAACAGAGAATGAAAAATCAAAGCCGGACCAAATGCCTCACTCCATGGGCGATGCCATCACCTACCCTCCAAGTGAAAAATCGCCGGGATCAAAATGAAGCTGCTTATTGATCTCCAAGCTAATGCCATACTTGGTGATGTTCGCACAAGAATATTTTTGAATGCCTACTGCTTATAGAAAGAAGCAAAAACATTACAGTTAAATGCCTACAATATGATAATACAACAAGGGCAACTAGCTCAATAGTGTATAGCATCCACTATTTCCATGTATGCTAAGAAATCAGAAATTCACATGAAGCAAATATGGTAATGCTGTAGCGAATTTCATTTTCTTAGGCAATTTAAGTGTCATTCGTTAGACAACAATGTCTTCCTAAATAGACAAGTTATGTATTCAGAAAAAGCAAGTAGAGTGTTTGTGTTCATTTGTAACCCACAACCCTCACAATTAGCATTTCTATAGAAATGACCTATAGTACATCTTTGGCATGCAAATCTCTCGTGCTACCAAACCAATAGGATGTGCCTACTGTGTCTGAAATCAGGATATTGGTTGACAAAAACAAGAGCGGAAGATGTTCGTAGAGCCTATATTGGTAAAAAGCAGGTTGCTGCTGGTAATGCTGTAGTGGATTGTATTTTCTTAGGCAATTTAAGTGTCAACCATTAGGCAACAATGTCTACCAAAATAGGCAATTTATGTTATCTGAAATAAGCAAGTAGAGTATTTGTGCTCATTTGCAACCCACAGCCCACCCTCACCCACAGGTTTATTTGAAAGAAAACACATCAAAGGCAAGGTGAATATTCTTCACGGAGTATGAAGCATTAAGGGCTAAAATCCTAACCTGCAGGATAACACATTCACACAATGTTTAAAATCTGTAAAAAGGAAAGGGTTGCCTCCGTTGAGAAATTTCTAGTTTATATGGATGAGTAAAGAAGCTAACAAAACATTCCGTCAAACTGAACACACGTTAATCAGGTAGCAGAGTTAAATTAATCAGAGAACCAGTGGTCACGCATTCTACTGTATTGTGATTAGTTGCATCTACAATTGCATGCTTCTTGTGATCCCACCAATGTGAGCTTCCTGCTGCTTGTGTGAAAATGTCTAGTTGGCAATGACCAACTAAAAATGGATGAGTTCAAGAAACTACAACATTACGATTATTTAGAGCAGTTCTTATCCTAGAAATGGAAAGGGAAACTAATTAATCTACATATCATTGGGCACAAAAGGCATCGGAAACTAGAATTTGCATAATCCATTTAGATGTCCTGAAGGGGAATATGAGTAAAATCATCATTTACAGAGCTCCAAGCCCAGAATGTTGCCACAAATTAATAGGGTATAAATGAAGAGTCCAGTAATTAGTAATAATAAGTAAAGTGTTGTGGACTGAATCTCAACACGGCTAATTTCAGCTTCTAAATAAGACTACATAACACACTTGGATGAAGAAATAATTAGAAAACAGAAGAGTAACAATATCCAGACATAGACAACATACAGATTTATTCAAAATAATACGGCAAGGCACTATCTAGAACAGGTCATCTCATTCGTAGCACACGCAGGCAATACCTACCCAACAAAAATGAGAAAAATAAGAATATCAATTAGCAGTCACGAACCTGAACAGAGACACGCTTCCTGCAGTACGACGCGAGGTTTGCAATCGAACCATGCATCCACCTGGTCCAGCAGCTCATCAGCGGAGGTAGTGGAGGGCCGAAGTGCCGGACAACCTGGTCCATAGCGTGGCCACAACGCGGACTGGGAAGCTCCGTGCCTCCGCAGCTAGGCAGGCGGGGGCAGGGGGAGGTGGGTCCTTGGCTGTGGCCGTCAGTCGGCTGGCCTCGGCCCCTGGCGCAGCCGCGTGGGGAGGAGCCCCAGCCCCCAAGCGCAGATAATGGAGGTAGGAGGTAGCATACTGTCGCGCGGAATCAGAGGCGGTCGCGGCGTCGCGGTCACGGGGAAGGGTAGACGCGGCGCGGTCAGGCGGGATGGACGGGCCACGCCGTCGCGGGGCAGGCATCGCGCGCGCTCCTCGCTCGCCGCTGGGGACGGGTTGGGGGCGTGGCCTCCCATGTGCATCCGAGGAGGGAGGCGACCGTGGATCGAAGGCGAGGAACAACGAGCTGTTCTCCTCTGCTGCTGCCATGGCTGCTGCTCCCCCGCCTCGGCTCGTCTTCAATGTCATGGGATTTTACAGAAGCAAGCGCGGATCTAGCTGCTGGGCGGCGGGAGGTGGTATGGGGTCGCCGGATCTGAGGGAGTCACCGGCTCACTAGGAGACGAGGTCAGGAGGCGCCGCGAAATGGGGATAGGTTTTGAGTCGCTAGCTCGAATGGTTTGATTACAGACGGACGGCCGATCGGGTGTGCGTGCGTTGGCACAAACGCACGGCCGACCGGAAAGAAGTCTTTACCAATAAAATAATAATGACACTGGTTCAAAAACCGACGGCTGCAGCGGACGGTTCAAATAGATGCATCTATGTAGCACGCACGTTGACTAGCTTCAGCAACTCATTGTTTATATTTCGGTCAGAGAGATCCATATTACACTCAGTAACGAAAAATAATTAAATAGCAATAGCAACATAGCTGGACCCTACGGTAGAGGGCGCAACCTCAAGGCCATACCCCAAACACGAAGGGTCCTGAGAGTACATGCAAGTATGAAACATCGTGAGCCCAATCCTGATTGCCTAGTTGTCAAAAAAAAAAAGTTCCTGATTGCCTTGCCGACGTATGCGGTACGCCTCTATATATCGTCGCCGAATCTCTCACCGCGACACTAGGTCAGTTCAAAATGAGAGCGGAAACTCGTTTTAATCTCATAAAGTTTGAAATTTTAAAAATTCAACAAGTTCGAATGTCGTTGACATAATCTGCTTGTAATCTGCAACTTTGTAGCAGACAAGTTTTGATTTGAAGTCATTTTTTAGATTTCTAAATATTTGTTTTATGTTTGTGACAACCAAGAATGATATAACAACTTTAAATTTAAACTCTCTTTGACTGGCTAAATTGTACGGCTAAATTGTTATCAGAGGAAAATATTATTCTATTGCTGAAAATAAGCTGAATCTAGCTCAAGCGAACATAGCGTAAGTCAAAATGACTTCAAAATCTTTTGCAGTATGCTGTAAAGACAACATCCAGGGCCGACCAAAGGTCAGTCTTTCACTACTGCTGTGCGCTGTCAGTATGAAAAAAAACCTCACTGATTTCGGCTAATACTAATTTGATGTGAGAGAGAAAAACATTGTTCTTTAGCTAAAAAGAAGCCAAAATCTTATATTTTAATAATAATTTATTTATTTAGTTATTTATATAAAAAATTAAATAAGACGAATAGTCAAAAAAGGAATCTAAGTAAAACAAAGTCGCTCTTTTTGAGTCAGAAGAAGTACTAGTATACTCAGAGTACCGACAAACAAAATGTGGGTCATAGGATGCGTCGACAATAATGACTAGGCAAAGATAACGGAAGGATACACAAAAAATGTTGATGTACTTATTAGTAAGCTAGAAAAAAGGTGTTTTAAAATAAGGTTACATCTCCTTAGTAGGACTCCTCCCCGTCTCTCCACAGCGACTCCTCCCTCCCCCTTCTAATTGCTCATTGTTTCACCCTACCACGAAAACGACTGGTCCACCCACCATCCGCCCCGCCTCCCCCACCTTGTCCTCTTCGAAAGAAATGGAAGATCACCGAGCTCTCCACTTTCTCCTCGTGCTGTCGTGCCCACTGCACCATCCTGCCAAGGGGCTCTGCAACATCCTAGTGCACCCACCATGGCTACCTTTTCCTCCTCCCCCACTGCTTTGGCGAGCTCTAGCCATGACACTCTCGCTCTGCTTGGCTCAGCCACCTCTACCGTCACCAGGGCTCTAACACCGCTTGCTAACGTCTGCATCGCCTGACCGACCTGCCTCTCCCAGAGCCTCTTCTTTTAAGTCCGTCGGAGTTGGGGAAGAATGGGGTGCATGGTGCAGGCCACCGGAACCCTAGTCGCCGCCAAAGCTGGGGAAGAAGAGGGTAGGCATGGGCGCGGGAGGCATGTGACTCATGGATTTGCAAAACATCAGGCGTCTGTGATCGAGTGATTCTGTTGAAATAAAGGTTTTGAGCCAAAAAAAGCATGTGAAAGCGCAAACACAAGGTTGATATGTGTCCTTGTGATTTGTTTTGTGATAAGTGATTGTCAACGAGAGTATGTAGCTCTTCATCTTCAGTTGTAGATCTAGCCGTGGCGTGAGTTGCGTTGTGCAACGTGTCTTTTGCTTGTGGTGGGTAGGTGTGGAGCTCAGAGTGGTGGTTGATAGCAAAAGTGAAGATCAAGTGAGTCCATGTTGATGGACTAGGAGTAATAAAGGACGGATGCCAAAGTTGGACTGAGGGACTGGAGAAGCTGGGTGACCGACCGTGGGTGGCTGATACTGTGGGTCGTCGACAAGTGCAAGAATACATGTGAGTGACCATGTTGATCGAATCAAGATGGTGGACATGCAAGTCAAGCAGTGGCACTAGATGACTTCAATGCTAAGCGGTCAAGGACGACGGTGACACGTGTCAAGTTGTGTGGCAAGCTATGGAGTACGCTACTTGTTGGCATTTATTAAGTGCAAATAGAATATGAAAGATTTCGCAAGCACACAGAATACCATTGTAGCTTTTACTCGGGAGTATTCCAGAGTATCGTTATTTATATTTT
Source organism: Eremochloa ophiuroides (assembly GCA_038502445.1). Classification (NCBI taxonomy): domain Eukaryota; kingdom Viridiplantae; phylum Streptophyta; class Magnoliopsida; order Poales; family Poaceae; genus Eremochloa; species Eremochloa ophiuroides. The sequence goes on from JAHLJS010000007.1 coordinate 49,129,390, forward strand.
TCCACAGGGAAGCAATTGTTAAAGAATTTGATAGTTACCATCATGTATCTGCTAACTCAGTACACCAACTAGACTATAGTAGGGGTAAGTGATAAATGATACGAGTTATGCATAGTAATCACTTATAAGATAAATGAGTAGTCTAGCTAAGTTGAGAGGACAACGAGAGAGTTCAAGGCTCCTAAATACTTCTCTATTACTCGGGTTCTAAGATAACTAGATGATAGTTAGGTGAAGCAATCACACAATAGCACTTTGGAGCAATAATACCTTTCTGATTCTCGAATAGACTGGGAAGGGTTAATCGGGAGAAGGCTGCTAAAAAGCTCTACGAAACACCAACTCTGACGTGGTGGAATACGAAGACCGACAGACCTGTCACCTCTGGGGCTACCACAACTAACCGTAAGAATCGGGCGCAAACTCAGGTAAACATTAGCCTAGACACCACGTCTACACCAATGAATACTACCCTAATCACACGTGATAACTAGAGCGCTCAATACGAGCGGAGATCCTATGCTAAAGTATAACAACTATACTAACCAATCAGATTCAAGGCATAAAGTAAATAGAGAAGATAAATATATTAAAGCATAAGTCTTACAAAGATGAGATACAAAGACATACCAGACCCTGAAGACTTCTCCAGAACCGAAGCGCAGCTCTGCTCTCCCTAACTCTCAACTAGAACTAATCTACTACATTGAAAAGTCTAGCTCTAATTCTTTAGAGTTGAGAGGTTATCCATTCGAAGGACGCCTCTACAACTCCATAATGGTCCCCCGACTCGGGGGTCCTAGGTTCATTATATGGGGGCGCCTGGCCTCGCCCCACCTTGGGCAAGGGATATGGTACTAAACCTTTCCACCAAGTGCACATAGGTCTTAGTGGGCCAAATTCTGATTTAGGCCCAATTAATCCCGTAGCCTTTAATTAATTCCATAGCTCACGTTCTAGAATCTTCCAGTATTTGTAAAATGCATATCTCTTTATTTCGGACTCCAAAAATAGCAAACCATAGGTCCGTTTCGATCATCTCGACGGAACTTCAATTCCTTATTTGAGATACTTTTACATGGTAAAAAATTGAATATCCCTTCATACCCTGCAAAACAAGTGAAACCACCAAAACTCGTGGAACTTGTTAGAATCAAACCCTATAACTATGTTGTGTATTGTTTTATGCCCTTGATTCATGTTTAGTTGATGGATAAAAATGTGCAATAACTACCATCAACAAGTTCCCCCAAGCTTACCCTTTGCTAGTCCCTTAGCAAAGACAAACTTAGCAATGGCTACAGGAGTTCATTAGAATTTTTAAGTATAGTAGCAACTCCTCAAAACACACTTGTATTCAAACAAGAGTTCTCCTCAGGATTAGAGCAAACTATTCTGACTTTCCAACTTACCTTTATTACCTTCAACCATGGAGCTTGTAGTCTTCTCTTGGGTCTTGGGTAATTGAAGGACAAAATGTTTAAGTCAAGCACTACTGGTCAAGCTCTTTTGCTCAACTCTTATCCTGAAGTTTTTGCAAGTTTTCAAAATAAAGCTCCGAGGTTTCTTTGTATGACTCTCTCAAGTCTCTCAATATGTGGTATTTGTGGATCCTCACCAAGGCAATAGTGACGTATGCCTTTTCTCTCTCACCCTATACTAATGGCTTATGTGGAGCTCATGGGTAAGGAGACAGCTCATGCATACTTGCAATGCATATATTATAAAGTCAAACAATGGATCGAGAGAATCAAGTCATACAATCAAATCAAAATGTGCATGTGTATGGATTTGTGATGGTAGGTGAATATATGGTGGCTAACCTAATTCTACTTCTGCTCCTTGAGAACGTTGTTCTCTTCTTCAAACACTGGGGAATTGTGCTACAGGACAACATGGGCTATCTTTCCTCCTTTTTTCCAGGCCGGCATCGGAGTACCCATTGTTTTGATAATTCGGACACTTGTCCATTTTTACCTCTCAGGCGGGCATCTTTGTACCCATTGTTTTCTCTCATCTCACACTTTTGCATAGCCACATGCCTCTTCTCTGCAACAACACTTCCCTCTCTTTTTTTCTTTTCTTTTGAGAGAGAGCAAGAAGAGCTTGGAGCATTTATTTGGAGATAACCTATGGGATTTTTGGTGTTTACTCCTGAAAGCCCTAGTTTGGTTTTGATAATTAATGACATCCTATGAACTAACCTAAGTTGCTAAGTGTGGTAAGGTTTAGGTTGGTCAAACCATGGAATATGGAATCTAGGAGATGGTGTTGATCAAGATGACTCATCCATGGAACAAGAAACAAAGTGGATCAAGTGAAGTTGATCAAGGTGAAAGAAAAGGACTTAAAGAGGTGAAAAGAAAAGGCTTGAAGGCAAAGGTATAACCCCAAATAGGCTTTTTTTTGTGATCAAGACACCTAACCGGTGTGATCACATTTAGGATAGATAGCCGACTATTAAGAGGAGAACGAGTGTTGGATTACCTTCAAGTGCTCTAAGTTGCATTTCATGGCATTGAATCTAACACAACCTAGAGATCAAGTTAGAAACCCTTGAAAAATATTTTGAAAATACTAACACACTGTGCACAAGTGTTGAGAACCTTGAGTGTTAGCACATAGAAGCAAGGGATATGAAAGAGACTTGAAAAGGCCTGTTTTCAGAGCGTCGGACTGTGAGGTAGCGCTGCGTCGGACCATTGGTCTGCGTCCGACGCCCTACCCTAGTTCTGTTTCGCTGGAGAGCGTCGGACGCTCATTTTCTGAGCGTCGGACCATTCTCCTCAACCGTCCGATGGTGGTGAGCAGTGGGAGTTGACACGTGGTGTGCTGAGGAGCGTCGGACTGAAGTCCGACGGTTTTTACCGCTGTGGAATCTCTCTGGAAACGTCGGACGACTGTGTTCGTTAGTCCGACGCCTCCTTCGAGCAGCGTCCGACGGTGCTCAGTGGTGAACCTTGTTGCGTCGGACACTGGATGTTGGTCCGGTGGTTGTAGTGTCTGACGGTGGAAATTCAGGCGCGAACAGTTACCCGTTGAGATCCAGCGGCTGTGGTTGAACTGTGCTGACACGTGGCGAGAATCTGAGCATCGGACCGTGGCAATAGTCCAACGGGGTGCGTCCGACGCTAGCGTCCGACGCCCCGAAAAGCTGTTTAACGGCTGGTTTTTGAGGGGTAACGGCTAGGAGTGCACTTGGGGGTATTTATACTCCCTCCCTGGTCACTTGGTGACACTCTTGCACATTTGATTCATTGCCTAACTCTTGTGAGCACTCTCTAGCCTCCCACTCACTCTTTTGTTCATCTTTGATCATCTTTGTGAGTTGAGTGATCCTAAAGTGCATCATTTCTTAGTGAATTGCATTTTAGAGCACTTGAGAGCAAGCCAAGGCTGAGTTCTTATTCTTTTGGGGCATTACCGTGTACCAAGCGGCTTGGAGACGATTTTGGTGTTGAGGTTGATTGATGATTGTTCAAACCCACACCGAGGTGATTGATTGTGAGAGGTTTTGTGGTTATCCTCGGCGGAGTGCCAAAACCAACTCTAGTGGATTTCTCGTGGTTGATAGCCACTTCTCTTGTGTTGGTGAGCGGCTCTCGGTGAGGGATTGGCGTGTGAAGCCTAACTCGTAATCCACCAAGGAAGACCGGTGCCACAACGAGGAGTAGCGTGACGGCGATCACGTGAATCTCGGTAAAAATCGGGTGTTCATTCTCTTCTCCACCGAGTGGATGATTAGTCTTCTGGCTTCTTTTTGGTGATTGATCACTTGGTTTTCATATTGTCTATCTCTTGGTGATTGGCTTTACTCGTGATTGATCTTCACATCATCAAGCCCTCGGTATAATCTTACTCGATCACTCTTCTTTGCGCTTACTATTTGTCTAGGTGCCATCTCCTTGGGCTCGGAGGAGTTGGTTTCTTGCGGTTGAGTGCATTTTCTTGTGAAGTAGCATATTGTGCTAGGTGGCTTGCGTAGGGTAGTTTAGAGCTAGTGCTTTGCAATAGCCTTGTTATATTCTAACTTGTGGTCTAGTGATTTGTAGAAATTTTAATAGGCTATTCACCCCCCTTCTAGCCTATCCGATCCTTACAAGTGGTATCGGAGCCGAGGTCACCACCGTTTGAGGCTTAACATCCTTGTGGTGAAGAATGACTCAAATCAATGTGTTGGGGAAGCCGCCAAAGTTTGATGGCACAAGCTATGATCATTGGAAGAGGAAGATGATAGTACACTTCATGACCATGCATATTGATGTATGGAAGGCAACGGAGACAAAGATTGAATATGAGAGTCCACAAGCTCCCACTGATGCCGACAAAAGGAAGATGGAGTGCAATGCTCATGCAATCAATGCACTCTACACCGCTCTAGAGTCTCATGTATTTGAGCAAATCAAGGATCTTGAATTGGCTCATGATATTTGGAAGCGGTTGGAGGAGACATATGAGGGCACACAAGAGGTCAAGAATGCCGAGGTGTACATGTTGAGAGAGAAGTTTGGCACCTTCAATGGAAGAAAATGAGAGTGTGCCGGAGATGTTCAATCGGCTACAAGTAATAGTGAATAACTTGAAGCGCTTGGGTGAGGACATCAAAGACAAGAACTTCTCTCATAAGTTCTTGAGATGCTTGCCCGCAAGATTTGCATCATCAAGACATTGCTAGCAAGAGAAGACTTGAGCAAGAAGAAGCCCAACCAAATCCTCGGTGAGATCATCACTCAAGACATGAACAATGAGGAAGTGGTTGAGGACTACATCATCCTCCAAGAGCGAGATGGTTGAGCTTGATGAAGAATCTACTTCAAGTGATGATGAAGATGATGAGGCTTTGGCTCTCCTAGTGCACAAGTTTGGTCGATTCATGAAGAGGAAGGGCTATGGTCAAGGTAAGAAGAAGTTCATCTCCAAGAACAAACAAGAGCCTAGAAGATGCTTCAAGTGCAAGAGCTTGGATCACTTCATTGCCGATTGTCCTCATAATAGTGACAATGACAATGAGAGTGATGATGACAAGAAGAAGAGCAAAAAAAAGGAAAAGAAAGAAAAGAAGAACAAGAATGTGACACTCAAGAAGAAGAAGAAAGGGCAATCATATTGTGTTACTTGGAATGATAGTGATGCCTCTACCGATGATGATGATGGTGATGAAGAGAGCAAGACCATCAAGAAGAATGCTATGGCAAGCATTGCTCTCAACAACAAGCCATCTCTCTTTGACACTCCATCCACATGCTTGATGGCCAAGCCATCCAAGGTACAATCCGATGATGAGAGTGATGAGGAGGAGCTCTCATGTGATGAGCTTATGTCCATGCTTGATGATGCCAATACTTACATTGAGGCCAAGAGAAAGGAGTGCAAAGAATTGCGCAAAAACAAGATAGCCATTGAGCAATCCTTTGATGAGCTCTTGAAGTCTCATGAGAGGCTAATGGAAGCCCATGAGAACCTCAAGGTGGCTCACTCCAAGCTTGAGAAAGCTCATTCCTCTCTAGTGGCCAAAAATGAGAAGATGACATCCATCAAGACATGTGACATGGGTTCATCATGTGACATCCTTAGTGACAAGTCAACTTTCTCTACTACTATTATTGTTACTAACCCTTCTTGTAGCTCTACCACTCCTATTTCACCTAAAGTTGATGACTCTAAGTCCTCACTTGTGGTAGAAAACAAAAACCTCAAGGAGGAGGTCAACAAGCTCACCCGTGCCTTAGGCAATGCCTATGGTGGGGATGCCCGCTTGCTAAAATGCTTGGGTAGCCAAAGATTTAGTCACTCTAAGGAGGGACTAGGCTATACCCCCAAGAAATGCAAGGCCGCTTTTGTGACTCCCAAAGCTAGCTTTGTGAGGAGCAATGGTAGATATTGCCAAAGATGCAAGCAAGTAGGGCACAATGAGCAATATTGCATGGCCAACAAGATCAAGCAAGTCAAATTTGCTAGTGCGACTTCAATTCGCCTTGATTCTTGTTACATGCTCACCAAGGGAGTGAAGAGTGTCAAAGCCAAGTACATTGGTACACCTAGTGGTAACCCAAGGAGAAGATCCATTTGGGTTCCCAAATCTTTGGTCACTAACCTCCAAGGACCCAAGAATGCTTGGGTACCTAAAACCGATTGATTTACTCTTTGTAGGTCAATTACAAAGCCGGAGGAAGACATTGGGTGCTTGATAGTGGATGCACTCAACATATTACCGGAGAGTCTAGTATGTTCAATTCTATCAACACAAGTGGCAACCAAGAGTTTGATTATATCACATTTGGTGACAATGGCAAAGGCAAGGTGAAAGGTTTAGGCAAGATTGCTATCTCAAATGATATGAGTATATCCAATGTATTGCTAGTTGAATCTCTCAATTTCAACCTATTGTCGGTTGCACAACTTTGTGATCTTGGTTTCAAGTGCATCTTTGATATTGATGATGTTGAGATGTGAGTGTAGATGGTTCCAACTTGATCTTCAAGGGATTTAGATATGGGAACTTATAATTGGTGGATTTGAATGATAGTGAAGCAAAACTCTCATCTTATTTGATCTCTAAGTCTAGTCTTGGTTGGTTATGGCATAGAAGGCTTGGACATGTTGGCATGAAGTAACTTGGAAGATTGGTCAAGCATGACATGGTTAGAGGCTTAAAGGATGTACACTTTGAGAAGGATAGGTTGTGTAGTTCTTGTCAATTTAGAAAGCAAGTTGGGAATACACATCCTAAGAAAGGCATGATGAGTACATCTAGTCCACGTCCAACCACTTATGCAAGCATTGGAGGAAGAAAGTATGGCTTTGTGATAGTTGATGACTTCTCTAGATACACTTGGGTATTCTTTCTAGTTGACAAAAGTGAAGTGTACGAAATCTTCAAATCTTTCATCAAGAGAAGCCAAAATGAGTTTAATACAAGGGTGAAGCAAGTGAGAAGTGACAATGCTAGTGAGTTCAAGAACACAAGAATTGATGAGCTATGTGATGATTTGGGTATCAAGCATCAATTCTCGGTCAAGTACACTCCACAATCAAATAGGCTTGTTGAAAGAAAGAATAGAACTCTCATTGATATGGCAAGAACAATGCTAAGTGAATACAATGTTAGTGATGAGTTTTGGGCTGAAGCTATCAACACGGCTTGCTACTCTAGCAACCGTCTATATTGTCATCCAATATTGAAGAAGACACCCTATAAGCTCTTGAATGGAAGAAAGCCCAATATTGCATACTTTAGATTGTTTGGTTGTAAATGCTATATTTTGAAGAAGGGCACTCGTTTAGGGAAGTTTGAGAAGAAGTGTGATGAAGGGTTCCTACTTGGATACTCAACTATAAGCAAAGCCTGTAGAGTATGGAACTTGACACATAAGATAGTTGAAGAAGTCCATGATGTTGAGTTTGATGAAACTAATGTGTTACAAGATGAGAAGGATAATCTTGATGATGTTAGAGGACCTCAATTAGTTGATGCCATGAAGAACATGGACATTGGTGACATTAGGCCAAGACAAGTTGAAGAAAATGATGATGAAGGCACCCCTCCTATTGTGCAAGTGGAAGATGATGCAAATCAAGCAATCTCAAGTAATTCTCAAGCCCAAGGTCAAGATCAAAGTCAAGATCAAGACCAAGTACAAAATGCAAGTTCAAGTCATGTGCTCCAACCTACACACATTGTAAGAGATCATTCTCTAGATCAAATTATTGGTGATATTAGTAGAGGTGTGCAAACAAGGTCAAGGGTAGCATCACTTTGTGAGCACTATTCTTTTGTCTCACAAGAGGAGCCTACTAATATTGAGAAGGCACTCAAAGATGAGGATTGGATCAATGCTATGCATGAAGAGCTAAACAACTTTCAGAGAAATCAAGTATGGGAATTAGTTCCAAGACCAAGCAAGTACAATGTGATTGGCACCAAATGGGTCTTTCGGAACAAGCAAGATCAAGATGGGATTGTTGTGAGGAACAATGCTAGATTGGTTGCACAAGATTACACTCAAATTGAAGGTTTGGACTTTGGAGAAACCTATGCACCCGTGGCAAGATTGGAAGCAATCCGGATTCTATTGGCTTATGCATGTGCTCATAATATCAAGCTCTATCAAATGGATGTTACGAGTGCATTCTTAAATGGCTACATCAATGAGCTAGTGTATGTTGAGCAACCTCCCGGTTTTGAAGATGACAAGAAACCCGACCATGTGTACAAGCTCAAGAAGTCTCTATATGGTTTGAAACAAGTACCAAGAGCATGGTATGATAGGTTGAGAGATTTACTACTCTCTAAAGGGTTCAAGACGGGTAAGGTTGACACTACTCGCTTCACCAAGAAGATTGGCAATGACTTGTTCATCATGCAAATCTATGTTGATGATATCATCTTTGGATCAACAAGTCAAGTATTTTGTGAGGAATTTGGAGAAATGATGGCCAAAGAGTTTGAAATCTCCATGGTTGGTGAACTTGGCTACTTTCTTGGACTCCAAATCAAACAATTGAAGAATGAAACTTTTGTGAGTCAAAGCAAGTGTATCAAGGACATGGTGAAGAAGTTTGGATTGCAAAATGCTAAGGCAATCTCAACTCCAATGGGCACTAGTAGAAGCTTGGAACCGGATGAAGAAGGTGAATTGGTTGATCAAAAGCAATTTCGGTCTATGATTGGTAGTCTACTCTATGTGACCGTTTCTGTAATACCCCGGGTATTACGACTAATTAATTATGCCATGTCATCATGTTTATTATTAAGCATCCGCATATGATTGAGCTTAGGGACTTTAGAGTGACTTATTTATAGATTTTATTGGTGTTTCAATTGAATCCCTATTTGGAAAAAAAATTAAATCAAAAGAAAGATTTGAATTTATGCCCTAATCGGACCTAAAACCCTAAATCAAAATATACTTGGAATCTGGTGATGGTGTCTTAATAAAAGTTGTAGATCTTTTAAAATGGAACAACTTTTATTTTGGGTGTTTTTGAAGTCCCTTAAAAGAAATTTAAATTAAACCCTAATTACTAACTTAAAATTCAAATTTGAAATGCTAATTTGAAGAATATCAAGAATCTGACCAAGCTTCTTTAATGAAAGTTGTGAAGCTCTACAAATAGAACAACTTCTATTTTTGAATATTTTGAAGTTATTAATAAAAATCCAAAGAATTTAATAGGATTAGAAAAAGATTTCAAATAGTGGTTTTTCCCCCTTTTAAATAGTTTCAAAATTATTCAAAATTTGGATTTGGTCCCAAAACCAATGTTGTTCAAAATTTGAAATCCTACAACTTTGGTATTTGTATTTTTTCGAGTTGGTGCATAAAATCTTGAGGAAATGGTCAAAAACCGAGAGGTGGGAGGTTAATGGGCTACAGTGTCCTGCCCCTCTCCCCTGTTCGCGAGCAGAGCCGGCAACCGCCCGCGCTGAGCGTGCGGCACCACCCGTGCCGGCCGGCCGTGTGCCCCTCCTCGCCGTAGCTGAGCTAGTGGGGGACCTCGCGCCGCTCCTAATCGTCGCTACCCCCTCCTTGTTTGCTTTAAGAGCGCCCTGCCGTCCCTCTGTCACCCTTCCTCCACTCGGTCGCCACCCCGGTCATCGCCCCGCGCCCGACCAATTCATCACCACCGAGCCACGTCTACCCAATTCCACTCGCCCCCGAGCTCGCCACACCTTTGCGCCCCCGTATAACCCATTGGAGCCAGTGACCGGTCGCCGGAGTCGCGAGAACATCACCTTCTTCTCCATCACCGGTTGGAGCGCCGCCGCGTTCGGCTCGTCGTGTCCAGCTCGTTCGGGTAGGCTACCCTCCCATTTACACTTGCGTTCTCGACTCCCTGTGTTCTTGTGAAGCTCACTATCTAGGCGGTTTGGTGAAAGGTGCATGGGAGTCGTCGGAACAGCGTCATCACCGTCGGAGCCCATCGTCATCTCCTCGGCTTCCCTCAACGCCCGTCTCTGGTCATCCTCGTCCTCAACCGACTCATGAACGGAACTCCGGTGAGCACCCTGACCGCTCAGCACTCTCTGATTTGACCTCTACCGCCCCATTTGCCCGGAGCGTGGCCGCGCCGCCGTGCCGGTCGCCGCCGGTCCGCCATGGCTTCGGTGGGGAGCAGGTCGGGTCCTACTCTGCCCTGTTCGTTAGCTAGGAGGGTGCGGTAGGTCTGGAGTGCGCTCGGGTGCCCTCGGCATCGCCGGGAACTCGCCGGCGGCGAGCCGCCGCGGCTGGGGCCGTCGCGCGCGCGCGGCCGTCTTTCCCATGTGAGCGGGAGTCGACTGGGCCGTGCTCGGCCGTGGGCCGGCCCAGGGATGCGCGGGAGGGAGCGGGAAGGCAGCGCTGGGCGCTTGGCCGCGCGTGGGCTGAGTAGGCCGGCCTGATTTTCCCGGGTTTAACGATTTAGTAAATTTTTCCAATTTGAATAGTGCTTTGTTTTATGAATTTTGTATGAATTAAATTGCCTCACCAAAAATCATGAAAATAATTGTGTATGCTCTCTGAAGTATGTAGTATTTTATAAAAATATTAAATATCAGATTTGGATACTTTCTGTGGGGACTAAAAATCAGCATATTAATTAACAAATGCAACTTTGGGCAATTTTAATAAATTCCATATTAATCCAAAAATGATGAAAATTTATGTGGGACTGTCTTAGGGAAGAACCTATCTGTCGGGTAAGTTTGGGCTCAATTGGAAACTGTTAGGTCACTTGTTAATTAAATATGGGGTTTATTGGATAGTAGAATTGATTTAAACAAATAATCCCTGTTGTTTGGTGTGATTTTTGGATTGATTGGGTTCATGGATCTTTCACCATAGTGATCCTTGACAAAAGTAATGAAATCGCTTGTTGGTTATAGTAAAGCTGTGCAGCGGCTTTCTAGGACCGTTAAAATGGTCAATAAAAACAAAAGTATAAAAGCACTGTTTTACTTTACGTAAAACGTTTACAACTTTACCGTGAAGGAAAGTTGTACTCAAGGTCTGAATGGTTTACTTTTGAGCATTTCATCCATTATCCTCATACCATGCTAAGCATGCATCATTGCATACGTGTAGTGCCCGTCACCGAGGAGGTCCAAGTCGAGGCCACTGCCGAGGAGGTCACTCCGGAAGTCGTCCAGGGATTCGACATCTGCAACACCGAGCCTGACCCGATGCTGTTCGTAATCCAAGGCAAGCCCCGGTGCATTCAGCTCCGCCTTATGTTTTATAAAATATTTATGACTTGAGTCTAATATTGCATTAGGTTGTTAGGAGTTGTTTGTCACCTATATTGTTGCATTACCTGCCTTGATATATAATACCCTTGAAACCTGTTTAAAAAATAAAATGTTCAAAAATGCTTTGTCCTGCTTAACCAATTTAGATTTGCGTAAAAAGGCTAGTTTTGACCTATGTGAATATGATAACTATGAAACATGAGAAAGGAAGAAGGGACATGAGTCCGTGTGGGAATTGTGTACTTGGGTAGCAGCCCCAATGCATCGTAACCGCCGGAAAGGGATTTTTCCGTTCGTTGGTTGTGAATTTGGGTTAGAGTCCCAATGCTTGACCATCGGCGGGAAAGGGATTTGAAGACCGTTGGGACACTTGTATCTGGGTTAGAGTTCCAATGCAATGTCGCCAGCGGAAAAGAATTAGTGACCGTTCATTGTTGGCCTGCTGTGATCGAGACTTTGCAACTAGCCACATACTACAGAAAGCTCTGACTCCGGTGGCTCTACTACTTGAACCGACAACCACGCACTGGGAGTGGAGAGATGGCGAGAGCAGCGTGTACCCTCGTGGCCGGCGTGCCTGGAGAGGAGAGGAGTACTGTGTTCTCGGGTGGCGCAAGACCGGTTCAGGGGTAGAAAAGCCGTGGTAGCCGGAGTTGCTATATGCAAGCTTAAGTGCTACATATGCAGTGTGGATAGGGATCCCCAGCTGGGTACTAATCGATTTAAATCGTCATTGCTCCTCGGATATGGAGACTTGATCCTTTGACCTACAACTGAAAAGTGGTTCGGAACTAGGTGTTTTGAGAATGATTAAAGAAGTTGAAAGTATGATGATATATGAGAATGAATTTAGAATTATGGATTATGATTAAAATAAAATTGAGTAAAATATTGAAATAGGATAGTAATGCTTTTCTGCAAAACCTTTGACTCTTGCTCAAGCGTTACCTTGACTCCCTTCCGCCTGCATTCTTGAGTCTCATTCCTTTTCTTAGTCGGGTAAGTCATGCGGAGTACCCCAGTACTCAGGGTTTGTTAACCCCATGTTGCAGGGATACAACAGTCGGAGGTTTGCCTCGCCCCCTGCTGTGTGATAGTGGTCTAGGAGGGAAGTGAGGAGGAGTAAGGTTGAACCCCTGGGCAGGGTTCTTATCATTAAGTACTTAATTATGTTGTACCGTCATTCCACTGCTACTTATTTATGGTCTGTAATATTTGCACTTTTATCTTATTTGGACAAATGGTTTGTAATCTAAGTACCTTATAATCTTTCCGTGCTTTTACTCAGATGTAATTTGTTATGAAATGTTGTAATTCTGTAATGGCTTCGCAATGGGATCCTGTCGGAGGAAATCGGGCGCTAATATAGCCCGGCAGGAGCTTTTAGATCATTTGGGACACGGGCCCGGCTGTCAGAGGTCATTAGTGACAATGACAGGTGCCTGTGGGCCATGTGATTTAGGCGGTTCTGTCACAGCTGGTATCAGAGCGTTCCATTGCTAAATCATTACGGTATTACTTTGCAAAACTTCAAAAGGTTTTGGATCATAAACTTTAAATTGCTATTTTGGTCCAAATTGCTTACTCTTGCCTTAATCTGTATTATAGATATAGTGGTTAGTGGAATAGCGCTATTATTAGCCCTATGTTAAAAATTAAATATGTAGTTATTCATTTTGCATTGATTTTAAAATTTCGTAAGTATGGTTCATGCATCATGATTAATTCACGTGATAAATAACTTCCTCCTTAAAATGGGTTATGGGTTAGGATCTATCAAACCTATTCTTGTGAAACGACATCGATTTCCGCGAAGGGAAATCCAGAGGCTTGAATTGTAATTCAACAGATTGCTTGGGACAATCCATGAAATTACCCATATCTCAGTTGACACCAGGATCCATACAATGGTAATTAAGTCTTACATAAACATTTATTACATCGCCACACTGGTGGAATCAACAATCAGAGAAGCTTTAGAAGATGCGGAAACGATTCATCCTTCACGGCCAACTTGAGTGTAGCACGTGACCCTATTCCTCGCCATCGTCTTCCTCGAAGTCGTACACATTCTCGTCACCTGACAGCAAATTTATCAGTACGATTTGTACTGGCCACGGAGCCCACCTATGCAGCATTTGCTTTGTGGAAAGTGGATGCAAGGCTATACAAGCAGACCTATAGGCTGAGGTTTCCTATGCAGCTGTAATCAATGTTTAATTAGTCAAGTTTTATCTCCAGTTAACACCATCATCCCTTTTCCCATCACCACATCTCAATACCCACACCTCACTCTCATTCGACAGGCCCAACTCCCTCTCGGGCCTATCTCAGCGGCACACTACCACAACAGGTACACTGCCAGAAAAATGTTATCCAGGGGGAGAAAAGAACACTCACTACACTAGTAGAAGCTTCACAGGAAAGGTCCATAGCCAACAGGTTGGCATATGTATCGATCGATCAACCGTACACTCTGCAGAGGTTTCACTACCCACAAGATTAGCCATCATAGGTGTTGCGCAAACACCTAGGCAGAATTCCGGGTGCTTGCTTGCGTAGGTCGATGCCACCCTACCACTCAGCCCTGGGATATTCCGGATCCTACACCGTTATGCTGAGACTGGGAGACACAGTACCGGGCCCATCCAGTGGTACTGCGCATCTAGAACAGAACGGGAACCCATAGACCGTCTCCGCCCACCCTTATCACCTCTCAACCTAGCAGTAGTGGCACCGTCCTACCAAGTAGTCCAGCCGTCTCCCGCCCATCAGAAGCGAGTGAGTAGAAAAGGATTCCCATGAACCTGAAACTAGTCCGTCCTAGGTTTGACCAAGCAGGCATCTCCACTTAGGGGATACTCTCCCCGTGCCATCACAGCACCTCCGTCCACGGGCTTCAAACCACCAAGGCTATCCCACCCGGAACCTCCTCAACAACTTTACCCGCCACAGGTATCTCGCTTGGGGATGCCCAGGTTGCACCCCCGGCACGACTTGCCCCATGGGCTTGTCTCACATCCCACTTGGTCGACATCAACCCTTACCACGCACCCAAGACGCACGCAGCACTCTCTCCCAGTGGTTATAATCAGTTATACACCGTCCCAATTCCACCACATAGCATATAGCAAGTAGAAAGTAGTGGAAGAGTAACAGTAAATTAAGCAGCAGCTAATCTAGCAGCGGACAGCAGCGTAAAGTCTTATCAAGGCAGGGAATTCAAATATACTACCATGCAACCAATCCATACATAATCATAAAGTAATAGCAACAATGTCATTTGCAATGTGTAAATAGGATCTAAGGATTTGGTGGGACGTGGCACCTTCATAGTCGTCTCCTAGCTCCTGAAAGTACTCGTGGTCGTCTTCCTTAGTCAGATCCTCCTCCGGCTCTGAAATCGAACACGAAATAGTCACGTCAGCGACTCCTATAGAGTATTTCTGAAAAATCCAATAAAATAAAGAGCCAAATGCACACAAACATAGTCTTAGATTGTAGATCTTATTTTTCTGAGAATTTTGATATATGGTGCGTAATTTTTGGACATCGAATGAATAAGTTATGAATTTCCGAACATTATCCTATTATCTGAAAATGGGAAAATTGGTCGGTTAATCAGGGGCAGCTCGGGATTGGTCCACGTGGCGCGCGGGTCCAGTAGTGCGGCAAGTGGCGCCTCAACAGAACACAGACCCGATGGTCGCCCACCAGGTGTTCGATGCTGGTTCCCAGAGAGTCGCCGGCGTCGGCGCAGCTCGGTGGTTGGTCGGGCGAGCTCGACGTTGGTCGGGGTTGCGTCGGTCGTAGCTCGGCGGTGGTCGGGCGAGCTCGACGGTGGTCGGGGGTGGTTCTCTGAGGTCGGGGGGCGTCGGCGTAGCTCGGCGGTGGTCGGGGGTAGCTCGGCGGTGGTCGGGGGTAGCTCGGCGGAGCTCGGCGGTGGTCGGGGGTAGCTCGGCGGAGCTCGGCGTAGCTCGGCGAAGCTCGGCATAGCTCGGCGGAGCTCGACGGGGTTCGGCGTACCTCGGCGGGGCTCGGGCGAATCGGAAATTCGGGCGCCGAGGGGGCCGCTCTCCCGAGGTCTACCGGGGAGGCTCGGGCGAATCGGACATTTGGGCGCCGAGGGTGCCGCTCTCCCGAGGTCTACCGGGGAGGCTCGGGCGAATCGAAAATTTGGGCGCCGAGGGGGCCGTTCTCCCGAGGTCTACCGGGGAGGCGCGGGCGAATCGGACATTTGGGCGCCGAGGGTGCCGCTCTCCCGAGGTCTGCCGGGGAGGCTCGGGCGAATCGGACATTTGGGCGCCGAGGGTGCCGCTCTCCCGAGCTCTCCCGGGGAGGCTCGGCCGAATCGGAGATTTGGTGCTAGCAGGGTTCCAGGGCGTCTGTTCAAGGCGGCGGTGTCTCTCCGGTGCGGCGGACGATGACAGGGCAGCGATGACCATATTTCGGCAAGACAGGGCTCGGCTTTCCCCAATTGGCGTGCTCAAGCAGTCGTCCGACCAGATGGTGGCGGGTTAGAGTCGTGGTATGGCCTCCTTCTCTCCCTCGGCATACGGCGGTTCTCCGACGAGGTGGAGGCGCACGTAGCCAAGGCGACAGACATGATTCGGGGCTCGGCTATCTACGCGGTGGTGCTGAGGCAGACTTGGCGAACCTTGTCGGCCTCTCTCCGCAGCGCGAGGCGATCGGGGGTACTTGGAACGGATTTTAGGCGAGGCGGAACGTGTCGGCGGCGATCACGTTTCCCCGAGAACGCACCTCTCGGTGTTCCGGGCTATGGAGGTTCGATCTTCCGCAACTAAGCTTGTCCGAGGTGGTCGGTGAGTTGGTGGTCACGCTAGCGGGTCACGTCGGCGGTTTCACGTCTTGTGCGCGGGAATACCGCCGAGGTGGCGGTGCTCCGAGCACATGTGACGGCGATGCCCGTCGGAAGTGGCCTGACGTCCATAGCCGATGTCCAGTGGTTTGATGGCCGGTCATGTGCGCGTGTTGTGCGAAGTGTTCAGGGGCCGGAAACAGCCCGCGGCCTACACGCTCGTGATGCCGAGCGCCATGACCGGTAGCACGGCGAGATCGTATGAGGTGCATGGAGCAGGTGATCTTCCTGAGCCGGTAAAGGCTCGTGCCTGCGCGTCCCGTGGGTGGAACGCCATGGCCAAAGCAGGGCGAGGTTCGGATATGGCGTGCGGTGGCTCACCGTGGTGTCGGTGAAGCTAGGATGGCGATGCAGTGGCGAGTCGGAGCCGTGCAGAGCGATCGCAGTGCCGTGCCGAACCGCGACGGGGCTCCGACTTCTCCTCCGTGTCCGGCTCCGGCGTGCTCCGCGGCGGCGGCGCTCCGGCAGCTCCTCCTCCTCTGCTCCGCCTTTCTCCTACGTTCTCTCTCTCTCTCGGTGTGGTGCAGTGTGCCGGTCTGTGCCGCGGTGGCGGCGAGGGGAAATGAGGGTAGGGCTTCGGGGTGAGCTCTTTTTTATTGGCGAGCTTGGCCAGCTCCAATGGCGAACGGTCCTGATCGCGCTCGACCGATCGAAGGGCCGTGGCTCGAGTGGATCTAGGGCTCCGGATGGGCGCGGGTTCGCTTGGCGGCCAAGAAAGGAGGGGACAGGAGGGGGACAGCGGGGTCAGGGCTCTGCTATGCGTGGCGCTGTTGGTCACGCCATTTGCGTGACCCGGTGGCGTCGTCTTCGTGTGGAAGAGAAACAGTGGAAGGGGAAGGCGGCTGACATGCGGGCCCGGGTTGGCAGCGAGCGCGAGCGCGAGCGCGTGTGTGCCGGTCGCGCGCGCGTTGCCGGGCCGCAACGTGGGCCGACAGGCTGGCTTCCGTTCTTCCTCTCTTCTCTTTTCTTTTTCCTTTTCTATTTTCACTTAAGTGTATAAATACATATATTACCCATTTTAAGTATTGAGTAAATACAAACATAAATTGCAATAAATCCCAAATGTGATGCATAAGCTATTATTCTATGTGAATGGAATTAAAATGCAAGCTATACTCCTTTATTTACCAAATTCATAATGAAACCTATATGCTTGCACAAAAAAAATGGGTTTTCACAATGAATAAATGAAAAATTTTAATTGGTTGGGATTTTTAGGTTGTGTGGATTTTTAGGGTTGTTACAGTCCTCCCCCCTCATTAGGATCTCGACCTCGAGATTCAGAGATAACGTACCCATCGAAGAGGTAAGGAAACATAATCCGCAAGTCAGATTCTTTCTCCCACGTAGCTTCTCTTTCAATTTGATTGCTCCACTGTACTTTGCACATCGGAATAGTCTTGTTCCGCGTCTCCTTGGTATCCCGTGCCAAGATCTTGATCGGATGTTCCTTGTATTCAAGTGTGTCTTGCAGGTCTAATGCATCCGTAGGAACTTGCTCCTCGAGAAGCTTCAAACACTTCCTTAATTGCGAGACATGGAACACGGGGTGTACTCCAGATAATTCCTCCGGTAGTTCCAGCTTGTAAGCAAGCTTTCCAACCCTTTTACAGATCTTGTATGGCCCAACATATCTTGGTGCCAATTTCCCTTTTACGTGGAATCTGACGGTGCCACGAAGTGGAGATACCTTGAGGTAGACATAATCTCCAACCTTGAACTCAAGCTCTCTACGTCTTCTATCTGCATAGCTCTTTTGCCTACTCTGTGCAATCCTCAAATTCTCTCTTACTTGGGCAACACCTTCTTCTGCTTCCACAATCTTAGCAGGACCGAAGAATGTCCTTTCACCTGGTTCCGACCACATTAGCGGTGTTCTGCACGGTCTTCCATACAACGCTTCAAATGGAGACATCTTAATGCTCGTCTGATAACTGTTATTGTATGAGAACTCGGCGTGGGGTAGACAGCTCTCCCATCCTTCCTTGTACCTCAATACGCAAGCACGTAACATGTCCTCGAGAATCTGGTTCACTCTTTCCATTTGCTCATCTGTTTGCGGGTGGTATGCTGTGCTATAGTCGAGCTTGGTCCCGATGGACTTGTGCCAGGATTTCCAGAACTGTGATACGAACTGTGATCCTCGGTCAGATATAATACTCAGAGGTGCCCCATGTAACTTCAAAATGTTTGATACGTACATATCTGCTAGCTTTTCAACTCTATACTTCCTTTTGACCGGTATAAAATGTGCAACTTTGGTCAGACGGTCCACTATTACCCATATAGAATCATATCCATGCTCGGATCGGGGCAGTCCTATTATGAAGTCCATGGATATGCACTCCCACTTCCATTCTGGTATCTCAACTGGTTGTAGCAACCCTGCTGGTCTCTGATGTTCGGCCTTGATTCTATTGCATGTATCACATCGGGCTACATGCCCTGCAATGTCTGTCTTCATATTCTCTCACCAGAAGTGCTTCCTTAGATCATGGTACATCTTGGCTGACCCTGGGTGAATGCAATATTTGGAGTCATGCCCGTCTGACAGGATCTCTTCTCGTATCGCTGAATCCGTCGGTACGCAGATTCTATCTTTGTACCATACAGTTCCCTGCTCATCTTCTCGGTATTCAGGACCTCTTCCCAGCTTCATCAAACCACGGATATAGTCTATCTCAGGACAGTTCTTTTGCGCTTCACGGATCCGTGAGGTGAGATTGTACTTGACGCGAAGCTCATTTAGCATGCCATAGGAGACTACCTCAAGCTGGAATGCGTCGAACTCTCTCCTGAGCTTAGGCGGCATAGAGTTGGTGATGAGGGTATGGCAGTAGCTTTTGCGGCTAAGTGCATCAGCGACAACATTAGCCTTTCCTGGGTGGTAATGGATCTCAAGATCATAGTCCTTGATGAGTTCTAGCCATCTACGCTGCCTCATATTCAGATCTTCTTGTGTGAAGAAGTACTTCAGGCTCTTGTGGTCAGTGTAGATGTCACACTTGTTGCTTATTAGATAGTGTCTCCAAATCTTGAGTGCATGTACCACGGCTGTAAGTTCTAGGTCATGAGTTGGGTATCGCTGCTCATGTTCCTTCAACTGTCTTGAGGCATAAGCTATCACCCTTCCTTCTTGCATTAGTACACAGCCCAAACCTTGCCGAGAGGCATCACAATATACAACAAAATCTTTGTGAATATCGGGCAGGGCTAGTACAGGTGTAGTAGTGAGCTTCTCCTTCAAGGTCTGAAAACTCTTCTCACATTCAGGAGTCCATATAAACTTGTTCTCTTTCTTCAGCAAGTTGGTCATGGGTCTTGCAATCTTGGAGAAATTCTCAATAAATCTGCGATAGTATCCTGCAAGTCCCAAAAAGCTTCTGATTTCTGACACATTACAGGGTTGTTCCCACTCTTTCACAGCTTCAATCTTGGCTGGGTCTACTGCGACTCCTTCTCCTGACAGTACGTGTCTAAGGAAAGCAACTTCCTCAAGCCAGAATTCGCACTTGGAGAATTTGGCGTATAGCTGGTTGCGAGACAACCTCTCCAATACGGTCCTCAGATGATGTTCATGTTCCTCTTTTGTGGCTGAATAAACCAATATATCATCAATAAATACCACCACAAACTTGTCTAGCTCATTCATGAAGATCTTGTTCATCATGTTCATGAAGTATGCTGGAGCATTAGTGAGTCCAAATGAGACTACTGTGCACTCATACTGTCCATATCTAGTGACAAATGCAGTCTTCGGGATATCCTCTTCCCTGATCTTCATCTGATGGTACCCTGATCGGAGATCGATCTTCGAGAAGTACTTGGCCTTACTCAGTTGATCTAACAGATCATCGATGCGGGGCAGTGGGTACTTATTCTTGACTGTAACCGCATTCAGATTCCGGTAGTCAATGCACATCCTCATCGTGCCATCCTTCTTCTTGACAAACAAAACGGGAGATCCCCAGGGCGAGGCACTAGGCCTAATGAAGCCCTTCTCCAGTAATTCTCCCAGCTGCTTCTTGAGTTCCTTCAACTCATCAGCCGACATTCTGTAGGGTCTTTTGGCAATCGGTGCAGTTCCTGGCATCAGCTCTATAACAAACTCCATATCTCTATCTGGTGGCATTCCTGGTAACTCCTCCGGAAACACGTCATTGAATTCACAGACTACTGGCACATCTCTGAATGTCAGCTCCATTTTACCTGCCTTAGTCTCCAGCACACATAGGAGAGCTTGGACTCTCCAGATGCGCGGAACGTCTCATCGACATCTGAATTTATTAGGTATGTGCTCAGTGCAGTAATTATCTTGTAGTGGTTTAAGTAGGAGTTAGATGTTTTCAACGATTTAAATGAATTAAAACATTTTTCATGCTATCCTACACTCAACCAAAGAAGCATAGAGAACCATAAGAAGCATAAGATCCAAATGTCACTCATCACATGGTTATTATTACATAAAGGATGTTCCTAGCTGCTAAGAAGATCGTGCTATGCGCAGATAGCCAATGACAGGACAACTCATGGTATCACTAGTCTAAGGGCCACGCAGGGTCCCATAAGGTACTGGTGCATAAGGTCGAGTATGGCGTCAGGTATGCGGCTGTCCTCTGCCTCGATCTCGTCGTCGGTCATGGTCAGGCGCTTGACATAGTCGAGAGCTACAGCTAGCTCTGGGGTGGCCTCAATCTCCTGTATCCTTAGAGACGGACACGCTCCCAGGTTGAGCGTAGTGGGTGGTACGCGGAAGTCTCCCTCCCGGGGCTTCACCATCTCCTGTGGGGGAAGCGAACTCTGTACCTTCCGGACCTCAATAGCTCTCCTGGCGTCGGACTGCTTCCAAGCTGTCTCTGTCCTCCGTAGCTTGTCCTTTAGGAACTCCACCATCTTCACGCGGTCGATCAGAATCCCTTGGTTGCGGGTGGACTTCTCCTCGGCTTTCTCCAACTGCTTCTCCAACTCCCTGATCCTGGAGCTCAACGTGCTTATCTCGACTGCTCTGTCTCTGCTCCTCTGCTCCCTCTCAGCAAGTGCTCTCTCCTTGTCGTCCAGCCTCCTCTGTAATCCCAACACTCTGCTGTTCAGGTAGTCATTGCGAAGCCCAAAATCTCCGATCTTGTCTCGCAAGTCGGCGATCTCGGCTCGGTGTAACTCATCACGGCGCTGCATCTCCAACTGCAAGTCAGTGACTGCTCTGCTCAAACTCTCCAGGGTCTGAGTCCCTTTCTGCAAACTGTCCTCGACCTCTGCCATGCGTGCTCGGTCACGCTGCCTCCTTTGCTCCAATGAGCTGATGAACTCGTCCTGCTCCTGGACGTGGTGTGCCACTACGCGTAGGCAGGGGTCAGTCTCGGCCTGAACGATCTGGCTGGTGTACAGAATCCTCTGGATGGGGTCAGGGTGCAGCTCCAAGGCCTGAGGTAGCAGACGGAAGTGGGTCCCCTTAAGGTACTCGTATGCTGTGTACACAACTGCGCGTAGTACCTTGCGGGAGACAGACTGTACTCCGTCCTCCACAGTCTCTCCAGCAGTGTAGTCAGTAAAAACCGGCATTCCTGGAAGGGTCAGGCTGACGGGTGTCTCAACTCTGGTAGTGACAGGTCCTTCAAACCTCTCAGCCTCGACAAGCTTCCCTCGGCTGAAGTACTGGATCTGGTCAGACGGTGCTCCCAGCTCCTCCAACACCTGGCGTAGCACCATGGCAAATCCGCCGTGGTTCCTTCCGTTGATCGGGATCTCAATAGTTCCGTCGTGCAGTGGACGAAGTGGTGGTCCAAGGCTGGTCATCTGTGAATTTTTCAAGAAACGGATTAGCAGGTCCTTGTATTAGATAAGCCATTGCATCAAAAGTGAATGCAAGGTCGGAAATATAACCGAAAGAGAGTCTGGCTTCCTATTCTAACGTCCATTTTCTATGGGTCTCGTCCTACAGTCAAGTATGGCTCTGATACCAACTGAAACGACCTCGATTTCCGCGAAGGGAAATCCACAGGCTCGAATTGTAATTCAACAGATTGCTTGGGACAATCCATGAAATTACCCATATCTCAGTTGACACCAGGATCCATACAACGGTAATTAAGTCTTACATAAACATTTATTACATCGCCGCACTGGCGGAATCAACAATCAGAGAAGCTTTAGAAGATGCGGAAACGATTCATCCTTCACGGCCAACTTGAGTGTAGCACGTGACCCTATTCCTCGCCATCGTCTTCCTCGAAGTCGTACACATTCTCGTCACCTGACAGCAAATTTATCAGTACGGTTTGTACTGGCCACGGAGCCCACCTATGCAGCATTTGCTTTGTGGAAAGTGGATGCAAGGCTATACAAGCAGACCTATAAGCTGAGGTTTCCTATGCAGCTGTAATCAATGTTTAATTAGTCAAGTTTTATCTCCAGTTAACACCATCATCCCTTTTCCCATCACCACATCTCACATACCCACACCTCACTCTCATTCGACAGGCCCAACTCCCTCTCGGGCCTATCTCAGTGGCACACTACCACAACGGGTACACTGCCAGAAAAATGTTATCCAGGGGGAGAAAAGAACACTCACTACACTAGTAGAAGCTTCACAGGAAAGGTCCATAGCCAACAGGTTGGCATATGTATCGATCGATCAACCGTACACTCTGCAGAGGTTTCACTACCCACAAGATTAGCCATCATAGGTGTTGCGCAAACACCTAGGCAGAATTCCGGGTGCTTGCTTGCTAGGTCGATGCCACCCTACCACTCAGCCCTGGGATATTCCGGATCCTACACCGTTATGCTGAGACTGGGAGACACAGTACCGGGCCCATGCAGTGGTACTGCGCATCTAGAACGGAACGGGAACCCATCGACCGTCTCCGCCCACCCTTATCACCTCTCAACCTAGCAGTAGTGGCACCGTCCTACCAAGTAGTCCAGCCGTCTCTCGCCCATCAGAAGCGAGTGAGTAGAAAAGGATTCCCATGAACCTGAAACTAGTCCGTCCTAAGTTTGACCAAGCAGGCATCTCCACTTAGGGGATACTCTCCCCGTGCCATCACAGCACCTCCGTCCACGGGCTTCAAACCACCAAGGCTATCCCACCCGGAACCTCCTCAACAACTTTACCCGCCACAGGTATCTCGCTTGGGGATGCCCAGGTTGCACCCCCGGCACGACTTGCCCCATGGGCTTGTCTCACATCCCACTTGGTCGACATCAACCCTTACCACGCACCCAAGACGCACGCAGCACTTTCTCCCAGTGGTTATAATCAGTTATACACCGTCCCAATTCCACCATATAGCATATAGCAAGTAGAAAGTAGTGGAAGAGTAACAGCAAATTATGCAGCAGCTAACCTAGCAGCGGACAGCAGGGTAAAGTCTTATCAAGGCAGGGAATTCAAATATACTACCATGCAACCAATCCATACATAATCATAAAGCAATAGCAACAATATCATTTGCAATGCGTAAATAGGATCTAAGGATTTGGTGGGACGTGGCACCTTCGTAGTCGTCTCCTAGCTCCTGAAAGTACTCGTGGTCGTCTTCCTTAGTCAGATCCTCCTCCGGCTCTGAAATCGAACACGAAATAGTCGCGTCAGCGACTCCTATAGAGTATTTCAGGAAAATCCAATAAAATAAAGAGCCAAATGCACATAAACATAGTCTTAGATTGTAGATCTCATTTTTCTGAGAATTTTGATATATGGTGCGTAATTTTTGGACATCGAATGAATAAGTTATGAATTTCCGAAGATTATCCTATTTTCTGAAAATGGGAAAATTGGTCGGTTAATCAGGGGCAGCTCGGGATTGGTCCACGTGGCGCGCGGGTCCAGTAGTGCGGCAAGTGGCGCCTCAACAGAACACAGACCCGATGGTCGCCCACCAGGTGTTCGATGCTGGTTCCCAGAGAGTCGCCGGCGTCGGCGCAGCTCGGTGGTTGGTCGGGCGAGCTCGACGTTGGTCGGGGTTGCGTCGGTCGTAGCTCGGCGGTGGTCGGGCGAGCTCGACGGTGGTCGGGGGTGGTTCTCTGAGGTCCGGGGGCGTCGGCGTAGCTCGGCGGAGCTCGGCGTAGCTCGGCGGTGGTCGGGGGTAGCTCGGCGGTGGTCGGGGGTAGCTCAGCGGAGCTCGGCGGTGGTCGGGGGTAGCTCGGCGGAGCTCGGCGTAGCTCGGCAGAGCTCGGCATAGCTCGGCGGAGCTCGGCATAGCTCGGCGGGGTTCGGCGTACCTCGGCGGGGCTCGGGCGAATCGGAAATTCGGGCGCCGAGGGGGCCGCTCTCCCGAGGTCTACCGGGGAGGCTCGGGCGAATCGGAAATTTGGGCGCCGAGGGGGCCGCTCTCCCGAGGTCTACCGGGGAGGCTCGGGCGAATCGGAAATTTGGGCGCCGAGGGGGCCGCTCTCCCGAGGTCTACCGGGGAGGCTCGGGCGAATCGGAAATTTGGGCGCCGAGGGTGCCGCTCTCCCGAGGTCTACCGGGGAGGCTCGGGCGAATCGAACATTTGGGCGCCGAGGGTGCCGCTCTCCCGAGGTCTACCGGGGAGGCTCGGGCGAATCGGACATTTGGGCGCCGAGGGTGCCGCTCTCCCGAGGTCTACCGGGGAGGCTCGGGCGAATCGGACATTTGGGCGCCGAGGGTGCCGCTCTCCCGAGCTCTCCCGGGGAGGCTCGGGCGAATCGGAGATTTGGTGCTAGCAGGGTTCCAGGGCGTCTGTTCAAGGTGGCGGTGTATCTCCGGTGCGGCGGACGATGACAGGGCGGCGATGACCATATTTCGGCAAGACAGGGCTCGGCTTTCCCAATTGGCGTGCTCAGGCAGTCGTCCGACCAGATGGTGGCGGGTTAGAGTCGTGGTATGGCCTCCTTCTCTCCCTCGGCATACAGCGGTTCTCCGACGAGGTGGAGGCGCACGTAGCCAAGGCGACAGACATGATTCGGGGCTCGGCTATCTACGCGGCGGTGCTGAGGCAGACTTGGCGAACCTCGTCGGCCTCTCTCCGCAGCGCGAGGCGATCGGGGGTACTCGGAACGGATTTTAGGCGAGGCGGAACGTGTCGGCGGCGATCACGTTTCCCCGAGAACGCACCTCTCGGTGTTCCGGGCTATGGAGGTTCGATCTTCCGCAACTAAGCTTGTCCGAGATGGTCGGTGAGTTGGTGGTCACGCTAGCGGGTCGCGTCGGCGGTTTCACGGCTTGTGCGCGGGAACGCCGCCGAGGTGGCGGTGCTCCGAGCACATGTGACGGCGATGCCCGTCGGAAGTCGCCTGACGTCCATAGCCGATGTCCAGTGGTTTGATGGCCGGTCTTGTGCGCGTGTTGTGCGAAGTGTTCAGGGGCCGGAAACAGCCCGCGGCCTACACGCTCGTGATGCCGAGCGCCATGACCGGTAGCACGGCGAGATCGTATGAGGTGCATGGAGCAGGTGATCTTCCTGAGCCGGTAAAGGCTCGTGCCTGCGCGTCCCGTGGGTGGAACGCCATGGCAAAAGCAGGGCGAGGTTCGGATATGGCGTGCGGTGGCTCACCGTGGTGTCGGTGAAGCTAGGATGGCGATGCAGTGGCGAGTCAGAGCCGTGCAGAGCGATCGCAGTGCCGTGCCGAACCGCGACGGGGCTCCGGCTTCTCCTCCGTGTCCAGCTCCGGCGTGCTCCGCGGCGGCGGCGCTCCGGCAGCTCCTCCTCCTCTGCTCCGCCTTTCTCCTACGTTCTCTCTCTCTCGGTGTGGTGTAGTGTGCCGGTCTGTGCCGCGGTGGCGGCGAGGGGAAATGAGGGTAGGGCTTCGGGGTGAGCTCCTTTTTATAGGCGAGCTTGGCCAGCTCCAATGGTGAACGGTCCTGATCGCGCTCGACCGATCGAAGGGCCGTGGCTCGAGTGGATCTAGGGCTCCGGATGGGCGCGGGTTTGCTTGGCGGCCAAGAAAGGAGGGGACAGGAGGAGGACAGCGGGGTCAGGGCTCTGCCATGCGTGGCGCTGTCGGTCACGCCATTTGCGTGACCCGGTGGCGTCGTCTTCGTGTGGAAGAGAAACAGTGGAAGGGGAAGGCGGCTGACATGCGGGCGTGGGTTGGCAGCGAGCGCGAGCGCGAGCGCGTGTGTGCCGGTCGCGCGCGCGTTGCCGGGCCGCAACGTGGGCCGACAGGCTGGCTTTCGTTCTTCCTCTCTTCTCTTTTCTTTTTCCTTTTCTATTTTCACTTAAGTGTATAAATACATATATTACCCATTTTAAGTATTGAGTAAATACAAACATAAATTGCAATAAATCCCAAATGTGATGCATAAGCTATTATTCTATGTGAATGGAATTAAAATGCAAGCTATACTCCTTTATTTACCAAATTCATAATGAAACCTATATGCTTGCACAAAAAAATGGGTTTTCACAATGAATAAATGAAAAATTTTAATTGGTTGGGATTTTTAGGTTGTGTGGATTTTTAGGGTTGTTACATCTTGCTAGCCTATATTATATCCTCACTAATCCCAACTTGTCTTCTCCAGCATGGCACGCTGCAAGAAGACCGCGCGCAAGATGACGGGACCCAGGGGTGTGCCGCGTCACCAGCTGGCGCCGCGCGACGGGGAGGCCTCTGGCAGTCGTCGCCCCCACCGCAGCCGTGCTGAGTTGCAGGGGGAGATAGAGAGGATGAGGGAGGAGATGAGGAGGATGATGGAGGACTTTGCCGCTGCTCGTCGGGAGCACTACCAGGACGTGGCGACGATCGACCGACTACGGATTTCTGTGGCTCGTCTGATCGAGCAGAGGGACGCCACCTGGGCACATGAGGATGCAACCAGGGCAAGGCTACACGAGCTGGAGATCTACGTGGAGCAGATCGAGGACTACAATGACACATTGCACGAGGAGGTGCATAGGCTCAACAACGAGCTTAACCCGATCCTGTAGCCACGTGTTGAGGACCCCGAGGATGGGGTGGTTGTTGGTCCTGAGGATCAGGACATGGAGGACATTGACGAGGAGATTGAGCCGCTCCAGGTGATCGTCGAGGAGGACGCCGACGAGGACGTCGAGGAGAGCGTCGAGGAGCATGTGGCGGAGGTTGACGAGGACGGTGTCGTCTCTGACGGGACCGTGGGAGACGACGTCTAGACTAGCAGTAGGACTAGCGATGTCAGTATTCGCACTCTTTACGGTATTGTAATGTCAGTGTTGCCATGAAAACCTTAGTTATGGTTTGAGAACTATATCGAGTGTTGGTTATGTACCCTGGTTATTGTATTGTATGGTGTGTACTGTATTAAGACTTGATTAAGTAATCTAAGACTCAGTTTGGCTTAATTATGCATAGATGCCTGTTAACACCCGCTCGACTGGTGCTGGTACTTCTGAGGACGGGGCCTTCCGCAAGCACCGCCGATTCCACCCACCTTGGCAGATGCCATTGCCACCTTAGCCAATGCTACGGCATTGCTTGCTCAAAACTGGGATGACCGTGGTAGGCGCCGTGGCCGCCACCATGATGAGGAAACAACTTATGTGGACTTTAAGACACCCGTCCACCGGTGTTTACCAAAGCGGATGAGCCACTGGAAGCAGATGACTGGCTCCGTATCATGGAGCAGAAATTTGGATTGATTCGTTGCACAGAAACCCAGAAGCCGTTGTTTGTAGCACAGCAACTCCGAGGCCCTGCGATCGCTTGGTTTGCAAACCTCCAGTCAGCACAACCAGTAGGGCACCAACTTACTTGGGCGGAGTTTCACGAGGCTTTTCATGCACATTACATCCCTGCGGGGGTGATGAAGATGAAGTTGGATCAATTCTTGGCTCTGCAACAAAAGGAATCCACAGTCATGCAGTATGTCAGCCAGTTCAACCACCTGTCGCAGTATGCCCCTGAGCATACTAACACCGATCAGAAAAAGAAGGACTGCTTTGTCAGGGGTTTGAACTTCAAGATTCAGCAAAGTCTGTCTAACAATCTCAACTGCACTTATCATGAGGCTGTCAACAGTGCCATAGCTTTTAAAGAAAGTGATCGCAAGCATCAAGAAGAGAAGAAAAAGAAGAAGTCTGGGTCAGCTGGATCTTCTGGCCATCAAAAGCGCCAGAAAATCATATACCATCCCACTCACCACTCACGTCCCCAGTATCCCCATCAGCAGGTCGTAGTTCGAACTGCTGCTACCTCTCACACTTCCAACCAACAAAGCGCCACCCAGCCGAATGCCCTTGGCGTTCGCGTAGCCACTCCTCAAGCAACCTACAACCAACCCTGCTACAATTGTGGCAAGATGGGACATTGGTCCCGCAACTGTCCATTCCCCAAACAATACAATCAGAATGCGCAGAGGGCTCCTGGTGGACAGCAGCAGCAGACTCAGCACCGTGGCCACTAGCAGCAGGCCCAAAAGGGAAAAGTTGTGAGAAAAGCAGGACAGGTCTACTACACACAAGTTGGAGACATTCCTGAAGGTGAACCCATCATGCTGGGTTGGTTCCCTGTCGCAAGTCATCCTGCTATCATGCTTTTTAATTCTGGTGCATCGCATTCATTCATCAATCGTACATTCGTTGTCAAGCATGAAATTTCGATCGGGCAGATAGAGGAAAATTTCCTTATACAGTCGCCTGGAGGGCGCATTAGTACTAAAGAGATAGTACATCGGGTGCCCATAGAACTTGGCGGGCATATATTCCCGACCTCAATGATAGTGCTGAAGGATCAGGATATAGATGTGATATTAGGCATGAATTGGATGTATCAGCACAAAGCTCTCATAGATGTGCTGAATAGAACCATCAGGGTAAACTTGCCTAATAGTCAAACTCAACTTCTTATCCAACTTCCAATACATCAAAGAGCAGTTGGTAGGGTATGTGCAACCGCAGTTAAAGAGGTGCGGAACATTCCGGTAGTCTGTGAATTCCCGAATGTATTCCCTGACGAATTGCCTGGCTTACCCCCTGACCGTGATGTAGAATTTGCCATTGAGCTGAAGCCAGGAACAGCCCCTATTTCCCGTAGAGCATATAAAATGCCACCCAAGGAATTGGCAGAATTGAAGGTTCAGTTGCAGGATCTGTTGGATAAGGGTTTCATCAGGCCTACTTCATCCCCCTGGGGTTGTCCTGCTATTTTTGTTAAAAAGAAGGACAGTTCCCTCAGACTCTGTGTCGATTACTGTCCCCTCAATGAGGTCACTATCAAAAATAAGTACCCTTTGCCTCGCATAGATCTACTTTTTGACCAACTTGCTGGGGCCAAGGTGTTCTCAAAAATTGACCTCAGATCTAGGTACCACCAAATAAAAATCTGTCCAGAGGATATTCCCAAAACAGCCTTCACTACCAGATATGGTCTCTATGAGTACCTGGTTATGTCTTTCGGCCTAACCAATGCCCCTGCCTACTTCATGTACCTCATGAATTCCGTCTTCATGCCCGAGCTTGACAAGTTTATGGTCGTGTTCATCGATGATATCCTTGTCTATTCCAAAAACCCTGAAGAACATGCCAAACATCTTCGGGTAGTCCTAACTCGTTTGAGAGAACATCAACTATATGCCAAGTTCAGCAAGTGTGATGGCTGGACAGAGTTCCGTTTCTTGGACATATCCTATCGGCCGAAGGTGTATCGGTTGACCCAAGCAAGGTGGAGGAGATCTTGAATTGGAAACCACCAACCACAGTGCATCAAGTCCGTAGTTTTATGGGAATGGCGGGATATTACTGTCATTTTATTTCGGACTTTTCCAAAATATCCAAGCCTATTACCAGCCTATTGAAGAACGGGGTCAAGTTCGTCTGGTCACCTGAGTGTGAGCAAGCATTTCAGACCTTGAAGAAATTGTTAACCACTGCCCCAGTCCTAGCTCAACTGGACATTGAAAAGCCATTCGACGTGTACTGCGATGCTTCTGGAACCGGTCTGGGTTGTGTCTTGATGCAAGAAGGCCAAGTCATTGCTTATGCGTCGCGACAACTTAAGCGCCATGAAGAGAATTATCCAACTCATGATCTAGAATTGGCCGCTGTTGTCCATGCACTGAAAATTTGGTGTCATTATTTGCTTGGCAGTACTTGCAAGATTTACACCGATCACAAGAGCTTAAAGTATATATTTACCCAAGAAGAGTTGAACATGAGACAACGAAGATGGCTCGAGTTGATCAAGGATTATGACATTGAAGTGCATTATCACCCTGGTAAAGCAAATGTGGTTGCCGATGCGCTCAGTCGGAAGATTCATTACAGTTGTTTGACAGTGAAGCCCCAAGACCTTTCTTTATGCTATGAACTAGAGAAGATAGGGGTAGAAATAGTTGAACAGGGCAGTCTGAACCACATTAGTATTGAGACCACCATCCGTGATGAGATCATCGCAGCTCAGAAAGGAAGCAAAGGAATCAAGCATATCAAGGAGAAAGTCCAAGCTGGTACTGTGGATTGTTTCAGGATTGACGACGAAGATGTCGTATGGTTCAAGAATCGGCTAGTAGTTCCAAAGGTACCCGAGTTGTGACAAAAGATTTTGGATGAAGCATATTTGACTAGATTCTCCATCCACCCTGGGAGCAATAAAATGTACCAAGATTTGAGGCAAAAGTTCTGCTGGACCAAAATGAAAATAGAGATTGCTCGATATGTAGCAAAGTGTGACACCTGTCAGAAAGTAAAAGCTGTACACATGAAGCCTGGTGGAGAACTGCAACCACTACCTATTCCTGCATGGAAATGGGAGGACATTAGCATGGATTTCATCGTGGGTCTGCTGAAAACACCCAGGGGTTTTGACTCAGCCTGGGTTGTGGTTGATCGCCTCACTAAGCAAGCTCACTTCATCCCCGTCAAGGCTATTTACACTGCAGTGAACTATGCAAAACTGTATATCCAGAATCTGATGAAGCTTCATGGTGTGCCCAAGACCATTGTCTTAGATCGAGGTTCTCAATTCATTTTCAACTTTTGGAGGGCTTTCCATAAGTTACTAGGAACAAAGCTTCTACATAGCACTGCATACCATCTACAGACTGACGGACAGACTGAGAGAGTCAACCAGGTGTCGGAGGACATGTTGAGGGCATGTGCACTCAATTACACAGAATCTTGGGATGAGTGTTTGGCACTGGCGGAATTCTCGTATAATAACAGTTATCAAGAAAGCATCAAAATGGCACCGTTCAAGGCGGTGTATGGTCGCAGGTGTCGAACACCCCTAAATTTGTCTGAGCCTGGGGAAAGATGGTTCTTCGGAGTCGACTTGGTGGAAGAAACTGAAGAAAAGGTCCGGCAGATACAAAACAATCTGAAGGTTGCACAATCATGACAGAAAAGCTACGCAGATCATAGGCGTCGTCCCTTGGTGTTCAAGACAAGAGATTATGTCTACCTCAAAGTCTCACCCATGAAGGGAATTAGTCGATTTGGAGTTAAAGGCAAGTTAGCTTCTCGATACATTGGACCATTTCAAATCATAGCTCGTCATGGGAAAGTAGCTTATAAGTTGAGGTTGCCAGATCATCTCTCAGCCGTACACAATGTATTTCATGTATCACAACTCAAAAAGTGTCTTCGGGTGCCAGATCAAGTCATTGATGTTGAGAGAATAGAATGCCAACCCGACCTAACATACTCTGAGTATCCCATCCGGGTTTTGGATCGGAAAGATCGCGTCACTCGAAGAACCACTACAAGATGGTACAAGATTCAATGGAGCGAACATTCAGAGGATGAAGCCACCTGGGAATCTGAAGACTATCTCGCCGAAAACTTCCCCGAATTCTTCGCTACACTGTGAATGTAAAATTTCTGGTTATAGCATGTATAAACTCCCTTATTATTTTATAGAAGAAACTAGGGTAGGTTTACTTGAGACATTTTCTTTTCCATTACCTAGCCTTAAGGTTTAGTCGTCTATCAAATCTCGGGACGAGATTTCTTTAAGGGGGAAGGGCTGTAATACCCCGGGTATTACGGCTAATTAATTATGCCATGGCATCATGTTTATTATTAAGCATCCGCATATGATTGAGCTTAGGGACTTTAGAGGGACTTATTTATGGATTTTATTGGTGTTTCAATTGAATCCCTATTTGGCAAAAAAAAATTATATCAAAAGAAAGATTTGAATTTAAGCCCAAATCGGACCCAAAACCCTAAATCAAAATATACTTGGAATCTGGTGATGGTGTCTTAATCAAAATATACTTGGAATCGCGAGGCTTGCTTTGAGGCAAAGCTAAGTCATGAAAGGCATTTGGCTGTCGGATCAACGATCAAGGAGTTGGGCCATAATACCCCTTGGGTTTGGTGGTTTGCTCTAGTTACATAGGGAAACTTCGGGAATATGTATACCCTCAATAAGTCAATAAGAATGAGGGGCTGCCCCACGTAGCCCTTACCTCTCTATGCACTTCATTCTTAGGTTTTTCCCTCTCTGTAGTGTCGCTTTAGAGGTCCATGTATGATCTAGTTCGTGTAATCAAAGCTAGTGAACCTATGATTCGTGTGGTATTGCAGGCTCTTACCTTCTCTTGTCCTCCTGGATTCATGATTTGTGGTGTGCTTTGTGTTTCAGGTTCTTGTGTTCTTCATTCTTGGTTTCCCCTCTCCCTTGTTTTGCTTCAATCATAGAATTCAGGTGGTTTTGATTGGTTCCATTCAACCTGAGATGAACAAGGCAAGTGTTGACTCTATTCACCGTGTGAATTCATCAGATTAAATCCACATGAGCTCATAGATCATGGCCGATTTTTGTTTTGGGGAAAGAAAAACCATGTGCTTCATGTGATCTAAAATTCTTGTTGATTGGCTAAACTTTGAGTGTTGATCATTTAGAGATAGCTCACCTACTGTCTTGTGATCCTTTGGTTCAATTTTGGTGGCAGTTCATTTCGATTTAGCCATAAATAAGGCGTTTTTATATTTTTGGCGATATTTGGGACTACTATTTCATGACCCCCAACCATCCGGGCATCAAGGTAGAGCACAGGGGAGCTGGGCTTACATCGTGGCTCTGCTCCAGTCCCACGTGCGGACAGTCTACGCTAGGCATGGATATTATGCCTTTGCTTCGTCGTCATGAGCAGAACCTTTTCTTTCGGTCGCGTTTCACTGCTTTGGTCTATTGATAGTCCATCCCCTGCCCCTAGACAATGCACAACAACTGTTCCAGAAATATACAAAATCATGTTTCTCGATTTGTGATTGGGATCTTGAACGGTAGACAGTCCATCATTATACCCCAGACAGTCTGCCGTCTCCCTGTCATCTCTGGTTCTCCTTGTTTTCTCATGTGCTTTGCTCGGCTGATTCTCGAGTATCCTGTTGTGTCTCTCGGCTATCGTCGAAGACATTCAACCACCAAGTTGACTCATAGATTAATCTTTATCTCGAGGTTTTGGCTCATAGGGTTGAATTTGGGACAACCGGTGGAATGAGAAAATAGTGGTTCTTAGACTGTCTCCAACGGTGGAGAGGCAAAAGCGTGACCCATTCATGGTTTTGGGTGACGCACAGTACAAGTGCCGGTGACCCATATACTCGCCTCTCCAACAGGCGATGCAGTCGATCCTCTTCCCTTCCCCGTCTTCTCGCAACAACAGCAGGGCCCACACTCTCTCCCCAGCGAAGTCCGCCTGTTCCTATGGACGCCAGCGGCGAGGGGCTCGGCCACGCGGTGCAGACGGTGGTGCAGACGCGGCCTCCATCGGAGGCGTGGCGGCGTGGCGGCTCCCCGTCGTGCGCGCGCCCTCCTCCTAGTCACGGATCTCGGACGCGGTGGCGGGGCGTGGCTCTCCTCGTCGTCACGGGCGGCGCGGCCCTCCTCGTTGTCGCGGTCGCGGGGCCTCCCGTCGTCGGCGCGGCTCCCTTCCCCGTTGCGGGCGGCGCGGCCCTCCTCATCGTCGCGGTCGCGGGGTCTCCCGTCACCGGTGCGGCTCCCTTCCCTATTGCTGGCGGGGCGCGGCTCTCCTCGCCGTCACGGGTGGCGCGGCCCCCCTCGTCGCCGCGGTCGCGGGGCCTCCCGTTGCCGGGGCGGCTCCCTTCCCCGTTGCGGGCGGCGGAGCCCTCCTCATCATGGGTGGCACGGCCCTCCTCGTCGTCGCGGGCGGCATCCTGTCGCCGGTGCGGCTCCTCATCATCGCGGGCGTCCTCCTACGCGCTCGCTTGTGGGCCCACCGTCGGCGCAGAACGTTTGGGTCACGGAGAGTGGCGATGCACTTTTGAGTCTCCTCTCTCCTCCCACCCAAAATGGGTAGTGTCTTTGAGTCATCTGTTGGAGGCCGTTTTCCTACTGTGAAATACTCATTTTGGGTTTGGGTAGTGCTTTGCATAGGCTGTTGCAGACAACCTTATTCACCCCTCTCTAGGTGCCCTTTTTGGCCCTTCAAAAAATAAATGTTATTCATGTCATACAAAGAAAATGTTTAACATGCAACAAACTATTGATTCAACAAAGAAAACTACTAGAGAGAGGAAGGGAGGTTCTGCAGAGATCGTGTGAGGAAAAATGAGAAAAAGGTAATAGACATGCTAGTCCATCTATAGATATGTTAGTCTTCACAGCTAACAATTTGACTTAGAGTATGTTGGGATACAATGGCTAATTGCTATAGAAATACCTAAATTAGTTCTACCCCATTCAAACAATGGATCCAAAGAGAGTTAAGTTATACAATCAAATCAAGATGTACATGTGTGTGGAATGAGGGATGTTTATGTGACTAATTCTAATTCTACTTTTGCTCCTTGAAAAAAGATCTCTATTTTAAAAATTAAAACTTGTGTTGCAGGATAACATGGGCTAGCTCTTTTTTTCTCTCTTTTTTTCAGGCGGACATCTAAGTACCCATTATTTCATTTCATCGGACACTTGTCCATTTTTTTACCTCTTAGGCGGGTATCTTTGTACCCATTGTTTTCTCTCACATCTCACACTTTTGCCTAGCCTCATGCCTCTTCTCTGCAACTTCTTCCCTTTAAGAGATACTTACAAGAACTTGGAGCATTTATTTGGTGGAAACGTATAGGATATTTTTGGTGTTTTCTCCTAGTGTAGGAGAAAAACATTTTTGGATGGCATGAATGTTGTAGCACCTACCCCCAGTGTAGGGATAGTGCCCATGTGTGGGTGGAGTGTGCGTGATCTTGATTTTTTTAAGAGTATGACAAAGCGCTCATAAGGTATTCAACAAAGCTTGACTAAACTCAATGCAATACAAGAAGCATATATACAAAAGGTTTTCTATTTTAAACATGATATATGGCTTTGGTAGGAATTTTAGCTTTTTGTCATACAAATAACTCATCATATCGATTTTAGCATTTTTCAAAGTAACGTATCTAGAATTTAGTGTTATAATGAACTAGCCAAATAGCAGCTCAGACTTTATTATATCATTTCTGCCAATTACTTAGGCCTAGCTCAAGCATGCTCCCACAGATTTCAAGTTTAGGATAAATTCTCAAGTTAAATTAAAAACTCAATAATGGGAGAATTTAAAATTAAAACATAGCACTAGAGCAACTATTAGCTAGGTTCAGGTTTCTCAAAGCTCCTTTATTCACACACACAAACTAAAACAAACTAATCAAGCATACTAAAGCAAATGACTATTATTTAAGCACACAAATTCTAAAACAAAGTGGGTTGATAAGACTTACCTTGTCGTGCGCAGGTGCTCTCCCAAGCTGGATGTTAGTGTAGTCTCACGGGTACGGTGGTCAAATCAGGAAGTGGGTGAACACCGCCTCCCAGTTGTCATCATGTGCGGCCTAGCGTTGCTGGATCTGATCTTGAACTTGCATGAGAGTGTTCGCGGTCTCCTCTATCCTACCCAGCTGAGCGTGGAGCTCATGCCTATCCCTCTGGTACTCATGGCAGATGGGGCCAGAGTAGAAAGCACGACTGGCCGGTAATGCACTCCCCCATATGTCTCCTCTTATATGTCAAAAAATTGACCACTACCTTGATAATAATGGCCATAGTGGCCTTGCTGCCATTGGGTGTTGCTTGCATGATCCTTCAGAGTGCGTGGACGGGGTTGCCTCCCATGGGTTATGATAACCTCGTGAGGTGCCTGCGTAGTCAAACGTCTGGTAGCCAGTTAATGCTGGCCATTGTGGTGTTGGGTCTGCGCCATAGTATCTTTGTGGTATCTGGTTTAGGCATGCTGATGTGCTCCTGATGGCGATCCTGTTTGGCAAAATAATAAAAGAAGGCGCCGCATACAATCCAAGACCCGGATTAGGTAACCGGATCTCAGTTGCATTGCCACGATAAATCAAGGTGATAGGAATATCATTCTTTCCCCTTTTTATCATTTGGCCCTGCCTAAAATGTTCAATGGTGATTTCTGGCCAATCTTCTGTTATAAAATCTAGCATAGCATTTTCCAAGAGACCCAAACTACTGACAAGTTGAGTTACTATAGAAGCATAATCTATGTGACCAAGTTTTCTGTCAAAAGTTTTTATCCAGTGTTCTACCAAAGCATAAATATGTGTAATTTTCCTATGTCTTGCCATGGCAAACGGAATTTGCAAATCTTCAGTTCTAATAATTCGCACATCATCTCTAGGAAAAATTGTTATTCCTAGCTAGCGATGCATGAAGCATAAGGATGTCAATTGGATGGAATTTGTAACAGGATGTCTACAGCTATTTTCATCAGAAATTTTCTTCCAAAATTTAGTCCTATCAAAATCAGGTAAAGTTGTATCCAAATCTGGCACACAACCTGAATGAAATCTAAGGTCCTGACTAAGTTCTTTTCATATTAAAGAAATGTACTTGTTAAACAACCGGAAAGATACCCCATTATTTTTAGTTTTTAGTGTGAACAGAAATTCAGTAGTGAGAAGCTTGCCACCGGGTTCATTCATTTGCCAAGAACCTTTCCAGCCAATTTCATGAAATATAAAGGGAAATTCGGCGTCCATACCTGTCACTCTGGGCACAAAACCTGATACCCGAACCTCGAACCCAAAATACCCGAATCCGAACCCGCACTACCCGATGTCTAGTTCGGATAGTGAATCCGAATACCCGAATTTATATTGGGTAATTCGGGTAACTTCACCCCGTACACGAACAACCCGAACAGGTACAGGAACTGGAGAATCCCCGAATCCACCGTGCTCACGTGCTAATATGCGATTTTCCCATGGTCAAACGCTCAAAGCCGATAACTCCTCGGTACACGATAGCTCGACTCATTGGCTTTGGTTCCTCATTACTCCTCCCTCTTAATTTCCCGTCTCCCTGACTCCCCGAGACGGCGGCGGCCGGCGGCCGGCGAGAGGGACGGGGCCCCCTGATTTCCTGCATGCCTCCCCTTAAATCCTCATCGCCATGCTCGCTGCGCCGTTTCCGTCTGCTGCTCTCGCCTCTCGGGGTCCTGGCCGCCTCCTGCGTCACGCCGCGAGTCTGCCGCCACCGCCGCCCGCCGCGAGTCTGCGTCTGCGAGTACTGCGACCACGACGGCCATCGGCGTGACACCGCCATCACCCGAGGCTCCATGCCGCTCCCACAGGCCTCCAGCCGTCGTTGCGCATCAACTCATCGGAAAGGGAATCCAGTGCCCGGCGACCTGAACTCCTAAAGAATCGTCATCCCGTGCAATGTAAGTAATTCCAATTCTCTAACTCTAATTCTTATGGCCCTATTTTTCTTATTATTTGATCTGTGAATCGGTGAATCTGTAGGCTGTCCGACTTGCTCTATCTCTGCAAATTGCAATGTGCCATAGTGTAGGTGTAGTATACATGAGTGGTCGAGTGGATCTCTTGCTCTTTACTTAGTGATGGATAATATACATGAGTGATTTTTTTATTTACTCTATGATTTGTGGATCTGTTACTCTTTTCTTATTATTTGATTCAATTGTTTTTTATATGGTCTATGATTTTTTATATGGTCTAATGGTCTATTATATCAGCATATGACTCTGGCTCGTGATGTGCTTGCTATACCCATTACAACAGTTGCGTCAGAATCAGCTTTTAGCACGGGTGGATGTATTTTGGATGACTTCCGTACCTCTCTTACTACATTCATGTTAGAGGCTTTAGTGCACACAGGATTGGCTACGAAGGCCTTCTATTGACATAAGAGAGATTACAGAGGAATTGGCAATAATACAAAAAGGTACCATATTTCCTTGCTTGGCAATAATACAATAATGTTACATATGTAATTGTGCTTTGCGCTGTGCATTTTCAGAGTGGATAGAAGAATATGGCGGCAATGGAAAAAAAATCAGCAGCCATCTGTGACTGTCGACACCACCAACACCAAGCAGTAATGTTCAGACCACGTCGATGGCTCAACCAAAAAGTTGAAGGTATGTCAAGTATGTCAAATTTTTCTTTTGTCTTCAAATTTGTTGTCATGCTCAGATTTGAATTTTGAATCATCAATTATTATTACACAGTATGCACTATGGAGGACTGGATTGCTGCCACTAGAGACTGGAGTATGGAGGCCTGGATTCTAAGATGTTCTGTTGTTCTCGTGTGAAGCACAAGCACTGATGTAGTGATGTGATGGCAGGCAGCAGGCTTGAAGCCTTGAACTTTTCAATTTGTGGTCTTGTAATGTTGTCAGTACTAAGTAGTCAGTACCTGTGTCATGATTTTCTGGTTTGCACTTGCGGTTAAAAACTAGAATGTGTCGTCGCTTGCACTTGCTGTTGCTTGATATCACTTTATCAGTTATGAGTTATCATTTATTCTATCTAGTTCAATGGAAAATTCTGTGATGTTTGAGCACTTGCTGTGATTTTATTTATTTCGGGTAAATTGGGTATACCTGAACCCGAACCCGATCTTGCGGGTAGTATTTTTTCGGGCTGTTATCGGGTAATAATTCTCATTACCCGAACTTTTCAAAACCCGAACTACCCGACCTGAACTGTGCGGGTAACCCGAACGCCCAGACTGACATACCTGTATCTCGGAGGAGGTCTTCACTGAAGACGCTCGTTAAGGTGAACCGGGGGGGGGGGGGGGGGGGGAGGTTCTTAATGATGTTGTACTTCGTCTTCTCTTGGGCTCACAACTTCAGATGCTTCTCTTCTGTCAAGACGAAAGTGGGTGCAGCAAGACGTTCCTAGGACAGGGTGCGATGATCCCGCACGGGTGAGTTTCTTGATCCAGCTCATCCTGCAAAATGTTAGTGCACACCGAAAAAAGAGAACTAGCATAGGGGATTAGCACAAAATGTTAGAAGTTAGCCATCCTCGAGTCAGTCGTTCAAAGGTTAGTCGTTCGAGGGTTCGTTCAAGATTATCAAGGTTTTAAGTTCAACCTTGATCCGAATTTTCTACTTGGATTTAATTGGACAGCATCTCCTCCTAAAGGCTATGTTCTTCACTCAAGATCAGAAGAATCCTCTCTCACACTCTGCTTCCTCTCTAGCTCTCTCTACTCTTTCAAATGAGGAGCTAACTACCACTCGAATTTCCAGAATGAATTCTCACAGGAAAGTGGTGCTCTCAGGTTTGGGATGGTGCAAGGAGAGAGCTGAGCACTTGGGTTTTCATAGAGGAGAAAGGGGCAGGTCGGCCGACCAAGGCATGGGGTCGGCTGACCCAATCTAGTGGCCACTTGCTCTCTCCTTTCTTGTTGATGTTCCTTGCTTCAAGACTAAGCATGTGAGTGCTCTATGGTGCTCTGGTGGCTGATTCTCAGAGTGATGGATGAGTGTGGTAGGTGGTGATGCATGAAAATGGATGGTAGTGGAAGGTATGGAAGATAGTGGGAGATAATGAAGGTGGAGGTGATTTGAGCTGGGTGTCTTGCAGTGAGCTGCAGTTGGGGGTCGGTCAGTTCAGGAGGGGAACTGACGGGTGTAGGCTTTGCTTTAGGTGGGAAGGTAGAAATGTGTTTGGAAAGGTTGGTGAGTACAGTGGTTTGAACCCGAGAATCCTTCCACCACACCTAAACTTATCAAGATCACACCACCAAAGCCACCACAGCCTACTCCCACAAATGGAGTGTTTGAAGAACCTCCAAAAGCCCCAGCAACCAAAAAAGTTGAAAGGATTGAGGATGCCCAAGAGGGGGGTGAATTGGGCAACTAATAATTTTTTGCAAATCAATTCTACCAATCGCCATTTGCCCAATGTCACCCCACTAGTGCTTGTGTGTAATTCTAACCCTAAAACAAGTTAAGCAACCTAAAGCCAAGTCTTATCACAAGTATACTACTCTAGGAATGCAAAGAACACAAAGTAAAGCAGGAATGTAAATGAGTTAGAGAATGCAAGCCGAGTTTTTCCTGAGGTATCGGAGAGTCGGCACTCCCCACAAAGTCCTCGTTGGAGCACCCGCTCAAGGGTGTAGCTCCCCCTTGATCTTCGCAAAGACCAAGTGCTCTCTACGGGCTGATCCTTTGCCTCTCTGACACGGTGGATCACCCACAACCGCTCACAAGCTTAGCTTGGGCCGCCCACAAGCTCTCCAAGCGGTCACCAAGCCTCCGATCGCCACCGAACTGTCTAGGTGATGCTGATCACCAAGAGTAACAAGCCTAGACTCTCACTTGACCAAGAACAAGGCCAAAGAGGGTGATGGATGCACACAAGTCACTCTTGATCACACTGTAGGGAAGAAGCTCACAAGCAATGGAGTTCACTCAATTCTCCCTAGGGCTCTTGCACTCTCACAAGGTCACAAGAGTTGCTTCAGCTGAACAAATGGGCAAGAGAGCTAGAATGAGGGTGATGGAGAAGTATAAATACCCTAAGCCCCACACTAGCCGTTTGAACACAAAACATCTTTCTGCAAACCGTCGGACGGAGTGAATAGTGCTAGCGTCAAACTATATCCCGCCGGTCCGACTCTCACAGACGTCGTGCAGGCAGCACTGTGACAGAGGGGGGCATCGGACCCTTTCTGATGGTCTGATGCCCACCGACGGACCTTAGTCCGACGCCACTGAGCTCTCGGGTGAGCTCTGCACAGGAAACAACTACGCGAAATACACGCGCCAATAGTCCGAGCTCCCCGTTGGACCCAGTCTAACGCTCAGTGCTGCTCTCGGGTACTCTCTGTGTAAAAACAGTGACCATCGGACGCTGCAAACAAATAGTCCGACGCGCCCAAACTCTCAGTCCGACGCTCACCAAGTAAACCCTGGCACCGTCGGACTGTACCCAATGGTCTGACGACCACTCAGGGCATGGTCTGACGCTCCCTGATGAGCGGAGGCACGACCAGGGGCTGCCACGTGGACCGTCGGACTCTGGGCATTGGTCCGACGACCATACTCCCCAGGGTCCGATGCCCAAAACTCAGTTTAAACTTCGCCGAATCGAAAACTTTCCAAAACAAAGTTTGGTCCTCTCTCTTTCAAGAATCTCCCTAGGCTGTCTAGAGCTATGTTGGACAAGTGTGCATCACATCTACACTCTCTAACCTTACTCTAAGTCAAGCTACCCATCCAAACCCCTCTTTGTAGTACGGTCAAAGAGAAAAACAAAACCTGACACTTGGGACTAGCCTATCACCGTCTTGTCTTCCATCCTTTGAAAACCAAATCAATTTCCATCGTTAGGGGCTTGAACCTGCATGTTATTATGACCTAACCACTAGGTTATCCTACAAAACACATGTTAGTCATAATAACCTCTTTGTTGTCATTTATCACCGAAACCACTAGGGCCTAGATGCTTCAATCTCTCCCTTTTTTGTGATTGATGACAACAATCTCAAATAGATTTAGAAAGAGTGAGGTTTTTAAAGGCTTGATTCATATAAGCATGTGACAATAAGAGCGAAGGGGTTAGGCATGCTTATACAAATCAAGACCACAAGGTACACATAGGATATGAAATAAGCACAAGTACCAAAAGTTATGCTCAAGATCGGAGTGAAGTGCGGAAGCTAAGACAAAAGAGCATAACCAAGTGAGAACCAAGTGACATATATATATATATAAACAATGAGCTCAACCATATGTCACAAACCAAGTCACCAAGTCTCAAGCACACATATATACAAATGCAAGAAAGTAAACATGATGCAAAAAAAGTCATATAAAAGCCAAACCCCTCTCTCATCGGTCCCCTTAAATCTATGCAATCTCTTCCCCTTTGGCATCAAGCACCAAAGACCTAAGACTCAGGAGGTGGAGAAGAGGCTGCAGCGTCGCGGTCGAAGGAGTGAGGTCGAAGCTCAAACTACGAGGGGTCGGTGTCTGACTCTGAGCTTTGAGCTGCCTGACCCTCTGTCGGTGAACGAGTAGGTGAAGCGGTCCGGGTCGGCTCGACTGTCTGTGTACCAAGGTCAACCTGTGTGTCTGGAGCTACAGAAGCTGTCTCTGTAGGTGCTGGCTTCTCAGGCATGGTCTGAACAGACTCTGGAACGGTCTCTGTGTCAAGCTGTTGACCCTATGCCTCTGCTACTGTCACAACTACTGCCTCAGTGTCTGTGGTAGTGGTAGTGATATGCTCAGAAGAAGCTATTGAGGGCGGCAGTGTCTCGGTCGTACTGGTAGTAGGAGCAGCTGTGGTGGAAGGTACTGGCTCTCTGAACTCTAGAGGTGTAGGTAAGCCAGTGATCTCGCTGAACGTAGCACCTAAGCTCCTGGTCACGGAGGGGCCACCCAAGTCTGTGTGAAACCTGTGTGGATCGGAGTGAACCCCTGACCAAACCCTGGTGAGGTGAACCACTACTGTGTCTGCTGCGAAGGAGTAGTGAGAGAGCTAGAGAACGGAGCAGTGCCCTGACTCTGAAGTCCGCTGGACTGTAACGTTGGAGTCACCTGGGCTGCAGTAGCTGCCGGACCAACCTACTGAACCGGAGGAGCTGAGGCCAAGTAAGGTGGGATCCGGTGTGCCTGACGATGTGCTCCATGAACCCAAAAGTCTACAACTAAATCTGCTAGCTCTGGAGCTGCATCGCTAACATCTGCTACTGGAACTGGTCCTATCTAAGCTAAATCTGTGAATGCGCTGCGGCC
This sequence comes from Eremochloa ophiuroides, assembly GCA_038502445.1. Classification (NCBI taxonomy): domain Eukaryota; kingdom Viridiplantae; phylum Streptophyta; class Magnoliopsida; order Poales; family Poaceae; genus Eremochloa; species Eremochloa ophiuroides. The sequence goes on from JAHLJS010000007.1 coordinate 49,172,418, forward strand.
TGCTCCTTGGCTAACCGGGCCTGCTCCTGGGCAAGGCGAGTGTGCTCCTGTGCCTGCTGCTGCTGGGACTGCTGAAGTGACTGGAGAATAGCTAGCAAGGCTAGGTCTGTCTGTGGAGCCTGTGGAGCTGAGCTGCAGCCACTAGCCTCCGAGTCATGGGCTCGTGGACGCCTAGGGATAGGCCGGTAGTCCTCATCAGTGCTATCAGAAGTGGTGTCAACGGGGTCGTCGTTGACAAGCAACTGCTCAAGCTCGCTATGGGAAACATGCCTCATAGCCTCGTCCAGCTGCTGGACCTCTGCCATATTTGCCCCAGAACACTGACCTCTCTGTATCCTGTGAAGAGCATGGCTGCCTCATCTGCCATCTATGATAGAGGTCATCCTGTAGACTATAAACTGTGTGTCAGTCTGGCGTAACTCTCTGGTGATCCCTGTCCAATTCCTGTAGAGCCTGCGCACAAGGATAGAGGAGATCCAGTGTGCGTAGGGGAGCTGCCGACGTGACCAAATGCCCTCAGCTATGGTGTCCTCCATCTCACAAATCATCAAATCAACCACATCGAATTCTGACTGCTGAACCAAGGCACTAAGGAGCCAAAGATGTAGGTGTGCCAATCCCTCCTTGTGCCCCTCTCACGGTGGTAGAGTGCGCCTCATCACGTCGTTCAAGAGACGAACGACGAGACGAAGCTCCGAGGGTGTCCTGCGGGAGCCGTCTCCAAACGGTGGTCGGAAGCAAGCTGCAACGTGTGCTATACCAGGTGTCTGTCCTCTGTGTGCCCTCCTCGGTGGATCCATCATGCCATAACAGATACTATGCAACCTGGTAGCAGACTGTAGTACTCCGAGCAGCTCTCTAAGGGCCTTGGCGTAGAGCCTGTAAGGCTCTCCACCAAAGGTGTACTGCAGGTACTCGTGGTTGGGGTCGATCCAAAGTGAAGCATAGAACTCACGAACCCACAACTCGACGTACCGCCCTGACTGTCCGAGCAAGTCTGCGAGTCCAGGCAAGTAGGTCAAGTATGGCTTGATCTCCTCACCAGCTGCCTGGACTATGTCCTCTAGGGGACACACTCTGTGCTGCCATAGCCCTGTCACAGAACCGACCAATTTATACGAGCACAAGTACAACGATCGCATTTTTAATCGCAATCCAGTCGCACTTGAGCCAATATAAACCCGGTAGTCTGGAAATCTCGAAGGATTTCAAACATTTCATACCCCAAGGATCATTCATTCAGCAATACCCGATCACATGACACATAAGTTCGCAATCAAATTTAAACATCAGAGTACAACATAGTCTTTTACACAAATATAGCAGTAGCGGAAGTTAACATAGTTTTACACCACAGAGTTCAAATACGAGTACCATCAAGTGACCAGGTCACAGCATTCATACAACAACTAAGGATAGATAATGACCCTGCCCTCGGGTCTAGTCTTCTTCACCCGCAGGGGTGAAGCAATTCCTGCAATATGCGTAGTAGACTACACCATCTACAACAATGGGAATAAAACCCTGAGTACTCAATTGTACTCAGCTAGACTTACCCGACAGGGAGTAAATAAAAAGACTCTCAAGGATATGCAAGGCTTATTTGGTGGAGCTCAGAGGGTAGCATCATTTTTGCATCAAAAGCATTACTACAGTAGATCCTCAACTTATTCATTTTTAATTGTGATAAGCTTCGATTTCAGTTAAGCTATTTACTAAGATTAGCCACTATACTAAGCATTCACTGAATATTATAGCAATCAATAAAACCATATGATTTCCGATATCCACAGATATCAACCTCATCTCACCAATATCATTATGTTCAAGTTATTAGCCTCTACCTCACCAGAAGATCAATTCAGTTTCTCACTAACCAGGAGAGATGGCGATTCGAATCGATTGTACCAGCTAGCAAATATACCAATCACAAACCCTGTCAGCCAAGCCACTGGCTTCTTGGGTCACCGTTAAATCTTTCTGAGACATAATATGTATCGCGGGCTTGGAGGGGTCCATATTCTCAGAGACAAACCCACTTCCAGGATGCATCAGGTCCCTGACCTGCCCTTGGTAAGATGGTGTCTCCGCACATCCTTCCTACCTCCAGAATATGTCTGCCTTATCACGCCCAATTCCCGGCTCAGAAAGAAATACTCGGCTTCGCGGTCAGAACGACTTATCTGGCCAGCCATGTGACGACGTCCTTCAATCTCAACTGATGTCTGGTGGCCTCAGTCCTAGTCGGCCGCAAGCAGCACTGAAGACGGCATGACCTCAACCATGTCATGCGGCTCCCCGCTACCTAGCCTTGATTCTCTCATTAGACACTGTGGCATGGTGGCATATATAGTCCATCATGTGGAATCCAACCCCATCATCATTAGTAACCACCTATGCTCGCGAAGGACAGGAAATCCCTCGACTTCTACCGGTCTAAGCATGGCTAAGCATGAGATCGAACCCATCCCCTTGTCTAGTAATAACTTCAGGATCAAGTATTAGTGGACAAGGTATAAATGCAGCAACGGTATCATATCAACTCCTATACTTAAGTGCACAATCATACGATTTAATAAAGACCAGTGCATTTGTAAAAAGAGTAGGTGGAGACTTAGGGATGCTCCGGGGCTTACCTTTCACAAAGTTAGTAGGTTGGTGATCAGGGCACTCTGGAAGTTCAGCCTCTTCTTCCTGGCCTTCGAGAACCTCTGGCACTTCAATCTCCGGCGGAACTCCCTCCTCCGGTGGATCGAACTGCAACAGCGTCACTCCTCCCGGCGATCCTGTATGCATGATATGCATATATGAGACTGAGAATGCACATGAAATGCAAGATAGAGATGCACAAATTAACCCATGATATGCAATCAGTTTAACAATCCGCACTCATTTACTGAGTACGTGCATATTTCTTCTCTAGACAACCAACTCATACTCACCCTTCTTAAGCAAAGCATAGAACAATTTCTCATCCTGGGTGAGAGGTCTATAACCTGCACTTAATAATTAACATGCATCAACTAACCTACCACAATCAACTTATAATTAACAAGCGCGAGCAACATTATATAAACAAAACATTAACCTTGCTACCCTAAGCTCAAATAAGGATCAACTCCACTATTTTAAACAAGTGATAATACTGAACATCACAGAAATGCATAAAAACACTTCCCAACCAAAAGATATTTGCTTAAAAACAATTAAACAAACCCTAGCCTATAACTGGACCTACTGTTTGCTATGCCCAGAAAAATCCATACAAATTACAGTAGCTATTACACATCCATAATAGCCTACTGACAAAATTTCAAGTCATTTGGACAAGTATAACAGTCTACACAAAAATAACAAACAACCAGCCTTTTAAGCAATGGAAAATACTTAACACAGTGAAAAGTATCAAACAACAGATTTCCCATTTTTCTTAGCTTCTTCACAACATAACATGGTTCAGGAAAAATATTCATGACCATATCCTTAACACATTAAGCATGGTGATTTTTGCAAGATTAAAGCATAAAAGGCACATTATACAAGACATTATACAAATAACAGTGCAACACCAGAAAACATATTTTTCTTAGATTCTACTTCCCTAAACAAGATTAATGCAAGTGGAATCACATTTTTAGCACATTCCTACAATTACTTATGCATTTATCAAGTTTGCAAGCAGTTAACAATTTAAATATAACTGCACAGAAAAAGTATTTCAAAAATACATTTTATATTTTTCCTTGATAGAGCTCAGAAAGACAAACACAACAAAATTTGGTTCACCCCAATTGGACACTCCTAGCTCCAGATATGAATTTTGGAAGATTTTACACATTTTCTGGAAATTCATTTTATAAACCATAAAATCCAAACCCGACTGAAACTGCTACGTGCACCCGGCTCAGTGAACCAGAGGCGCACTAGAGCGGCTGACTCGCGGGCCCCGGGGTCAATCTGACCCCACCTGTCAGAGAGAGAGACAGGGCTGCCGGCGCTGACCGGCAAGAGCTCGCCGACGGCGAGGTCTCCGGCGATACCACGAGCACCAACGGACTCCTGACGACGAGACGAACCCAGCGCACCAACTTCCGAGGTCTAACCCCCACCGGAGCAAGCTCAACGGCGGCAATGGCGGACGGCGGCAGTTCGGCGAACTTGCGCCGGCCGATTCCGACCTTCACCGACGAAATCAACCCACGTTCCGCACTCCCTAGACCTTAACGGAGCTCCGTGCTCGATGAATCGAACAGCGGTGCACGACAGCTCGCTCTAACCGCGCGCATGGCGACGCGGTGGCGGGCGAGTTCACGGCGAGCTCGGGTTCCGGCGAACCTACGGCGAGACCGACCCAACCAACGACCTAGGCTAGATCTACAACTCACGAGGACGCCACGACGAGCAAGAACTAGAAAGAACGGCTACGGCATTGCCCTCGTCGCGGCAACCCGAGAGCTCGGCGGTGCTCCGACGAGGTCACGGCGGCAAGAAGCTCGCTGGAGCTATACCTTAGCTCGACTGAGACTGGAAATGGGTCGAGGGTGTAGAGCAGAGAGTGGTGGAGCTGTGGTGGAGATGGAGCGGTCGGAGACGGCGCGGTGACGTCGGATTTTACCGCGGCGACGGCACGGCGGCGATGGCGACGGCGGAGGGGAAAAGAGGAGAGCAGAGAGGCCAGAGCGAGCGAGAGTGCGAATGGAGCGGCCAGGAGACAGGATGGAGTGTCGCCTTCGGTTTAAGCAGGGGCGCAGCAGGGCAACGACGGCGTACGGCGCCACCTGGCGGCGTTTCACTGCGGCGGCCACGTCGGTCGCTGACCGGCGCCGGACTGAATCGACCTGATTCAGTTTCACTGAACCCGACTGAAACCCAGTTCATGCTCGATCTCTAACTCGTGATCCAAACCGTTTCAGAGAAAACTTCACTAATATGGATCAAAGAGCTACATGAGTAGATCATTTGGTATTAAGACACTTTACTCTAGATCGGCCTGGATTGAGAGATATAGGTCGATGAACATGGGTGCACCGAAACTGAAAACCAGTTTAGACTTAGCAAAATTTTGAAACTTCAAAACAGCTCCAAATCTGCACTAATTCAACTTTTTGACCACCTTCCACCCATTTTCATGAGTTGACCCAAAAATAAAGTTTGTTGCTTATAAAATTCTACACCACTTTGATTAAGGGTGCACTGACATGCAAAATTTCTAAAATGCCCTTCTTGTTTGGTCAAACAGAATAGCTTTTAGAGGGCTCCCTAGTCAACTATGAGCTAGAGGGGTATTTTGGGGATTTCACCAACATGAACATTGTTCCAAATGTTATCCCAAACATGTCTAAAGCATTTAGAACAGTAAACAAGCATCACATTTGCATGTCAACACATTTAGCATGTTATGGACATATAAACAAATATATAGCAATAAAAGGGAATCAATTCAATTGAAATGATGATGATGCATGGAATGACATGATCTAGGCTTGATGACATGCAAATGCAAGTGTGAAAATAGTAACTAACACTAGGGTGTTACAGCCCTTCCCTCCTTAAAAGAATCTCGTCCCTGAGATTAGAGTTAATTACCATTGTTTATAGAAAGAGGGATAGACTTCCTTGAGGTAATCTTCTCGCTCCCAAGTCGCATCCCAATGACTTTGGTTGTTCCACACCACCTTGTAGAACTTGATCACTCGGCTACGGGTGATTCTTTCTTTGTAATCTATTACTTCAATAGGCTTTTCTTCGTAGGTCAAATCTGATTTCAACTTGATATCACCAAGATCCACTTGTTCTTCCGGTACTCGTAAACATTTCTTGAGTTGGGTTACATGAAACACATTGAAGATAGTGGACATGTGTGGTGGCAACCGTAACTTGTATGCTACTTTTCCACTTCTTTCCAGAATTTGAAAAGGACCTACAAACCTTGGAGCTAAATTTCGTTTCACTCCGAAGCGTTGTACGCCTTTCATAGGTGACACCTTTAAGTATACATAGTCACCCACTTCAAATTCCAATGGCCTTCTTCGCTTGTCCGCATAACTCTTTTGACGAGTCTGAGCGGCTTTGAGATGTGTTTGAATGGTATGCACTCTCTCTTCGGCCTCTTTCACAAAGTCAATGCCGTAGTACCTCCTTTCGCCTGATTCAACCCAATTGAGAGGAGTTCTACAATTGCGCCCATACAAAGCTTCAAAATGAGCCATTTGAATACTCTCTTGATAGCTATTGTTGTATGAGAACTCGACCAAAGGTAACCATTCTTCCCACGAACCTTTAGATGATAGAACACAAGCTCTCAACATATCTTCGAGGATTTGGTTTACCCTTTCAGTCTGACCAGAAGTTTGAGGATGATAAGCTGAGCTGCGAACCAAATTGGTTCCCAAACACTTGTGTAGATGCTCCCAGAAGCGTGCAATAAATTGCGGGCCTCTGTCGGAAACTATCGTCCTCGGCACACCATGTAACCGAAGTATCTGAGCAAAGTAGAGCTGTGCGAACTGATGAGGACGTTCTGTAGTTCGAACTGGTAAGAAATGTGCAATCTTAGTCAATCGATCTACAATCACCCAAATAGAATCATGGCCTTTTTGCGTTAGAGGTAACCCAGATATGAAATCCATGGTTATCTCATCCCATTTCCAACCTGGAACTGGTAAAGGTTGCAATAGACCTGCTGGCTTAAGATGAATAGCTTTCACGCGACAACAGGTATCACACCTGGCCACATAAGCCGCAATTTCTTTTTTCATTTTGGTCCACCAGAACCTAGGTTTCAAGTCTTGATACATCTTACTACTACCAGGATGGATAGCCAACTTGGACAAATGAGCCTCGTCCATAATCTGATTCCTCAACTCGCGGTCTTTTGGTACTACCAATCGATCCTTGAACCACAATATACCTTTTTCATCTACTCAGAAATGAAGCATTTCTTGTTCTTTCATCTTTCTCTTGATATGATATATGCCAGGATCTGTTTTCTGACCTTCAATAATCTTGCTTTTCAAAGTACAACTGAGAGTAATATTATTCAACACCACCGGATGCACAAGATTGAATCCGTCTGCTAGCAAAGGCTGCAATACATTGCAATGAGACTTTCGGCTCAAAGCATCGGCTACAACATTAGCCTTGCCCGGATGATAGTGTACTTCTAGATCATAGTCTTTGATCAACTCCAACCACCTTCTTTGCCTCATGTTCAACTCAGGCTGAGTGAAAATGTACTTGAGACTCTTGTGATCAGAATAGATATGACATTTGTGACCCATCAAATAGTGGTGCCAAATCTTCAATGCATGAACTACAGCGGCAAGTTCCAAATCATGAGTAGGATAGTTTTACTCATGTCTTCTCAATTGACGCGAGGCATAAGCAATGACTCGGCCTTCTTGCATGAGAACACATCCTAACCCAGTGCCACAAGCATCGCAGTACACATCAAAAGGCTTTTCAATATCAGGTTGTGCAAGAACTGGAGCAGTGGTCAACAACGTTCGCAAGGTGCGAAAAGCTGTTTCACACTCCTCACTCCACACAAACTTGGTATCTTTATGCAACAACTTGGTCATAGGTTTAGCTATCTTAGAGAAATCTTGGATAAAGCGGCGATAATACCCAGCTAACCCTAGAAAGCTACGAACCTCAGACACATTGGTAGGTGACTGCCAATCCAATACCTGCTAAACTTTTGACGGATCTACAGAAATACCTTCAGCAGATAAGATATGGCCCAGAAAAGGCACTTTAGTCAACCAAAACTCACACTTGCTGAACTTAGCATACAGCTTATGCTCCCTGAGTCTAGTCAAGACTATTCTCAAGTGTTCAGCATGATCCTCCATGTTTTCAGAGTACACCAGAATATCGTCAATAAATACTACCACGAACTTATCCAACTCAGGCATGAATACCGAATTCATTAGATACATGAAATGTGCAGGAGCATTGGTTAATCCAAAAGACATAACCAAATACTCATACAATCCATACCGAGTGGAGAAAGCCGTCTTGGGAATATCTTGTGGTCTGATCTTAATTTGATGATACCCAGATCTCAGATCAATTTTGGAGAAAACCTTGGCCTTGGACAATTAATCAAACAAGATATCAATACGAGGTAGAGGATACTTGTTCTTAATTGTCACAGCATTAAGTGGCCTATAGTCCACACACATACGCAAAGTTTCATCCTTCAACTTAACAAAGATTGCAGGACAGCCCCACGGAGAAAAACTAGGGCGAATAAACCCTTTGTCCAATAACTCCTGGAGTTGTTTCTTGAGTTCAGCTAATTCATGAGGAGGCATTCTATATGGCCTTCGAGAAATAGGTGCCGTACCGGGAATAAGTTCTATTGCAAACTCCACATCTCGATCAGGAGGAAGTCCAGGTAGATCATCAGGAAAGACATCAGGAAACTCACACACTACAGGGATGCTCTGAAGTGTTACGGCCTCAACTGAGAAAGAGAGACTAAAAAGATCTCCCCTACGGGGCAGATGAACCTGAAAAGTGCCTTCACCTTGGGGTTCCTTCAGTGTCAACCTCCGGTTAGGGACGTCCAACACCGCACCCCGCTTGTTCATCCAACTAACCCTTAGAATTACATCCGGACCTAGCCCAGGCAACACAATGAGATGACTGATAAAACTCCTATCATTAATCTCAATACTCGCCTGCTTGATACCCTTACGTGTGCATATTTCAGCCCCAGCTGAGGTTATCTGGAAATTACATCCCAAATCAACGATCTGAAAAGCATGCCTTTGTGCAAATGCTTGACTTACGAAAGAATGCGATGATCCAGAGTCAAATAAAACAATGGCAGGGTGCTGGTTAACTGAAAACATACCCGCAGTGACTGGTTCACCTTCTGGAATTTCTTTAATAGTAGTGTGATGCACTCGAGCCTACTTTGGATGAGGGCAATAGCGAGCAAGATGCCCCTGTTGACCGCAATTGAAGCACGGCCCCAGACCTTGATTGGTCTTCACCGGAATGACATTGCCTGGAGGAGCATTGTTCTTGTTCAAAGGCACTATGAAACCTTTCTTGTAGCGTTGTGGCGCTGGCTGCTGCTTCTTGGGAGGAGGTCTGAATTTTGCTCCAGGAACAGCCGGACGGTAAGCAGGGCGATTTGCCACCGCACGACTAGTTGCTGGAGTCCTTGACTGAGAAGAGCTTCCTTCAAATGGCCTCTTGCCTCCCTTGGAAGCAGTGTGCAAGTAGTTCTGTTTCTCTTGGATATAAGCTTCACTGATAAACTCGTTAAAAGTTGTACGAGCGTTGTTCGCCAGAGTCTTCATAAGCTTGGTACTAAGGCCTCTCTTGAAAGCTTCAATCTTCTTTTCATCTGTATGCACCATCCACGGAGCATACCTTGACAGATTGTTAAAGGCATGATGATACTGAGTGAGGGTCTTGGTACCCTGAGTAAGCTGCATGAACTCATTCACCTTCATCTTGATTAACCCTGCTGGAATAAAATGTCCCCTGAAATCCCTGGTGAACTGCTCCCAGGTGATATCAGCGACCACAGGGTAGGCGGTCTTGCGATTGGCCCACCATATTCCAGCTTGGCCTTGCAGCAACATAGCAGCAAAGCTAGCCTTCATGGGTTCAGTCAACCGCAGCACAAAGAATGACTGCTCAATAGTGTTTAACCACTCATCAGCTTCCAGCGGTTCAACAGCCTGCTTGAATACCGGAGGCTTAGTGTCCATGAAGTCCTTATAGTTACTGTACTGGTCCTCATCATTTCCGCGGCGTCCATCTTGATTGCGATTGTGGTTGTTACTAGCAACCATCTGCTGCAGAATCGCTTGCTGAGTGTCCAAGAACTGAGCAAACATCTGCTCCTGGGTACGCGGTGGAGGAGGCGGTAACTCCTCATCCTCATGCTCATTCCCACCACCACTGGTTGACCCATGACGACGGGTATGAGGTGCCATCTGTAGCAACACACAACAACCATTGTTAAGTGTCAGTTATGTCAAAGAAAACCGAAAGATTATGCCCAGAAGATATCAATGATCATTTTTGATAACCAACAAACGGCACAATAGTTCAATAATCATCACACAACCGCACAATAACAAGGCGCAACCAAAAAGGGTTTTCAAACTGCATAAGTTACCATTACTTAATTAAAAGTTTGATGGTTCCAGCCCTGAACACACAGGGTTCACACATTACAATTCAGGTTCTACCCATTACATGACATTAAAGGTTTTTCCAATACAAAAGGGTGCCGATCATGGCAAGATCACTAGAAAGAGCCTAGTCATCGTGGTCACTAACCATGCCAGACACGTTCCCACCATGGTCATCACTCTCGTCAATAGGCACGATCTCCTCGGGGTCTTCTTCCTCTTCTTCCTCACTTGCTTCACCATCATCAGCTGCAACGAAGATCTCAGGAGCAAACTCCGCTGCACCCGGAGGATGGAACGGATCAACACGGTTGTTCAGACGATGAACATCCTGCTGCAACTCCCAAACCTGCTGCTGACTAGTACGCAACTCCTGCAGAAACTCATCGCGCTGACGTGTCAAGCTCATATTGCGATTGTCAAGCTGGCGGCGAAGATCTGCATTCTCCCTCTCAAGCACCTCGACACGGCGATCAGCTGCCAACAAAGCGCCAGTGCATCGTAACAACTCATTGCGACAGGCAGTGAGAGCTACCACCAAGTCATCTGAGCTACGACGAGCCATACGTGCCCACTCTTCAGCTTCTAACTTCTTCTCCACAGCATCATGCAGGGCTTCAACGCACTTTATCCAACCATCCCTAGTGGAATAATGCATCCTCAGGACAGCAAACATAGCACTCATAGAAGCACCCGTGCTATGAGCACGCTCATCCCTGCCTCGCTCCAAAGAAGCTTGGCTAGACTGAGCCCACTCACCCTGAGAAGCATCCACCCTGGGAAAAATATTTGCTGGCCCCAAATCAGCTCTCTTGTTGAACCGGCTGCAAATATTCGTCAACACCTCGAAAGCTGCAAGCTGCGCACCATCCCATGGCGTCCTCATGTCAACCTCCACCTTTATTCCTGGAAACGACCAGCCCCTTTCAAGCACAGGGATAGTCACCCAAACATCAAACCAAGGCTGCACCATGGTTTCCGCTGGCTTCCAGAAATACAGTGGTGGCTCTGCATATCCCACAGACTTCAACAACCTCCATAGCACAGTGGGTGTGCCAAACTGCTCCAGAAACTGACCACTCTGCGGCTCACCTTCAGCTGCCATCTGGTACATTACAACATCTTTCAGCATTTAGAATAAGATAGGGCAGCACAATTTTTATCATAGGGAAGGAAATAGTACAAATAGCTTGACACATAAGTTCGCAACCGAATTTAAACATCAGAGTACAACATAGTCTTTTACACAAATATAGCAGTAGCGGAAGTTAACATAGTTTTACACCATAGAGTTCAAATACAAGTACCATCAAGTGACCAGGTCACAGCATTCATACAACAACTAAGGATAGATAATGACCCTGCCCTCGGGTCTAGTCTTCTTCGCCCGCAGGGGTGAAGCAATTCCTGCAATATGCGTAGTAGACTACACCATCTGCAACAATGGGACTAAAACCCTGAGTACTCAATTGTACTCAGCTAGACTTACCCGACAGGGAGTAAATAAAAAGACTCTCAAGGATATGCAAGGCTTATTTGGTGGAGCTCAGAGGGTAGCATCATTTTTGCATCAAAAGCATTACTACAGTAGATCCTCAACTTATTCATTTTTAATTGTGATAAGCTTCGATTTCAGTTAACCTATTTACTAAGATTAGCCACTATACTAAGCATTCACTGAATATTATAGCAATCAATAAAACCATATGATTTCCGATATCCACAGATATCAACCTCATCTCACCAATATCATTATGTTCAAGTTATTAGCCTCTACCTCACCAGAAGATCAATTCAGTTTCTCACTAACCAGGAGAGATGGCGATTCGAATCGATTGTACCAGCTGGCAAATATGCCAATCACAAACCCTGTCAGCCGAGCCACTGGCTTCTTGGGTCACCGTTAAATCTTTCTGAGACATAATATGTAGCGCGGGCTTGGAGGGTCCATATTCTCAGAGACAAACCCACTTTCAGGATGCATCAGGTCCCTGACCTGCCCTTGGTAAGATGGTGTATCCGCACATCCTTCCTACCTCCAGAATATGTCTGCCTTATCACGCCCAATTCCCGGCTCAGAAAGAAATACTCGGCTTCGCGGTCAGAACGACTTATCTGGCCAGCTATGTGACGACGTCCTTCAATCTCAACTGATGTCTGGTGGCCTCAGTCCTAGTCGGCCGCAAGCAGCACCGAAGACGGCATGACCTCAACCATGTCATGCGGCTCCCCGCTACCTAGCCTTGATTCTCTCATTAGACACTGTGGCATGGTGGCATATATAGTCCATCATGTGGAATCCAACCCCATCATCATTAGTAACCACCTATCCTCGTGAAGGACAGGAAATCCCTCGACTTCTACCGGTCTAAGCATGGCTAAGCATGAGATCGAACCCATTCCCTTGTCTAGTAATAACTTCAGGATCAAGTATAAGTGGACAAGGTATAAATGCAGCAACGGTATCATATCAACTCCTATACTTAAGTGCACAATCATACGATTTAATAAAGACCAGTGCATTTGTAAAAAGAGTAGGTGGAGACTTAGGGATGCTCCGGGGCTTGCCTTTCACAAAGTTAGTAGGTTGGTGATCAGGGCACTCTGGAAGTTCAGCCTCTTCTTCCTGGCCTTCGGGAACCTCTGGCACTTCAATCTCCGGCGGAACTCCCTCCTCCGGTGGATCGAACTGCAACAGCGTCACTCCTCCCGGCGATCCTGTATGCATGATATGCATATATGAGACTGAGAATACACATGAAATGCAAGATAGAGATGCACAAATTAACCCATGATATGCAATCAGTTTAACAATCCGCACTCATTAACCGAGCACGTGCATATTTCTTCTCTAGACAACCAACTCATACTCACCCTTCTTAAGCAAAGCATAGAACAATTTCTTGTCCCGGGTGAGAGGTCTATAACCTGCACTTAATAATTAACATGCATCAACTAAACTACCACAATCAACTTATAATTAACAAGCGCGAGCAACATTATATAAACAAAACATTAACCTTGCTACCCTAAGCTCAAATGAGGATCAACTCCACTGTTTTAAACAAGTGATAATACTGAACATCACAGAAATGCATAAAAACACTTCCCAACCAAAAGATATTTGCTTAAAAACAATTAAACAAACCCTAGCCTATAACTGGACCTACTATTTGCTGTGCCCAGAAAAATCCAGAAAAATTACAGTAGCTATTACACATCCAGGTTAGCCTATTGGCAAAATTTCAAGTCATTTGGACAAGTATAACAGTCTACACAAAAATAACAAACAACCAGCCTTTTAAGCAATGGAAAATAATTAACACAGTGAAAAGTATCAAACAACAGATTTTCCATTTTTCTTAGCTTCTTCACAACATAACATGGTTCAGGAAAAATATTCATGACCATATCCATAACACATTAAGCATGGTGATTTTTGCAAGATTAAAGCATAAAAGGCACATTATACAAGACATTATACAAATAACAGTGTAACATTAGAAAACTATTTTTCTTAGATTCTACTTCCCTAAACAAGATTAATGCAAGTGTAATCACATTTTTAGCACATTCCTACAATTACTTATGCATTTATCAAGTTTGCAAGCAGTTAACAATTTAAATATAACTGCACAGAAAAAGTATTCCAAAAATACATTTTATACTTTTCCTTGATAGAGCTCAGAAAGAAAAACACAACAAAATTTGGTTCACCCCAATTGGACACTCCTAGCTCCAGATATGAATTTTAGAAGATTTTACACATTTTCTGAAAATTCATTTTATAAGTCATAAAATCCAAACACGACTGAAACTGCTACGTGCACCCGGCTCAGTGAACCAGAGGCGCACCAGAGTGGCTGACTCGCGGGCCCCGGGGTCAATCTGACCCCACCCGTCAGAGAGAGAGACAGGGCCGCCGGCGCTGACCGGCGAGAGCTCGCCGACGGCGAGGTCTCCGGCGATACCACGAGCACCAACGGACTCCTGACGACGAGATGAACCCAGTGCACCAACTTCCGAGGTCTAACCCCCACCGGAGCAAGCTCAACGGCGGCAATGGCGGACGGCGGCGGTCCGGCGAACTTGCGCCGGCCGATTCCGACCTTCACCGGCGAAATCAACCCACGTTCCGCACTCCCTAAACCCTAACGGAGCTCCGTGCTCGATGAATCGAACAGCGGTGCACGACAGCTCGCTCTAACCGCGCGCATGGCGACGCGGTGGCGGGTGGGTTCACGGCGAGCTCGGGTTCCGGCGAACCTACGGCGAGACCGACCCAACCAACGACCTAGGCTAGATCTACGACTCACAAGGACACCACGACGAGCAAGAACTAGAAAGAACGGCTACGGCATTGCCCTCGTCGCGGCAACCCGAGAGCTCGGCGGTGCTCCGACGAGGTCACGGCGGTGAGAAGCTCGCTGGAGCTATACCTTAGCTCGACTGAGACTGGAAATGGGTCGAGGGTGTAGAGCAGAGAGTGGTGGAGCTGTGGTGGAGATGGAGCGGTCGGAGACGGCGCGGTGACGTCGGATTTTACCGCGGCGATGGCGACGGCGGAGGGGAAAAGAGGAGAGCAAAGAGGCGAGAGCGAGCGAGAGTACGAATGGAGCGGCCAGGAGACAGGATGGAGTGTCGCCTTCGGTTTAAGCAGGGGCGCAGCAGGGCAACGACGGCGTTCGGCGCCACCTGGCGGCATTTCACTGTGGCGGCCACGTCGGTCGCTGACCGGCGCCGAACTGAATCGACCTGATTCAGTTTCACTGAACCCGACTGAAACCCAGTTCTTGCTCGATCTCTAACTCATGATCCAAACCGTTTCAGAGAAAACTTCACTAATATGGATCAAAGAGCTACATGAGTAGATCATTTGGTATTAAGACACTTTACTCTAGATCGGCCTGGATTGAGAGATATAGGTCGATGAACATGGGTACACCGAAACTGAAAACCAGTTTAGACTTAGCAAAATTTTGAAACTTCAAAACAGCTCCAAATCTGCACTAATTTAACTTTTTGACCACCTTCCACCCATTTTCATGAGTTGACCCAAAAATAAAGTTTGTTGCTTATAAAATTCTACACTACTTTGATTAAGGGTGCACTGATATGCAAAATCTCTAAAATGCCCTTCTTGTTTGGTCAAACAGAATAGCTTTTAGAGGGCTCCCTAGTCAACTATGAGCTAGAGGGGTATTTTGGGGATTTCACCAACATGAACATTGTTCCAAATGTTATCCCAAACATGTCTAAAGCATTTAGAACAGTAAACAAGCATCACATTTGCATGTCAACACATTTAGCATGTTATGGACATATAAACAAACATATAGCAATAAAAGGGAATCAATTCAATTGAAATGATGATGATGCATGGAATGACATGATCTAGGCTTGATGACATGCAAATGCAAGTGTGAAAATAGTAACTAACACTAGGGTGTTATAAGCCCAACCTCTGAGGTGACAAGGGCCGTGAAGAAGTCCTCGTGAAGAGTAGTGTACCAGCCCTCTAATGCTCTGGGGTCTCGCTGAGGTGGGAACTAGCTGTCAAGCGACGTCAACCAAAGCTCTCTGACTCGGCTGCGGAGATGTTCTGCAAGTCCAAGTGTACCTCTGGCTCTGGCTCTGGCTGTGGCTCAGTGGGAACAGGCGCCCTGGGAACTCGGTTACCACGCCTCTGACCAGCGGGCCGGGGTCGCACCGAAGGTCGAGTGTGGACCGAGCATCGAAGTGGTGGTGCCTGGGCCTGCTCCCCCTGAGTGGCTATCTCCTGCTGCTCTGCCTGTGTCTGCTCAGCCTGTGTCTACTCAGTCTCTGCATGAGACTGCTCCTGAGGACCCTCTCTACCTGCCAGAGTAACTGAGATGCCTCCTATGTGGAGGCCTGCACCACGCTCTGCCCTGTCAGCTGCCTCTGCTGCCAGTTAGCTGCTCGCTGCTCTGCTGTGAGTCTTCGCTTCCTCTTCTTGCTAGGCTCAACCAAGGGGGCCTTCCCCTTGTCTTGAGGAGGACAAGGAGGAGGCCTGTCATGACCACCTGTGCCACCCTTTCTGTGACTGGCCTGCTTGCAACGAACCATATTTGCCAAAGCCTGATGACTGTCCCGCTGCGGCTGCCAATTGACACTCGAGAGGCTTGGCCTCAATCCATATCCATGGGCTTGGCCCCGGATTCACTGACAACTGCCAATCACTGCCACTGACCAATGACACGCTGCAAGATAGATAGACAAGGTTTACATAAGCATATATATTCTAGGGATAGGCAATGCCCCATGGAAGCAAGCATATGAGATGAGATGTGAATAGCAAAGCAAACTGCGAGGAGAGAAGACCTCTGAAAGAGGTAAGATACTCTGTCGACGTGAAGCACCAACCCCGACAAAGATAAGGTGAATCACTGCATAATGTGTGAACAAGGAACACTTGTCATTGAAAGAGCAATGACAAGGAACAGTGAACTAGGAAACTAGGGCTTCTTAGGTAAAGTGAGCAAGAGCACAAACCCGAGAAGATGACAGGGCTCGAACACACCAAAGAGCACGAGCTAGGCCCACAAGGACCACTCCAAGCCAAAGTAGGGTCACTGCAAGAAGCAGACAATGAACACAAAATGAGAAAAGTCCCTTGGGATTTGGTGTCAAGCACCTAGAGGGCAGGGGTGAAACTGCTCACTATCGACGGGAAGGAAGACCACAGGGCTCGATCACAGAAAGGAAGGAGCTGAGGTAGGGCCTCACAGACCGAAGAACCTCGCTGGCGAGGAGCATAAGGAGGGCTGCGGCAACGGTGGCGACTGGCGCAGATGAGAGCAGCCGGCGGATAGAGCGCAAGCAGACGAGGAGGAGGAGCACGCCCGCCGGCGGCGAGGACGCAGGCAAGCTGAGCACAGCGGAGGGTGGAAGTGCGCGACAGAGGATGAAGCGGCGCGGTGGTTAGGGTTAGGGCACGAGCGGCGGTGGATCGGCGGCGTACGGCACGGGGTTGGGCTGAGATAGAATGAGGAAGGAGATGAAGTGTGGGCCCCACGCGTCAGACTTAGAGAAGAACTGATCTGCGCTCACCAACCGGTCATCGGACCATACCAGAACCGAGCGTCGAACCAAACCACGCTAGCGTCCGACGGTTATAGAAACGTGCAGAGAGCTCCAGCAACCGTCGGACGCAATCCGACGTCGTCCGTCAGACCATAACCTCGAGTCCGACGACGTGAACTATCATGAACTCGAAAATTAAATGGTCCGTGTAACAGAACTGCCCAAATCACATAGCCCACAGGCACCTGTCATTGTCACTAATGACCTTTGATAGCCGGGCCCGTGTCCGAAATGATCTTGAGGATCTGCCGGGTTATATCAGCACCCGTTTCTCCGACAGGATCCCATTGCACAGCCATTACAGAATTACAACATTTCATAGTAAAATACATCAGAGTAAAAGTGCGGAAGATTAAATAGTACTTAGATTACAAACCGGTTGTTCAAATAGAGTTCAAATGCAGTTATTACAGACCATAATTAAAATAGTGGCAGTAGCAGTAGAACAACAACATAACATTAATAGATAGGTGGTAACACGAACCCTGCCCACGGGTGCATTTCACTCTTCCTCGCTATTCTGAATGATGGTCACACAGCACGGGACAAGACAGACCTCCTGCTGCTGACTACTTGCAACGGGGTTAACAAACCCTGAGTACTGGGGTACTCCGCAAGACTTATCCGACTAAGAAAATTGAATGAGACTCAGGAATGCAGGCTGAGGGAGTCAAGGTAAGGCTTTAGCAAGAGTCAAGGTATTTTGCGGAAAAAGCATTACTAATCCTATTTTCAATACTTTACTCAACCTTATTAATAATCAATATCAATAATTCACAATTCTTTCACATATAACTTCCAAATCCAATTACTTAGTCATTCTCAAAAACATCATAGTTCCGAACCACTTTTCGATGCAATTCAATGGATCAAGTCTCCATAACCGAGGAGCAACGACGATTTGAATCGATTAGTACCCAGCTGGGGACCCCTAACCACACTGCATATGTAGCACCTAAGCTTGCATATACCAACCCCGTCTACCACGGCTTTTCTATCCCTGAACCGGTCCTGCGCCACCCAAGGGCACAGTACTCCTCTCGTTTCCAGGAATGCCGGCCACGAGGGTACATGCTAATCTCTCCATCTCTCCACTCCCAGTGCGTGGTTGTCGGTTCAAACAATAGAGCAACCGGAGATAGGGCTTCCCGTAGTATGTGGCTAGTTGCAAAGTCTCGATCACAGCAGGCCGACAACGAACGGTCACTAAAACTTTTTCGTTGGAAACCATGCATTGGGACTCTAACCCAAGTACAGTGGTGACCACCCGGTTTCCACATCCCTTTTCCGCTGGCGACTATGAGTTGGGACTCTAACCCAAACATACGGCCACCACACGGAAACCCATCGCCGTTGACGATAATGGACTGGCCAAGTGCACCGCCAACAACGAGGACACCACCATTCCCATTTAATGATTCATTCTTTGCATATCATCATAGTTTGAAATAGCACTTTATGCAAATCTAATTCAATTAAGCAGGGCTAAGCATTTTTCAATACTTTAATTAAATCAGGTTCTCGGGGTATAATTAGTGGTCAAGGTAAGGTAATGCATAAATAGGTTATCACTAAACTCCTATTAACCTAATGCAATAGATTAACTCAAGTGATAAAACATTTTTAAATATAAGGAGGGGCAAATGCACCGGGGCTTGCCTTGGATCGCGTAGAGTGTCGGGTCCGGGTCAGTGCCACAAATATCAAAGACCTGGGTCTCCTCGGTAACCACCTCCGCAGCAGGAACCTCAACTTTGACTTCTTCGTTGCTGGTCACTACACGCATGCAGTGATGTATGTTTAATATGATGTGGATGTCATGATGTGCAAGGTACAATACAATCATTAAACCACCTTGAGTACAACTTTCCCTCACAGTAAACTTACAAACTAATCTACCTCAAGTAAGTAGGCATGTCCCACAATTCCTTTTTATTGACCATTTTAGCAGTCGTTAATGACTAGAGCTACGTTTTACCAAACATACCAGATACATCATGACAATGTGTTAGGCTAACCTTCCCTTGGTCTTCAGGGTGCTTGACCAAGGTCTATCAACCAATCCCAAATCACACATTACCTAAATACTAAGGTTTCCACTAATTCTCATATCAAAATAATACAATATTATATATTCCACAAGCTAAATATTTCCAAATGAGCCTAAACCCTACCAACAGATAGGTTTCACCCTGAAACAGTGCCAATTAAAATTTCATGATTTTTGGACTAACAGAGAATTTATTAAAATTCCTCAGAGTTGTGATTTCTATTTAAAAGATGTATTTTTAGCCCCTACAGAAAATACTCAAACACTACATCTCATATTTTTATAATATTCTACACTTAACAAAGAGTACACCCAATTATTTTTATAATTTTTCTTGTAGTATATTAATTCATACAAAAATGGTAAGACATAGCACTATTCCTTGGAAAATTGAAATGAAAAAGCATTGGGATATTCACCAGAAAAATCACAAAGCTAAACGAGCCTGAGCCGGCCCATCTAGCCATGCCCTCTCGCTGCTCACCTACTGAGCCGCTGGCAAATGGGCCTCGCCTGCCAGGGCCCTCTCTCTCTCTCTCTCCCTCACACGCACTCACAGACCGACGGGGCACGGCGGCCCGACCGCGGCCACCCACCGCCAGCGACCCCTCCGGCGAGACCACAGGACAGAAGTTGTCTCTACTCATCTCCGCACAACCCCAGTCAGATAGTTGGACCAACACAGCCCGGCTCGGACTCCACCGCGGCCATAGCGAATCGATGGCGACCGACGCGGCGGAGCGCGCGTTCCGGCGACTCAAAAACATGAAAGGGCTAAACCGACCTACCCAGGGAACCAGTGAGCTCACCAGAGCGTCGTGCTTGCGCAGGATGAAGGTGAGGTCTCGAGGCTAGTGGTTGACGGTGGCGGCGGACACAGCAGGCTGCACCGACGACGAGGCCCGTGTTTCGATGAACCTACGACGGTAGAGGTTAGACCATCAAGCCCAGAAGAACTAGGGAATCAAGAGAAACCCAAAACACGATGTGAGACAATGCTCACTGTAACGCCCCAGAGACGACGCACGGCGCACGGCGGCGTTCTCGCCAGAGCCGGGGACGAAAAGTGGCTGCGCGGTCGACCCTGGCCACGAACTCCTGCGCGAATTGATTCAGTCGAGGCTCAAATGTGGTGAAGAGGTGGGCGAGATGGAGTGGACGGTGGTTGAGCAGGGACGGCGAATTTGGCGGTGGACCGAAGCTCGCCGGCAACGGGAGGGAAAACGGGGAGGAAAAAAGAGAAGAGCTCGTCGCCTTTAACGGCCTCGGGAGGAGAGGATAGGGTCGAGACGTGCTCCGGGCCCCCTGCGACTCTCCACGCGGCAGTGCCCTGGCCCCGGCTGGCCAGATGGCGGCCGGCGCGCGGTGCGGCACGCGCGACAGCGGCGCTGCCCAACAGGGGACCCCCAAGCACTGTAGCTAGAGGTTTAGGTCAAAAGCTATTTGAACCCTTATCTCCAAATTTCGAATGGCAACCAGAAAAATTTCAAAAATAAAGTTTGTAGAGATTTTTGTGAAGAACATCTTTGCTTTTTGAACCATATTCAAATTTGGCCAAATTTTGAAATTACATAAAAGGGGGTAAATTGAGATTTGAATTTCATTTTGCAATTCGATGAAATTCTCCAAAATCTACTGTATAAGTTGAAAATATGTAAAAATGAAAGTTGTTATAATTGTTGAGCTCTACAACATTCATTAAGGGTGTTTTGTCAGATTCTTGATAATTTTTAAATTGATGTTTCAAATTTGAATTTCAAGTCACTATTTTGTGTTTAATTCAAATTTCTAGTGCATAACTTTAAAATCCCCAAAAATAAAAGTTGTTCCATTTTAAAAGATATAGAACTTTCATTAAGACACTTTTATCAGATTCCTTAGAGATTTTGAATTAGCTTTTAGGATCAAATTAGGGCTTAATAGCAATTCCCCTTTTGAATTAATTTTTGATTTTCACAAGGGGATTTAATTGCACAATCAATCATGAACACAATCAAGTCACTCTAGGAGCCCTAAGCACAATCACATGTAGGCAGTTTAATTAAATATGATGACATGACAGATTAATTAAATGTAATACCAGAGGTATTACAGTCCGACGCCCTGAAAAACGGAGTCCGACGCCTTCGTCCGATGCTATCTTTAACAGGGCCAGGGACCGTCGGATTGTGGACAATGGTCCGACGCTGGGAGAACCAACATCTAACGCCACAATCCGACGCCCTAAAATTTGATTTTCTTCGATCTTCCTTCGCGCTGATTTTTCCCAACTAAGTTCCAATCCCAATAAGAGTCAAATAAACACCAGTTGGAACTAGTATGAGATGTCCTCTCTCTCAAACCCTCAATTTTTCAAATAGTTTGCCATAGGCATATGTAGTTTTTATGAAAAATAGGCAATAAAATCCAAGAACGAAACAACAAACCAACAACCATGCATATGCAATGCAGATTCGCGTAAAGTAAACTAGTTGCTTGTCAAGTTTGTCCTCGGGTAAGTTTCTTCACACGCTTTTGGGCGGTTATCTTAACCGAGTTAGATAAGCCCTACGTGCAATTCAAATTTAGACATGTTTTATATTACAATGCAATGCACATGAAAACACAAGATCATCTTTTAGTGAAGTTGTTTAGATCAAGGCAATTAAGTTCATTCCTTAGAGAGCAAAACCGTGCCTCATCCAATGGTTTAGTGAAAATGTCCGCCAAGTTATCATCCGTTCTCACTCCCTCAAAGGAAATGTCACCTTTAGCAACGTGATCTCTAAGGAAGTGATGGCGGATGTCAATGTGTTTGGTGCGGGAGTGTTGAACCGGGTTGTTTGCAATTTTTACCGCACTCTCGTTGTCACACAACAAAGGCACCCTTTTTAAGTTAATTCCATAATCAAGTAGGGTTTGTTTCATGTAAAGGATTTGTGCACAACAAGTAGCCGCGGCAATGTATTATGCTTTGGTTGTTGACAAGGCAACACTATTTTATTTCTTGGAGGACCAAGAAACTAGTGAGCTTCCAAGCAAATGGCACCCTCCGGATGTGCTTTTCCGGTCAATCTTGCAACCAGCATAATCCGAATCGGAATAGCCGACAAGAGAAAAGTTAGCTCCTTTGGGATACCAAAGGCCAATGCTTGGGGTGTGCTTTAGGTACCTAAGGATTTTTTTCACCGCAACTAAGTGAGGTTCCTTAGGGTTAGCTTGAAAGCGCGCACACATGCACACACTAAACATGATGTCGGGCCTAGGTACGGTCAAGTACAACAAACTACCGATCATAGAACGATAGAGTGTTTTGGTGAACCGATTTACCTCCCTCATCAAGGTCGAGATATCCATTGGTAGGCATGGGGGTCTTGATGGGCTTGCATTCTTCCATCTTGAAGCACTTGAGGAGGTCCTTCATGTACTTCTCTTGCGACACGAACGTCCCCTCCCTCAATTGCTTGACTTGAAAGCCGAGGAAGAATGTGAGCTCACCAATCATCGACATCTCGAACTCCTTGGACATCATATCACCAAATTCCTTGCAAAAATCTCCATTAGTCGAGCCAAAGATAATCATCAACATAAACTTGACAAATAAAGATATGCCCTTTATGTTTCTTGGTGAATAGTGTGGTATCGATCAAGCCAATTTTGAAGCCCTTGTTGAGGAGGAAGTCGCGGAGGCACTCATATCAAGCCCAAGGGGCTTGCTTCAAGCCATATAGCACCTTGGACAACCTATAAACATAGTTTGGATATCTAGGGTCTTCAAAACCCGGCGGTTGGGAAACATAGACAAGTTCATTTATGAAGCCATTTAAAAATGCACTTTTCACATCCATTTGAATGAGTTTTAGGTTGTGATTAGATGCATATGCAAGTAGGATACGGATGGCCTCCAATATTGCAACCGGGGCAAAAGTCTCCCCAAAATCTAAGCCTTCAACTTGGGAGAACCCTTTTGCCACAAGCTTTGCCTTGTTTCTCACAATATTACCCTTGTCATCTTGCTTGTTGCGAAACACCCACTTGGTGCCTATGACTCTTTCTCCTTTTGGCTTCTCTTCAAGTGTCCAAACTTTATTGCGGGTGAAGTTGTTGAGTTCTTCATGCATGGCATTCACCCAATCCGGATCTTGAAGAGCTTCTTCTATGCTAGTAGCCTCAATGCAAGAGACAAAAGAGTGATGCTCAATGGATTGAGAATACCTTTGTGAATGAGTCATTACCCCCCTTGAAAGACTTCCTATTACGAGATCTTGTGGATGAGCTTGTAGGAGTGGAGTAGTTTTTCGATCAACCACTTGAGGAGGAGGTTGGGGAGCATCAACATCTTGTGCTTGTGCCTGAACTTCTTCTTGTGTGATGTGGGTGTCTTCATGTGGATCCACCCCATCTTTATCTTCATCATCTTGAGGCACATTTGATGACGATGATTGATTGATCACTTGAACTTCATCATCATCATTTTCATCATCTTCTGGCTTGATGTCCCTGGTGGCATATTCTTCATGGCCTTCCTCAATGGTTCATCACCTACATCATCAAGATTCTCATGCTCTCCTTGAGAGCCGTTAGATTCATCGAACTTCACATCATATGTTTCTTCAACAAGGCCGGTGGCATTGTTGAATACTCTATATGCTTTGGACTTCAATGAGTAACCAACAAGAAAGCCAATATCACAACGTCTTTGAAACTTCCCTAAGTGTTGCCGCTTCTTGTAGATGTAGCATTTGCAACCAAACACCCGAAAGTAGGAGACATCCGGCTTCTTGCCATTGATAAGCTCATAGGGGGTCTTCTTTAGCAACCGATGAGGGAATAGGCGGTTGGATACATAACATGCGGTGTTGATTGCCTCCGCCCAAAACCTCTCCGGTGTGTTGTACTCATCAACCATAGTCCTTGCAAGGGAGATCAATGTCCGGTTCTTCCTTTCAACAACTCCATTTTATTGAGGTATAGGTGGATGAGACTTCATGCTTGATCCCAACTTCATCACAATAAACTTCAATGTTTATGTTGTCAAATTCTTTTTCATTGTCACTTCTAATCTTATTGATCTTCACTTCAAATTCATTTTGTGCTCTCTTGGCAAACTTCTTGAATGATGCAGCAACTTCGGTCTTGTCATGAAGAAAGAACACCCAAGTATATCTTGAGAAATCATCAACAATCACTAGACAATAGAGCTTGCCACCAATACTTGCATAAGTTGTTGGCCCAAATAAATTCATGTGAAGTAGCTCTAATGGTCTTGAGGTTGATACAAATGCCTTGGATGGATGTGTATTTGCCACTTGCTTGCCGGCTTTACAAGCACTACATAGTTTGTCCTTCTCAAATACAACATATTTCAATCCTCTCACCATTTTCTTCTTCAATAGCTTCTTGAGTGTACTCATCCCAACATGTGTAAGCCTTCTATGCCATAGCCACCCAAGAGATTGTTTGGTGAATAGACAAATCTTCAAGTTTGCATCTTCCGAGTTGAAGTCCACTAGATAGAGATTATTGTACCGAAAGCCCTTGAATATCACTTCATTGTCATCTTTCTTGGAAACAACCACTTCTTCACTTGTAAATAAGCATTGGAAGCCAAGATCACACAATTGCCCAATGGATAGTAAGTTGAAGCTCAAAGAAGCAACTAGAAGCACATTGGAGATGGAATGATAATTAGATATGGCCACTTTGCCAAGCCCTTAAACTTTGCTCTTTGAATTATCACCAAATGTTATCTTTCCTTGGTCTTCTACATTCTCTTCAAGTGAGGTGAACATACGAGCATCACCGGTCATATGTTGAGTGCATCCACTATCAATTACCCAATGAGAGCCACCGGTCTTGTAGTTCACCTACACACAATAAATCAAACTTGATGTTTATGAACCCATACTTGAGAAGGGCTCCGAACTTTCTCAACCAAAGCTTTAGCCACCCATAATTGCCTAGGCCTATTCTTGTTAGGGGGACCTAGGAACATAACATTCACTTTGCCCTTAGAATCTTTTCTTAGCATGTAGTGAGCATCAAAGTCAAAGGGCCTAGCATGCTTGGGCAACGGTTGTGGTGGTGGTGTCTTGCACTCATGAGCAAAGTGTCCTTCTTGACCACATTCAAAACATCTCTTCGGCTTGGGCTTGTTCTTTGCTTTATTGAGTCTATTTTGAGCTCGAAACTCATGTAGCCAATCCCACTTCTATCAAACTTCATCACGGTGTTCATGAGGAGATCACTTTGAAGATATTGACCTCTTGTAAACTTTTGCAATCCCATGGTGAGATGACCCTTCTCTTGCTTCAACTTCTTGTTCTCTTCCAACAAGGATGCAAGTTGACACTTCTCACTCTTGAGAATTATTCACGGTGGATAACGTCAACTTTTATTAGAACTTTAGATACAAAAGGATACACGATTACACAATAGTCTAGGGTTTTAACTGAAAATTTTCACGAGTTTTGCATGCTCTGTATTTTCCAGGGGTTATTCCAGAAAAGCGTAAAAGTGGGATTAAAGTACTTAAATATCACGAAACGTAACCGCGAAGGCAACATCATCATCGGGACACTAGAAGCCTCTAGAACACACCCGAAGCAACCGGAGCCCCACCTATAAGGAGGTGGGGCCGGCCGGCCCCTTAGGGGGGGCCGGGCGGCGCCTCCCTAGGGTTTCACCCTCCGCCTTCTGGAGTCTTCTTCCACCGCCTTTGAGGAGTCATCTCGGCCCTTGGTTAAGTCGGTTTGATTCTACGGCGCACGTTCATCCTACCGGACTATAAATAAAGGGGCAGACCCCCTGGAGGCATCAATCAATCATTCATCCAAGGCACCAAGTCTTCAAGCCATCAAGAGCCCTCTAGTTCATTAAGAGCCTTCTAGTTCATAGTTCTAGCATAGGTAAATTAGAAGTAGAGGAGATCTAGTTCTTCAGCAGGATCTGAGCCCCCGGCGTTTGTCTGGAGCGCGGAGTTCGGTATAGTTCTAGTTCTTTCTCTATTATTGTATTCTTCATTATGATTAGGGAAACATTATTCTTAATAGTTCATATGTTCTTAGTTGCATTAGTCATTGTCTACTTTGATTATATGTCTAGTATAGTTGGTTTGATCTTATTGAATTCATGTAATTGCTCGTATAGCGTTTATCCAAACGATCGATGGGTAAATGATGAACAATGTGTAGACGTGGTGTCTAGATATTCTGTTTATCTGCAAGTGCACCCTGATGTGCTGGGTCGTGTGGTAGTTCGCGTAGGTGACAGCTACGTTGATTCCTTTGTAGTCCACCCCCCATATGTAGGCAAGCAAGCACGGTCGCGAAGTTGGATGATGACTCTGTTTCACATCCTTCCTAGATGATGCCCTTTACATGTGATCATGATATAGGACTAATCTAACAATGATTGCTAGATGTAATTGCACTAGTTATTATTCATTGACGTAGTTATAGAATTACCTTAGATATTAATTCCTTAGTATATCCATTGGCTAGCTATTACTATGACTAGAAAGTGCTCTGATGTTTATCCATTATTAATGATGCTTGATCATACTTATCATCTATGTTTATCTTTATTATCTTGTGACCTTTACCTGTTATGAGTAGAGTATATAACATCGGTAACATCACTTATTCATTGTATATATTTGTTATCAATATAATAGATTATAGTTTATCTAGTCCTTCCCAGTGGTATAAATATAAATCGACAACCTGGTAGTACTCTAGGTAAAATGCTACAATGGTATAATTATCTGTCCGCTTGCAGAATTGTTCTTAATTTATATTTATATATTTCTGCCTAGTCACATTGAATAATATATGAACCCTTTATTTATTCTTAGCATATATAATTAGGGATGACAACCTAGTTCATGCCTAAGAATGTTGATGATAGATAAGTGGCTAGTTGCTAATGACCAGTTATTTAATTACCATGCATCTCTAATCTCGTCTCTAGTATTAAAAGTTATGTAGTTATATTTGGCGACGTTAGTAGATGTCAACAAGAATCTTGTTCTCTTCTCTAAGCATGTCAACTTCATCATCTTCTTTC
This sequence comes from Eremochloa ophiuroides, assembly GCA_038502445.1. Classification (NCBI taxonomy): domain Eukaryota; kingdom Viridiplantae; phylum Streptophyta; class Magnoliopsida; order Poales; family Poaceae; genus Eremochloa; species Eremochloa ophiuroides. Next base: position 49,199,781 of record JAHLJS010000007.1, read on the forward strand.
ACTGTCTCAATAACAATGGTGTTGGTGATTGATTGCTTCTCTAGCTCTTTCTTCAAGTTGTCATTTTCAATCTTGAGTTTCAAATAGTCATCATGACAATCGGCCACCACCACTTCCTTGCCTTTGCTACTAGCACCTTGCTCAGTGATCTCATCAATCCAGTCATCACATGATGTAGCTATATCACACTTAACAACAAGGTTAGCAGCATCATGTATTTCATTGGAGAGCAAGTCATAAGTCATAGTAAGGTTATCATGATCCACTTTTAATTGAGTGTAGTCCTCTTTTAGCTTGTTGTAACTAGTGGTGAGCTCAATGTTCATCCTCTCAAGTTTATCATGTTTTTCTTTGAGTTCCTTTTATGTTGGATTTGAGCTCCTTGAGCTTGGATGACACAATTTAATTTTCAACTCTAAGCTCATCATTAGTCTTGGTGAATTGTTCATTTTGAGCTAAGAGGTTGCCATTCTCAAGTTTTAGCTTTTTATTTTTACTTGTTAGCTTTCTTATCACTTTTGTGTAATCATTAAGCAAGCTAGCAAGTTCATCATAAGTGGGTGAATCATATTCATTGTCACTATCACTACTCTCATCATCACTAGGTACCTTCTTGTCCTTAGCCATGAGGCAAAGGTGTGTTGGAGATGAGGGTGGTGATGGCGGTGGAGGAAGTGAAGTCCCAATCACAAGAGCGGCCACCTTCTCTTTTTCATCATCACTTTCTTCACCGGAAGAGCCACTAGAGGATTCAATGTCGGTGAACCAATCACCAACAATGTAAGCCTTGTCATTCTTCTTATTCTTGTGAAATTGCTTCTTCTTGAACTCTTTCGTCTTGAATGGCTTGGTCTTCTTCTTCTCCTCATCACTCTCATCACTTGAGTCTTGCCTTTTGCCCTTGTTCTTGTTCTTGAACTTGTCTTTCTTGGGCTTTGGGCATTGATGAGCAAGATGCTCAAGCTCTCCACAATTATAGCAATCCATCTCGGAGATGGACTTTCTTTTGCTACTTGTGAAGAATTTCTTCTTGTTGGAATCAAACTTCATTCCCTTGTTGTTGAGCTTCTTGAGCATCTTTCTGGTCTTCCTCACCATGAGAGCAATTTCCACATCATCATCACTTGCGGAATTAAGAGAAGAATACTTGACTTGTGATTTGCCTTTCTTGTCGGCCTTGAGAGCTAAGTCCTTCTTCTCTTCCTTCTTGGATGATGAGCCATCTTGGGGAGTGATCTTCATGTACATCTCTTGAGCATTGACCTTTCCCAAGATTTGAGTGGGAATTGCATTGGATAGATCCCCTTGATGAAGCACGGTCACAATGTGACCATACTTGTCAATAGGAAGAGCGTTGAGGATCCTCCTTACAACTTCGGCCGGAGTGATTTGAGAGCCCAAGGCCATTGACTTCCTCTACAATGATATTCAATCGAGAATACATGTCATTAGCATTATCATTTGGAAGCATTTTGAAGAAATTGAGCTTATCTATGATAAGATAATATCGTTCCTCACGCTCATTCTTAGTTCCCTCATAGAGCGCACAAATATCCGACCATAGTGCATGGGCGTTTTTGTGGTTCCTCACACGGTTGAACACCACTTTGCTAAGGCCTATAAAGATGATGTTGCGAGCCTTAGCATTCCACTTTTCATGCTCTTCCTCAATGGGTGTGAGGGTTGCGCCAGCTTTGGGAATGGGGTACCCTTACGTGGCGGCTTTGTGAATACCAAGGTCCACCGCCTCAAGGTATGCCTCCATACGAATTTTCCAATAAGGAAAATTGTTACCGTCAAAGGCGGCAGGGGGACCATCGTGACCACCAGACATCCTTCTCTTGGCGGTTAAGCCAAATTAGTGTGCACAAGGCTCTGATACCAATTGAAAGGATCGAGGATGCCCAAGAGGGGGGTGAATTGGGCAACTAATAATTTTTCGCAAATCAATTCAACCTATCGCCATTTGCCCAATGTCACCCCACTAGTGCTTGTATGTAATTCTAACCCTAAAACAAGTTAAGCAACCTAGAGCTAAGTCCTATCACAAGTATATTACTCTAGGAATGCAAAGAACACAAAGTAAAGTGGGAATGTAAATGAGTTAGAGAATGTAAGCCGAGTTTTTCCCGAGGTATCGGAGAGTCGGCACTCCCCACTAGTCCTCGTTGGAGCACCCACTCAAGGGTGTAGCTCCGCCTTGATCTTCGCAAAGACCAAGTGCTCTCTACGGGCTGATCCTTTGCCTCTCCAGCGCGGTGGATCGCCCACAACCACTCACAAGCTTGGTTTCGGCCGCCCACAAGCTCTCCAAACAGTCACCAAGCCTCCGATCGCCACCGAACCGTCTAGGTGATGCCGATCACCAAGAGTAACAAGCCTAGACTCTCACTTGACCAAGAACAAGGCCAAAGAGGGTGATGGATGCACACAAGTCACTCTTGATCACACTCTAGGGAAGAAGCTCACAAGCAATGGAGTTCACTCAATCCTCCGTAGGGCTCTTGCACTTTCACAAGGTCACAAGGGTTGCTTCAGCTGAACAAATGGGCAAGAAAGCTAGAATGAGGGTGATGGAGAAATATAAATACCCCCAAGCCCCACACTAATCGTTTGAACACAAAACAGCTTTCTGCGAACCGTCGGACCGAGTGAATAGCGCTAGCATCGGACTATAACCCGCCAGTCCGACTCTCATAGACGTCCTGCAGGTAGCACTGTGACAGAGGGGGTGTCAGACCCATTCCGATGGTCTGACGCCCACCGTCGGACCTCAGTCCGATGCCACTGAGCTCTTGGGTGAGCTCTGCACAGGAAACAACTACGCGAAATACACGCGCCAATAGTCCGACGCTCAGTGCTGCTCTCGGGTGCTCTCGGTGTAAAAACAATGACCGTCGGACGCTGCAAACAAATAGTCCGACGCGCCCAAACTCTCAGTCCGACGCTCACCAAGTAAACCCTAGCACCATCGGACTGTACCCAATGGTCCGACGACCACTCAGGGCACGGTCCGATGCTCCCTGATGAGTGGAGGCACAACCAGGGGCTGCCACATGGACCGTCGGACTCTAGGCATTGGTCCGACGACCATACTCCCCAGGGTCTGACGCCCAAAACTCAGTTCAAACTTCGTCGAATCGAAAACTTTTCAAAATGAAGTTTGATCCTCTCTCTCTCTCTCTCAAGAGTCTCCCTGGGCTGTCTAGAGCTATGTTGGACAAGTGTGCATCACATCTACACTCTCTAACCTTGCTCTAAGTCAAGCTACCCATCCAAACCCCTCTTTATAGTACGGTCAAAGAGAAAAACAAAATCTAAGACTACTTCAAGTGTCTCTCAACTCCAATTGACACTTGGGACTAGCGTGTCACCGTCTTGTCTTCCATCCTTTGAAAACCAAATCGATTTTCATCGCTAGGGGCTTGAACCTACATGTTATTATGACCTAACCACTAGGTTATCCTGCAAAACACACGTTAGTCATAATAACCTCTTTGTTGTCATTTATCACCGAAACCATTAGGGTCTAAATGCTTCACAAGCGTGGACTCCAAAACCTAATCATCTCGAGAACATAATTGATACTCTGCCAAACATCTCTGAGGAACCCCTTCCTCAAGTTCAACCGCCACCAAGAGTGGGCCATACCCACAAGAGAGTGAACCAACCACCCAAGGGAGAGGTGAGGTATCACTGTGACTATTTCAAGAAGGATGGTCATCTTGTTGAGTTCTGCTTTACAAGGAAGAGGGATGAACGGCGTGAGTATGAGTTGAAATTTTGAAAGAAATTTTTTGGGCTCCCATTCAACCTGCTCCCCCCCCCCCCCCCCCCCCCCTCTTGGTCGCCTCTTGGGTCCTTCAAAACTACTGGACAGATTAGAAAAAAAACTAAGAGCCACTTGGATAGTTTGCATAGGTAGTCTTCTTTCTTCTTTTGTTTCCACACCCTGTGTTCCACCTTTCTTTTATGGAGGCTCTGTTTGGGGAGGGGTAGCAGGTGCGGTGATGGAGCTGGAGGCTCTGTTGTGAAAAAAAAAAAACTTTTGATGCTTTTCTGAATTCAGCGGGAGCAATGTCCGTGAACTATTGCCAGCAAACGAGAATGACACAATCCTAGGACGAGCTGGTGAGCTTGCTGCAGAACCTGGCAGACATGGACATCACCTACAAGCGCTCAGGTCTGGTATTTTTCCCATTCTATTATTTGGCTTACACAATGGGTGGACCAATCGGTTTGCTTGCTTGTTTGAGATGAGAAGATACTGTCATGGGAAGGGTAAAGTTTTCAAGCATATGTTCATGTTCGTGCAGACAACTGACATCGAGCGACAAGTGAATGGTCTGCGCACGCACTCTGCTGGTCAAGTAGCTCATTAGGTGATGAACATGGTCACGAATGCTAAACTGGATATTTGTCATGTGCTCCACACAGTGGGTTGGCCAAACTATTGGGTGAAATGAAGTAGGAAACAATAGCAAAGTCGAAATTCGGAAATTGTTGATCCATAAATAGTGGGATGATTGAAACCATTCTAAGATGACCATATCGTCCAACAAACCTTATGCAGCTTGGACTGTTAAACGATTTCTAAATCCGATACAAAGGGAGTATATGAAGTCAAAGTCACGCTTTGGAGACCATGTCGTTGTCCTAAACATGTTTTGTATGAGTACACCTTTTGTTACTTTCAATTTTAATAAAATTCCAGTAGGGGCCAAACCCTCCTATTTCATAAAAAAAAAATCTAGCCACATTAATTATATTCAGAAAAAAAAAAGCATATCAATGATAATATTACAACAGCTAAAGTGCCAATGACAGAAGATGCATCCAATGATTTCATAACTAGTATAAAAAATGTAAACCAGCAAAAGGCTAATATTTTGAAGCCACAAAGATTGCCGATACTTGTGTTTGAGATCAACAAGCCAACCATTGGAACTGCAACCTGCAATATATGAGCAAAAAAGTCACGTCGAATGTCAGAATCAATTTCCTTTCTTTTCCTCATTTCAAAAAGTGCTTCAAGTTCTGTTCCAACAGAGTGCATCCGTAGCCAATGTCCACAACCACTCCGATCAGTCTGAGCTCAGTCTTGTATGACAATATTTCAGATCCATAGAATGCTTCATCGATGAAAGGACCATCTTCCCTGCAGAAATATGAAGACCATGCGGAGTCATAAAGGATACATTGATCTGCATAACTGCAGAAATATGAAGACCATGCTTTTCAGGAAAACGCATTTACTCCGCCAGTGGGCAAAGCTGCAGCGACGTGATGATTCATGGGAACAGCTGATTCGAGCTGGACAACACCTAGAGACGAAGGAGCTGTAATTTTTTAAGTCCAATGGGTGGCTTACTTCAAGATTTATCGGTTCTACTTAGTCAAGTTTTCGTCGTTTCGTGGACCTTTTGTTTGGTTTGTGTTTCGTTGATGACCAGCGTCCAGCCGTTAGTGTGTTCAAACTATGTAATAAAGGCCTGATTCTACTCTCGAGTAGATGAAGCCGGATAGTTTTTTATCCTTTATCTAAGAAAAACTGTATCCAAGAGTTGACCTAATTTGCATCTTTCTAATTTGTTCTGCAAAGTTTCTGGGATTGGTGCTAGTCTGCATGCATTTCAACAAAGATAAAAGAGTTGTGCTCACAAGTAAAGGTGGGCTGTCAGCAACAGACAAGGCTACTACATTCTGGTCGGTGCTCTCGCTGACAAGCATTCCAGTGTAATGGCTAACAATATTGGGCATTTGAGGTTTCTCGGACGTAGATAGGCATGATAAGGTGAAGTCTGCTCCCTGGCTTAAACCTACAATAACACCCAAGGCCTTGAGCTCTTTTTTTTGTAGCTGTATATTTCCTTTCCCATGCCATTGCTTGAGTCATTGTCATCGATGAATGGTAGGCTTGCAACTGCCATCAATGGCTCCCATGAAGTATCGAAGAGCACACATTTGTCTGGAATCCTGAAACCTTGTGTGGTATTGAGCCACTTCTCCTTTTGCATAAATTTAAGAATATCTGCAGGGAATGTTTTGTTCTCATCCCACAGATCCTTGTAGCATGAGAGCAGAGCAAGTCTAATTTCCTTTGTAAGAGATGATGTTGACAAGAGTTGCTTCAGATAATTGGTTATGGAATTACTTGCCTGCTCCAAACTAAGAACCACACCTATCTTCATCAGTTCGTCCTGGTAGGTCAAGATTTCATTACAATAGTATGACAAATGAAGTAGTGGAACTGCATCAGCAAATTTTACTAGGCATTTCCACTCTGGATCGAGGATAAATGTTTCCCGGGGAGCTCTAAATCCAGCATTAGTCTTCAACCATTGTCGATTCTTCAGCCCCTTCACCAGGCCCTTGCATGAGTCGGAATATCTGATACATTTTAATAATAAATAGCAGCTGCAGAAGTAACTGGACCTGTTGGAAGCCTGAAGTTATCAACAATGACGCTGTAATTCTTTTTTAATTTGACATGAACACCTAGTTTCTCAAGCTCTGACTTGTAATCACCTATTTCAGGGCCATAGAAATCAATGTCGACAAAAGATAAACTGCTTATTTCAGATGGTACTGTCCATTCAGGACTGATCCGACTGGGGATATGTACCCAGAGCATGTCTTGAGCCAATTGCCGCCTCTAACAGTCTCAATGAGATGATTAGATGGTATGTGTTCCTGCTCAAGTAATCTGATGAAACGGAGCAGTGATAACACCATGTCACCTGTTGGAGTACCTGTCCGCATTAACATGGAAAAACGCTTGCCAATGTATGACACGACTTCAGAAAATTCAAATTTGACACCTAGGGTTCCCAATACTTCCTTGAAATCAATAACTTTGCCCAGGTAGTATTCTTGATCAATCAGTGGCACATCGACAAAGGCATTACTATCCTGAAACAAGCAACCCCATTCTGCATTTGAACAGAATGAATCTGCTGGTGAACGGTAGCCAACAACTGTCTTGAGCCAATTCCCATACATGACGCAACTTAAGAATTTTTCAGGCAGGCATATACCCCTTGTCCTTAAGTTCTGAATCCATTCCAAAAGGAGAAGTGCTTTCTCAGTAGTTAATGAAGATGATGCAACAGGAAAACCAGCATCAGGAGGAAGCAGAAAAGGCACATCAGTGGCATGTATAAATGTCCTTATGAATGACAAAAACTGATCATCACATGTGTGCTCCCCAGAGGAATTTCCAGCACTGTAATCATCTCCAAGTTCAACATAGTTTTGTGCCCTCCAAGGATTTTCGCCCAACAATGCAGCCCACTTACTACCTTTGGATGGAACAAGAACCGTGCTTCTTGCAGTAATGACACAACCACAATTGTCAATTATGGGCATTAAATTGCATGTATGATTTACATTCCATTCTGGCATTAAATTCTCTGAGTGCAACTGATATATGAATCGAGTAAAAGCAAGAACCATGTTTTTCTCATGCAAAGCTTTCACAACAGCAAGAGCATACTGATGGAGAGGGTCAGGCTATTCACTCCTACATACTTCTCAAGCCATTCCATTACAGTTGTTTTCTTCGGAAACATACCCAATGCTTTCTGAGTAGACAGTGGCATAAAGAGTGTTCGAGACGCTGTTGAGAATTCATTATTCCACTTAATGATCAATGGTATACATTCCTCATCAGATAGGATGCATAGTCTCTCATAGCCCATTGTGGCTTCATACACACTCATGTAAGTTAGTAGACCATCTCTGCCGACACACTTCACAAGTGGTATTTTCTCCATCTTTGTGCTATCAAACTTAGCCTTCCAGTTCTGAGCAACAAAAGTGAGAAGATCAAAATAGATGTCTTCAGGCAGCAGTGCGACAAGATCTGACCCCTGAATACACTTTCCATACCACTCAGAATCAACATAACCAATACCAAGAAATCCCAACTCATCATCATATACTTCGCTGTCAAAGTAGGAGTTCAGAATATGAATGCCATGCGAAGAAATATTGGGAACATCAACTCCCATCTTCACTGCCCTGTTTACGATGCTCCAGAACGCAGACTCTATCCGGAAAACCTCTGTAGGCTTGCGGAATACTTTAAGTGAAGAACAGGTCTCGCACGGAATTACATCCACATCGATCAGCTTATTTCTTATAGATAGCCGTACAGAATCCATCAGTACTATGGAGGACTGATTTAGTGGAAGAAATTTGAAAATAGGTGGAAGTGCAAATACCGGTGCACTTTCTATTGATTTCAGTAATGCCAGGAAAGCATTTACAAAAGCAGAAGATACACATTCCAGTATCCCTTGGTTCCACTGGCTGTCAAGAAGGATTGATTCTCTAGATGATGACAGTAAGAAATCAGCCTGGATAATGAATGGGAAGTTTGTTGCCATTTCAGTTGACAAGAATGCATAAACACCAGGTGATCCCATCCCCTGGCTCAACCTCTGGCCTTGGGGCAATGCTAGCATGATAACCCACTGATCTATTCCTTCTCTCTTTTGAACACGGCATTCTGGTTTCACCAGAAAATTTTGCTTCCAGATGTAGTAGCTGCATTCACGCTCATCTGTCTTGTTCTCCGAAGCTGACAAGTGAAGAGTATATGACTCTGCACCAATGTCCTTCCTAGTAAAAGCGTCAGCTTCACTTGATATTGAAATTTGACTAAGACTAGTAGCATTCAGGTCATCGTTAATCTCCCTCACAGAAATTTCTCTAATCTTGGAAAGGAATAACAGTACTTCAGGGTGTGTGCTGGAGAGCTCCTTTTTTACAGCATCTATTTTGTCACTTTTCAGAGGTAATATAATAGTAGTGGTTGGGAGGCTTTTCAGACAGCCATATATGTTCATTATGTCTGCAATACATGGATAATCTTCAACCCATTCCGGCACAATATACCCAATACCACAGTCTACTGAAGGATCTTCACTAAATTTAACTTGATACCCATTGCTAAATATATGGGGATTCTTGGATACCAGAAAAACACTTTTGAAGCCAATACCTGCATGAAAAAGTACCAAATTTCAAAAAACTAACAAAGTAGGTTTCCTCAAGTTTTTATAATATAAAGTAGAGAAGAGCATGACTAAAAATGAAAGCAGCATAGTAAAAGGTTATTGTCAACCAATAAATTGAATGATACAGATTCGAAGTCTTAGACATATACGTGATAGTCATACAAGGACGTACCTTTTTCCCCAATATAACCACTCCGTATGTTAGACTTTTTTGTTGACTTTCCAATTCTGCATATGGATTCAATGTTTGCTGGAGTAAATCCATTCTCGTTATTGAATACCAAGAGCCTTGCAGTTGCTCCACTACGGGTGATGTCCTTAGATGTGATTACAAACTCCAAAGCTGGTAATACTCCAGAAGGATAATCATTGTCCTCAGCATTCTGAGGTCACGCCATATGAAAGGGTATTAACATTAAAAATGGTAAATAAATTTTCTGAGGTTATTAATGTAAGTCTTTAACTAGTAATGTACAATGAAACATCATATAGCACACTTCACAACGAAAATATTCGAACCTGAAAAATCTAACAGTAAGAACTAGTAAAATTGCAACACTTGGCATCTTTTTTCTTGATTCTGTAAGGCTCAGTCCCACATTATTACTTCACATGATAAAAATATATTTCGCTGTCAAAATGTTTGTTAAACCTTAATTTGTGGATATGGAAATCAAGTAAGTATCAAGTACCAACATAGTATTCCCTGTATATTTTCTTCCACATTAGAGGGTGTAACTGTTTGACCTGAAATTGTTAATAGAATATTGACAATCCAGAATTCACACTGGAATGTCCATCTTACGTTGAGTAATAAATGCAAGTTAGCATAATTTAAGACATCATTTTGCAAAAAGAGACAGAAAAAAACTGGGAAATTGGTTAGACTCTAGTCTTCTGTCTGTGGTTGCACTGACCAAATTCAGGTCACCCGAGCAAAAACCACATGTGGCCCCTTTGTAGCGCCAAAACCATTTTTTTAACAAGATGACAGGAGCTCTACTCTTCAATTAAGATAGAAAAAAGCGTTTATGTACAGGGTGGAAAAAAGAAGGTTAGGGTGAATAGAAAAAATCCCCACGACGACTACAACTACAACGCAGCTCCTACGAAATTTGTATCCCCCCAAGCTAGCGCCAAAACCATAGTGTTCTTGAGTATTTGATCCTCATTTGTGATTGAGAAACGAATGAGATCGAGTAAGTAAATACTTTACATTTTGGCTACAGAAAAAAAAATGATTCATTGCCTAACAAGGAACCATGGAGCGGCACGGTATGAGACTATCCGCACTCTTCATCCTCTATATCCATCCTCTAAAAGGAATATTCCATCCTGATCATCAAGATTCTTTTCTCTATATCACTTACTTCCGCGCCCATCCATCATCTATATCTCTACTCTATATCGAGTGGGGCCTATATATTTGAAAATAAATTTTATCTAAATATATCCATGTGAGATGTTATTTTGAAAGATTTATTAAAACGAATTTAATGGTGCAATCAAAATTTAATTTCGTTTTTTGGGTTTGCGATTTATAATATTTCTTAGTTAGTTGAATCAGTGGGGCCCACTCACTACACCTCTCTCTCCGTTCGTACCTCCCAAGCGTGCTCCAGCTCCCGCTATTGGTCAGCAGCTGTCTCTCTCTTGCCTCCTGCGCGTGCAATTGGTCAGCAGCCAGTCTCTCTCTCGCCTACCGGACGGACTGTATCTCCCTGGGAATTGCGGACCGCCAGGCCATCCGCTTGGATAGCAGACTAGACAGCGCATGCGCTGCGGGATTTCATCTGCTAAAACGATCCACTAGGATTCTGGTAGAGGACCCAGTGCAGATGGTCTGAGTAAGCACGGATGGAAATGGTCCGGGATCTATATACATCTAGGTGGAAATTAAATAGTGATAATAGTATATAAATACCTGAATAAGCTCCATGAGGAAGTGCACGTCCTTGCTGTAGAGCTCCTGGCTGAGGTAGTTCACCGCCTGGTGCATGTCCTCCGTCAGCGGATTCCGCTCCTCACGCCCGATGAAGTAGCGCTCGCGCCGGATCCTCTCCAGGTGCTCCCGTGGCGCCGGCGCCGGCGCCGAGGACGACGACGACGACGACATGGTCGGCACCGAACGAATGGCGCGCCAGCTCGCGTAGAGACGATCGCTGCTAGCTGCTGGTGAGTGACGATCGAACCGGGTGGAAGAAGACGAAGAGGGAGAGGAGGCAGCGAGAAGGCAAGACGCGCGCGCCGGCGTGCGGCGTGCTTAGTTGGGAAGCGGAGGCGCCGGGACAAGGATAGTGGGCGAAGTACTTATTGAGCTGCTGCTGGCCTTGGAACTTGCATTGGAAGGCCAAGAGGCGCCACAGCCCGGGCCGCTGCACCTGCGACAGCCAGTAGACGTGCGGGCCCACTTGTTATTGGACATATACCAGCCATTTTGTTCCTCCAAGAACGTACCCCAAGACACAGGTAGTAGCCTGTTTAGTTTTCAAACTTTTCTAAACTTTTTGTATAATCTCCGTCACATTGAATCTTTAAATATATATATAGAGTATTAAATGTAAGTAAAAGAAATAACCAGTTGTACAGTTTCTCTGTATATGTCAAGATAAATTTTTTGAGTCTAGTTAGTCCATAGTTAGACAAAAGTTATTAAATACAAATAAAAGTGTTACAGTATCATAACCTAAATTTTTTTTCCAACTAAACACCCCCTAGTTCGGTTCGGATTTTTTTCGAAAGCACAACAAAAGTTTTACCGTGATTTTTATTAGATGAACAAAAAAAAGATTAAGTATCATCCTAGTTTTTTAATGGAAATTGAGCCAGAAAAACTATACAACTGAGGGGAGTGTCTTACTCATCCTGCATTATTCAACCTGCACAACTTTAGTACTCCCTCCATATTGGTAAAAGATTACGTTTAGGACAACGACACGGTCTTCAATGTATGACTTTGACTTCATATTTCTATAAAATATTTATTGAAAAGTGATATATGTATACTTTTATAAAAATATATTTGAAGACAAATTTATCTATATAGGTTTCATATTTTCAAACTTAACCATTTAAAAGTTATTCATGATTTATATTCTCAATGTTTGACCATGATCTTTTCCAAAACGTCATCTTTTACCACTACGAAGGGAGTACAACGGTTACAACTCATGCCACTACTTGTATGTCACACCCTGTTTTAAGAACAAAACCAGACATATACTATATGTGAAATAATAAAATCAAATCTCACATATAGTCACAGATAATGGAAATATCAAGAGACAAATGCTTAAATAAATAACGTATTTAATAAATAAAATATAACCTCAGAGTGCAAGCAACGGAAAAATAACTTCGATCGCCAGGTGTAGACTTTACTCCGCAAGAACAAACCGACTAGTTGACCACAAGTCTGAACTTCTCCTAAGGTGTGGGAAAAATAGGAAGAGTGAGTCTATGGCGAACTCAGCAAGTATAGCAACAGGTTAATATTGATCCCAACAACTCATGATCAATATAACATAAATAATGTAAAGCATAAAACGGTTCACAAATGAACCTGTTAGCAAACCAAAACCATCAACTTATATGTAAGGATTCCAAGGCTGCTCGTGTACTTGAGTAAGGCTAGTATACTAGTTTAATAAACTCTGCGCAGAGGTGTACACTTTTCCTGTAAGCCGTGGTTTACCCTTTCGCCCGAGTCGACCAACCTCTTAGCCCACTACCAAGGAAGGCCGGCAGGGTCCACTATGAAGTCTTTCAGAGGTTTGCCTAACAAGTTAGGGCCGCTAGGTTTCATTAGTCAATCTATGTGATACAACCTGTCTAAGGATTCACAGTCTGTTTATCCCCATCTGCGCCCCACGGGTAACTTTTAACATGCTAGAAAAGGTCCTCATACCTAACTAAAACCAAAGCCATATAGCCCTCACTATTGTACTGTCAATGTAGGAGCTTCTCTTACAGATAAATTCTCAAGTTGCTAAAAAGTCATTTTTAACGTTTGTTGCTTAAACATTAATCAAGTCACAAGATCATGATCACGAAAATAAAACCCAAGCTATACTTGCCTCAAATCAAGATCCTTTCTCTGATCCAAATCTTCAATTAATAGCTCCTTAAATCTTCACATGAGACTCACCGACTGAACTTTATCAATAATCACCACGCACGCATCGCATAATCATACACAAAGCACACAATGAATAATAATTAGAACAGTACACCACAGTAGAAAAATAGATTTAAAATTGCATAAAACTAATCTTTGCGTCGCTATGATTCTAACGATATAAAGATCACGAAAAACGGATTTAAAACGCGAAAGATATGATTTTTCAAAGATTTCCTTTAGAATAATAATTATTATAATATTAATTCGAATTTTAAAAGTGTTCAACCTACTGTACAGTAGTGAAACCAGCGAGAGAATGAAAATACGAATCTAACGCAAGTTGATTTGGTCAATTCGGATTTAAAACGGAGGAATTATGCAATTAATAGGATTTTCCTATACTAAAATAATCCATTAAATAATTTATAAATTTTTAGTTGTGGAAAACATACTGTACAGTTGTATAAACATGTAGTTTATAAAATTAGGAATCTAACGCAACTTGAATCACTCAAATTGGATTGAAAATGAATAAATTATGGCTACAATGATCTTAATGGCAAACCTATAATATGATTAAATATTTTCGAATTAAACTAAATGATTCTCAGATTAAGGCTCCGTTCGGCTGGAGCTAAAAAGCGCTTAAAAGCGCTTATTTTTCAGCACTTCTACAGTACTTTCCTCTCACAATAAATCAGCACTTCTACAGTACTTTCAGCGCTTTTCCCATTCACCGAACAGAGCCTAAAACTGATACCTGCACTGTGCCGAGAAAAAGTGAATTTACAGGGGCCTTTTAAGAAGATTTCCATGGCACAGCGAACAGTGACGCGGGGACCGCGGGTTCAGAATTAAAAGGTGTAAGGGTTCTTTTGCAAAATCTCCCCGCGAAGGGGTATCGGGCTCTGGCGGCCGTTGATCTCTTCACGGATGGTGGAGATTAGATGTGGGGGGGGGGGGGAGAAAAGAGAGGTGGCCGGCCGGAAAGACATTGGCCGCGGCAGCGCTTCGCCGGAGGTTCGCCGGAACGGTGTTCCGGTGCTCGTTTTTCGAAGGGGAACGGTCCGGGAGAGAGGGGAGGTGCCGGGCATCTCACCTAGGGGCTCAATTTGGACCGGGAGGGGCTCAATGGCGGAGCTTGGCGACGAGGGGCGGACGGTGACGACGGCGAGGTGGGGACAGGGTGCTGCGTCCTTCAATCCATGACGAGGGGTTCGGCGAGGTCGAGATCGCCTTGAGACGCTGGAGAGGAAGAAAGGAGGTTCAGAGAGGGACCACAGAAGAGAAACGGGAGCTCGGGCCGAATGCCTCCAATGGAGGAGGTGGTGCTCGGTCGGGCTCGGGGAACAACGAAGATGGCCTAGGAAGGTCCCTTACCACAATTAGCAGCTCGGGGATGCGCCAATTGGATCGGTGATGCCTTGGCGACGGCGAATCGACGGAGGCGTGCTACTGTGCCACGGCAACAATGGCGGCCTCGGTGTGGCGGCTGGAGAGGGAGGTGGCTCGGGGCAGATGGCGGCGGCGTGTCCGTGCGGTTGAGGCCCGAATGGGTTTCCCTTTTAAAGGGGCGGCGGCGAACGGAGCAGCTGGGGCAGCGCGCACGAAGGGCGGAGGGGAGTTGCGTGCTCTACTCCGAGAGAGAGACGGAAGGAGGGGATGACAGGTGGGGCCCGGCTGTCGGTGAGACAGAGGTAGAGAAGGGTGGCGCGGCGTGCGGGCTGCGGTTGGGCCTCTGCTGGGCCGCACAGGGAAAGGGAAGAGCGGTGCGGGCTGGCGCGGTGTGGCCTCTGGCTGGGCCAGCCCAAGCGAGAAAAGAAGGAGGGGAGGGAAAAGACAGAGCACGGGATGGGCCCGAGAAGGAGAGGTTGGGAGATTTCTGTTTTCTTTTCTTTTTTTTATTTAGCTAATTCTTTTGGGAAATAAAATATGATATATAATGTCAAATAAAATAGGAGCTTTATAATACTTGGGGATATTTTCCCAAAGACAAAATATAAGGCTTTGATTACTTTATTTATTTATAATTAAGATAACAATCGATCGAAGCCTATACGAATTAAGAATTTTAAATATAATAATTTGTCATCCAACGAAAATTATGCAGGTAGCATGAATGCAACAGCCCAATAAAAATATAAAATTAAAAATACTTTTTTCATTTTTATTTAACCAAGTTGATTAAAAAAATACTTAGAACATAGTAGATTTTAGAAAATTATTAAGTAATTCATTTTATTCAGTGGTTTTCTACTCACATCCCCAAAATGAAAGCGACCCAACTATAACAACTAAAACGGCTAAGCACAAGCCATCACTTGCTCCACTGGTGGATACAACCCGACTAGACAACTCAAGCCACTGCTTGCTCTGAGCGACACCAGACAGCACAGCAAGAGGCTCTAGCGAGGCAAGGTGGCAAGTAGCGACCATGAAACTAGAATGCCAACCCCTGCCCCCAACGAGGAAACAACGCGAAAAGCACTGACAAGGCGTCAAAGGGAGGTTTTTACTTGCAAACATCTAGCTCGGAGGGAGGAGAAGGTAGGGAAGGACGCCACCGAGAAGTGCATGGTATCCCCAGACATCGTCGGCCAAGCTTGAGCCCGGACCTTAAACAACCTCCACACCGATGCCGCCATAGACCTAACTATACCAAGAAGGCAGTGTGCAGCAAAGATGGCTGAAGATGGCCCGAGAGGGGGCAGGCAACCGGCAAGGAGAAGAGGGTCGGGATCAGAAGAAGCCTCAGTCGCCCAGCCCACCAACCACCCAACCCCTGCCAAGCCGGTCCCACGTCCACCACGCCACGCAAGGTCACTAGCAGCATCCACAACAAACCGCCGCCAAACAGACCCAATGACGACGGATGGGAAGCCATCACCACGGCCTGACAACACCAGCCGTGACACCATGGCACTGTAGGCGTGCCAATGCCAATTCGCCCCAGCCAACGCCACCATGACGCCTATGGAGCACACCTAGCCAACCCACGGCCAACCACGCCACCATGACATCGTTGATGAACAGTCACACCACCACCACCACCACCGCGTCCACTGCATAACCGGGCCATTTTGCAGCGCAGAAAAGCTGGTCAGGCCTCCAACACCACCACCACCACAGCACCGTGTCGCCACAGCCTCCCCCCACGAGGAGCCACCACCCACCGAAAGCCGTCGGAACCCGGCAAGCCAGATCCGGCCAGCCCATGCCTAGATCCAGTCCACCCCCACCCGGATCTGTCCAGGAGCCACTAGATCCGGTCGTCACCGGCCAGAATCGGCAGCTGCAGAAAGGCCGGGGAGGGCGGGGACCAGAGAGCATGCCGGCCAGAGGCAGGCTCAGCCGTCACGCCGTCGCCACACAGCCGCAGGGGTGAAAGGTCCTAG
The DNA here is from genome assembly GCA_038502445.1 of Eremochloa ophiuroides. Taxonomy (NCBI): domain Eukaryota; kingdom Viridiplantae; phylum Streptophyta; class Magnoliopsida; order Poales; family Poaceae; genus Eremochloa; species Eremochloa ophiuroides. The sequence continues at coordinate 49,216,319 of JAHLJS010000007.1, forward strand.
TATGGCTAGAGGGAGGGTGAATAGCCTAATAAAATTTCTACAAAGTACTTAGGCCAAGAGGTTATGAACAAATATGGCGAAATGTGCGATGCTAGAGCAACTACTAACCTAGGCAAGCCACCTACACAATTCTAGTTAAACCTTAGTTCTATGCCACACAAGTAAGCTAGCAAAATCTAAACGACTACACAACTACTCAAGACAAGAGAACAAGCTACTTTGCACAAGGAGTAGAAGGGGATGATTGTCGATTATACCTTTGCCTTGAGATGAAGTCAATCACCGGGATAAAGATCAAGTCACTCACTCGAAGGTGAGGAAAGCAATATGAACAAAAAGATTTATCCCCAAGATTCACGTGCTTGCCGGCACGCTACGTCCTCGTTGTGTCGACTTCAACCGATGGTTCGGTGGCTAATCGGTATCACACACCGAGCCTACACTAGGCGCCACAAGAACCTACCAAGGAGGAAGTAACTCAACGACACGAGCAATTCACTAGAGTTACCTTTGAGCTCTCCGCTCCGGGTAGGCACAAAACCCCTCACAAACACCGGTGTGAGCAAGCACAATCACCAAGATTCTCCACACCTTCTTCTCCTCCAAGCCGTCTAGGCACACGGCAATGTCTCAAGAGAATAACAACTGAACCAAGGCTTGCTCTCAAGTGCTTTAGAATGCAAAACAACAGCAAGAATGCACTTGAGGTTCACTCAATCTCACTAAGGATGATCAAGATTATGAACTAGTGAGAGAGTGAGAGGCTAAAATGCAACAAAGTGTATGACAATGATCCAAGTGTGCAAGAGAGTCACCAAGTGACCAGGGAGGGAGTATAAATACCCCCAAGTGCAAATCTAGCCGTTACCCACTCGAAACAGCTGTTAACCATGATTTTATGTCGTCGGACGCTACCGTCGGACCGAGTCCGTCGGACTAATACTCTGCGTCTGACGCTCACGATGAAGCCACGTGTCAGCTGGATTCAACGTCGATCGTCCGATCTCAACGGTCCACTTCGCGCCAGTTTTTACACCGTCGGACTGGGGCGTCGGACTAAACAGCAGAGTCCGACGCCCTCTCTCAGTTCACTGTGCGCGTACCGTCGGACGTTCGAGTGAGTACCGTCGGACTAAAGAAACTCAGCGTCCAACACTTCCAGAGAGGTTTGAAATCGCTAAAATTTCGTCGGACTCCGTCCGACGCTCACCATCGAACTATTCTCAAGCGTCTGACGCTCCTCAGTGTGCCATGCGTCACCCTGCTGCTGCTCGGCATCGTCGGACTGAAGAGGGCAATGGTCCGACGCTCGTTTACCGAGTGTCCGATGCTCGCCATCAGCACAGTTCAAAATGTAGGCATCGGACACGAACAGACGGTCCGACGCTACGCCTCTACACCGTTCGACGCTCCTTTTTCAACATTTTTCAAGTCTATTTCTCACCACTTGCTTCTATATGCTAACACTCAAGGTCTCCAACACTTGTGCACAGTGTGTTAGCATTTTGCAAATATTTTTCAAGAGTTTTCAAAAAGGTTGTCTAGGTTGGTTAGATCAATGCACATGAGATGCAACGTAGAGCACTTGAAAGTAATCCAATAGCTTAGTTCTCACCTTGATAGTCGGCTATCTATCCTAAATGTGATCACTCCCACTTGGAGTCTTGATCACTAAAAGAAAACCCCTATTTGAATATACCTTAACCTCTAGCTTTCCTTCTTTAAGTCATTTTCTTTCTCCTTGATCATTCCATCTTGATCTTCACTTGAGCTCATGTCATCTTCCTCCTTATCACTAATCTTCTCTTGGCTACACATACTTAGCACTTAGATTAGTAACTAGGTTTCATCAATTACCAAAACCAAACTAGGGTCTTTCAATCTACCCCTTTTTGGTAATTGATGACAACCCTTTTACAAAAGAAATATGCATTAAAATTTTGAACTTATCATGTTTGTCCATGAATAGATCATGAAAGGATTTGGACAACCATCATAAGTTCTATTTTGGTAGTATTGGCTCCCCCTACATATGTGCATTGAGTTTGGATTGAAAGCTAGCACATATGTATTGAATAGAGAGTAATTCTACCAAAATTGTGCTAATGGTGTATAGAATGAACCATTGAAGCGTGATACCATCGGAGTTGCCATGTACACCATCCTTAGCACCTTAGTAACTAGAAGGTCACAAATACTAGAGTATACCGTGAGATCACATTATAAGCAAGCTCTAGTTACCACTTGAAGAAATACAACCAACTAGTTACCCCTACACATGATAGTTGATCAAATCATCATTCAAATCCTACTACTAGTAATACACCACACAAGCATGTATAAGAAAGTAAATACAAATGCAATGAGCAATCATATGAATAATGCGCATCCAAATGCAACAACTTGCATATGTGATTGCTCCCCCTACTTGTGTGCTTCAAAATTTTAATTACCCCTTTCCTTTGGCCTATTGCTCTCCCATCATCGGCCTAATGATGGTTCATCGCTCTTTCTCTTTCTTTTTCTTTCTTTTGTAACTTTCTCTCTCCCTTTGTCAACAATTGCAAAAAAGGTTCATTTTAGTGAAGAGAAATTAGTCAAGTTCATTTGATTTGGAAAGAGAGATTATTGTTCACTTTTACTCAATCTAGTGCACTTGTCTAAGATATATAACTAGGTTTGATCCAACGACAAGCTTCTTCATGCCACTAGGGGTTATCTTGCCCATGTTAAGTTATACACTTAGAGCTCATGAAATAGATTGAACACTAGGAGATCAAGCACATACACATGTCATATGTTACCACTAGGCCATATAAGCAAGTAAAACAATAGTGGTAGCATATATACATCAAAATATTTGTTTTTATGAATGTTCCTACGTGTGTATGCCTATATGCTCTAGACAAGTCCTAGCAAGTATGAATGTTATGCCAAACAATTTTACCTTATTTTGTCGAAGTAGAGGCATGTCATATATGTGTAGGAATGATCTCAACTCATATTGGAGAAATCAAGAATATTTAATTCATTCCTAAGCTTGCAAAACCTCTTCTCATCTAGTGGCTTGGTGAGTATGTCGGCCAATTGATCATCGGTTCCAATACTTTGAATGTCAATGTCACCCTTTTGTTGATGATCCCGGATAAAGTGATGCCTCACATCAATATGCTTGGCTCTTTGATGTTGAACCGGATTTTGAGTTAATTTGATAGCGCTCTCATTGTCACAAAGCAATGGCACTTTCTTGAAGTTAATTCCATAATCCCTCAAAGTTGCCGTCATTCATAAGATTTGAGCACAACGACTCTCCGCACTAATATATTCGGCTTCGGCGGTGGAGAGTGATATACTATTTTGCTTCTTTGATGACCATGAGACAAGAGATCTTCCCAAGAGTTGACATGTGCCCGATGTACTCTTTCTATTTATCTTGCAACCGGCATAGTCTGCATCGGCATATCCAATCAACTCAAATTTTGCACCCTTGGGATACCACAATCCAACATCTTGAGTGTGCTTGAAATATCTCAATATCCTCTTTGCGGCCTTCATATGACTTTCTCTAGGAGATGCTTGATATCTAGCACATATGCACACACTAAACATGACATCCGGTCTAGATGCGGTGACATAGAGTAAACTTCCAATTAGAGACCGATATGCCTTTTGATCAACCATATTGCCACTTTTATCTTCATCCAAGTTTCCACTAGTCCACATGGGAGTGCTAATTGGTTTTGCATCTTGCATTCCAAACTTTTTGATCATGTCTCTTGTGTACTTGCCTTGACTTATGAATGTGCCATTCTTCATTTGCTTAATTTGAAGTCTAAGGAAGTATGTGAGTTTACCCATCATAGACATCTCAAATTATTTAACCATCATCTTTTCAAACTCCGCACACAAGGCTTGACTAGTTGATCCAAAGATAATTTCATCAACATAGATTTGCATGATCATCAAGTCACCATCAACCTTCTTGGTGAATAGAGTGGTGTCAACCTTGCCCATCTTGAAACCTTTAGAGAGTAGAAAATTCCTTAGCCTCTCATACCATGCTTTTGGTGCTTGTTTCAAACCATAGAGTGCTTTCCTTAACTTGTACACATGATTTGGTTTCTTCTCATCTTCAAAACCGGGTGGTTGTTCAACATATACTAACTCATTGATGAATCCATTGAGAAATGCACTTTTGACATCCATTTGGTAGAGCTTGATGTTGTGAGTACAAGCATATGATAGAAGAATCCTTATTGCTTCCAATCTTGCAACCGGAGCATAGGTTTCATCAAAGTCAAATCCTTCTACTTGAGTGTACCCTTGTGCCACTAATCTTGCCTTGTTTCTTATTACAACACCATCTTGATCTTGTTTGTTTCTAAATACCCATTTGGTGCCAATGACATTGTAGTTCTTTGATCTCTCTACTAATTCTCAAACTTTATTTCTTTCAAAATTGTTGAGCTCTTCATGCATAGCATTTACTCAATCACTATCTTTTAATGCCTTCTCAATGTTCTCTGGCTCTTTAAATGACACAAATGAATAGTGAGCACAAAATGATGCTAGTCTTGATCTTGTTTGCACACCCTTTTGAATATCACCAACAATTTGGTCCAAAGGATGATCTCTTCCAATATTTGTGGGTTGAAGCACTTGAGGTTGATTGCTTGAGCTTGATTGTGTATTTGATTGATTTGCTTGAGAGGAACTAGCTTGATCTTGATTTTGCACTTGAGAGTCACTAGCTTGATCATTTGATGGAACTTGCACTTGATCTTTGTCATCTTCTATGTCAACCACTTGAGTCGGCCTTATGTCACCAATGTCCATTTCTTGCATAGCCTTTGCCAATTGAGGTCCACTCACATCATCTAGATTCTCATTTTGATCTTGAGACCCATTGGTTTCATCAAATTCAACGTCATAAACTTTCTCAAGTTGACAACTTTCCAAATTCCAAACTCTATAAGCTTTACTAGTGGTGGAGTAACCAAGCAAGAATCCCTCATCACATTTCATCTCGAATTTGCTCAATCTAGCTCCTTTCTTCAATATGTAGCACTTACAACCAAACATCCGAAAATATGCAATATTTGGCTTTCTTCCATTCAAGATCTCATATGGAGTCTTCTCCAACATAGGATGGCAATAGAGTCTATTGGAGTAGTAGCATGCCGTGTTGATTGCTTCGGCCCAAAAAGGTTGACTCACATTATACTCACTAAGCATAGATCTTGCTATATCAATGAGAGTCCTATTCTTTCTTTCAACTAGGCCATTTGATTGAGGTGTGTACTTAGCCGAGAATTGATGTTTGATTCCTAAGTCATCACATAGCTCATCAACTCTTGTGTTCTTGAACTCACTACCATTATCACTTCTCACCCTCTTGATGGTTGTTTCAAATTCATTACAACTTCTCTTGACAAAAGTTTTGAAGATACCATAAACATCACTTTTGTCAATTATAAAGAAAACCCATGTGTATCTTGAGAAGTCATCCACTATCACCAAACCATACTTGTTGCCGCCAATACTTGTATATGTAGTTGGTCCAAACAAGTCCATGTGCAATAACTCAAATGGTTTGCATGTGCTTATCATGCTCTTCTTAGGATGAGTGTTGTCTACTTGTTTTCCGGCTTGACATGCACTACATAACTTGTCCTTCTCAAACTCAACATCTTTAAGGCCTCTAACCAAGTCATGCTTCACAAGTTTGTTCAATTGCTTCATTCTAACATGACCAAGCCTTCTATGCCATAACCAACCCATGCTTGACTTAGAGAGTAAGCATGTTGACAATTGTGATCCTCTAGCACCAAAGTCCACTAGATAGAGATTCTCATATCTAAATCCCTTGAATATCAAATTTGATCCATCCACACTAGTGATTTTCACATCATCAACACCAAAGATGCATTTGAAACCGAGATCACAAAGTTGAGCCACCGACAATAGATTGAAGTTCAAACTCTCAACTAATAGCACATTGGAGATGTTTAGATCATTTGATATTGCAATCTTTCCAAGACCCTTGACCTTGCCTTTACTATTATCCCCAAATAGTATCATACTCATTGCCACTAGAATTAATTTGGTTGAACATTCTTGAATCACCGGTCATGTGTTGAGAACACCCACTATCAAGAACCCAATGCCTCCCTCCGGCTTTATAATTCACCTACAAAACAATTCAATGCCTTTTAGATACCCATACTTGTTTGGGTCCTTGGAGGTTAGCAACCAAAGCCTTTGGTACCCATATAGCCTTCAACCTTGGGCTCTCTTTAGGTGTACCAATGTATTTGACTTTGACACATTTCTCACCCTTGGTAAGCATGTAACAAGAATCAAGCCTAATAGATTTAGCATTTGCAAATTTTATTTGCTTGTTCTTGTTGTTAGTGATGCAATTTGCCTCAATATGCCCAACTTGCTTGCATTTGTAATAAAACTGACCATTGCTCCTCACAAAGCTAGGCTTTGGAATTACAAAGGCCGCCTTGCCTTTCTTGGGAGTATAGCCAAGTCTCTCCTTAGAGTTACTATACCTTTGGCTACCCAAACATTGTAGCAAGCGGGCATCCCCACCATAGGCATTGCCTAATGCGCGGGTTAGCTTGTCCACTTCCTTCTTCAATTTCTCATTTTCAACTTTTAGTGTTGGATCAACACTAGTAGTGAAGGTAGAAGTAGAAGTGGATGATTATGAGGAGCTAGTGTTATTATGTGTGGTTGCAACAAGTGTTTCATTAGTTGATTCATTCATTAGATCACAAGTTACACCCACATCACATGTTTTAGCAATATCCTCTACCTTGCTTAGCTCTAAGAGTGAGGAGTGAGCTTCCTCAAGCTTGGTGTGAGCTAGTTTGAGATCCTCATGATCTTCCGTTAGACACTCATGAGAAGCACTAAACTCATCAAAGGATTATTCAAGAGTTTTTAATTTTTTGGACAATTCTTTGCACTTCTTAGACTTAGAGCTAATAAGATATTCGGCTTGCTCTAACATGTCCAAGAGTTGTGCTACACTAGGCTCATCATCATCACTATCACTATCATTATCATCTTTTTCATCATTACTTGAGTCATCGTATTTTACCTTGATGGTCAGCCATGAAGCATGATGAATCAAATGATGAAGACTTCTTGTTGATAGTAATAGAAGCCATGGCCTTCTTGTTGGATGTCTTCCTCTCATCATCATCACTAGAGTCATCATCATCGGAGGAAGCATCACTATCCCATGTCACCACATAGGATCCACCTTTCTTCTTAGAGAAGTTGAATTTCTTTTTCTCTTTCTTTTCAACCTTGTCCTTCTTGTCCTTCTTGCCTTTCTTCTTGTAATCATCTTCATCATCACTAGCATTAGGACAATCTGCCACAAGATGATCCGTGCTCTTGTAATTGTACCACTTCCTCACTACATTCTTGCCTTTGAAGTTATCTCTTCTCTTTCTAGCACCATAGCCCTTCTTCTTCATGAATCTTCTAAACTTACGCACAAAGAGAGCTAGTGCCTCATCATCACTATCAAGGCTAGATGCATCATCATCACTAGATTGCACTTTCTTGCCCTTGCCTTTGTTCTTGGAAGAAGAGGTGATGGACTTGAATGCCACGGTCTTCTTGCTCTTGTCATCCTCCTTCTTCACTTCTTCACTATCACTCTTCTCATTGTATTGATCCTCGGTCATCACATCACCAAGAACCTCATTTGGAATGACACCCTTTAAGCCATCTCAGAAGATGATAGTTCTTAAGGTCTTGAACCTCTTGGGCAAGCACATGAGAAACTTGTGGGAGAAGTCCTCATCACTTGTTTTCTCACCCAAGACCTTGAGATCATTGACAATTACTTGAAGCCTATAGAACATTTCCGGAATGCTCTCTCCATCATCCATTTTGAAGTTTGAGAGCTTGTCCTTGAGCATGTACAACTTGGCACTCTTTACCGTTGAAGTGCCCTCATAGGTTTGCTCTAATCTTGACCATACTTCACTTGCTCTATCCAAATCCTTGATTTTCTCAAACACCTTTGAATCAATGCCATTGTAAATGGTGTTGAGAGCCATTGTGTTATATTGGTTGTTCTCTTGCTCTCTAGGTGTGGGGCTTGCGGGATCAAGCACAATGTATTCCTTCTCGGTGACCTCTCACACCTTCTCATGAATTGAGCCAAGATACATCCTCATCTTTCTCTTCCAATAATCAAATGAGCTTATACCATCAAAGTGAGGTGGTTTGCCCCCAACATGATTGAACATGATATGAGCCATTTCAATGCACCGAAGGATGTTAAGCCTTGACTAAACGGTGACCACGGCTCCGATACCACTTGAAAGGTACTAATATGGCTAGACGGGGGTGAATAGCCTAATAAAATTTCTACAAAGTACTTAGGCCAAGAGGTTAGTAACAAATATGGCGAAATGTGCAATGCTAGAGCAACTACTAACCTAGGCAAGCTACCTACACAATTCTAGTTAATCCTTAGTTCTTAGCCACACAAACAAGCTAGTAAAAGCTAAACGACTACACAACTACTTAAGACAAGAGAACAAGCTACTTTGCACAAGGAGTAGAAGGGGATGATTGTCGATTATACCTTTGCCTTGAGATGAAGTCAATCACCGGGATAAAGATCAAGTCACTCACTCGAAGGTGAGGAAAGCAATATGAACAAAAAGATTTATCCCCGAGGTTCACGTGCTTGCCGGCACGCTACGTCCTCGTTGTGTTGATTTCAACCGGTGGTTCGGTGGCTAATCGGTATCACACACCGAGCCTACATTAGGCGCCACAAGAACCTACCACGGAGGAAGTAACTCAATGACACGAGCAATTCACTAGAGTTACCTTTGAGCTCTCCGCTCGGGGTAGGCACAAGACCCCTCACAATCACCGGTGTGAGCAAGCACAATCACCAAGCTTCTCCACACCTTCTTCTCCTCCAAGCCATCTAAGGACACGGCAATGTCCCAAGAGAATAAGAACTGAACCAAGGCTTGCTCTCAAGTGCTCTATAATGCAAAACAATAGCAAGGATGCACTTGAGGTTCACTCAATCTCACTAAGGATGATCAAGATGATGAACTAGTGAGAGAGTGGGAGGCTAGAATGCAATAAAGTGTATGACAATGATCCAAGTGTGCAAGAGAGTCACCAAGTGACCAGGGAGGGAATATAAATACCCCCAAGTGCAAATCTAGCCGTTACCCCACTCGAAACAGCCGTTAACCATGATTTTATGTCGTCGGACGCTACCATCGGACCGAGTCCGTCGGACTAATACTCTGCGTCCGACGCTCACGATGAAGCCACGTGTCAGCTGGATTCAACGTCGATCGTCCGATCTCAACGGACGACTTCGCGCCAGTTTTTACACCGTCGGACTGGGGGCGTCGGACTAAACAGCAGAGTCCGACGCCCTCTCTCAGTTCACTGTGCGCGTACTGTCGGACGTTCACGCGAGTACTGTCGGACTAAAGAAACTCAGCGTCCGACACTTCCAGAGAGGTTTGAAATCGCTAAAACTTCGTCGGACTCTGTCCGACGCTCACCGTCGGACTATTCTCAAGCGTCCGACGCTCCTCAGCGTGCCACGCGTCACCCTACCGCTGCTAGGCATCATCGGACTGAAGAGGGCAATGGTCCGACGCTCGTTTACCGAGCGTCCGACGCTCGCCATCAGCACAGTTCAAAGCGTAGGCGTCGGACACGAACAAATGTTCAGACGCTACGCCTCTACACCGTCCGACGCTTCTTTTTCAGCGTTTTTCAAGTCTTTCTCACCCCTTGCTTCTATGTGCTAACACTCAAGGTCTCCAACACTTGTGCACTGTGTGTTAACATTTTGCAAACATTTTTCAAGGGTTTTAAAAAAGGTTCTCTAGTTTGGTTAGATCAATGCATATGAGATACAACCTAAAGCACTTGAAAGTAATCCAATAGCTTAGTTCTCCCCTTGATAGTCGGCTATCTATCCTAAATGTGATCACTTCCACTTGGAGTCTTGATCACCAAAAGAAAAGCCCTATTTGAATATACCTTAGCCTCTAGCTTTTCTTCTTTAAGTCATTTTCTTTCTCCTTGATCATTCCATCTTGATCTTCACTTGAGCTCATGTCATCTTCCTCCTTATCACTAATCTTCTCTTGGCTACACATACTTAGCACTTAGATTAGTAACTAGGTTTTATCAATTACCAAAACCAAACTAGGGTCTTTCAAGGGGCTCCTCACGCATACCCGCAGATGAGCCGCCCGACGATGCCTCCGCAGCCACCACCTCGCTGGATCTGGCCTCCCTAGAAGAGTTGTTGTCGTCATCGCTCCGAGCGTCTCCTCAAGTTCAACGTTTAATGGAGAAGTCCTGTCCCCACCTTTCTCGCGATCGCACAGGCCTCCGGCTACCCACTCTGGCAGCGGCGAGGCAGGCGAGTGGATAAGCGGGCGGCGGCGCTGGGGACTCAGGGGTTCTGCCCATGTTGCCCCCAGTGGAGCGATGCGGGGGTGCAAGTCTAGCTTCCTGAGAGAGCATTAATAGTTCGGTTCGGTAGAGCCAAGCATATAAAGGGGCTGTTTGGTGCAGCTCACAACGGCTTCACGAGCTGTTGTGAGCTGTTTTTTCTTTTTGCCAAATATTCTTTTCTAAAATAGTTTCATGGGTTAAGCTATTTTTCTTCTTCTCTCACAAAAGGATAAGTTACGATGAAGCTAAAAAAGTAGCTCATCCTAACTTTCTCTCTCATTTCTCTCTCCCAATATTCTCTCATTTCTCTCTCCCAATATGCATGAAATTGTTGGTGAATCTGTTTTGCCAAACAACATTCACAAAACAGCTCAACTTCATCAAACAAGTTGCTCGTGAAGCCATTTTCTAAAAAAGAACAACTTCACTGAAGTTGTGCCAAACGGGGCCAAAGAAAAGTTATTTTGTTTGCACTTGAGTTTTCTGATTACCATAACACAAATGTCCAAGGTTTTTTCTTTTCGGTTTCATGAAAACATATTCGAGGAAATTGCTCGTGAACGTTGATCTCGATATCACAAGAGAGTTGGAAGACGTCTGGTGACATGCATATATGATCATACATATAGGGCCTATCTCCTGGACAACCAGTTATTTTTGTTCTTCCAAGCAACCGGTTGTTTTAGTCTATTAAAACAACCAGTTGTTCACAGAAGAGAAAAACAACCGGCTGTTGTTTTCTGTGGATGCGGTTGTTTTATTGCAGCAAAATAACCAGTTATTTCTGACAACACAAAACAACCAGAAAAAAAGACACACACCCTTGAGTGTACGTGACTCTCTCTCTCTCTCTCTCTCTCTCTCTCTCTCTCTCTCTCTCTCTCTCGCACAAACACAAAACACACAACTAAAGAGGTAATATTATTATGTTCGATCTGCAATGTCAATGTACATGCCAGTTATCAACCAACTCAAAAAATGAATACTAGACCAGCATTGCAACATAGTTGTCTTTAAAAAATGGTACATGAGCAAATCTAATCTTAGTACACTGAATAAGCAGGCAAAATATTGCTCTAACTAAAAACAGATGCTCTAAAAGGAGGTAACAAAGAGACAGGTAACAAACAAACACATATTATTCCACCACCAACAGCATTGAAGACCAGGAAGCCCTGAAGACCAAGGCACTTGGCTAGCTTCCAGAAGGCACATGTCAGCAAACTCCTTGCCAGCTGCAAGACAAAGCAATAAAAAAAACTTAAGATGTTCATTACATTTTCATGACGTTGGGAGGGTCAGAATCAAAACTACCAAAGCAATCTAAAACAGCAGCAGCCACCTTTTAAAGCTTAGAAAGCTCTTGTCTGATGGCACCAAAACCACATCTCGTCCTCACAAGATGCTCCTGGGGGAGAAAAAAATACTCACTTTTTATCAGCTGCTTCAGAGGCACTCCAAGCAGAAAAAAAATGAACAACATGGAAATGAAACAAAAAAAAAGTTTGGCAAATTTAGGAAGATTCCGATAATAGATGAACACATGGACCAGATATAAGCAACAATTTCAAGAATAAACATTGGAATTTCAACATGCTCATTGTACAACACAAACATATAGTAACTACACAAATGAAATTAACAGTCCAGAATTTGGTGCAGCCGTGGTCGATAGTAGAGATGACAAGCACTGAAAAGTGAAAGCATTTGATGTCAACTATAAAAACACTGAACTTGTAACTGAAACTCAACATACTAAACATGAAAACAAGATTCAGACAACTGAATGTCAACTCTAAAAACAATGAACCTGAACCTGAAACTCAACATTCTAAGCATGAAAACAAGATTCAGAAAACTGAGTGGAGATAGAAATTACTAGTAATTTCTTTCACTAGCGCTGCCATTTGCATTACCATTAACTGAAATGAGCTCACTGCATTTTTCAGAAAATTAACACAAAGGGAAACTGAAACTTAACACAAAGACTGCAGTTTTGAGAACCAACTAACAGTTCATATCTGCCTATTGATGTGTAGCCCAAAAGTTGTTTTTTGTCCCCTCACCTTGATTGTGTAGGTTACCAGCTACTATTATGGGTCCAGTAGCTTGCATCATATCTGCCAAGCATTTAATATCGCATCATGCATCATGCTCATGAACCGCAAGATTTCGCGTCCTGTTAACCTGCTTTACAGGCACAGAATGAAAATCGAAGTGAGCTGCAAGACCTTCTTCTAGAAAATGAAAAGAACTGGGCAGTGTCTACTATCAGGTTGCTGATGCACTAAGCATTAGAGGAAAAAAATGGCAAAATACTTAACACGATAAGACTGAAATACATAACAAACTCTATTGCAGTGAAACTCTATTGTAGTGCACTGGGCTGGATTGAACTTAAATTCCACTAAAAAATAATATCAACTGCAACTCAAAAAAATAACCAAAACTGAAATACTAAAAATAGTGAATCTTAACTAAAACACTTATACACTGAATAATGTCATCTAGATCTAAAAATAATCATAATGAAGGCAAGTATTAGAAGCAAGCTGCAATTACAAGTTAACTACAACCCTGAATAATATCAACTGAAACTAAAAAACTGAAATACTAAAATTAATTAACCTTAACTAAAACACTTAAACTCTGAAATTCTAAAAATAGTCAACCTAAACTGAAATACTTAAACTAACTAGATCTAAAAAACAAAAAATAACTGAAATTACAAGCTAACAAAATACTTAAACTGTGAATAATATCATCTACATATAAGAATAATCACCCTCAACTGAAATACTTAAACTATGAATAATATCAACTAGATCTAAAAAAACAAAAAAAAAAGCTAACCAACAGAATATCACACACACACGCACACATACACACAATATCACACGCGCGCGCGCGCACACACACACGCATGCACGCACAATATCACACACACACACACACACAGGCCACTGACACGGGCTCACCGAAATCACACCTCCCAGCACGGGCCCACTCCCCTCCAGCCCCGTCCCGTGGGTACACACGGGTCCCCTCGCCTCCGAGGCTTCGAGCGCATCAGTAGAAGCTCAGCGAGGAGGAGGAGCGTGGGGTCACCGCTTGGAAGAGCGTGGGGGAGTCGCCGCCTAGAGCAGAGATGAGGAACCACCCAAAAACATATCAGCGAGAAACACGGGGAGTCGATACAGGACGTGAAAGCAGGGGATGGGAGACTCACCGACAGGGGGCGCCGGGAATCGCCACCTTGAGCGCCAACGAGCCACCGACGCGGTGACCTCCGGGTCGCCATGAGTCGCGCTCGAGTCGCCTAAGAACCGGAAATAGAATAGGGAAAGAAGGAAATCTTGAAGATAATAAGGTCGGGCGTGCGTCTCCAAATAACGCATGTGCGCGTGGCCCCACATGCCGGTAGACGGATCAAACGGACAGAAGACAACACACAAAATCATCCGCCGGCCACACATCCGGTTGATGATAGGAAGAAAAACAACCGGGCAATGGTTAGCATTTCTCTACATATACACCACGACATTCGAGTTACTTGTATATGATAATAGAAATTAGAAAGAAGTTGCTTTTTTTCTAAATAAAAGGATCGCTAATTAATAAACATACAAGAATATATTTCACGTTCTTAGACGTCCACACGACCACACCATAGTACCACACACAAGTATGCCTAAAGAGAGGATTTTTTTTTACTACTTTGGAATGTGGCATTGTGCATTCGACCAATTGGTAGGCATTGTACAAAAATTACAGCCACTTATAAGCTTACATAACACCAACATTTCAGTTCGCCACGTTAATTTGTGCCCTCTGCAAAGTGAGCCCAAGATAGCGCATCACCTTCTGTCTAGCTGTATGTCGATGTTCTAAGACCAGGCCAGCCTCAGTCTAGTTTCATACGAATTAAATGAGATGTCATGTTAGTAAGAAGAGAATCTTCACATGAAACTGAGAGGAGAGAAAGAATTGATTTCATGGCCACGAAATTAGTAGGTGACGTTTCCAACATACGGCAAACTGCGTGAAACTCAGCGTTGAGGCGCTTCAGATGTTTCATCTGGCTGCGGGTGGGAGATCCGTCGGCCATGGGGCCGAGGACGTCAGGCGCGGAGTGAGGCCGCCTGGAGCGCTCGGGGCTGCCGTCGTCGCGGGCGCGGGGCCGTTGTCGTTGTGGGGCGAGCTGAGGACGTCGGGTGCAGGTGCCGCCGCCGTCACGGGCCAAGGCCGCCCGGCCACGAGCCAAGGATGCCGGGCATGGGGCGGCCGCCATCGCGGAGCGCTTCCGCCGCGAGCCGTTGCGGGCGCCGGACCGTCGTCGTCGCGCACCAAGGCTGCCTGGCGCGCGCGGGTGGCGCAAGGACGCCGTGCTGGTGCAGAACACGACGACGAGGGACAAGGTGGCGGAGTTCACGCAGAGCTAGGACGGCTTCTTCGCGAGCTGGGCCAGCTTGAACGCCAGGCTCACTGGCCTTGGTGTGAAGACCGGCGCTGACGGCGAGATCGACCCGGGAAAACGTTGATTTTAGCTAATGCTAATTTATTGTGAGAGGAAAACACTGTTGTATGGCTGAAAAAAATGAAATTCTTCTGCATTATCTAAAAAGTAAAATATTCTTCTTTTGCAATAGAATTTGGCAAGGTCTTGGGACTTTTTGTTTAAAAAGAAACATTTCAATTTGCGCCAAAGCATCAGCCTTTCCTAGTTTTCCTTACGGCTAGTTGTTTCATTAGAATTTTCTTGCATCAATCTAATTTACACAGTTCACAAGTATTATTTTACTAAAATAAGTGACCAGATGACTTTTTTTCTTGGGAAGTTTTTTTTTTCGTCACTGATTTTGTTTTTGCTGTTTTTCTCTTGTGGGAAATATTGAAAAAGCATTCCCCCGCTTGCGGAAATTGCATGAAAAAATCTCTAACATTAGAAAAACAGACAAGGAAACCTTGGAGATCTACTAAACAGCATCAGGGCATGTATTTTACGGCTTGTTTGCTTGCATCCTAGTGAAGTCTGCTTGGCACAAGTGTCGTCCGATTTCTTAGCGTCAGGATAGATGCCTGGCCAGGCTCTTAGTTCGACTCAATTTCTATTGCTATATTTCGGATTTGACTACTACCTACGGGCATCTAAAGTTATCTGACCCTTTCATCAGAAATCAACAGCACGTATTTGTTTGTGGCAAGGAAGAAAATAAAGTAGAAATGTCAGATCAACATTTTTTTACCTAGATTGTATCCAGAAGCAAAAATCTGGAAAGAACGAAAACTAGAAATGCTGGATCAACTACTTTTTAACCTTAAGTATAAAAATGTTGGGCTTTATCTGTGCACAAGTATATAAAGGCCCATGAGCCTATGTACATGTATACTCCCTTCGTATAGGAAAAGAAAGTCATTTTAAATAAAGTTTTGGTCAAACGTTGAGAATATAAATCATTCATAACTTTTAAATTATTGAGTTTGATAATATAAAAACTTTATAAATTGATTTGTCTTCAAATATATTTTTATAAAAGTATGATTATATTACTTTTCAATAAATATTTTTATAGAAAATGAAGTCAAAATTATGCTTTAAAGACCGTATCATTGTCCTAAACGACTTCTAAATCCTATACGGAGAGAGTATACATGTAACTCAAGAGTTCCAAAAAAATTCCTCAATCTCAACAATAAATGCAGATAGGCCTGGTAAGGGTCCTGTTTTTAAGTACCTTTTAAATTCATATAAAGGCCAAATGGAGCCCCCCACCAACTGTCCTGTTTTTAAGTATCTTTTTATAAGCTATGTGGGAAAGCGGTGATTTGGATTGGATTTGTGATTAACCATTTCCTAACCCTCTGATCAGGAATCAATTCAAAGTTGTTTGTGTCTAGGATGAAAAATAAGTATGACAGACAATCCCACCCCTGAAATTGTAGTCTAGGATGAAAAATAAGTATCACAGACAATCCCACCCCTGAAATTGTATTAGAACTTAGAAGAAACCTCAATTTCTGGATTTACACTCAATTATACTAAAGTTAAAATCAGTAGTATAGTACAATTTCTATGTATAATTGATATAACTAAAAATTTAGTTGAGGAAGGAATGCTTCACCCGATTTCTTAGAACACCTTTAATCATGATGTTAAACTCCTCAAAAATAATTGTACATCTTTCTTAAATAAGCTACAAACATACTCACAAATTTAGGAAATTCTTGATGCTCTAGATCGCTCCCCCCACGTCGCCCCCCCTCACGGGCCACTCGGGCGGGCTCCAACCCTAGCCGCCGCCGAAACAACCCCACCCGCCCCTTCTTCGCTGTGCCACTGCCAGAGCAGGCAGCTGGCATGGCCGTGCGGCCTGCCAGGATGGTGGCGGCGAGGCCCCTCCTCTTGCACGGCGGTTTGGTGGCCCCTGCGGTAGCGCGCCCGCGACGCTCACCCTCGCGCAGGCCTGTGTGGGGGCTCGACGGGGCCGGTCGCGGCGGCTGCGGCGACACCGGCCAGGCCCAAGCCGGCGTCTTTGGGGAGTGGCGGCAGACCTCTCTTCCTCCTCCACGCTCCTCTCTTCGTCCTCTTACGGCGGCGACGCGGTGCCGGCGGGCTGCCTGGCCATGCCCGTGGCCCGGGTGGCTGGATTCGTGCCCCTAGTGGCCGGATAGCTCGCCCAGGCCTGGAGGTGGCGGTCGGCGGCGGTCCTCCGACGGCGGCGGCGCTGGCTAGCTGGTCGGCCTGGCCAAATCCGTGGCCTAGGTGGCCAGATCCGCGCCCCTGGCCGGGTCTGGCTCGCCCTGGCCTGGGATTTGGAGGGCGTCAGCGGTGGTCGGGGCGTGCATGGGATTGGGGGCAGCATCTCCTTCCTCCGTCGGCCTCTGTCCCTCGCGGCTCTGGCTGCTGCGCACGGCCGGCCGGTTGTGGCTGCCTGGGGCACGCTGGGGCTGCCCGGCGATGACCGGTCCGGCTGCCTGTGGTCGAGGATGAGCAACGTCGGCGTCGACTAGGGCAGGGGCGACACCCATAGCGGTGGGGCATGCACCTTGAGGCTGCTTGCGCTTGCTCAACAGCGTCGATGGTGGATGTCGGTGCTGGCGTCGGTGGCCTGTGGCTCCGGCGTGCGGCAGGGGGACGTGCGCGGCGGGATAAGCCAGTCTCTTCATGTTGCCCGGCCAGAGGGGGTGGTGGCCGATCAGCTTCGCGGCTGCTGCGTGCAGCTGGGGCATCGGTTCCCCTCTGGAGGGGCCTCTGCGGGCGGCACGACTAGGACGATGATGGTTGGTGATAAGTTCAGGATTCAACATCTTGGCCTGACGTTTGTGATGGTGGGACGCTTCGGGCGAAAGCCTTGGCGGTGGTGACGCCAGAGGGCACCACAATGCCTGTTGGGACGTCACATCCCCCATCCATATCTATCCATGGGTGAAAACCTGGTCCATCCTTGGACGAACGACGATGACGACGATATCGGCGTCGTTCCCTTCTTGAAGGCGTTGTTATTGGTTCTTCATCTGCGCCTTGGTACCCCCTTCGGTGGATGCTCTTTGCTTCGCGGCATCTGGTCGACGGGATGGCGGAGTTGACTTCGTGGAATCGAAGTTGCTGCAGCAAGGTTGCAGCTCGGCAACGATGACATGGACCGATCCCCAACTTTGATGACTCGGTTTGGCTTAGGAGGTTCGACAAATGCTGCGGGGGGGCTAGAGATAAAGATAGGAAGTCGGACCTGCTCTTTGTGATGATTGAGCTTGGCAACAATGACCTGTTGCGACCCTTGCTCTCGGGTCCAGTTTTATAGGGTGAGTCGTCTGTGGTATATCCTGACATGTTTCGCGTGAGTAGGTTAGCTTTTCGTGGTGTTTGGCACCATACGTGTCTACCCTTGCTTGTATATAAATTTCATTCATCCTAATTGAAAGGCAGAGCTCCTGTCATTCTTTCAAAAAAAAAATACTCACAAATTCCAGAAGGCATGTTTTTCACTAAGTACCATATAGCAAAACTACACATTTTCCCCTTGATCCTAAATATTGACTGGCATGAGAAAACATGAATTCGTCCAAAGTGAAAGCTAAAAACGTTAGTTGATTCATCCAAATGGCAACCTCAAAAACGTACATACAGATATAGCCCAGCTCTCGCTGTCTCGCGTAAAGTTTTGAGAAAAATGTCCTGACATTGAATAGTAGGATATCCTATTTAAAGTAATCAAAGGCCAATCTATCCGATTTTCAATAGCAGACACATCGTTTCGAAGTTTGCCTATGGCAATTGATATCGTATAAACTTAGGTGCGTGCTAACCAATATACCAAAATCTGACCGCCTCATCAGCAAGACAACAACTGAATAAAGAGTGATAGGGCTAAAATATACTTAAGCACACAGAAAGAATTAAGATCGTGAATCAAGATGAAACAACAGCAACCAAGTCAGCCATTTTATGATTTAAGGTAAGCAAGCCACCGCACTGGAGCTATAATTTCTGCACTGTTCATGTCAATCACGAACTCAAAGAAATAAATAGATCAGACACAAAGCACTGGAAACAATATTACTAATCACAGCTTGAGTTCTGTTTTGCACTTAAGACGGAATCACCAACATGGTGTATTCCAGTGCGCAGAAATCCAAACTTAAACAAGAGAATATTACTTATCACAGCTTGAGTTCTGTTTTGCAATTGAGACGGAATCACCAACATGGTGTATTCCAGCGTGCAGAAATGCAAACTTAAACAAGAGAAATAGGAAAAGGTTGATGGACGATAGAAAACACCAACGCAGTCACATTCAGAAGCCTCCAAGCACAGCACCAGACTTTTATTTAGGCCATCAGCAACCTGACAAGAGAATTTAGGTAAGACTTGGTTTGCTGTGAGAACACAGAGGATACAACATACGAACAGTATGCTTGCACGACAAGGCCATCAGTAACGAAAGTAGACACTTGGTCATTTACTGACCTTGAACATTATCAAAAGAGCATAATCCACAGAAAAAACTAATGGTTCTTCCTGCCACCTGCGTAATTTGGGGACAGTGGCATCAGTAGTTATATAGTTATGTAATTTGGGGAAAATTTAGAAGGCACAATAAGAAGTTTAGTTTCAGGGCACAGACCTAGCATTGAAGACTTCAGGAAATGCTCGTCTTCAGGAAACATCTGCAGATTTTTTGACTGCAGCAAGAACCCAACAGCAGCGTCTTGGAAGTCCAGTAAGCTGCCAACTTTTATAAGCTCACAGAGCGAAGGGATCTGATCCGCCATCTCAAAGAGCAGGCCTTGAGATATCTCCTCTGCGAAGTAGGTCGCAAACTCAATCTTTTCTTTGTGGCTGGGCTCGCCATCGGAACTCTGCATGTACAGCTTGGAATCCTCCCGTTCCCACCTAAGCATTCGGCTGGACTTCACATCCACAACCTCTCCAGATGACAATCTTACACTATACCCCACTGTGATTGGTTCATCACTCTCTTGGACTGTCACATTCAGAAGGCAAGAAACCATCCTGTGCCTCTCTTCAGCAGGAATGTCGAGAGCAGGATCAGCGAGGAATGAGATAATTATTTTGAGTAGACCAACCTTAATCACCTTACTTGGATCAATTGTTCCGAAATGGTAATTGTCTAAGGTGAAGGAATCATTCTTGGTGACTACCTTGGATATTCTTTGAACACCGATGGTATCATAGATGCAGTTAAGTCTTGCTCGAGACATGGAAGGTAAGATAGAATCAGGATACCAGATAAAAAATGAATGCTGAGTTAGCTTGCTGAACAAGTCCGTAAGTAGTAGATCGTCAGGAATGAACACATCCTCCTTCTTTGATAAAATGATCTTTCCATCAGTACATACAGGAACTTTGGCACAACCAGAAAGAAGTTCCTGGGTGTTCTTGCTCCAGTTCGTTGCAATGAATTTCCAGAAAGCAAAGCAATCAGACACAGCTATCTCCTGGACGGATTTCTCCCATGTGGCCCATAGTTTGCAATAATCTTCAGAACCAGGTCCATACCTCACGTCCAAAGAGTGCAGAAAGAAGTCGAGCAACTTTCTGTCATAATATTTGTCCAGGACATGAAGCTGCAGGCCAAAAAGACTGTTCTGATCGTGACGAACACAGCTTCTTGAGGTCACCCATTCTCCACCATTCATTTCGTTTGGTATCCAAATCCAATTGCTATTTTTATTTTTAGGCGCCCATTTGCTCTCCATCAGGTACGAGTAGATCCGGGAAATGGTAATCCTTTCATTGTGGCTCTTCAGGTGCCGAGCAACAAGATCTTTCCCATGTTTGATATCCACAGTGACTCCAATTCTTGCAAGTGCATCTTTAAATGAGGCAATCTCTGAACCATAGAATGCTTCATCTATGAAAGGGCCATCTTCTATGCAGACAGAAGACTGCGTTGGATCAAAGAGGATACAATCATTAGGACACTGATATCCCATGGATGTCTTCAACCACTTCTTGCAGATACTTTCCTGGAAGCCCTTAGGAGGTACAGCTACAAGGGTGAGGTAGCTCTTGATGCACCCAAGAAGTGACATGATTGTAGCTTTGGACAACTTGGAAGGATCACTGGGAATGCTGACGCCTTTGATGACAAATCGAGCACCTTGTTTCAATTCAGTAGTAACACCCAACTCCTTGAGCTCATCTTTGTAGCCATATATCTCCTTTCCTAAACCATGACAAGAGTCGCCATCATCTATGAATGGTAAATTTGCTATTGGAGACAAAGGTTCCCATGCATCATCAAACAGAATTGCATCTGAAGGAGATCGGAATCCCAGTGAGGTGTACAGCCACTTTTCAGTACGCATAGAGTTGAAAAGCTCAACTGGGAGTGGGTTGTGTGTTGCCAGTTGACGATACGATCCCAGAAGAGCCAGGACATCTGCTTTTACAAGTGATGAATTCAACACCTTCTGCTTGAAAATATGGGTTATAGACTTTGATGCCTCATCGAATCTTGTGATCAACCCAGTCTTCTTCAATTCTTCTTTGTATGAACTGATCACACTCCCATAAAATCCATAATCAATAACAGGAACTCCACTAAAGACCTTTAGAAGGCACTCCCATTCAGGGTCCACAAGAAAGGACAAGTTAGGAGCATTAAATCCCACAATTGTCTTCAACCATTTCAAATCCTTGAGCTTCCTTATGAAATCTTCACATGAACCCACATAACGGATGCATTTGAGGATTAATATAGTAGCCTCAGAAGTAATATCATCAGAACTGAACTTGAAGTTATCAATAACAAGCTGGTAATTATCTCTGAACCCAACAATAACACCAAGTAATTCTAGCTCGGGTTTATATTCGAGGATGGCCACACCATAGAATTCGACATCAAGGAATGATTGGTTACTGATACATGATGCCACTGCCCAATCTGAATCATAGATGATACAATCAGCAGGACGCCTGTAGCCAAGAGTACTCTTCATCCATCGTCCCTCTTTGACACTTTCGATCAGTTCACTTGGAGATAGAAACTTCTCTCTTAGAAACCGAATAAGCCGAAGCAGTGTGTACACATTCTCTCTGGTCAGCGAATTGCCAGCAGCAATGAGGCGACTTCCAATGTAAGCAGAAGCTTCCTGGAATTCAAATCTCACGCCAATTGCCTTGAGTTCCTCTTTGTACATATGTAGCTTGTTTTGATAGTACTGTTGATCAATCATTGGTATATCAACAAAGGAAGGCCCTGTTTGCAGAAGACTCCCCCAACTGGAGCTGGACAGAAATGATATATCAGGTGATTTGTACCCAGCTGACGTCTTTAGCCAACTCCCTTTTTTGACACAAGTCAAGAACAGGTCTGGTAGTCTTACACCACTTGACTTCAAATTCCTTATCCATTCTAGCAGCAAGAATGCATTGGCCACAGTTAGAGGTGATGAGACAGTAGGGAATCTGGCATTTGGTGGGTGTATGAATGGCACATCTGAAGCTGGCAAATTTGTCTTGAGGAATTCCAATAGCTGGTCCTCAGAAGTGTAGTTTCCGGCAAAATGTCCTGCTGACTTGTAATTTGGTGACAATTCAATGTAGCCGTCATCCCTCCATGGGTTTGTACCCATCAAGCCAACCCATTTGCTTCCCTTCGCAGGAACTATAATGCTATTTCTTTCCATAACAACACAGCCATAGCTATCAACTACTGGCATGGTGCTGCAGAGTTCTGATAAGCCGTAGTTCTCGATGTGAAGCATCTTGGATGAGTGGTACAGAAAGTGTGCAAAGGCAATGACATCTTGATCAGAACCCAAGGAATCAACAACAGCTGATCCATAGCTATAGACAGAGACAACCTCCACTCTTGCATGATTCTGAAGCCAGTTTTTCACAGTTATCTTCTGAGAAAAAACTTCCAGAGCTGTTTGTGTGCTGAGAGGTAGAAAGAACCGGTTAGAAGATAGAAACTCCTTGTTCCAGCTGATTAGCCATGATATGTACTTGTTTTCAGACGCTATACACAACCTATCTTTCCACTGACTAGCTCTAGATATGCTCCAGAACGAGAGGGCACCACCCCTATCGACATACTTCAATAGGGGAATGGACATCATGTTTGTACCTTTAAAGTTTTGCCAATTATCTGCAACAAAATATATAATTTCAAGGTAAAGCTGTTCATGTACCTCCTTGACAAGATTTGAGCCCTCAATACATTTTGCATACCATTCATGGTTCACATTTTCCACTTCCAGAAAGTTTAGTACACTGTCATATATACTGTTGTCAAAATGAGAACTAATGATATAGGTTCCATGGGTCGACAGATTCTTCAGATCCACTCCGAGTTCCCATGCTTTCTCAAGGATAGTCCAAAAGGCTGGATTGAGCCGTGCAACTTCAATGGGCTTGCAGAATATCTTCTGTGAAGCATAAGACTGACACGGAACTATATCCTCTGCGAGGACCTTGTCTTTGATGCCAGACCTAACTGGCTCAAGCAGTGGGATCTGTGAAGAATTGACAGGTAGGAAGTTGAACATAGATGGCAGAGACATTGATGGAGCATCAGCTCCAGACTTCACAAGTGTTACAAAAGCATCCATGAAAGCGCTTGGGACACACTCTAGAATTCCCTTGTTCCACGGACTGTCAAACAATATAGCCTCCCTTGATGAAGCAAGAAGGAAGTCAGCCTGAATGATGAAGGGGAAGCTTGTTACCATCTCAGTTGGGAGGAAAGCATAGATGCCAGGTGATAGCTGCTTCCCACGGGACAGACGTTCGCCATGTGGGAAGGCCAGGGTTATCACCCATTCATCAATTTCAGCACGCTTATCGACTCTGTTCTCTGGCTTTACTGGGAATTTCTGCCTCCACATATAATAACCACATTCAGCTTCATCTTTCCCAGTCTCTTCAGCAGATAAATGGAGTGTGTATGACTCAGCATGCATGTTCTTCCTGGCTTGGTAGTTCTTTTCACTTGATATCGAGATCTCACTAACAGTTGTATTGTTGGGATTAGAGTTATCCTCTCGGACAGAAAGTTTCCTGATCTTTGTTAGGAACAGTAGCATTTCAGGATGCATGCTTGACAGCTGCCTCTTCACCGCATCAATCTTCTCGCTCTTCAATGGTAAGATGATGGTGGTTGTAGGTAGAACTTTTGAGCCATATAATGTTTCGATGTCGGAAAGGCTAGGTGTAGATTCCACCCACTCAGGTACAATGTACCCAATATTGCATTCTGCACAAGGTTTCTCATTGAATTTGATCTTATAACCATTGCTGAATATGTGGGGCTGGCTTGATATCAAGAACACACTTTTGAACCCAATACCTGAATCAAAGGGCACAAAACATTATAAGTTGAAACTAGGCAGAATAGTAAGCAAATATGTAGTAGGTTCTGTAAATCTTTGCAGTGAATTGGTTGGGGTGGGTAAACAGATGGTGACAAAAAATGCTATGCACAATTCACAGCTGAACAAATTTGAGTATATCTTTCTGTGAATCATCCTAAATTATTACGCAAGAATAAACTGGCATGTTCAAGGTGTAGCTCAGGCAGGGGTTAAATAAGTATTCTTTTTAATTTTAATACATAATATGAGCATATGTGTGTATGGAATAAATGCTTGAATTCATAAAAAAAAACATGTTGACCAATTTGATCAAAGTAATCCATCCCAAATGCTCATGCTAGGATCTCAAAACATAGCAAGTGCAGTATTTGCATATTAAAATACTTTACATTAAGGCCTCGTTTGGTTCCTTGGAATTAAATTCATCTAAAGAATCATAATTTACACAGATATTAATTAATTTAATATGGTTGTATATAGATTATATTTGTATATTATTGTTGGCTATACGAGAAAGATACTTATATGTTGTATTTTTACCGCGCAAGAGCAAGTTGAAGAGCGTGCTATAAATTGCAAGGTAGAAATATAGCATAGTGATCAATAGAATTAAATTCCATCCCCCACTCTATGAATTTAAGGTAGGCTAATATGTGAACTCTGGAAAGTGGTGGAATGTCATAATCCAATTGAAATAACATAAGTTGTTAACTAGATTTCAATTCCTTAAAATGAAATGATACAAATGGCCCCTAAAGAACTTTGCTTTAGTTGCACATGTGTGAGTGCTTGTACCACAATGAGACATCAAACACTTAGAAAAGTAATTAGGAAACACATCAATTTCCAGTAATACTGCTTTAAGTAATGTGAAATATAATTATACTTTGAAGTTCCCACCTCCATAGTAAACGATATATCAAACATCTCCTAAAAGTTGAGATGCAAACTCATTCGTGTTCTAGTGCACATGCACCTCAAAAGTTTTTGTTTGAATTTTTCAAGAACGAGTATGAATAAAAACTTTTCTACAAATTGGATGCACTATGGATGAGCCAATTACTAAATTTATTGAAAACTTCTAAACGTACTTTTTAAGGTGGTTTTTCACCATTTCACTGAATAGTTTCCCATGTTGTAATTGATCAGCATCATATGAAGTACTGAATATAGTTCCAGTCACTCAAGTTAAAAATATTTTCTGATATTTTACTGCCTTCATTTGCCAGAAATGCCTCAAAAAGTTCCTAACTTTTTTCCATGGACGAAGGGATTCTTATTTCTGAATGGTGAAGAAGAAAACAAAATGAATGAAAAAAGTTGTGAATATTTACCTTTCTCCCCAATGTAACCTTGATGTCTGTTTCCCTTCTTTGTTGATTTCCCCACACGACAAATTGACTCTATATTGGTTGAAGAGAAACCCCTCTCATTATTGAAGATAAGCAAAGTTGAGGACGCACCACATCCAGTAATATCCTTCGATGTAATGAGAAACTCCAAAGATGGTGCTACTTCAGAAGGGTAGTCATTATCTTCAGCATTCTATTGTTTGAGAAAGAAAGCAAAGTGCGAGAATTATTATTAAGATTTAAGCACAAACAGCTGCAAACTGATACAAATAAGGTAGATTGCTGACAGGCAATGCCAAACTAACAAGGATTAGTGTTTTCTTTTGCTTTACAAGTTAAGAGGAATCAAGTAAATGCAGAGGAGACACAAAAGGATTGTTTTTCCAATTAGTTATATTATTCACTGAAGAAAATAATTAGGACAACTACATTGCTTTTTAAACTTGAGATCATTAGACAGTAATTACCGACCATGTGGAAAAATTATGTAGAAGAAAAAAAAACAAAGGCAACGGCTTAACTAAAGTCATCATAATCTATGACTAATAATAAAGAGATAAAATTGTTCACAAAAAAAAATAAAGAGATAAATTTCTCCCCATTTTTTTATCCGTCATCCTCTAACTACCAGATAATGGAGTGTTTTTCCATCTGGACTTAGATATATAACTCGTGCTCGTACGAGTTAGAATAGTTTTTGTCTAGCACGATGTGGAATCCAATTTCAAAATGTATTGGGTCGTGTACATGACCTGGAATCACAAGTCGTGCAATTTATTGAAGCATATAGGCATCGGTTGTGGGTAATTTAATCAGACCAAAGAATTCTACTTCCATGCCGGTCAGGATTCACCAGTTCTTTCCGTTTCCATTTTTCCCGTCAAGCTTAAATCGTTCATTTTCTTTTATGTCGAACATGTTTTTTTTCTCCGGACTCCTGTTTCCTCGGTGTTCAAAGTTGTTGGAAAGTGCCCTTTTCTCTTTTCTGTCTTTCTCGTGCATAGTATCTCCTTGATTTTTCGTTAGCGAAAAATATTTTCATCACTAATTCTTGATGTAGTTTTAGTTAAAAAATATTAAAACCCAGATTAGATAATTCAACTAATCAAATTGTAAATTAAAATTTTGAGCAGTTTGTTATATATTCTAATCTAAATAAATGCATCTCTAAGTTATAGGCATATCTAGTGTAATCCTCGATGAAGACTGCTACTTATGTTTAAATCAAAAGAGGTCTACATTGTAATCATAAACAGACAAACAAATTCTTGACACAACGCAACTAACACCTTGCCAACTATAATAAAAAGGAAAAAAGTTAAATATTTGTGTCCTAAAAAATATCAAGGAATTCGTTATTACTCTATCAACATACAGATAGCATGAAAAAATACAGTTTTAATATAATTATGAGTAAATATTTCTCTCTCGTGATGAAAGAAAAAATTCTCAAATTTACACCACGTGTTCGTTGGACAGAGTTTTAGTTAAGATACAAAACATCTGAACAAACTATACGCAACAAGTTGTATCTCCCGTTGCAACGCACGTGCATATTTGATAGACTAAAAAACGGGTTGACAAATTATGCTAACAGAAGGATGTGTAATCGCAAAAAAAAAAGGATTATGCAAAATTGGTACTCAAATTCATACACACATATAGGCCCTATTTGGAAGCACCAACTAAACTTTAGCTGGCTAATTTTAGCTACGATGTATCCAAACACCTCATAACTAAACCTAGCTAAAGTTTAGCTGGAGGCCAAAATGTACATAATCCAATTAGCTGTTTCAATCCAGCTAAAACCAGCGAAAAGGTCTAAATGACCAAACTATCCTCAACTAAAGTTTAGCTAGAGCATCTAAATACATTCAGCTAAAGTTTAGCTATCTAAATAATAATATTAACGAGGGATAGCATGGTCAAGATTTTAAATTAGCTAGAGCATCCAAACACCCCAGCTAAATTGATCTTTAGCTAACTCAACTTTAGCTCTACCAATTAGCTAGCTAAATTTTAGTTGAGGTGCTTTCAAACAGGCCCGGCCCATAGACTAGTTGCTCTTTGGGCTTTGGCAGTTGGCACCAAATTAAACAGAAATAATCTGATGGAACACAAAGGCATACAGAAAGGGCAACTCACACTGTCACACAGCAGTTCACAGTATGCGCACATCAATTAGTCAATTGCAGACAAGAAGAAGCTGTAGAGCATGCGCCTCAAAGCCCTGAACTTTCTAGTTTCCGCTCACACAAGAACAGCGGCAGCGAGAGAGAAGCGCCAAAAGATCAGATTACACCGGCCGATTGATTACCTGGACGAGCTCCATGAGGAAGTGGACGTCCTTGGAGTAGAGCTCCTGCGAGAGATAGCTGACGGCCTGGTGCATGTCCTCCGCCAGCGGGTTCTGCTCGCCACGCCCGATGTAGTAGCGCTCCCGCCGGATCCTCTCCACGTGCTCCCGCGGCGACGCCGGCGGTGGGATCGCCGAGGACGACGACATTTTCGGCTGGCGGTTCCACTTCCACTGGACTACGAAGGGGAAGGGACGCTCCTTTGCGGTTGTAAGAAAATGCAGAGCGAAGGGAGACGAAGAGGAGGGGCTCCTTTATAACGACGGTGATTACAACGGCGGTTCTTCGAATTCTGGTGTTTCTTATTGCAAACAGCTCCTTAGGCTCGCGTTAAATTACCAACTCGTTTACCTTTGCCTGTTTCCCCAAGCTAAGCACTCCTCCTCCGGCTCATTTTGTTCGTGTAACATTTGTATTTTCTTTTTTTTTCGAATTATACAGACGCTCACAACTCACGCACAGTCATCTATGTAGACACACGCACGCACTCCCTATCCGTATGAGCATTTTCGAAAGACTGTGCCGACAGATCTCAAAATTAACGAAGTCACCACAGACGCTTCGCTATGGATCAGAACATCGTCTACCACTAGAATTGGATCAGAACATCGTCTACCACTAGAATTACAACGTCGTTAAATCCTGAAATAAATTCAGGAAATATGCGACATGTAGGATAGTAATTAGTTTTTTATTACTATCCAAAAATACATCTGATGTGACACGTAAAATTTTTACACATCGGATCTAAACACCCGATTTCCTTTCATAATTCCAACTCCCCGTCACATCATGTAACATTAAATATTTGAACGTATGCATGGAGCATTAAATGTAAAAAGGAAAACTAATTATACAGTTTGTATTTAAATTACGAGACAAATCTTTTGAGTCTATCTAGGATATAATTGGACACTCATAGCAAAAGTTAGCACATGTGCTACAGTACCCAAAATTTCAACTATGCACATTTAGTTTTCAGCAATAAAACATTATTTTTTAAAAAATTATAAACATAAATCAGTATAAGATATTATCAACTTTTAGTTTTAACTTCAATGAACGGAGTCAGGATCTAAACACAGCATCTAGTAGTACAAAGCGTCTCTCAACTTTGCTGAGCACAAACTTTTGCTACTGCTAACATTGGTCGGTCGAGCAGGCAATGCAATGCATATCTTCGCGGCGAAGGTAATTGCTTCGCTACCCAACGCCACAACTGACAACACTATAGTACACGGGTACAGATCGTATACAATCACTACGTCGGAAAGCAGGTTAAGGCTGTGTTCGGTGAAGCTAAAGTGCTGTAGAAGTATTAAAATCTTATGAGAGAAAAATACTGCTGAAGTGCTGAAAAATAAGCGCTTATAAGCGCTTATACCCTCAACCGAACGCAGCCTAAGCGTCTCGTCGCGATGATTAATAAGGCCATCCCTAAATATCACAAGTTTCGTCACATTAATATTTAAACACATGTATAGAATATTAAATATTGATAAAAATTAAAACTAATTTAACAGTTTTATAAAATATTATGAGATAAATCTTTTAAACCTACATAGACTATGGATTAGACATTTATTATAAAAATTAGCACATTATAAAATAAAAAATTGTAAAATAGGCAAACTAAACACCCCTTTGACAGCCCAAGTGACACGACGAGAGCTGTTTACCAGGTATAGAAGAGTCTGGTCATTTTTGAAGAGGGCCTTCCTCTTCTTTTTAGCCTAATCTTGCAGTGACCACTCCTCTTCCAAAAATAAAATAGGCAAGATTAATTTTCTTGTACCATGATATAGAGCAAGCTAAAAAATATAAATTTGTTCCTCTATGTCTTTAAACAATTACCAGATCTAAATATTAATTTCATATTTTCCATTTTAGAGAAGCAAAAATTATGAGGATAAATATACTTAACGTTTTTTTCCTGAAGTAGGGTCATACCCTTTCAGGTATTTAAGCATACCTATGCACTTCTGCAGACTTCATAATGCAGATGAAGTGTAATCGAGTAAAAATTCAAGCATAAACTAAGTACCCGAAAAGCTAGACACCTATCCTAGTAGAAGCATACTCCCTCCGTCCACAAATAAATGCAATTTTTTGACTTTTACTATTTATCTTTGACCATTGTTTGACCTATCTTAGTACTCCATGTGCTGTAGTATTTTCTTAGAATAAAACTACCACATGTACATATTTTTACATCCACTCTTACCAAAACTGGGCAAGGTAACGAAGAAATCCAATAAAAACTTAAAACTAACAAAATGAAATTGAATGCAATTTGCCTTTCATAGTCCTTGCCGCTTTAAATTGAAAAAGTAATTGCCGGAGTGATAAGAATAAAGAGGGGATTCATTACTATGTTTTGCAAGTATGACTTCAGAGGTATTTTGGTTGTTTTTCATCTCGCTCTATCTCTAGAAACACCTTTGAAAGACTAAGATAACTGGTCTTGAAATTGATGAAATCGTCAGAGTTATTCAGGCAAATTTTCTAATACCTGCCACTAAAAAAATAAAAACACTAAATTGTAGTACCCAGAAAATACGAGAATTTATGTGAACTTAGGCCCTGCTTAGTTGGCAAAATTTGCCACTATTCTCCATCACATCAATTGTACTTTCTGTCTGTATTGAGTATTAAATGAAGTAGCAGCTGTTGCATGTTTGTATTTTCCGTGATGCTAGCTAAGATGAATCTTTTGAGTCTACTTGAGTCATGATTAGACAGAAGTTGTCAAATACAAACAAAAGTGGTACAGTGCAACTTTTCACTCATTTTCCTCAACTAAACGGGGCCTCATACCTAGATTAACTGGCTAAGTTACACTTTGTTCGTACAAGCCGGCCGCGGGAGGGAGTGCCGCCGCGCGTGAGTGTTAGTCCCAGTCGCGGCTCCACTGCGCGTGGTTTGAGCTCTGCCAGCCGCGGGAGGAAGTGCCACTGCGCACGGTTGCGAGCTTCGCCCTGAGCGCAGGTCCCGGCCACGGTCGCGAGTCCCGGTCACGAGCTCCGTCGCACGGGCTTCGTCGGCCGTAGGCACGAGCGCGAGTCCCGGCAGCGGGCACGAGTGTGAGTTCCAGCCGCAAGCAAGATGCCTGGCGTGGCACTCCGGCGGAGGCGCGTGAGCATAGGCTACGATGCAAGGTTGGGAAAGAAGCGGTGGGACCCACGATTGGTTGGATATCTCTATAAAACTGTACGGTGAAACTGTGCACTGATGGACCTATTTCACCCTATTTCATGATAGATGTCACGTCTTAGAAACTGGGAGGTAAAACCTCCTACTGAGACTGACCTCAAATGGAAAAAGTCTACTTAACCCCCTAACCTTTGAAGGATGGTCTACTTCACCCCCAAACTATGAAACGGTATACTATACCTCCTAAACTTTCTAAAACCGATCAAATTACCCCGTATGAGGTTTTGGGCAGCGGATTTGCTACAGTAACATGGTGGTTTTGCTACAGTGACAATGATTTTTTCTTTTCTTTTCTATTTATTTCTCCTGAATCTTTAAAAAAATCATAGTAAATCATAGAAACATCATAAAATAGGAAATCCAATTTTGTTGAACTCCACATGAGTAGATCTACACAGTAAACACATAATATAGTACAACACTAGATTATTTAGAAAATTTAATTTTGTCTGTAATTAATTAGAATAATTCATTGCTGCATCTTCTATGGTCCAATTTCATGCTTATGAAATTTATGCTTTATGTATAACTAAGTTATACGTGGTCCGATGAGTACAAAATTTTTACTATAGTTTAAGCATACAATAATTAGCCCACCATAAAAAATGTACCATAATTGGACCATAAAAGCTACAGCTATAAGTTATTCCAATTAATTACAGACAAAATTTGATTTTTTAAATTAATCTAAGTCTATAGCAAAAACTTTATACTAAAACATACTATATTATATATTCAATGTGTAGATATACTCATGTGGAGTCCAATAAATTTTGATTTTCTATTTTATAATTTTTTTGTGATTTATTATGATTTTTCAAAGATTCAGCGAAAATAACTAAAAAAAGACAAAACCACCGTCACTATAGCAAAACCACCGTGTTACTATAGCAAAACCGCTGTCCAAAACCGCCTAGGGGGTAATTTGACCGGATTTAAAAAGTTTAGGAGGTAAAGTAGACCGTTTCATAGTTTGGGATGAAATAGACTGCCCTTTAAAGGCTGGGTGTTAAGTAGACTTTTCCGGCCTTAAATCCATCTAGTTGGAAGTAGGAAACACTGTAGCAACATTTTATTTTTTGCAATAAGTGTCCAATCATGATCCAAATAAGTTCAAAAGATTCGCAAGACAACATTTTATAAAGCTATCAAATTAGTTTCAGTTTTTATCTATATTTAATGTTTCATGTATGTGTCTAAAAATTGATGTGATTAATTAGATTGGAAGATTTTTTGACAACCCCCAAAAAACAGGTGGCTGCCGTGCGCTGCCCTCTCCCCCCTCTCCTCCACCACATCCCCCAAACCCTTTCTTCTCCAGCGGCCTCCAGTGGGTTGGACGGCCGGCGCGGCGGATCCATGCCCCTTATGGTCGGATCTAGCCCCTCCCTCCCCGGATCTGATTCGCGAGCAGTGTGTTCTTCGGCAACGGCGAAGAAGGCGGACTGCGTGCGGTGCGTCTAGCGTCGGGCCATGGTGTCTGGAGCCGTGGCGCCGCTGGTCCCTATCCCGCTCCCGTGCGAGGTGTGCGTGATGCGCCGCCCAGGCGCTGGTCGCGGGCCTCGTCGGCACGGTTGTCTGAGAAGTTGATGGTGACCTTCCGGTGAAGGCGGCCTTCCGCGTTGGCCGGGCGCAGAGTCGACGGTGGTGGCGGCGGTTTGGGTGAAAACCCTGCCTGGCGTGTTACGCCGGGCCAGCGGCGGTGGAACTGTCTGTGCCACGCACCTTGTTGAAGGCGCCGCTGAAACCGTTGGTCAGTTTGTCCCGTGCTGCGTCCGCGGGTGTTCAATAAATGGGTGAAAACCTAGCCTGGTTTCTCCGGGCCGGTGGCGGTGGCGTAGGCGCGTCGTCGAAGTTCTTGTTCGTCAAGGCCGGGCATTCTTCCACGTGGTCACCCTGCTTGCTGTGCAGCTCAAGGCGGAGGTGGCAGTCGATGGCGTAACAGCTCGGCGTTTGGTGGGCATCTGTACCAAGTGCTTCGTGCTGTTGGTAAGGAAAAAGCATCCAGTGTCTTTAATGGTGGTCGGTGTCCGACGTTTTCAGTACCTTTATTAGGTCCGACAAACGCATTTGGCAGCCTCTTCTTGACGTTAGTGATCTTATTATAGTTCCAGTGAAGTTAACATCACAGTGCAAGTCAGAGGTCGTGTAGGACTACTTGAGCTTCTTATTGGGGATATATTTTCTTCCGTCATTTTCTTTCCTTTTTTTATGCTGTAATAATTTGGCTTGATTCTACCCACGGGTAGATAAAGCCGGATAGTTTCTATCCTTCGTTAAAAAGAAGTTGGATTGGGAGCTAGATGGGATTTAAACGTAGCCATAGAAAATAGAAATGATCAGATAGAAGAAAAATTATAACGACAAGTGTAGCGAATTGTAATGGCACAAAGTTGAAGAAATGTAAATGGCAGGATAAAGCGTGGCGAGGATCGGATGCTACAAATTGAAAAAATTTTATTGGTCAGCTAGACAACCCTATACTATCATGGTCCATGAAACTGAGAAGACCACAAATTAAAGAAGTTTTTGTTTGTGTTTAGATACACTTAGTTAGAAGTTGAAAGTACTGTAGCAACGTTTTATTTTCTTTTTATAATAAACGTCCAATCATAATTTAAGTAGGCTCAAAAGATTCGTGAGACGATATTTTTATTAAGCTGTGAAATTAATTTCATTTTTTACCTACATTTAATGCTCCATGCATATATACAAAAATTGATTTGACCAATTTGATTGGAATTTTAAAAAAAAAATATGAACAGAGCCTAAATTAAACGCTACAATTGGTCAGTCGAGCAGCCAATGAAATCACACACCCCAAACCGCCGAAGGCATATCTTCGCGGCGAAGGAAGTTGGCTGCAGTACACATCGTACGGTTACTACAGCAGGCCCTCGAGCGAATCTCTATGAGGCACAGGCAAAACGTCGTCAAGTCCAGTCGTTCCGTCGT
Source organism: Eremochloa ophiuroides (assembly GCA_038502445.1). Lineage (NCBI taxonomy): Eukaryota > Viridiplantae > Streptophyta > Magnoliopsida > Poales > Poaceae > Eremochloa > Eremochloa ophiuroides. The sequence continues at coordinate 49,250,529 of JAHLJS010000007.1, forward strand.
CCAACTATTTGGGCACTCTTTGGACCAAAGGTACCAGCAGAGCCTTTCGTTAGTAACAGCAATGTGCTACTATGTGAACCCACATGCAAATGCATTCTTCTCGCCAAGACTATAATAATCCCTAATAGTATAATTTCTTTTTAAAAAACACACTTTCTGACAAATTCTCACTCACAACAAACTAACTTCATTCGCAGCCGCAAATAAGTCCTGTCAAACAGAGCGTACTGTTTCCTTCTCATTTGATGGGAAGTTGATCGCCAATTATGCAACGTATGTATGCAGGGATGAAAACGGATCGGATACGAACGGATATCATTGACATCATATTTGTTTTCATATTTCTGGTTGGATTCGGATTCGAATACAGATAGTATCAGCCATACCGGATAAGATACAAATGGATGTCAACATCATAAATATACGATTTGAGTATTCGGATACGGATACGGTATCGGATATTGAATATCCAGACTCGGATACGGACAGATCTGAACACCTCTAAATAAACGGATTCGGTCGAATGGATGGTCGGATAAATATCCGTACCATTTTCATCCATATATGTAGTTGAGGAAAAAAAAAGAGAACAACTTCAATGATGAAGTTTTTAGTGCAAAGAGCAAAGTGCACCAGCAGCACCTCTATAACCGGGGAATGAACAGTATATTGCTTTGCTCCACACGGTAATGTATACAGGCACGAGCTTTTTTGTGCTGGATCGCAAGGTACGAGCTTTTTTGTGCTGGATCGCAACAAGTGCAGAGCATCTCTTCTTTCTGTCGAAGTGACACAAATGAGAAAGCATATGAAACGTTGGCTAGGAGTAGTAGTACGTGGAAAGTGATGAACCCCTACACTTTTTGGACCAAGGGTACGAGGAGAGGCTTTTGTCATAGTCCTGGTATTGTTAACTTCATTATTAACCCATGTACAAAATACTGATAAAACTACCGCCAAAGAAAGTGTACCAACACATTCTCCAGCTTGTCAGGTAATACCAAATAGTGTCCAGAGTACTTGAGGTCTAAAATTTTCATAGGGTTTGTTTGGAATATAGGAATATCACGAGAATTATGCAGAATTTTCACATGAAAAAGTTCACAAGAAATTTCACGTTTATTACATGAAAAATTGCAGGAACGAGAAAAATTTTTGCGCTACAAACAGGGTCTTACTTTATTCAAATACTGGCAGCTGAAAAGGTTTTTTTAACGGTTTTGGAACGGACAATATCTAAATTTAAGTACTCGCTCCATCCAAAAAATAATAATTCATATATAATTATAAACAAATATTTCTCCAGGATTCGCCGGTTCTTCAGAGAACGATAAAATAGATATAAAATAATAATGACAGTGGTTCAAAAACCGACGGCTGCAGCGGACGGTTCAAATAGATGCGTCTATGTAGCACGCAGGTTAACCGGCTTCAGGAACTCATTGTTTATATTTCGGTCAGAGTCAGATCCAATTACACTCAGTAACTAAAAATAATTAAATAGCCATAGCAACATAGCTGGACTAAAAATAATTAAATAGCCATAGCAACATAATTAAATAGCCATAGCAACATAGCAACATAAAAATAATCTGCAACTTTGTAGCAGATAAGCTTTGATTTGAAGTCATTTTTTAGATTTCTAAATATTTGTTTTATGTTTATGTGACGACTTAGAATGATATAGCAGCTTTAAATTTAAACTCTCTTTGGCTAGGTGAATTGTACCGCTGAATTGATATCAGAGAAAAATATTATTCTATGACTAAAAATAAGCTGAATCTAGTTCAAAAGAACGGAGCGTAAGTCCAAATGACTTCGAAATCTTTTGTAGTGGTCTATAAATACAACATCTAGGGCCGACCAAAGGTCAGTCTTCCACTACTGCTATGCGGAGTCCGTCTGAAAAAACCCCGTTGATTTCAGCTGATACTAATTTGATGTAAGAGAGAAACATTGTTATTTAGCTAAAAAGAAGTTAAAATCTTATACTTTAATAATAATTTATTTATTTAGTTATTTGCATAAAAATTAAAAAAGACGAATAGTCAAAAAAGAAATCTAAGTAAAAAAGCCGCTCTTTTTGGGTCAGAAGAAGTACTAGTATACTAAGAGTACCGACAAACAAAATGTGGGTCACAGGATTCGTCGACAATAATGACTAAGCAAAGATAACAGAAGGACACACGAGTAATGTTGGTGCCCTTATTAGTCTCGTACGAGCTGGAAAAAACGTGTTTTAAAATAAGAGTATATCTCCTTAGTAGGACTCCTCCCCCGTCTCTCCACAGCGACTCCTCCCTCCACCTTCTAATTGCTCACAGTCACCCCCTGCCACAAAATCAACTGGTCCACCCACCATCCGCCTCGACTCTCCCACCTCATCCTCTTCGAAAGAAAAGGAAGGTCACTGAGCTCTCCACTTCGTCCTCGTGCTGTCGTGCCCACCATAACATCCTGCCATGGGGCTCTGGCAACATCCTAGTGCGCCCACTAGCCACCACTGCTACCTTCTCCTCTCCCACTGCTTCGCCGAGCTCGGGCCATGACACTCTCGCTCTGCCTTGGCTCAGTGTAACACCCCTGGTGTTACATTAACTCAAACCTGCCATGTCATCATGATCGCATGCAAATCATTCCGCATTTAACCCTGTTAAGATGCATCAACTAAAATAACTTTTATTCTTGCATGTGATTGTACATAGGTGCTTTAGAGTGACTTATTATGTAAATGCTTATGTTTGTGAGTATTTATCTAAATTCATTCGGAAATTAAAAAGAAAATCATTTATAAATCCTAATCGGACCCAAAATCCTAATTTAAAAACTAAGATGAATTAGACATTGGGCCTCAAATAAAAGTTGTACATCTTTAAAACTTGAGCAACTTCTATTTTGGGTAACTTAGAAGTTATTAAATAAAATACCAAATAAAACCCTACTCTATGTTTGAATGGGTAGGCTTGAAATACAAATTCAAAAACTAGCAAGAATCTGAGGATGGTTCCTTAATAAAATTTTTAGCCCTTTCGAAATGGAACAACTTTCATTTTTTAAGATTCTGAAGTTATTGAGTGGAAATTTAAATTAAACCTTAATTAGTGTTTTGAAATTCCAATTTGAAATGTGATTTCAAAATTATAAGGAATCTGACCACACACTTTTAATGAAAGTTGTAAGGCTTGTCAAGTAGCACAACTTTTATTTTTGGGTATTTTCAACTTATTTAGAAAAATCTTGAGAATTTGGTTGGATTAGAAATTAAATCCAAAATCCCTTTTTACCCCTTTTTGAATCATTCAAAAACTATTCAAAATTTGAATATGCTTCAAAAACCAAAGTTGCTCAAAATGAAATGTACTACAATTTCTATATTGATGATTTTTCAAGGTTCCACACAGATTTGGGAGTAATTGTGCAAAAACAGTAAAAAGAGGAATTGAATGCTACAGTACTCGAGCCTCCTTCCTCTGTTCACGAACAGAGCCGCGCGCGTGGCAGCGCGGCGTCGCCGCCCGGGTCGGCCGGGAGCTTGTCGCCGGCGCTGTCGGTGTCGTGGGGGACCCAGAACGCTGTCGGTCACTTGTCCCTCCTCTTGGCCCGCCTATAAAGTCAATAAGCCGCCCCGTTTTCGTCCTCTCCTCCATTGCCGCCGCCGTGTGAGCTCCACGGCCGCCGGCGAAATTCGCCACCGCCGTTCCAACATCACCTACTCCATCTCGTTTCTGGAAAGGCCACGTTCTTTCGCATCGTTTGGGCTAGCTCGTGACGCCTGTCACTGCCGGAGTTGGTCTGGACGAGGGCTTCTTCCTTGCGGCCGACGAGAGCGCTGCCGCGATCCGCTCGCCGTGGCCAGCTTCCTGTGGCAAGTTCTAGCTTGGTCCACCGTTGTTCTCGACCCCTTGTGTTGCCCTGGTGCTTACCAAATAGACGGTCGGTCTTTTGGTTTACAGGTTCTACGGGAACGTCGTCGTTCGCCGTCGGAACGCGCTTGCCGGATCCGCTCCAACGTCAACCGAGCCGTCTCGTTCATCCTTGCCTGAACCAACGTAAGCAGCTCAACTCTGTGATCCTCTAGATGTCGTAGGTGTGGTTGTTCGCGTTTGGGAAGGCCCGGTTCGCCGGAACGCCGGTACCGCCGCGGCCGAACCCGCCATGGCCGCCATGGCCAACGTCGGCGGGGCCCTAAGCCTCTGAGAGTCCAACCATCTACCTTGATTGGTTCGCTAGACGCTGGGGGTCACGGGGGTGGCGTCCTTGTCAGCGGTCGGGTCATCGCCGGCAAGCCGCCGTAGCCGGGACCGCCGTCGTGCGCGCGAGAAGCGAGAAGGGGAGAGAGAAAGGGCCGGCTGGGCCGCGCTGTGGGCTTGCTGGCCGGCCCAGTATCGCAGTGGAACGGCCGGGAGACAGGGCGAGCGCGTGGGCCGGCCTGCCGAGTTGGGCCGTCCCGGGCCGAAACGGCGTTTTCCATTTTCACAGCGAATTAAATATATTTTTCCATTTGTTGAGAATATGAATAGTCATGCACCTTGTTGTTTTTGCTAGAATAAAAATATTGCTTGAAAAATCATGAAAATATTTATGGATGCTCTATGCAGTATGTAGTATTTAACAAAAATACTAAATCATGAATTTGAGTATTTCTATAGATACTAAAAATCAGTATATAAATTGATAAATGCAACTTTGAGCAATTTTACTAAATTTTATGTTAATCCAGAAATCATGAAATTTGCTGTGGTACTGTTCTAGGCTAAGATTTAGCTGTAGAAAAAGTTTGGGCTCAAGTGGAGATAGTACATTTATTTATTAATTTATGCTCTATAAATGATTAATAAAAATGAATAAGAAACCCTAATCCCTTTTAGGAATGGTGTGAACTTTTGGAGTTGATTGTGGACCTTGGAACACAAAACCACTACTGTTCCTTGGTATCTTGATTACTTTTATAGTTGTAATCCATGGGTTAATGGATAATTAAGATGTTTATTGCAAATACTCACTAGTGGGTCCATGGATGTTGCTTTGGTTATTTCTTGGATGCAACATCATGGGTAAAAAGGAATAGTTAAACATGCTTCTGGTAGTAAGAGGATAATAATCCTTCCTCATATAAACATAGAATAAATCGTTTTATGAGATAATTAAATGGAACCCTAGTTGTTAATAAAACAAGTTAGTTTTGTTGGCTTACAACTTTATCGTGAAGGAAAGTTGTACTCAACTTTCTAAATTAAGTTTACCTTCGAAGCAATTCTCAATTTAGTGCATCTCATGCATCATGGCATACATATCATCATGTTAAGCATTGCATTATTATTTCGTGTAGTGAACATGCGGTAATTATTATCGGAGGCAAACTCGAGTAAGGCTTTCACTTGGTGGACGTGGATTTTCTCAGTGATTAACTTCGGTGTTCTATCTGCTTCAAGCAACAGGCAAGCCCCGGTGTATTCAGCCCCTAGAGTTAATCTATTGCATTAGGTTGATAGGACTTGTTGGATAAACCCATTGATGCATTACCTAGAGTTAATCTATTGCATTAGGTTGATAGGACTTGTTGGATAAACCCATTGATGCATTACCTTCCTTGACCACAAAAATCCTGAACCTGTTTTGAAACAAAATGGTTTGAAAAATGCTTAGCCCTACTTAAATAAATTAGATTTGCATAAAATGCTATTTTTGAGCTGTGTGATATATATATATCTATGCTAATGATTAATTCATGAAAAAGAAAATTGGTATATTCTCGTTTGGTGACTGTGCACCTGATCAGTACATTGTCACCGACGAGAAGGGATTTTCTTGCTCTGTGGTTGTGAATTTGGGTTAGAGTCCCAATGCTTGACCACCGGCGGAAAAAGGGATTGAAAACCATTAGAACACTTGTATTTGAGTTAGAGTCCCAATGCAATGTCGCCGGCGGAAAAAGAATTAGGGACCGTTCATTGTAGGCCTGCTGTGATCGAGACTTTGTAACTAGCCACATACTACGGAAAGCCTCTGACTCCGGTGGCCCTACTGCTTGAACCGACAACCACGCACTGGAAGTGGAGAGATGGCGAGAGTAGCGTGTACCCTCGTGGCCGGCGTGCCTGGAGAGGAGAGGAGTACTGTGCTCTCGGGTGGCGCAGGATCGGTTCAGGGGTAGGATAAGCCGTGGTAGGCGGGGTTGGCATATACAAGCTTAAGTGCTACATATGCAGTGTGGATAGGGATCCCCAGCTGGGTACTAATCGATTCGAATCGTCGTTGCTCCTCGGATATGGAGACTTGATCCTTTGACCTACAATTGAAAGGTGGTTCGGAACTAGGTGATTTTGAGAATGATTATGAATTTGAAAGTATGACGATACATGAGAATGAATTTGGAATTATGGATATGATTAAAAATGATTGAGTTAAAATATTGAAATAGGATAGTAATGCTTTTCTGCAAAACTTTTGACTCTCGCTCAAGCCTTACCTTGACTCCCCTCAGCCTGCATTCCTGAGTCTCATTCCTTTTTCTTAGTCGGGTAAGTCTTGCGGAGTACCCCTAGTACTCAGGGTTTGTTAACCCCTGTTGCAGGTGAGCCGAGAGTATGATTCTACTTGAGACCGTGCCGGTTGGCGAATCGGGCTTGGATGATGAAGTGTATGATATAACCCTTGGGCAGAGTGTCTAGTTATATGACGCTACTCCACTACGGAACTCCGGTGGGAAAATGTAATTTATATCTGTAATCTATGTTTATGTAATACTTCCGCACCTTGTACTCTGATTCAAATCATTTGTGTAAACTGTTGTAATACTTGCAAGGTCTTTACAATGAGATCCTCGGGGAAATTAGGGTTTCCAAGGAAACCCGACAGGCCACCAAGGTCGCGGGGAACTCGCGCACAGTAACCGGATGTCCTTAGGGACGATGATGGTGCACGTGGGCCCGGTGATCAGGGCGGTTCTGTCACACTCAGCCACCTCCACTGTCATGAGGGCTCTAACACCGCTCGCTGGCGTCTGCATCGCCTGACCGACCTGCTTATCCCCGAGTCCCTTCTTTTAAGTCTGTCGGAGTTGGGGAATAATGGGTGCATGGCGCGGGCCACCGGAAGCCTAGCCACCGCCAAAGCTGGGGAAGAGGAGGGTAGGCATGGGCGCGGGCGTGGGTGACGCGGCGCGAATCGGATTATCGAGGATGGACGAATTAGACACGGGAGGCATGTGACTCATGGATTTGCAAAACATCAGGCGACTGTGATCGAGTGATTCTTTTGAAATAAAGGTTTTGAGCTAGAAAAAAATAAAATAGCATGTGAAAGTGCAAACACAAGTTTGATATGTGTCCTTGTGATTTGGTTTGTGATGAGTGATTATCAATGAGAGTAGCTCTTCAGCTTGAGTTGTTGATGATCTAACCGTGGCAGTTGGTTGTGCAACATGTCTTTTGTCTTGTGGTGGGTAGCTCAGAGAGGTGATTGATAGCAAAAGTGAAGATCAAGTGAGTCCATGTTGATGGACTAGGAGTAGTGAAGAACGGATGCCAAAGTTGGATTGAGGGACTAGAGAAGCTGGGTGACCGACCATGGGTGGCTGATACTTTGGGTCATCGACAAGTGCAAGAGTACATGTGAGTGACCGTGTTGATCAAGTCAAGATGGTGGACAGGCAAGTCAAGCAGTGGCACTGGATGACTTGAATGCCAGGCGGTCAAGGACAACGGTGACACGTGTCAAGTCGTGTGGCAAGCTATGAAGTATGCTACCCGTGAATAATTTGGTGGGTTGAGCCTCAAAACCACCGATGGATGTTTTGGGTTCGGGCCATAAATCAGAGTGGAGGTTCTGAGGAGGAACTGGGTGGCAGCACGTGGCATTATCGCGAGGCTTGCTTTGAGGCAAAGCTAAGTCATGAAAGGCATTGTTGGATTTATTATGGGCTAGGCCCATTTATATATTCAATAAATCAATAAACTCTACGGTATGTAATTATGTGTATTATTATTTGTACCGGATTGGAATTCAAAGGGGTGTGGCATGGCGTGACGAGGCAGGCAGGCGGGCGTGGCGTGGCGTGTTAATTTTTAGCACTCACTTACAATGATGACAGGAGTTTCAACTGAGTTGAACCTTTCACATGCCCGTCTCTTGAATGCCATGCATGACTCTTCACTTCCCTCACCTTTCCCCTTCCTGTGCCTGGGATAAAAGAGAGACCCCTGTCTCTTCGGTACGCGAGAGAGAAACACAGTTCTGCCGCAAGAAAGTCATCCCCATCTCGTAACTTCGCGCGCACGGAGGAGCGAGAGGGCAGGTGCCTCCGAATCCCTTGCCGTTCGAGACCTTGCACGGGGGATCGGCAATTAGGTTTTTGGGGAGCGTCTTCCTGATTGCCCAAGTCACCGCCGCCGTTCGTCGTCTTCTTCCTCGTGTCGCCAGCGACATCGTCTTCACCCTCCTCGCTCGTGGACTTCATCATCTTCCTGGAGGTATGACGATGGAAGTAGGACAAGGATCCGGATCATCGGAGCGCATGGGAGGGTATGATCTCTTCATCTCCAATTTATTTTTTGTTCTGCAGTTCCTACTTGTTTCGGTAGTTCTTTCTTGTCGTTTCGTATGCTGTCCTGAGTCTGTTTCATTAGTTTTATCATATCGTTTCATATCTTGCCTGATGTCTGTCTCTGCTAGTTTCATGTTCTGCCTATCTGTTTTTGCTATAAGTTATATGTCACATCTGCATGTTTCAGTGGTTCAGTTATGTTGTTTCGTATGCTACTGTTCATATGTTTCACCTGTTCTGTTATGTTGTTTCACATGCTGTCCTGAGTATGTTGCTGTTATGAGATATGTATCATGCTTTTATGTTTTTAATATGCATATGCTTCACATGTTTATTGTTCACATGTTCCATATTCTTATGGATATATTTTTTATCATGTTTTTAATGATTAAATATCTTTTATATGTCATCGTCATAATGTTAATTTACAGAATTAAAATGACATGGAAATTGCCTAATTATCTAACAATCCAAAAACCTAATTCTAGGCATTTTTCTGTCAGAGGTTTTGCTGCTGTGTTAAAACCTGATCCTTTTGATGGCTAAAAAATTCTTGATTTGGAAAGCTAAGATGGAACTGTGGTTCACTGCAATGTCTTGTTTTCATGCCTCTGAGGGCAAGCCTACTAACTTACCTCCTGAGGATGAGGCTAAGTTTAAGGCAAATGATAACCTCTTTCGAGGTGCAGTGATTAGCGTACTTGATGCAAAATTCCTGAAAAGCTACATCATCCTTCCTACAGGGAAAGAGCTGTGGGATGCACTTGTGGGAAAGTTTGGAGTTACTGATGTTAGTAGCAAGCTGTATCTCATGGAGCAGCTGTATGACTACAAGATGGTTAAGAACCGATCTATAGTGGAACAGGCTCATGAGTTTCAGGCACTAACTAAGGAACTTGAACTTTTCCTTGTCCTTTGCTTGACAAGTTTGTGGCTGGCGGTATAATCGCCAAGTTGCCACCTTCTTGGAAGAACTTTGCTACCGCCCTCAAACATAAGAGCCAGGAGTTCAATGTGGAAGAGCTCATTGGTACTCTTGATATTGAGGAGAGGGCAAGACCAAAGGACAGTGGAAAGAGTGTTGAGACCTCTACTGCTAATGTGGTGCATAAGAGAAATTTCCGCAAGTTTAACAAGAAGAAAAACCAGAACAAGAAAGAGAACACAAATAAACCTGTTCAAACAGCACAGTTTAAAAAAAAGAGCAACAACAACAACAAGAGAAATGAAGGCTGCTTTGTGTGTGGCAGTGAATAGCACTGGAAAAGTGAGTGCCCTGATCGCAAGTTCAAACAGGAAAAGAAATCAGCCAATGTTGTCACTACTGAAACTGGAGAAGGAACATCTGGATATGGTAATTCCTTACCATTTGTTCTTTCAGTTTGTAATTCACCTGAGTGGTGGATGGACAGTGGTGCAAATATACATGTGTGTGCTGATGTTTCTTTGTTTTCTTCCTACCAGGTCGGGAGATATGGCGCCTTGTTGATGGGAAATGGGTCGCGTGCTCATGTTCTTGATGTTGGTACGGTCGTTCTGAAGTTTACTTCAGGAAGACGGTGCCATTGAAGAGCGTGCAACATGTGCCATCTATCAAGAAAGATCTTGTTAGTGCTTCCATGCTATGTCGAGATGGCTACAAAGTTGTTCTTGAGTCAAATAAATGTGTTGTGTCGAAACATGGTACCTTTGTTGGTATGGGATATGATTATGGAGGCTTGTTCCGCTTATCACTGCATGACGTGTGTAATAAGATGGTGAATTCTGTTAATATTTTTGATGAGTCGGATTTATGTCATTCACACTTTTGTCATGCAGGTTTTGGCTGTCTTATGCGGTTAGTAAATCTGAATTTAATTCCTAAATTTAACTTGGTCAAAAAGTCTAAGTGCCATGTATGTGTTGAATCAAAACAACCTTGCAAGCCACACAAGGCTGCTGAGGCGAGGAATCTGGTACCTCTAGAACTTATTCATTTTGATCTGTGCGAGATGAATGGAATTTTGACTAAAGGTGGTAAAAGATACTTTCTCACTTTTATAGATGACTCCACCAGATTTTGCTATGTGTATCTATTAAAAATTAAAGATAAAGCGTTTAATTATTTTAAGGCCTATAAAGCTAAAGTTGAGAACCAACTTGAAAGGAAAACAAAACGGTTAAGGTCCGATCGAGGTGGAGAGTATTTCTCTACTATGTTCGATGAGTTCTGCATGGAACATGGCATTGTTCATAAGAGGACACCACCATTCTCACCACAGTCCAATGGGATTGCCTGAACGGAAAAACCGCACTCTAACAGATTTGGTGAATGCCATGTTGAGTATAGCGGGATTATCCAAGGAATGGTGGGGTGAGACGATTTTGACAAGCATGTCATGTCTTGAACAGAGTTCCAACAAAGAACAAAGAGATCACTCTATTTGAGGAATGGGAAAAGAGAAGATTAAATCTCTCATATTTGCGCACTTGGGGTTGCTTGGCTAAGGTGAATGTGCCAATCAATAAGAAGCGTAAACTTAGGCCTAAAACTGTTGATTGTGTATTTATTGGTTATTCCTTTCCCAGCACAGGATATATGTTTTCAATTATAAAATCTAATGTGCCTGATATGTATGTTGATACTATCATGGAGTCAACAGACGCTACATTCTTTGAAAATGAGTTTTCCATGAAGAATACACCTAGTGAAACAAGTCATGAGACTATAATTCCCAATGAGCACGAACTGTCTATTCCTATAGATCATGCTGAGGATTCTCACACTCACATCCTAAGGAGGATGAAACTATAGTCACTCGAAAGAGCAAGAGACCGAGGGTTGCAAAATCCTTTGGTGATGACTTTATAGTGTACCTTATGGAAGACACACCAACCACCATTAGAGAAGCATATTCCTCTTCTGATGCTGACTTGTGGAAGGAAGCAGTAAGGAGTGAGATGGATTCTATTATGTCTAATGGAACATGGGAGGTCGTTGACCGTCCTTATGGTTGTCAACCTATAGGTTGCAAATGGATCTTCAAGAAAAAGCTTAGGCCTGATGGTACTATTGAGAGGTACAAGGCAAGACTTGTGGCCATAGGATATACCCAAAAGGAGGGTGAAGATTTCTTTGACACCTACTCACCAGTTGCTCGATTGACTACAATTCGCACATTGATTGTTGTGGCAGCCTCTTATGGTCTTATCATTCATCAGATGGATGTTAAGATAGCTTTCCTGAATGGAGAGTTGGATGAGGAGATCTATATGGATCAGCCAGAAGGGTTCATTGCGGATGGTCAAGAGAACAAGGTTTGCAGGTTGTTAAAATCATTGTATGGCCTAAAACAAGCACCTAAGCTATGGCATGAATAATTTGATAATACTCTTACAGCTGCAGGCTTTGCTGTGAATGAGGCAGATACGTGCGTGTATTACCGGTATGGTGGGGGTGAGGCTGTTATGCTGTGCCTTTATGTTGATGACATCTTGATCTTTGGATCAAATCTCAATGTGATTGAGGAAGTAAAGAAACTTCTATCGAGCAATTTCGAAATGAAAGATTTGGGAGAAGCTGATGTCATTCTAAACATCAAGCTTATTAGAGAAGATGATGGTGGGGTAACTTTGTTACAATCCCATTATGTGGAAAAGTATTAAGTCGCTTTATTAGAGAAGATGATGGTGGGGTAACTTTGTTACAATCCCATTATGTGGAAAAGGTATTAAGTCGCTTTGGTTTTACTGACTGTGATCCTGCTCCCACACCGTATGACCCTAGTGTGCTATTGAGGAAAAATCAGAGAATAGAAAGGGATCAATTGACATACTCCCAGATCATAGGCTCACTCATGTATCTTGCGAGTGCAACAAGGCCTGACATCTCATATGCTATGAGCAAATTGAGCCGGTTTGTGTCAAACCCGGGAGATGATCATTGGCGTGCTCTTGAGAGAGTGTTGCGCTATATTAAAGGTACTATGACATACGGTATTCATTATACTGGGAACCCTAGAGTGCTGGAAGGCTACAGTGATGCCAACTAGATCTCTGATGCTGATGAGCTTTATGCCACGAGTGGATATGTGTTTCTGCTTGGAGGTGGCGCTGTTTCCTAGAAGTCTTGCAAGCAGACTATCTTAACGAAGTCTACAATGGAAGCAGAACTCGCAGCATTAGACACTGCTGGGGCTGAGGCCGAGTGGCTACGTGATTTCCTATTGGATTTACCGGTAGTTGAAAAACCGATACCGGCTATTTTCATGAACTGTGATAACCAAACTATGATTACCAAGGTTAACTGTTCTAAGGATAACTTGAAGTCCTCGAGACATGTAAAGAGATGTTTGAAATCGGTCAGAAAACTAAAAAACTCTGGAGTTATAACGGTGGATTATGTCCACACGTCGAATAATTTGGCAGATCAATTCACTAAGGGTCTGTCATGCAACGTGATAGAAAGTGCATCGAGAGAGATGGCTATGAGACCCACGTGAAATCTACTATAGTGGTAACCTGCTCTATGTGATCGGAGATCCCATGAAGTAGAGTGGTGAAACAAGCTAGGAGTAGATTGAGAGGAAAGATCCCTTTCTTGACTCATCTCTGATGCACATCTTTCCTATCTGTAAGGCAGGATGGTATTTACCTTAATGTATTCTAAGAGTCTTATAAAGGTGAGATGTTGTCCTATAAAACATCTTTTGAGGAGTACACCTATATGAGTCAGACTGCTGGTCGCAGTGTATGGGATTTGGGTAATCCCAAAATACTCATGAAAGGCACTGAAGTCTGACTTATATGCTTCAAACAGCGTGGATGCTTGTTGCAGCCTAGTATCAGCAAAGGACTTGAGTGAATCTCATCTCACACAAAACTGTCAATTCAAGGCATAGTCCATTGTTCAGTTGTGGCTGAGTGAAACTCTTGTTCTAGGTGGACATTCAACTTAACAGTCTCCACCAAAACAATGGTATATCAAAGAATTGTGATTATGGTATTACACGGTTACAAACCCTAGAGTTTGGTGGGGATTGTTGGATTTATTATGGGCTAGGCCCATTTATATATTCAATAAATCAATAAACTCTATGGTATGTAATTATGTGTATTATTATTTGTACCAGATTAGAATTCGAAGGGGTGTGGCTTGGCGTGACGAGGCAGGCAGGACGGCAGGCGGGCGTGGCGTGGGGTGTTAATTTTTAGCACTCACTTACAATGATGACAGGAGTTTCAACTGAGTTGAACCTTTCACATGTCCGTCTCCTAAATGCCATGCATGACTCTTCTCTTCCCTCACCTTTCCCCTTCCTGCGCCGGGGATAAAAGAGAGACCCCTATCTCTTCGGTACGCGAGAGAGAAACACACCAGAAGCACAGTTCCGCCGCAAGAAAGTTATCCCCATCTCGTAACTCCGCGCGCACAGAGGAGAGAGGGTAGGTGCCTCTGAAGCCCTTGCCGTTCGAGACCTTGCACGGGGGATCGGCAATTAGGTTTTTGGGGAGTGCCTTCGCGACTGCCCAAATCACCGCCGCCGTTCGTCATCTTCTTCCTCAAGTCGCTGGCGACATCGTCTTCACCCTCCTCGCAGGTGGACTTCATCATCTTCCTAGAGGTATGACGCTAGAAGTAGGACAAGGATCCGGATCATCAGAGCACATGGGAGGGTATGATCTCTTCATCTCCAATTTGTTTTTCGTTCTGCAGTTCCTACTTGTTTCGGTAGTTCTTTCTTGTCGTTTCGTATGCTGTCCTGAATCTGTTTCATTAGTTCTATCATATCGTTTCATATCTTGCCTGATGTCTGTCTCTGCTAGTTTTATGTTCTGCCTATCTGTTTCTGCTATAAGTTATATGTCATGTCTGCATGTTTCAGTGGTTCAGTTATGTTGTTTCGTTTGCTGCTGTTCATATGTTTCACCTGTTCTGCTATGTTGTTTCACATGCTGTCTTGAGTATGTTGCTGTTATGAGATATGTATCATGCTTTTATGTTTTCAATATGCATATGCTTCACATGTTTATTGTTCACATGTTCCTGTTGGCACAAAAAGTGGTTCTCCGCGCTCAACACTCCAGCGAAGCCGGAAACGGTCCTCAAAAGCCATGGAGCTTTCACAGACCCAGCTATCTTCAAAACCCGGTCCGAGAGTGTCGATGACTCTCAAGCGTGCCAGTCAATTTGATCTACAATTGACAAGGAAAAAGATAATGATCAGTAACACAAGGCAGAACTTGCTGGTGTATCCCGACAGTTCCAAATATCTGGCCTTACAGGCCCTGTTTTCAGGCTATCGACTAAAGAGTCGATATCCAAACCGTAAGATTCGATTTTCATGAAATATGCATTATAATGTTGTATAACCGATTCACACGCATTAGTGAGGATAATAACTTGCATGAGACAAATTATGACATAATTAACGCACACATGTCAAGTTAATTCGATCGTAAAGTATCTGAGTGTAGAAACAGGGAGAAATCGGTTGTTTAACCGATTCAGTGAATATAGGCAACATACAAGCCAATAAGATGAATAATACCTTGACTTTCGAACCAATATATTTAACTCATCTTTTACAATAGTGGGAATCGAACGGATTGAGACAGCCATGACGCAAACTATGATTTAAATCTATTCATCATCAAATCTAGATAATACATGTCTTATTACTTGAGTGCAACCTATATACAATCAAGATCTATATCTATCGGCTAATGCAGACACATTGTATTTATCAATGCATAAGCATGTAACAATCATCGTTCATTGAACACATAGATCTATCAAATATAAAGCCAACATAAATAAATCAAGATTGGGCAAATTTGGTGAGTATTGTAATAAGTAAATAAAGTCAAACATCACCGATAACTTAGTGAATCTAACTAAGATGCCAATTTTAGTTAGAGCCGATAACTAACCCATGCTCATTGACCATCTTAATCTAAGCCTTCATCCACCAGATGATGCTAAACATAGATTAATCAAGAAAATAAACATGAATCGGTAACTTATCCTTATTTGATCTAAGCCCACGTCCACTGGATGACGCTAAACTCATACCAAACAAGAATCGACATTGATCTACTATACTCTCATGTCCACCGGATGACATTAAAGAAACAAAGCTTAGCAAGGCATGACGGTACTTACAAGCAAGCCTGCGTCCACCGGATGACACTCAGCCCGTTCGAAGAAACTCGCCGGAATCTACTCTACTCCTGCTCCTAAGGGTTTGGCCGGAGCCGAAAGGTGTGTTGTATTGATGTGTATGTACGTATTACAATGGCCGGGGGTTTATATTTATACCCTGGGCTTGACAAGATAGAGTCCTAGTCGAATTACAACTCAAAATAGAAACGGAAACTAACAAACTCTCCTATTTTAAAGGTAACTTGGAGTCCAATCTTCCCTTTCCAAAATAGACTCCGAATGTGATCGCTTCCTGGCGCCGAAGACTCACGCTGACGTCATCCATTAATCGATTCTGTCTTCGACCGCGCCTTCCTTGCTTCAGCCCAACACTCGAACTAGGGACCGATCGGCTGTTCTCATCTCTTCGTCTGATAGACTCTGCCCCCGAAATCGATTCTCTGCTTCTGGCATCAGCTATCCACTCCTGGTCCAAATTTTGGTGTAAACACATGCCCCCCCAATTTTGGGATAAACTGGTTTTACTCCAAAATCAACACCGAGCCTTAATCGATCTTCACAACTAAAGCCGCAGTCTCCCGCTCAGCACTCCGGAGCTCCGCACCAAATCAAAACCCTAACCAAGAAAGTTTCCGTTGCATTCCTCTCCTGGCTTCGATCCGTCGCCTTCCAAAATCTCAAGCAAATGGCGATTCCCTCTGAGATCCCCGAGGTACGAATTTCATCAATTTGTCTCCCATTTATGAATTCTTGCCCAATCGGTCACATATATTGTCCATCATCCCCAGAATATGAAGAACGAGATCCTGATTCCACTGAACGATGTCCCTTCTACTTTTTACTTGGGTCCGATGGGCAATTCAAACCCTACGGGGTTCATCAGCAAAGAGACCAACCAAATCCCCTTCAGGGGCTCGCTGGTGGATGCATCTTCATGGACCAAGAATTCTTTCCGGAACTAGCCCAACATACCTACCGGATGGAGAAATTGGTTCCGCCGCGTTTTAGAGAAGAAGCGGGCAGACTGGGAGCTGCGCAACCTGAGTCAGTGCCTTGATCTTTCACTTTGCTAGATGAAAAAGAATGAATCCCTCCTAATTGTTGCGAGTTACTTTTGGTCCAATTCTTTGAATGCCTTTGTATTTGGGGATGGGCTGATGACCATCACTCTGGGTGATATTCATATGCTTACCAGTCTTCAGATTACTGGGAGCTGTCAGCTTTGGAGCTTCCTTTCCATAGGTGAGAAACAATTCCCAAAGCTTGGAGATTACAAAAGCTGGACCGGCTATATCAAAACCCATCACTTGACAACCTCCAGCATTAGTGAGAAAGAGTATATAGCATTCTTAGTCTTGTGGCTAGAAAGATTTGTCTTATGTGGTGCTTCCCTTGGACCAGCCTATCCCTTCAAAGCCCTTGCAGAACAACTAGCTCAAGGAAACTCAATCCCCCCTAGGTAAGCTTCTGCTGGGATTTGATTACAGGCTAATGAGCCGGGTTGCCGGCTATTTGCTGAAAAGCGAGGAAGTGCAGTGCACAACAGGCCCTTAGTGGCTAATTCAGTTATGACTCAATCTGTATCTGCACAAAATGGTCAAGCCAAACCTCAACAATCTCAGCTACCCTTCCATCAATTATGCAGAGGAGAAGAGCAAGACCACTAGGGGTTGCCAAAACTTTGGTGAAGCTGCCTCAGCTATAATCGTCGATACCGGTCGAGGCCATTTGTTTGAAGCACTTTACAGAGGCCTGGGACCAGACGTCCTGACTTGGTTCCCATATGTTGATGGTAGTTATACCATGTTTTTACCCCATCAAAACCGTCAACAAGACATTCTTTCTAGAAGCAAACCACCAAACACATAGTGACTTAGGTACAAATAACAAGTTCCACATGTCCATGAAGTATTTGATGCAGACATATAGGAAATGGGGACAAATTGGTTAGTGGGACCCACCTAGTGGGGTCGCCCGACCCCTTATGTGGCTCACCAGTCTCCCAAACTGGCCATGATCCATGGGAAATACTCTAGAGTTGTTCTCCACCCTTGGATGGAGTGTGTGTTTTCTCTCAACGGCTCATATTCAGCTCACATGGATCCATGGGCCCACAAAGGAAGCAAACCGACAAACCCAAGGCCAAAGCAAGCTCCACCACACTCTATGACATGTGGGCCATGCTTCTACAAGAAGGAGGAAGGCCCCACCTGCCATAGGGGGGTCGGCCGACCCCTCCATGGTGGCCTAGGGGCGTCCTCCAATCTCCCACCGCCATTTGCATGCCTCCATGCAAAGAAGCACGTGCTGAATTATTCTCCACCATTGATCTAAAGGAGGTTACGATGCAAGGGCTCTCATCCATCATCACACGGATCGATGCCGTGGTGGTGGAGTAGCCCCTACTCCACCTCTCTACTATAAATACCCCCTCACTCCCTCTCATTCAAGACACCACAAGGAGGAGCTCTCCACTCTCTCTCAAGATGTAGCACTAGTAGTACTATTAGTGTTGTTAGGAGTTAGAGTGAGCCTCTGGTCTTCAGCTCTAGTCTTCCAGGAGGTCTGGTATGATTCTAGTATTCCTTCTCTCTTTGTAAGACTTGAGTTATTATTATTATAGTTATCTTCTCTACTTTGCCTAAGTACTCTACTTTATTGCAACATGACTAGTTATGTTGTATTGGTTGTTAGTATAGTCATAGTTGTTTGATAGTAAGATAATGGTAGTATACCTTTGCACTCGTTCACCGCCCTTAACCCTGTGCTCTAATCAATTTCACCGGATATCGGATTAGAGTAGTGAGATATAGTGTAGACGTGGTGTCTAGACTATACGCTTGCTTGTGTCTGCGGCTTGTCCAACGGTTTGTTTGTGGTACCTAGTAGGGGTGACAGACCTATCTAGGCCTTGATCCCACCACGTTCGGGCTAGTTTTTAAAGCGTAGGCCTTCTTGTGCTAGGCAGCTTAGTACCCTTCTCATCCTTTTCTGTTGCTAAGTGGTTTAGTGGCCCGAAGTGCAATTGTATATGAACATTGACCTTGCTTGATATGACTTGTCTTGATAAGTTAGAACCATCTAGGTAGAGATAGATAATTGGAAACCTTAGGCTCGCTTGTTGTCCTCCTCGCTCGCTAACCTACTCTTTTATCATTGGAACTTCTCCTGTGTGTGTCGCTACACTTATCATATATATCATTTACCCCCACTCTAGTTTAGTTGGTATATTAGTTAGTAGATCATCATGGTTAGCTATCATATTCTTTAACCATTGCTTCTCTGAGGATAAATACGATACCCTAGAATACTCTTGGGGTGAAATGCTACAATGATATTTCTGTGCGCTTGCGGAATATTCCACATGAGCATAATAAATACCAACACCATATGCAGAAGATGATGAGTTTCCAATGCCTTACAGCTTCAAATTCAGCACAGGATGCTCTGATGATGGGGCCATTGAGATCTTCAATGCTATCATAAGACCCTGCATATTGCCAGTTGATTTCAAGCACCTTCGTGGTACCAGCAATGAACCCAGTTGGCATTCTTATAAATTTTATCACCCAAATATTGCAGCAAGGCAACTAGGTTTTGGCCAACTGCACCCTAGGCTTCCATTCCTACACCTCCTGAAGCCTAGGGATGAAATCACTAAAATGCTAGAGGCTGACAGAGTTTTCAAATTAGGAACAGACCTGCCTCATTACACAATGGAAAAATGGAGTCAAATCTCAATTACTCATGAAAGCTTTGACAACTGGTGGTAGCAATGGCATGCTCATTTATTCTGCCAAGCAATCCATGAGAAATGCAAGGCTCTGGACAATAGCTTTACTTCTGAATTAGTAGTAAGTGTCACTAACCGATTCCAGCTAAATCGGCTATTAGCTGTATTTTAACCTTCGCTAACACAGGACCCAGAATCTGATCCACCGGAGCAAATCGACTATTATCCCCCTGTCCATCTGCAAGGTTAGGCTCCTAGGCACCATCACTGAAGAAGATGATGAAAGCCCCTGTTGGGATAGCAGACGTTTCTGTCCATAAAAAAAAAGCTTCCTCATCTGGCCTTCAAAAACTGACAACTAAAAAGCGACGAACCAAAAGGAAAGCTGCCCAGGTATCCAATTATTTTGAAATCCTTTCTGCATTACCTGTTCAATCACTTATCCAAACCGGCCATTATCAGGTGAACACTCAGCCGATTCAGGCTTTATTGGAGGGAAACCAGGCTGAAGATCAAACATGACCTATTGATCACCTTGATGCTACCATAAGTTCTTCAAATATGATAAACATCACTGAGACTCAATGGGAGACCTTGGAAGCACCTCATACCCAGGTACCTGCTGGAATCGAGCCCAAGTTTATGATCACCTCTTTCTGGACATTTTGTTTCCCTTAACTGATTATTCTCAACAAAAATACAGCCGAACAGTCCATCCAATGATCTGAAGACACATGGACTAAGCTTGATAAAGAAAGAACGCCATCTGATAAATCCCCAGGTAGAATAATCCGGCTGTTAACACCATCTTCATTATATCACTAACTTTTGGGCCTGCAGAGCCTCAATCGGCTCCTCCTAATCCGGCCATGGAGACACAAGCCGACGCTGTACTGGGCACTGGAAAAGGAGTGGCCATAGAAACACAGAAACAACCAGAAACTTTATCAGTTCCCCCTGTATCGAATACTGGCAAGGTGAAATTTCTCACAAAATCAACCGATTGCCTCTGGTATTCATCTCCTGATAGAAGTATATGCAAAATGCAGGTTCTGCAGATCTCATCTCCCAGCTACTCCTTTGATCTAGAGGAATTCTGCGATGAAGAAGAACTCAGCTCCAAATCCTTGACATTACCAAAGCCAGATTTCAACAATCGGCTAAGTGAGCTTCTTCCCCAGCTGGAAAAAGACCTGATTGATTTAACTCTGCAAACCGAGCCATTGATCAGGCTATCTAGCTTATTCAGCAACATACAAGCTCAGAGGCTCTTATTTCTTTGAAGGATTTAACCAGACTCAAGAATACAGCCTCCAGGATTGCTTCTGCTCACTCAAACGTAATAGAGCTTGACAATTTTAAGAATAGCAGACTGATGAACAAGTAAGGAGCAACTGAGTTAACTGAAGAAATCAGAACACTGAAGACCTCTGTCACCAAAGCTGAGTCAGAGCTGCAAACGCTGAAAACAAAGCACGAACAATTGATGAAAGAGCTCGACGAGGTAAATCTGGCCATTACTCAGCGAGAAGCAACTGCATCAACCGTCACTGCTGTCATCAACCAAAAAAAGAAGCAAATGAGTACCACGGTTGCCGACGGCAGAGCGATCCACCAGCGCCTGAATCTTCTGAATACAATGGTTGATGAAGACCGAGAATCGATACAGGCTGGCCAAGCTCTTCATGCTGAAGTTGTTTCCTCCATTCGATCACTGTTGGCCTTGTAACCGTCTCTTGTAATGAACAAACTTGCCTTGTGTATGATAATATTAAACAACTTTGTCCAGCCGCGAATTGGCTGTTCCCATTTGCCTGCTATCGAATCGGCTACACAGCCAGATCCTCTCACGGCTGTCTCAAAAATCGGTTTAATAGCCGATTCCGGGTCGTTTACTTAGAATAACCGATTGAAACGACTACCAATGAAAACAACTGATCAAGACACTCTGCTCCCCACGCTTGGCAACTGTTTCAGATTCAAGAAACGTGACTTAACTCCAAGATAAAATCCGCCATGCCGTCTCGCCTTTCGAGGGAACCGCCTCGACGCTTCCGCCTCATAAATAGACACTAGGCCTGAGCGAGTAACCGCACATTCCATCAGTTTTCATTTGCTGGCCTTTCTCCTTCATCTCCTTAGACCTAGCCCAAGCGATCTTCAATCCAACTCGATGGCCGGCAACGGAGACCGCGGCAAGCGCCCGGCATCAGAGCCTACTGAGAGCGACGAGTTCACCCGGTGACTCCGCTCCATTAGGTCACGGACTAACCTGCTGCATACCTACTTGGGGTAAGACCACTGTTCATCTTTGACGCATCCGATTCCCAATCTAATTGCTGTCGTCGATGCAGAAACCGGTCAAACGCCGGCGCCGGGCCTTCTCAAGCCGCTCCTGCGGCTGGCGGCGCTACCCCTGCAGCAGGTGAAGCCGCTGGCTCTTCTCGCCCCGCGACGTGCTGGGCGACTCCCCAGATGCTGCGCGTCTACAGCAGGTAAGCCGATCCATACTTTCATGGTATTAGATTTCGGCTCTCAAATTTGATATATGTCTCCTTCTTGCCATCTTCAGCCAGGCGTGCCACCTCAACCTGCCTCCGGGCGCTCTGATAGGTGAGGCTCCACGGGTGCGCCGCACTGCACCTCAGCCGATCCTCTGCCAGGGTCCGGCTTCCAGCGCCGCCTCCCGGGAGGGATCCAGCTCGAGGTCTTCCTCGGGCTCGGCTGACTCCAACACCGCCGATGACGGCCGCCGCTTCCACCGGCAAATGGTGGAGTACCGTAACCTCTATTCAGAGGCTACGAAGGAGAATGGCCGGCTACAGGGAGTTAACGAAGCCCAAGCAGCCGCGCACGTGGCCACTGAGACCGAGGTGGCAACGATGCAAGCCCACTTCGTTGAGTCGGATGCCGCTGTGGCAGGTAGACCCTCTGGAAACCATCTTGTAATGAACCGATGGAAATCCTGACGCTGAATTTCTTCATCTTCTCGTAGCCCTGACCGCGCAACTGAACGACCTGCACGTCGCTGCCGAAGACGCTGCCAATGTCGTCAACGCTCGTGGTGAGACGCTGGCGCAGAGGCTCCAGGACATTCACCACCGAGTCCGCTAGGTGGCCATGTTCGGCGTTCGTCACAGCACCACCGGAGCGCTTGTCGCCGCGCGACTCTGTTCTGGCATAGCCCTTGAGGCCATCGAGCTGGGGTTCCCGGAGTGACAGGACATGGGAGAGGCCCATGCTTAGTTAGGGGCCTTCTTCCCCCACGCCGACGGGGTCGCCATCGTCACCGACGCCGAGGATGTCATCAACGGGGCCACCAATGGAGAGAACTAGAATGTATCGGGGCATAATGTAAATAGATCAATAATTTGAACTCCGTTGGGCGTCAGCAATCCAATCTTTTGTAACTTTTTATTTTTTGCTCTAAAGGCGATGCGTATCACATCGGCTGTTACCCCATCGAGGGCGTTCCATTTTTTGCACTAAAGGCGACTCGTTAAAATGAAATCGGCTATTACATAGCTTATTTTTGTTCTGAAGGCGATCCTTTACTTAGAATCGGCTATCAACCCAGATCACAAACAGATTGGCCGTCAACCCCCGACTGGAATGCTAGGGTAATACTTCTTCAAATACTTCCCATTGATTGCCCTTGCAAACCTTCTCCCTTCCAAATCTTCCAGGATATCGGCGTTGCCGGGTACGCACTCAGCAATTCGATACGGGCCTTCCCAATTTGGCGACCATTTGCTAAATCGGCTATCTTTAGTACCGATAGGTAGGATAACTTTCCATACCAGCTCTAACTAGACAAAACTTTTACCTCTCACCTTGGTGTTGTAATATTTAGCCACCCGCATCTTATTTGCTTCAATGCACTCCAAAGCTTTGAGCCGATGGTAATGTAGGTCCTCAAGACTGTCCATCATGATGTCTCTATATTCACCGGCTGTAAGCTTATTCTGCAACGTGACGCGCCGTGTTTCAGATTGAATCTCCCATGGTAGAACAGCAGCGTGTCCGTAAACTAATTCATATGGTGTAGCCTTAACCGATCCATGCTGAGCCATCCGGTATGCCCACAACGCCTCACTCAAAGTCAAAAACCACCTTCTGGGACTCTGCTCAATCTTTTTTTATGACCTTGATCAAAATCTGGTTTGAAGCTTCAGCCTGACCATTGGCCTGGGCGTAATAAGGCGAAGAGTTATAAAATTTGATGCCCATGTCATTAGCAAAGGTCAAAAACTCATCTGAAGTGAACATTGTCCCTTGGTCAGTTGTGATGGTCTGTGGTATGCCAAACCTATAGACAATGTGCTCCTTTACAAATTCAATTATATCCCCAAACGTAGCATTCTTCAAAGGAACAGCTTTTACCCACTTGGTAAAATAATCAGTTGCAACCAGTATCCATTTGTGACCTTTACTCGATGGTAGATAGATTTGTCTGATCAGATCGATTCCCCATCCTCTAAATGGCCATAGCTTGATGATAGGATTCGTAGTAGAAGCGGGAGATTTTTGCACATTCCCAAACTTTTGACACTCTTGACAACCTTTGTAATATTTAAAGCAATCCTCAAGCATTGTTGGCCAATAGTAACCAGTCCTTCTGATGATCCACTTCATCTTGTGAGCCGATTGGTGAGCACCACAAACTCCTTCATAAACTTCACTCATCAGCTTCGTTGATTCTTCTGCCCCAAGGCATTTTAGCAGCACTCCTTCAACAGTCTTGTAATACAACCGACCATCCAGCAACACATACTTGATAGCCTTGTACCTCAACTTTCTACTGACTCTTCTTGAAGGATCTGTAAGATATCCTGCTATCTCGGCCCGCCAGTCATCAGCCGATTGCTCAGTGTTGAGGATCTCCCGCATTGACCTGTAGCCCGACGCGCTCTATGCCAAGCGATTTGCCACCTAATTTTGAGCCCTGGGAATATGACACGGTGAGACTGCCATAACTCCTTTGATCAAAGCCTGGCACTGATCATGATAGCCCCTGAGAATATCATCTTTGCATTTATATATGCCGAGCAATTTGTTGATGACTAGTTGAGAATCCCCAAAAACCTCAATCACATCGGCCTTTGCTTCATGCAGAAGCTGAAGTCCCTTCCAGATTGCTTCGTACTCAGCCTGATTGTTCGTCACCGTAGGCTCAATCTGAAAAGCAAACTCGAAACGCTGTCCTCGAGGCGAGATGAGCACCACTCCAGCACCTCCACCTTGCTTGCAGGACGAGCCATCAAAGAACATGGTCCATGGTGCTACATCTACCACGCTGACTGTACCACCATGATGCTGGGTGATGAAATCGGCTATCGCCTATCCCTTGACCGCCTTAGCCGATTCAAACCTTAAGTCAAATTCAGATAGTGCCAGAATCCACTTGCCGATCCGCCCATTTAGGATTGGCATTGACAATATATGCTTAATAACATCTGCCTTGGATACTACCACACACTCGACTGACAACAAGTAATGCCTCAACTTGGTGCATGAATAAAACAAACATAAGCACAACTTCTCGGTCGGTGTGTATCTTGTTTCAGGGTCTAAAAGCCTTCTGCTTAGATAGAAAACTGCTCTCTCTTTCCCCTCAAATTCTTGAAAAAGAGCCGAACCAATCGTATGGCTTTCGGCCGTCACGTACAACTTGAAAGTCTTTCCTACCTATGTTGGCACTAAAACAGGTGGAGACTTCATATAATCCTTGATTTCGTCAAAAGCCTTTTGCTGTACGTCACCCCATTTGAACTCCTGATTATCTTTAACCTTCAATAATGGCAAGAATGGCAGCACATTTTCTGAGAAATTAGAGATAAACCTCCTGATGAAATTGATCTTGCCAAGTAAGTACAACAACTCCCTCTTATTGGTTGGAGGTACGAGTTGATCAATAGCCTTCCTGCTCTTGCTACCAACCTCTATTCCCTTGCGATGGACCATAAAACTCAGGAATTCACCAGCTGATACCCCAAATGCACATTTGCTAGGGTTCATCTTCAGCCCATGCTTCCTTGTGCACTCCAGGGTTGCCTTTAAATCGATTAAATGATCTTTATAGCTCTTGGATTTCATAATCACATCATCGATATAGATTTCAATAATTTTGCCGATCAACTTATGAAAAATATAATTCATAGCTTTTTGGTAAGTTGCACCGGCATTCTTCAACCCAAAAGTCATCACTACCCACTCGAACAAACCGATCACACCAGGACACCTAAAAGCCGTTTTAGGAACATCTTCTTTAGCCATAAAAATTTGATTGTAGCCAACATTACCATCCATGAAGCTGATGACTTGATGCTCTGCAGTGGAATCGACTAACATATCGGCTATTGGCATAGGATAGCCATCCATTGGGGTAGCTCTGTTCAAGTCTCTAAAATCGATACAGACTCGTAACTTGCCATTATTTTTGTATACATGGACAATATTCGATACCCACTCGACGTATCGGCAAGCTCGAATGAACTTGGCTTCCAACAATCTTTCTATTTCGACCTTGATATCAGGCATTGCCTCTAACTTGAACCAACACGGAGGCTGCTTGAATGGCCAATGTCCAGGCTTGACAGGCAACCTGTGCTCAACAATCGATTTATCCAATCCCGGCATCTCATAGTACTCCCAGGCGAAACAATCTTTGTACTCCTTCAGCAAATCAATCAGCTCCCGCCTAAATTCATGGTCAAGGTTGGCAGCAATGAACATCGGCCTTGGCCTGTCACCAGGTCCAATGTCTACTTCAAGCTTATCGGCCGACGTAAAACCCTGTCCAAGCTTGCACTCGGTGCCATCGATCGGATTTTCCATTAATAAAAAGACTCAGAGCTGATTGGCCGGACTGGCTGTTGACTCTCATCACTGACCTTGATGGAGCCTTCATCCCAAGTCTTGCCAGAGAAATAGTCATGATCCCCGGCTTCCCAATAGACAGCATCGGTAGTGGCTACGCTCACTGAATCGTCAGCCGGGACCATCTCAATCTCATCGCCATGCCGTTGGATCACATATTGGTGCATTGTAGACGGCACACAGCAGTTGGCATGAATCCAGTCACGCCCAAGCAACAAACTGTAGGAGCCCTTGCTGTCGATCACGAAGAAGGTGGTGAGCAACGTCTTCTTTCCAACCGTCAATTCAACATTAATTGCCCCCCGGGTGTTGGAAGAGTTTGTTCCAAAGTCCTTGAACATCATATCAGTCTTGATCAAATCATTAGGGCCTTTTTTCAGCTTGTGAAAAGTGGTGTAGGGCATGAGATTAACCGTGGCGCCACCATCCACTAGCATCTTGGTCATGGGCATCTCGTCAACATACCCCTTGAGGTACATTACGGGCCACTGTTTCTCACGGGTCGTGCCTACACGTGCTTCGTGCCTGGCCTCCGGCCCAGGCACGGGCCCATGGGCCAATTTTCGTGTCGTGTCAGCCCGTTGGGCACGGCCCAAAAAATGTGTCGTGCCAGCCCGAAGGCCCGCTTCCCCCACGCTGTCGCCGCAGCGAGGAGCCGAGGGCCGCCGCCGGCACGAGGAGCCGAGGGCCGCCGCCGTGAGTAGCCGAAGGGCCGCCACCAGTTGCCATCGCCGTGAGGATCCAAAGGTCGCGCTCGCATTAGAGAGGGGTTGTCGCGGCCGGCCGAGAGGCGTGGCGTGGGGTCACGGCTAGCCAGGATGAGGAGCGCGGCCACGCGGGGTCGCGGCTGGCCAGGAGGAGCAGCGCGGGGTCACGACCGGCCGGGAGGAGCAGCGCAAGGTCGCGGCCTCACGGGTGATGGCAGCGCACAGGTGGGAATGGGAGGGAGGAAAAGAGGGAGTTAGGGTTAGGGGGGAAGCTAGGGGGTTTTGAGCCGGTGAGGTTGGTAGGCCGGGCCGTTGCCGGGCCGTGCGATGAATCAGGCCGTGCCCGTGCTGGGCCTCGTGCCTGGGGTGTGGCCTAGGCACGGCCTGGTGACTCGGGCCGTGCCAGCCCGGGCCCATTGGCCACCGGGCCGGGCCGTGCTGTAACAGAACCGCCTAAATCACGTGGCCCACAGGCACCTGTCATCGCCACTAATGACATCTGACAGCCGGGCCCGTGTTCCAGATGATCTAGGCGGGCTCTGCCGGGCTACATAAGCGCCCTTATTCTCCAACAGGATCCCATTGCGAAGCCATTACAGGGTTACAACGTTTCATAATAAAATACATCAGAGTAAAGGTGCGGAAGACTTTATAGTACATAGGTTACAAATCAGGTATTCAAATATCAACTCAAGTACAGATATTACAATCTAGACCTAAATAGAGGAAGCATCAGGGTAGCAGATACACATAGTAATACGGACCCTGCCCAAGGGCCCAATATCATTCATCAGCAGTTCCTTCACAATGAGCATCCCGCAGCAGGAAGCAAGATAGACCTCCGGCTGCTGACTTCCTGCAACAGGGGTTAACAAACCCTGAGTACTGGGGTACTCCGCAAGACTTACCCGACGAAAAGGTGTAAAATTAGACTCAGGAATGCAGGCTGAGGGGAGTCAAGGTAAGGCTATAGCAAGAGTTCAAGAGTTTTGCGGAAAAGCATTACTATCCTATTTCAATATTTCATCTCAATATTATTTTAATCATAACCACGGTTCCTTATTCCTTTTTATATGTCACATTCTTTCAATTGCTTAATCATTCTCAAAAGCACCTAGTTTCAAACCACTTTTCGGTGTAAGTCAGTGGATCAAGTCTCCATTAACCGAGGAGCAACGTCGATTCGAATCCAGAAAATACCCAGCTGGGGATCCCTATCCACACTGCATATGTAGCACTTAAGCTTGCATATACCAACCCCGCCTACCACGGCTTTTCATACCCCGGAACCGGTCCTACGCCACCCGAGAGCACAGTACTCCTCTAGTCTCCAGGCACGCCGGCCACAAGGGTACACGCTACTCTCGCCATCTCTCCACTCCCAGTGCGTGGTCGTCGGTTCCAGCAGTAGAGCCACCGGAGTCTGAGGCTTCCCGTAGTATGTGGCTAGTTGCAAAGTCTCGATCCAGCAGGCCGACAACGAACGGTCCCTAAAACAGTTTTCCCTTGGTTACCATGCATTGGGACTCTAACCCAAGTACAAAGTAGCCGAACGGTTCCAAATCCGTGCCTGTCGGTGACAAGACATGGGAACGCCGCCACATGTGCACATGCATCCGAACGGACTTTCTTTTTCATTTTCATTTTTTCGGCGGCGGCAATGCATCGGGACTCTAACCCAAAGTGCAAGACCAACCGAACGGTTTCCAATCCGTCGATGACAATACATTGGGACTCTAACCCAAGTGCAAGTCACCCGCACGGTTGCAAATTCATATCCATCTCTAGTATATCATCATAGCTCAGAAAATAGCGTTTTATGCAAAACTAACTTTAAAGAGCAGGGCTAAGCATTTTCAAACATTTTCTTTTTTTTTAAACAGGTTTCGGGGTTATATATCAAGGCAGGTCATGCAGCAAGTAGGTGACAATCAACTCCTATCAACCTGATGCAATTATTTAACTCAAGGTGATAAAATTTTTAAAACACAAGGAAGGGCTAAATGCACCGGGGCTTGCCTTGGATTGCGTGGAGTGTCGGATCCGGACGAGTACCACAGATGTCAAAATCCAGAACGACCTCGAGAACAATCTCCTCAGTGACTGCCTTCACTTTTACCTCCGGTTCCTCGGTCACTATACGCATGCAATGATGAATGTTTCAATGCGATGCAACATAAAATGACAAATGCAAAATCCCAGAATAAATAATGCCTAATTCAAGCATAACTGTACCTCATCACTTAGTCATAACCATACTAGACTAAGGTGCCCTAGGTCATAAGGGTGTTTGACCTAGAACTACAATCAATCCAAAATCCACATCAAACCCTAATCACCAAAATTTTCTATTTATTTTATTAATCAATTAACCAAGCATATAATTAACACTTAATTAAATTATTTCCATTTGACCTCAAACTTCACAAACAGATAGATCTTGACTTATAACAGTGCAAAATAAAATTTCATGATTTTTGGAATTACAGAGAATTAATTAAAAATGCCTAAAGTTGTATTTTTGATTTAATATACTGATTTTTAACTACTATTGAAAGTGTTCAAAACCTATATTTAATATTTTTATAAAATACTACACACTGCAGAGAGTATTCACAAAAATTTCCATAATTTTTGGTGCAATATATTAATTCTCACAAAAAGATTAAACGCAGAACTATTCATTTCAAATATCAATAGAAAACCCTTTGGAAATTCCGAAAAAAAGAAAACGCCAAACTGGCCCGGGTCGGCCCAACAGCACGCAGGTCGGCCCAGCGTGGCCTCCCTCTGCCCCGCGCCACTGACAAACGGGCCCCGCCCGTCAGTCACTCCCTCTCTCCTCCTTTCTTCTTCCTCCCGACGACTCCCACACACGCGCGCGCGCGGCGGCTCTGCGCCACCGGCGCGGCCTTGCCGGCGGAACCGACACTGGAGATCAACACTCCGACGAGCTCCCCACTAGCACCCGCACCCCAGCTACGGACTCCGCACCGCTCCCCGGCCTCCCGAGCTCGACCAAGAGCGGCCATGGCGGCTCACCGTGGCAGCGACTCAACTTCCGAGACCTACGGATCATCACAAGCCAAACCAGCGATATCGAGGGTACCACAGAGCTCACCGAGATCATGAATCACAGGTGGTTGAGATGGAGAAGGCTCGGAACGACGAGCTTGACGGTGGCGGTCGGAAACAGCAGGTCGGACTCGACGGCGACCTCCCGTTCCGGCGAACCCTGAGCTCCAAACAAGAAACCGTCACGCACATGAGCACCACGGCGAGACACGGGACGTAGAACACACGTGTTATCGGAGAGAGGCTCACCGAGACGAGCTGTCCACGTCGAGAAGACCCTCGGCGGCGCTCGGTCGGTGCGGAGGAAGAAGCAGCAGCCACGCAGGACTCCGGCAACGGCAAACCTCAACAAGTGGCTCAGGCGGTGCGCAAGGAAGTTGGCTAGCTGGCTATGGGATTGAGAGGGTGGAGTTGGTCGGAGCACGACCAATTTCGCCGATCGGTAGTAACGGTCGCCGGTGAACCGAGGAGAAGGAAAGCAATGGGAAGTGCTCGTCGCCATTTTAAGCTGCGGACGGGGAAAGGGATAAGGACGAGGCGTCCCGGGGCCCCCCTACGGCGCACCACGCGGCGGTGCCCCGGCCCCGGCTGGCCGGACGACGGCCGGCGCGCGGCGCGGCACGCGGTACGGCGGAAGCAGGGGTCCCCCCAGTCTACTGTAGCTAGGGCTCCTAGGTCAAATGCTATTTCATCCAATTGTGCCATACCCAAGCTGAATCAGAGCATGGTCCCAAAATAAAATTTGTGGAGAATTTTGTGTAGAATACTTTTGCTTTTTGAAGTATGTTCAAATTCGGTCAAATTTTCAATCTACAGAAAAGGGGGTAAAAAGGGTTTTGAATTTCAAAACTAAAATTCTAAAATTACTTTTAATTTTTCTCAACAACTTGAGAAATGGTAAAAATAGAAGTTGTTCCTTTCAGTGAGCTTTACAACTCTTATTAAGGAAGTTTTGTCAAATTCCTAATATTTTTGAAATTGAGGTTTCAAATTTAAATTTAAACATAGTAATTTGAGTTTAATTTGAATTTCTGGAACATAACTTCAAAATCTCCAAAAATAAAAGTTGTTACATTTTAAAATTTCTACAACTTTCATTAAGACATTTTCCTTAGATTCAATATGGATTTTGAATTAGGGTTTTAGGTCAATCCCTAGGGCTTAATTTGATTTCTATTTAATTTTATTTTTAACTTTTGATTGGGGACTTAATTACACAACCAATGAAATCCAATCACTCTAGCACCCTAAACACAATCATATGCAAATGATCAAATTAAACATGATGACATGCCAGTTTAATTATGCAGTAATACCAGGGGTATTACACGTGCTCGGGCCGTGCCAACGGGCTTGGGCTGTGCCAACGGGCTTGGGCTGCATGGCCAACTATACCGGTGCTTGGTTGGCTTGTCGAAAGTAGCTTGCTGTGCAAAGATTAGCCTGGCGGTGCCCTGTTCAGACTCTGACTCATCAGAATCAGAAGAAGTAACATATTTTCTGGCCTTGGGTGCCCTGAATTCTGCTGGGAGCACGAACATCATCTGTGCATCGGCTATTGCCTTCCCGTTATCTTGAGAAGGCTTCTCTCGCCAAACCTGTTTTGGGCGCCGCTCAGCCTCGAGCTCTTTGTTCCTCAGACACTGCACTCTGTGCCTTTGGCTCCTGGTCAAGTACCCAGGGCACCACCGGCCCTCCTGCCAAACTGGCTCCTCACGATCGATTAACGCCGCATTGAGCTGATCGTGCACGTCCCTTTTTTCACGCCGATCCTACATGTCATGCGGGCGTCCAAGCCTCTCATGCACGGACTGGTGGTTGGTTTGAGAATGCCTATACTCCCGGTACTGATCGCTGCACTCCGGGCAGTTGCGTATGGTTGGCAGTCTCAAACCTTCATTCCAGCAGTGCCGGA
The DNA here is from genome assembly GCA_038502445.1 of Eremochloa ophiuroides. Taxonomy (NCBI): domain Eukaryota; kingdom Viridiplantae; phylum Streptophyta; class Magnoliopsida; order Poales; family Poaceae; genus Eremochloa; species Eremochloa ophiuroides. Next base: position 49,282,527 of record JAHLJS010000007.1, read on the forward strand.
AAAACGGGCAATACCAGTTACTTTCTTCCTCTTCCCGGCGGCGAGCCAGCTCTTCCTGATAGTGGGCTTCTTCTTCGTCACGAGCCCACCTCCGGTACTCTTCTTCTTCGAGATGTCTCCAGTGAGTCTTCTCCTTTTTCCTCCACCACTTGTTCAATAAGTCACGGGACGTTGGCCTGGTCTTGTTGGACTCAACCTTCTCGAATCGGCTCTTGTTTTGTGTTGGCAGTCCTTAACAAACAAAATATAACATCATTCTAATGCTAAAATAAATAAAAGGTAGGGCTTTTATCTAACCTTTCCACGAGTTTTGTTGCACATGTGACTTGCAGGTCGAACACGTGAAAATGCATAAAAATCACCGGAAAGCGCACTTCCAGAAGACATATTCAGAAAAGACACAAATCAAGAATAAAAGAGAAAAGCCCATCAAACCATCAAATAGGATCCATCCGTAACCGCGGGGGAGGCCCAGGCCTAGGGAGAAACCGACCACCCGAAGGCGGTGGCCAGTTGCCGCCTCCCAGGGACCGACCGCCACCGGGGGCAGCCGCCCCCCAGATGGCACTTCCCGGGCCTAGTTTCAGTGACAATGCTCATGGCGGTTCCCTGAAGGCGGTTTCACCTCCTTCCATATTTATCTACACCGAAACCGACCTGTGGAGCTATAAAATGAGGCCCTCACCCTCTCCATGGGAGAACATGATACAATAGAGAATAAGAAGGGAGTACCACCATTTTCCATTAGTGTAGCTTCTAGCTAGGCTAGTATAGGGTTAGAGAGAGAGATAGAAGCTTGAGAAGTGATAGCGGGGTCGAAGCAGTTCTACCCTCGGGTGGACGAAGTGCCGGACCTGTCGGCTCTCACATCCAACTTGTACCTCTACAACCATCTTGCTACTTGAAGTAAGAGGTTTGTGATACATTTTAGTTTTGATCCATTAAGTGAGTTACTTTTATAAAGCTACTTGTTTGTGGGATCGTCGCTCGTTCTTGGGACAGGTGCTCTAGTTAGAGAACTCCTGATAGAGACGGAAGTTCCTGGCCATCGCTAGAGTAGTAGTCGCCTTCGTAGACGTGGTGTCTAAGTCAGAGTCTACCTTCGTATGTTGCGCGTGCCCACGGGCAGAGGGGTAGGTGGCATGTGGTGACAGCCCAGTCCACTCGTATCTGAACTCCCCACGTTCGGCCGTGGAATAGCGCTGATACTGGTATCGGCTGGCAGACCAGCTGCGTCAGTGGGCCTGAACCAAGCAAGTAGTGGGAAAGTCATCTTCACTTAGTGTTTCCAGACTTAGTGTATCCTCTCCACCCAAGTTATCCCTTCTACCTTTTTCTAGGGTAAACTGGCTAGAGACCTCTAACATAAGCCGTTCCTTTGGGAAAATACGATACTGTCAGTGCTAGTTTTAGTCGGGACTAACACCGGCTAGTAAATATGTATTTTGCGGTTGAGGCTACGGATGGTATGCAAAGGGAAACACGGAGATTATACTGGTTCAGGCCAAGCAAGCCCTACGTCCAGTGGAGAGGAGAGTCGTGATGCCTTGCACCGGGGTGCTTGTCGTAGGGGGTTACAAGCTAGGCGAGAGAGGGAAGTGCTCCCAAGTCTCTTGTGAGTGTCTAAGTGTATGCAAGTCGTTTGCTGTTGGTGTGTATGTGTGGGTAAGAACTTAGAACTTCCGGGAGGCCTCTAAAGCTAGCCTCTGCTCTCCCTTTTATAGTCGCAAAGGAGAGGCAAGGGCAGCGCTTACAATGCTACGTATGTTACAGCGAGGAGTTGCTGTTCCCCGTTTGACTATGGTCAGCTACAGTCTTTTCTCCGCATCTCCGGGGTATGGCCGCAGTGGTTCGCACGATCTTGGTGAGTTCCAAGGTGGCAACAGTCGTCGGATTATGGTGTGCCGTAGGGTCACACCTGACGGTTGTCCTTCCGCACGATGTGACAAGAGGGTGAGTCGTCTCGGGGCGTTGTCTCCCGGGGCTCGGGACTCCTGAAGGCATGATGGGATGGAGCAGGGTGATATCTCCCCATGGTCATATTTCCGGCCTAGCTTTGAACAGTACTTCCCGAGGGTTAGGTGGGCCCAGATGGAAGGCGTGCTCGTCCTTTCGAGTGGACAGTGCAGTAGGCGCCTTTCCCGTTCTTGCGTAGCCCGTCGTCAGGCGCTCGGACTATCGCAGTCGGAGTTGATAGACCCCGGCGGAAAATGAGGCGGCGCACCGTAGACCATACCGTGGAGAGGACTGCCGTAGTGGGCCTATCAAATTAGTTGCCAGGGAAATCTGGACAGGTGGTATGGCCGTTAGGGGCGTGTGATGCACAGTTGCGTCAAGAATCTCGCCTGACGGGACAGTGCCTGTAAAGTGGTCAGGGAGGTCTCTTGTGGTCCAAGATTGCTCTGCTGACATCACCGGTGCCTTGGATGCCTTTGTGAGATTGCGCTCGAGGGGGATGGAGGAGCTCGGGCGAGTCGGAGAATGGGCGCCGAGGGCGCCGCTCTCCCGAGCTCTCCCGGGGAGGCTCGGGCGAATCGGAGAATTGGGCGCCGAGGGTGCTGCTCTCCCGAGCTCTCCCGGGGAGACTTGGGCGAATCAGAGAATTGGCACCGAGGGTGCCTGTAACAACCCTAAAAATCCACACAACCTAAAAATCCCAACCAATTAAATTTTTTCATTTATTTACTGTGAAAACCCATTTTTCTTGTGCAAGCATATAGGTTTCATTATGAATTTGGTAATAAAGGAGTATAGCTTGCATTTTAATTCCATTCACATAGAATAATAACTTATGCATCACATTTGGGATTTATTGCAATTTATGTTTGTATTTACTCAATATTTGAAATGGGTAATATATGTATTAATACACTAAAGTGAAAATAGAAAAAGAAAAAGAAAATGAAAAGGGAGAGAGAGCAAGGCTAGCCATTCGGCCCAGCCGGCCTGCTAAACCAGCCCAAACGCCGCCGCGGCCCATCTCTCGCGCGCACTCGCACCAACCACACTGGGCCAGCCCAACATTCGCGACCACCCTCGACGCTCTCACGCGCGCGCGTTGAGTCAGTGCCGCAATGACCCCACCCGTCAGCGTTTTTCCTCTCGCTACTGTTCTTCTTCTCACCTCGCGAAAGACGGTGGCCGACAGAGTCATGCAAATGGCGTGACCGACAGCGCCACGCATGGCAAAGCCCTGACCCCGCTGTCCCCTGCCTGTCCCCTGCCTTGCTCGCCAAGAAGCCCGCGCGCACCACCGGAACCCTAGCTCGCGCAAGCCACAGCCCTCCGATTGGCCCGAGCAGATCAGAGCCGCCCGCCATAGGTAGCCACCCGAGCTCCGCTATAAATTGGAGCACCTCACGGCGCCCTAGCCTCGTTCCACTCGCCGCTGCCACTGGTGGCACCAACCACGCCACAACACCACACCGTGTGAGAGAGGGAGAAGGAAGAAGGGCGGAGCAGAGAGAGGGGAGCACCGCCGAAGCGCTGCCGCCGCGGAGCACGCCGGAGCCAGACACGGAGGAGAAGCCCGAGCTGCGGACGAGGAGCGGCACGGCACTGCGATCGCTCTGCACGGCTCCGACTCGCCACTGCACCGCCATCCTAGCTTCACCGACACCACGGTGAGCCACCGCACGCCATGTCCGAACCTCGCCCTGCTTTTGCCATGGCGTTCCGCCCACGGAACGCGCAGGCACGAGCCTTTACCGGCTCAGGAAGATCACCTGCACCATGCACTCATGCGACTGGCCGAAACCCCCGGACTACAAGCTTTGCTAGACCGAGAACGCAGCACGATGCATTCTCGGCGGAGTGCGCTCACCACCGACGCGTTCCAACGCCGAATCATCCGTTCCGAGCATTCCGACTAGCACCCGGATAGGTTAGAGCATCATGGAGCACCGCCACGACCCCCCCGAGCTAGTTACGCGGATCTAAGCGCTAGGGGAAGCCTTGTCCGCCCTGCTCGTGTGCGTCGCGACCTCGTCGGAGAACCGCCGTATGCCGAGGGAGAGAAGGAGGCCATACCACGACTCTAACCCGCTACCATCTGGTCGGACGACTGCCTGAGCACGCCAATTGGGGAAAGCCAAGCCCTGTCTTGCCGAAATATGGTCATCGCCGCCCTGTCATCGTCCGCCGCACCGGAGAGACACCGCCGCCTTGAACAGATGCCCTGGAACCCTGCTAGCACCAAATTGAACGTCGGATCCCTGTCAACAGAGCTCGGGGTGGCGGATTCACCACTCCTCAGACCTTGTCGCGCCTCGCCGGAGCCCTGCCGGCGCAACGGCCTCACCGCCGGCGACCGGAGCATCTCAATACCGCGACCAGGAACAAAAACCGACACCTTTTGGACTCTAGAACACACCACTGACAACCACCCCCGACCTCTGAGAACCACCCCCGACCACTGAGAACCACCCCCGACCTCTGAGAACCACCCCCGACCACTGAGAACCACCCCCGACCAACATCGAGCTCCCCCGACCACCGCCGAGCTACGCCGACGCCGGCGACTCTCTGGGAACCAGCATCGAACACCTGGTGGGCGACCATCGGGTCTGTGTTCTGTTGAGGCGCCACATGCCGCACTACTGGACCCGCGCGCCATGTGGACCAATCCCGAGCTGTCATCCCCTGATTAATCGGCCATTTTCCATTTTCAGAAAATAGGATAATCTTCGGAAATTCATAACTTATTCATACGATGTCCAAAAATTACGCACCATATATCAAAATTCTCAGAAAAATGAGATCTACAATCTAAGACTATGTTTGTGTGCATTTGGTTCTTTATTTTATTGGATTTTTCTGAAATACTCTATAGGAGTCGCTGACGCGACTATTTCGTGTTCGATTTCAGAGCTGGAGGAGGATCTGACTAAGGAAGACGACCACGAGTACCTTCAGGAGCTAGGAGATGACTACGAAGGTGCCACATCCCACCAAATCCTTAGATCCTATTTACGCATTGCAAATGACATTGTTGCTATTGCTTTACGATTATGTATGGATTGGTTGCATGATAGTGTATTTGAATTCCCTGCCTTGATAAGACTTTACCCTGCTGTCCGCTGCTAGGTTAGCTACTGCTTAATTTACTGTTACTCTTCCACTACTTTCTACTTGCTATATGCTATGTGGTGGAATTGGGACGGTGAATATCTGATTATAACCACTGGTAGAGAGTGCTTCGTGCGTCTTGGGTGCGTGGTAAGGGTTGATGTTGACCAAGTGGGATGTGAGACAAGCCCATGGGGCAAGTCGTGCCGGGGGTGCAACCTGGGCATCCCCAAGCGAGATACCTGTGGCGGGTAAAGTTGTTGAGGAGGTTCCGGGTGGGATAGCCTTGGTGGTTTGAAGCCCGTGCACGGAGGTGCTGTGATGGCACGGGGAGAGTATCCCCTAAGTGAAGGTGCCTGCTTGGTCAAACCTAGGACGGACTAGTTTCAGGTTCATGGGAATCCTTTTCTACTCACTCGCTTCTGATGGGCGGGAGACAGCTGGACTACTTGGTAGGACGGTGCCACTACTGCTAGGTTGAGAGGTGATAAGGGTGGGCGGAGACGGTCGATGGGTTCCCGTTCCGTTCTAGATGCGCAGTACCACTGGATGGGCCCGGTACTGTGTCTCCCAGTCTCAGCATAACGGTGTAGGATCCGGAATATCCTAGGGCTGAGTGGTAGGGTGGCATCGACCTAGGCAAGCAAGCACCCGGAATTCTGCCTAGGTGTTTGCGCAACACCTATGATGGCTAATCTTGTGGGTAGTGAAACCTCTGCAGAGTGTACGGTTGATCGATCGATACATATGCCAACCTGTTGGCTATGGACCTTTCCTGTGAAGCTTCTACTAGTGTAGTGAGTGTTTTCTTCTCCCCCTGGATGACATTTTCCGGCAGTGTACCCGTTGTGGTAGTGTGCCGCTGAGATAGGCCCGAGAGGGAGTTGGGCCTGTCGAATGAGAGTGAGGTGTGGGTATGTGAGATGTGGTGATGGGAAAAGGGATGATGGTGTTAACTAGAGATAAAACTTGACTAATCAAACATTGTTTACAGCTGCATAGGAAACATCAGCCTATAGGTCTGCTTGTATAGCCTTGCATCCACTTTCCACAAAGCAAATGCTGCATAGGTGGGCTCCGTGGCCAGTACATATCGTACTGATAAATTTGCTGTCAAGTGACGAGAATGAGTACGACTTCGAGGAAGACGATGGCGAGGAATAGGGTCACGTGCTACACTCAAGTTGGCCGTGAAGGATGAATCGTTTTCGCATCTTCTAAAGGTTCTCTGAATGTTGATTCCGCCAGTGTGGCGATGTAATAAATGTTTATGTAAGACTTAATTAAGGTTCTCTGAATGTTGATTCCACCAGTGTGGCGATGTAATAAATGTTTATGTAAGACTTAATTACCGTTGTATGGATCCTGGTGTCAACTGAGATATGGGTAATTTCATGGATTGTCCCAAGCAATCTGTTGAATTACAATTCGAGCCTGTGGATTTCCCTTCACGGAAATCGAGGTCATTTCAGTTGGTATCAGAGCCATACTTGACTGTAGGACGAGACCCATAGAGAATGGACGTTAGAATAGGAAGCCAGACTCTCTTTCGGTTATATTACCGACCTTGCATTCACTTTTTATGCAATGGCTTATCTAATAACAAGGACCTGCTAATCCGTTTCTTGAAAAATTTGCAGATGACCAGCCTTGGACCACCACTTCGTCCACTGCACGATGGCACTATTGAGATCCTGATCAATGGGAGGAACCACGGCGGATTTGCCATGGTGCTACGCCAGGTGTTGGAGGAGCTGGGAGCACCGTCTGACCAGATCCAGTACTTCAGCCGAGGGAAGCTTGTCGAGGCTGGGAGGTTTGAAGGACCTGTCACTACCAGAGTTGAGACACCTGTCAGCCTGACCCTTCCAGGGATGCCAGTTTTTACTGACTACACTGCTGGAGAGACTGTGGAGGACGGAGTACAGTCCGTCTCCCGCAAGGTACTACGCGCAGTTGTGTACACAGCATACGAGTACCTTAAGGGGACCCATTTCCGTCTGCTACCTCAGGCTTTGGAGCTACACCCTGACCCCATCCAGAGGATTCTGTACACCAGCCAGATCGTTCAAGCCGAGACTGACCCCTGCCTACACATAGTGGCACACCACCTCCAGGAGCAGGACGAGTTCATCAGCTCATTGGAGCAAAGGAGGCAGTGTGACCGAGCACGCATGGCAGAGGTCGAGGATAGTTTGCAGAAAGGGACTCAGACCCTGGAGAGTTTGAACAGAGCAGTCACTGACTTGCGGCTGGAGATGCAGCGCCGTGATGAGTTACACCGAGCCGAGATCGCCGACTTGCGAGACAAGATCGGGGATTTTGGGCTTTGCAATGACTACCTGAACAGCAGAGTATTGGGATTATAGAGGAGGCTGGACGACAAGGAGAGAGCGCTTGGTGAGATGGTGTAGAGGAGCAGAGACAGAGGAGTCGAGATGAGCACGTTGTGCTCCAGGATCAGGGAGTTGGAGAAGCAGTTGGAGAAAGCCGAGGAGAAGTCCACCCGCAACCAAGGGATTCTGATCGACCACGTGAAGATGGTGGAGTTCTTAAAGGACAAGCTACGGAGGACAGAGACAGCTTGGAAGCAGTCCGATACCAGGAGAGCTATTGAGGTCCGGAAGGTACACAGTTTGCTTCCCCCACTGGAGATGGTGAAGCCCCGGGAGGGAGACTTCCGCGTACCACCCACTACGCTCAACCTGGGAGCGTGTCCGTCTCTAAGGATGCAGGAGATTGAGGCCACTCCAGAGCTAGCTGTAGCACTCGACTATGTCAAGCGCCTGACCATGACTGATGACGAGATCGAGGCAGAGGACAGCCGCATACCCGACGCCGTACTCGACCTTATGCACTAGTAGCTTATGGGACCCTGCGTGGCCCTTAGACTAGTGATACAATGAGTTGTCCTGTCATTGGCTATCTGCGCATAGCACGATCTTCTTAGCAGCTAGGAACATCCTTTATGTAATAATAACTATGTGATGAGTGACATTTGGATCTTATGCTTCTTATGGTTCTCTATGCTTCTTTGGTTGAGTGTAGGATAGCATGAAAAATGTTTTAATTCATTTAAATCGTTGAAAACATCTAACTCCTACTTAAACCACTGCAAGATTATTACTGCACTGAGCACGTACCTAATAAATTCAGATGTCGATGAGACGTTCCGCGCGTCTGGAAAACCGCCAGCCCTCCCCCGCACCTGCGCCAGGACGCGGGCGTGGTCGCAACCGTGGACGCCCAGCTGGCAGACGTGCTGGAGTTAACCTGGAAGAAGAGCTGCGCCGGGCAGAGGATGCACCGTCGGAGAACGATCCGCCACCACAGGGCGAGAACGTGCCTCCGCCACCGCCACCGCCGCCGCCACCGACGTTGGCAGAAGTGATGGCACAGCAGACCCAGCTGCTGAATGCCATAGCTACTGGGATGAACAGGCACCACGGGCCACCCCAGAATGACTTCCAAAGGAAACTAGAGGGTTTCCTAAAGCTGAGGCCACCTACCTTCGACGGGACCGACAGCGATCCTCTCGCTGCCGACGATTGGCTTAAAGAGATGGAGAAGAAGCTGGACCTGACCACTTGCTCCGACGAGGAGTGTGTTGGGATTGCTAGCCACCAGCTGACCGGTGCTGCACGAGCATGGTGGGACAACTACACCAGCGCTCACGAGGACCCAGCCCGCATTGACTGGGATGAGTTCAACGAGGCTTTCCGTGACCACCACATTCCTGAGGGAGTCATGGAGGCCAAGGAGAACGAGTTTCGCAACATCTCCCAGGGAGCTGACCGGATCCACGAGTACACCACCCGCTTCAACTGTTTGCTCCGCTACGCACCTGCGTTTTGCGTGAGTTCCGAGAAGGAAAAGATGTACTACTACAGGAAGGGACTTCAGACCAAGATCAGGTTGGCTCTGTCAGGGAACAAGAGCTACGTGAGCTGATTGACCGCTGTATTGAGATCGAGAAGGATCGCATGGAAGCACGTCTGGAGTTCGAGGCCCAGAACAAGGGAAAGAAGCGCCGCTCTGAGGGACCAGCTCGCACTGCTCCACCCCAGAGACAGCGAACGGGTGCACCCCCCGCCTTTCCGGACTCGCCAGGGACCTTCTTCGGGAACAAGCCGTGGTGGTGGTACCAACAGCAGCAACTATCACCGCCCCGCTAAGACCTACCCTGCGCCGACTCAAGCTGTGCAGAACACACCCGCCCCCGCTACCAACACGCCAAGGACAAGCAATTGGAAGGCTCCTGCGACAGCCACAGCAGGCAGTGCGCCCTTCACTTGCTTCGGATGCGGAAAGCCTGGACACCGTGTGGCTGTGTGCCCCGACCTCAACCGTGCACCAGCAGCTGCACAGGGTACACCGAGCCGGGGATCTACTACCCAAGGAAGACTGAACCACATGACCGCTGAGGAAGCTGAAGCTGCACCTGATGCTGTGTACGGTACGTTCCCAGTTCAGGGTAACATGGCTACAGTTCTGTTCGATTCGGGAGCTACATGTTCATACATTTCATCTGCATATGCACGTGAGCATAACATACCTGTAACCCCGAGAGCAAACCCCATCCTAACTAGCTCGCCCTTAGGAACCTTCAGAAGCGTTCACATATGTAGGGCAGTGATAATCACAATCGAGGGACTTGACTTTCGAGCTGACCTAACCCTACTACCCTCCAATAGCTTAGATGTCATCTTAGGCATGGACTGGCTAACCAAACATCGGGGAGTGATATCTTGTTCACCTAGATATGTTCAGGTAACCCACCCTTGGGGAACTGCCGTCCGATGTATACCCCAAACCGGGAGAGTCCAAGCCCAGATAAAATGGAGCTGACATTCAGAGATGTGCCAGTAGTCTGTGAATTCAATGACGTATTTCTAGAGGAGTTGCCAGGAATGCCACCAGATAGAGATGTGGAGTTTGTTATAGAGCTGATGCCAGGGACTGCACCGATTGCCAAAAGACCCTACAGAATGTCGGCTAATGAGTTGAAGGAACTCAAGAAGCAGCTGGGAGAATTACTATAGAAGGGCTTCATTAGGCCTAGTGCCTCGCCCTGGGGATCTCCCATTTTGTTTGTCAAGAAGAAGGATGGCACGATGAGGATGTGCATTGACTACCGGAATCTGAATGCGGTTACAGTCAAGAATAAGTACCCATTGCCCCGCATCGATGATCTATTAGATCAACTGAGTAAGGCCAAGTACTTCTCAAAGATTGATCTCCGATCAGGGTACCATCAGATGAAGATCAGGGAAGAGGATATCCCGAAGACTGCATTTGTCACTAGATATGGACAGTATGAGTGCACAGTAGTCTCATTTGGACTCACTAATGCTCCAGCATACTTCATGAACATGATGAACAAGATCTTCATGAATGAGCTAGAAAAGTTTGTAGTGGTATTTATTGATGATATATTGGTTTATTCAGCCACAAAAGAGGAACATGAACATCATCTGAGGACCGTATTGGAGAGGTTGTCTCGCAACCAGCTATACGCCAAATTCTCCAAGTGCGAATTCTGGCTTGAGAAAGTTGCTTTCCTTGGTCACGTACTGTCAGGAGAAGGAGTTGCAGTGGACCCAACCAAGATTGAAGTTGTGAAAGAATGGGAACAACCCCGTAATGTGTCAGAAATCAGAAGCTTTTTGGGACTTGCAGGATACTATCGCAGATTTATTGAGAACTTCTCCAAGATTGCAAGACCCATGACCAACTTGCTGAAGAAAGAGAACACGTTTATATGGACTCCTGAATGTGAGAAGAGTTTTCAGACCTTGAAAGAGAAGCTCACTACTACACCTGTACTAGCCCTGCCCGATATTCACAAAGATTTTGTTGTATATTGTGACGCCTCTCGGTGACGTTTGGGCTATGTACTAATGCAAGAAGGAAGGGTGATAGCTTATGCCTCAAGACAGTTGAAAGAACATGAGCAGCGATACCCGACTCATGACCTAGAACTTGCAGCCGTGGTACATGCACTCAAGATTTGGAGACACTATCTAATAAGCAACAAGTGTGACATCTATACTGACCACAAGAGCCTGAAGTACTTCTTCACACAAGAAGATCTGAATATGAGGCAGCGCAGATGGCTAGAACTCATCAAGGACTATGATCTTGAGATCCATTACCACCCAGGGAAGGCTAATGTTGTCGCTGATGCACTTAGCCGCAAAAGCTACTGCCATACCCTCATCACCATGTCTATGCCGCCTGAGCTCAGGAGAGAGTTCGACGCATTCCAGCTCGAGGTAGTCTCCTATGGCATGCTAAATGAGCTTCGCGTCGAGTACAATCTTACCTCACGGATCCATGAAGCACAAAGGAACTGTCCTGAGATAGACTATATCCGTGGTTTGATGAAGCTGGGAAGAGGCCCCGAATACCGAGAAGATGAGCAGGGAACTGTATGGTACAAAGATAGAATCTGTGTACCGACGGATTCAGCGATACGAGAAGAGATCCTGTCGGAAGGGCATGACTCCAAATATTGCATTCACCCAGGGTCAGCCAAGATGTACCATGATCTAAGGAAGCACTTCTGGTGGGAGAATATGAAGACAGACATTGCAGGGCATGTAGCCCGATGTGATACATGCAATAGAATCAAGGCCGAACATCAGAGACCAGTAGGGTTGCTACAACCAGTTGAGATACCAGAATGGAAGTGGGAGTGCATATCCATGGACTTCATATTAGGACTGCCCCGATCCGAGCATGGATATGATTCTATATGGGTAATAGTGGATCGTCTGACCAAAGTTGCACATTTTATACCGGTCAAAAGGAAGTATAGAGTTGAAAAGCTAGCAGATCTGTACGTATCAAACATTTTGAAGTTACATGGGGCACCTCTGAGTATTATATCTGACCGAGGATCACAGTTTGTATCACAGTTCTGGAAATCCTTGCACAAGTCCATTGGGACCAAGCTCGACTACAGCACAGCATACCACCCGCAAACAGACGGGCAAACAGAAAGAGTGAACCAGATTCTTGAGGACATGTTACGTGCTTGCGTATTGAGGTACAAGGAAGGATGGGAGAGCTGTCTACCCCACGCCGAGTTCTCATACAACAACGGTTATCAGACAAGCATTAAGATGTCTCCATTTGAAGCGTTATACGGAAGACCGTGCAGAACACCGCTAATGTGGTCAGAACCAGGTGAAAGGACATTCTTCGGTCCTGCTAAGATTGTGGAAGCAGAAGAAGGTGTTGCCCAAGTAAGAGAGAATCTGAGGATTGCACAAAGTAGGCAAAAGAGCTATGCAGATAGAAGACGTAGAGAGCTTGAGTTCAAGGTTGGGGATTATGTCTACCTCAAGGTATCTCCGCTTCGTGGCACCGTCAGATTCCATGTAAAAGGGAAATTGGCACCAAGATATGTTGGGCCATACAAGATCTGTAAAAGGGTTGGAAAGCTTGCTTACAAGCTGGAACTACCGGAGGAATTATCTGGAGTACACCCCGTGTTCCATGTCTCGCAATTAAGGAAGTGTTTGAAGCTTCCCGAGGAGCAAGTTCCTACGGATGCATTAGACCTGCAAGACACACTTGAATACAAGGAACATCCGATCAAGATCTTGGCACGGGATACCAAAGAGACGCGAAACAAGACAATTCCAATGTGCAAGGTACAGTGGAGCAATCACACCGAAAGGGAAGCTACGTGGGAGAAAGAATCGGACTTGCGGATTATGTTTCCTTACCTCTTCGAAGGGTACGTTATCTCTGAATCTCGAGGTCGTTTCAGTGCCGCTGTCCCGAGCTCTCCCGGGGAGGCTCGGGCGAATCGGAGAATTGGCTGTCATTGGTGCAATGACATCGTGGGCCTCCGTAGACGCCGCCTTCCTTGGCTTCGGGCGCGGCGTTCGTGGACTTCCACTGGCCTTACTTGGGCCGGGCTGCGTTGGGAATGATCGTTTTTGCGTTGAAGTTGGGTACCCCAAACTTTGGTACCCGACAGTAGCCCCCGAGCCTATGGCGGAGTGAAGCCACTCCTCCACAGGTTCTCGCTGGTTCTTCCTGTCAAAAAAGATAAAGTGTGGGTTATTTTTCTGGTGGGTGCGCGCGAGCGCACCCGCCGGGTGTAGCCCCTGAGGCTTTGGAGGGATGGTATATCGCTTCAAAGGCTTAGAATCGTGTTTGTTAGTCCTCGGGTGTTTTTTGATTTATTTAGGAGGGTCGTTTCCTTGGAAGCGGAGCCCCCGAGCCTCCCATCGTGTTGGGAGGTCATTCGGTGGTCTTTCCAAGGTGCAAGGCAAGTTCCCGAGCCTCCGTTTCGCATCGGAGATCGGTCGGGTCCTTCCCTGTCTTTTTTAATTCGACCTTCACGCTCTTTTTTCTCGGGAAGAGGAAGGTTTGGTCCTGCTCGACTTCCCCGCTGGGGCATGAGTCGGCATTTCCGGTGAGCTACAAACGGGTTGGTCCAAGTGGAGGTCCGTGCCCCGTTCGTTAAGGGTCGGATAGTGGCCTGAGCACACTCCAATTATTTCCCGAGGGTCAGTTAGTGGATGTCAGGTCCCTTTGATGGGTCCCGAGGGCATCATGCCTCCCACGGAGGGATTCCACGTAACCGACTCACTACTGGGACTTGGACACAACGTGGGATGTCCCTTGTGACGTTTCGGGCGTCGGGATACTGGCCGTTTTCGTGACCCATCCACTAGCTGTCCCTAACTCGGTTTCCCTGGGGCGACTGTTCGAGCCACGGAGGGCCAGTCTTCGATCCCCTGGGAACGTAACGGGCGCCCGAGCCCGGGGTTCCTTCGTTGGGAAGGAGAAAATGTAGGCGGATTCGAGGTGCGCGGTTATAATGATTCGGCTCACCTTTTTAGGCGCGGTGCCTGACGGACGCGACGGTTCGGCTCTGTCGAGGCGGTTTGCGTGCGTGGTGATGGTGGCGGCATGGGGATCATGGCGGGCCCCACGCAGTTAATGCGACGGATTCTCCGCATCCACCCACGATCCGCCGGCGGAGTTTATAAGAAAAACTTACGGTTTTTTCTTTCTACCCTAGCCATTCGCCCGCTCGACCATTCATTTTCTTACCTTCGTCGCCTGCTCTCTCGCCCTCATTGCCTACTTCGAGAGAGATCATTGCCGCGGCCGTCGTTCTTCCCGCAGCCCTTTCCCCCTTCTCTTGCCATGGATTCCTCCTCCGCTGCTGTCGACGCCGCCGCCGACGTCGCCGCCACCGAAGCTGCCGCGACCGAAGCCGCCGCGACCGACGCCGTCGCCACCGACTCTGCCGCGGCCGCCGCCGGCGTCCTCAGGCTGGAGCCATGGCCGAGGAGCACTGTGACGGAGGCGCAGCTGGAGCGCCTCATCTCCCTGGGACTGCTGCGTCCTCGTACCGACGCGCAGCACCCGGAGTGGGTCGTGCTGCCGCGTGACCACGAGGAGCCGAACCCCGGCGAGGGGTACGTGGTGAGCTTTGTTGCTTACCACGAGCGCGGGCTCGGCTCGCCGCCGAGTCGCTTCTGCCGGGCCATCCTCTTCGAGAACGGGCTGGAGCTCCACAACCTCACCTCGAATTCCATCACGCAGGCGTCGATTTTGGCCGCCCTGTGTGAAGGATACTTCGGGGTGCCCCCGCACTGGAACCTGTGGCGTCGCATTTCCCGCGTCGACTGGTACACCAAGTGGGTTGGCGCGAGGAAGCCGCGGGAGATCCAGCGTGCGGGGGGATGCGGCCTCGTGATCCGCTCTTCGTTGTACATCCCCTGTAAGGCCTCCTCCTCCAACAAAGGGTGGCACAACAGCTGGTTCTACCTCCGCAACGACGGGGGTCTCTTCCCCAGGTTCACGGGAAGGACACTCATAGCCCCTTCACCAATGGGAGTGGGGTGCCCGTCGAAGGAGTCAAAGCACCTGGACGTGTACTTCGGCGCACTCAAGGAGTTGAACAGGAGGGGCCTTACCGGGGCCGGCATGGCGGGGAACTTCCACATGCAAGACGGTGTTACCTCTGATGGAGCATCGCCTGGTGCTTCATCAGATGGTGACCGGGTCACCGCGGGAAGGCACGGCGATGCTGCCCCGTGACCTTGGTGAGAAGGAGGTCATGCGCCACGTTGGCTACATGGTGGGGGGTTATCCCACCTGGGAGGAGGTGAACCGGGTGCCTATGCGTCCCCGCGTGGGCTTCCCGGCGTTGGTAAGTGTTGTTCATTCGATCAGGTCGCTGGCTTCTCCATCTTTCTCCTGACATTTTTTCGTTCTTCGTAGAGCCTCTCGAGGACCGAGAAGGCTTCCCTTCCGCCCGTTCCGGAGGATAAAGAGCGGCGAACCCAGAACCGCCTCCGGGCCACGGAGGAGAAGGCGAGGAAGGACAAGGTGACCGCCTGGAAGCAGAAGAGGGGCGGAAGGTGGAGGAGTCCTCCCAGCGCCGCCGTCGCCTGAGGGAGGCCGGGGAGCCCGAGGTGGATACCCCCACCGATGATGATGCCGACGACGACAATGAAGAAGAAGATGACTTTTCCATTTTTGATCTAATGGAGTCTGACCGGCCGCTTGCGGCCACATTGTGACAGAACTGCCTTAATCATAGGGCCCACGTGCCACGTCATCGTCCCTAAGGACCATTGACTAGTCTGCACGAGTTCCCTTTGACTTAGGTGACCCGTCGGGTTTCATAGGAAACCCTAATTTCCCCGAGGATCTCATTGTAAAGACCTTGCAAGTATTACAACAGTTTACACAAATAATTTGAATCAGAGTAAAAAGTGCGGAAGTATTATTTAAACATAGATTACAATTACATTATCCCAAACCAGAGTTTCGCAGTGGAGTAGCTGTATACAACTAAACACCCTGCCCAAGGGTTTCATTATATACACATCTTCATCCATGTACGATCCAATGACCGGCACGATCCTTCGTAGAACTGTTTACTCAACTTACCTGCAACAGGGGGTTAACAAACCCTGAGTACATGGGGTACTCCGCAAGACTTACCCGACTAAAGGTGTAAAATTAGACTCAGGAATGCAGGCTGAGGGGAGTCAAGGTAAGGCTTAGCAATAGTCAAAGGATTTTGCAGAAAAGCAATACTAATCCTATTTTCAGTATTTCATCTCAATAATATTATTAATATTAACCATATCTCCAAGTTCCTTCTCAAATTTCAACCTTCTTTCATTTACTTCGTCCATTCAAAAACATCCTAGTTCCGAACCACTCTTCGCTGTAAGTGTGAGGATCATGTCTCCATTAACCGAGGAGCAACGTCGATTCGAATCCAGAAGTACCCAGCTGGGGATCCCTATCCACACTGCATATGTAGCACTTAAGCTTGCATATGCCAACCCCGCCTACCACGGCTTTTCATACCCCGGAACCGGTCCTGCGCCACCCGAGAGCACAGTACCCCTCTAGTCTCCAGGCACGACGGCCACGAGGGTACACGCTACTCTCGCCATCTCTCCACTCCCAGTGCGTGGTTGTCGGTTCCAGCAGTAGAGCCACCGGAGTCAGAGGCTTTCCGTAGTATGTGGCTAGTTGCAAAGTCATGATCACAGCAGGCCGACAACGAATGGTCCCTAATATTTTTCCGTTAGAAACCATGCATTGGGACTCTAACCCAAGTACACTGGTAACTACCCGGTTTTCACATCCCTTTCCCGATGGCGACGAAAGTTGGGACTCTAACCCAAGCAGTTGGCCAACCAAACGGGAAAACCCATCCACGTTGATGATAATGGACTGGCCAAGTACACCATCACCAAACGAGGACAATACCAATCCTATAAAATGATTCATTTGTTTCATATCATCACAGTTTTCAAAATAGCATTTTTGCAACTCTATCATTAAGCATAACTAAGCATTTTTCAATACTTTAAATAAACCAGGGTCTTAGGTATAATATGTGGTCAAGGAAAGGTAATGCATCAATTGGTTATCACTCAACTCCTATTAACCTAATGCAGTAGATTAACTCAAGTGATAAATATTTTTAAATAACAAGGAGGGGCAAATGCACCGGGGCTTGCCTGTTGCTTGACGACAAAACCTTGCACGGACTCTGGAGTGGTTCCTCAGTAGTCACCTCCACTGGCACCTCCGGATTCGCGATCACTACACGTGTGCATAATGAATGCATGAATGCGATGCACATGAAATGACGGTGCATGAAAATAACAACAAACAAATCCTAACCTTGAGCATGACTCTCTATACAAGCTAGGCATAACTATACTAGGCTATGGTGTTCGAGGTCATAGGGGTTTGGACCTAGAACCACAATCAATCATAAAGTCACACAAGCCCTAGGGTTAATTTCATTTCTAATTATTTTATTAATTATTAACCCTATTTTAATTAACTAGTAATTAAATTAATTCCACTTGAGCCAAAACTTTATTAGCATAAAGGTCTTAGTCTAAAATAGTAGCATAATAATGTTTATGATTTTTGGAGCTACAGAAAAATTATTGAAATTCATTAAAGATCCATTTATTAATTAATCTAGAAATTTTTATAAACTTTAGATAGTGTTCTAAATGCATAACTAATCATTTTATAAAATTTTACACATAATGGAGAGCACACAAAATTAATTTCATTATTTTTGGACACTCAGAAATAATTATACAAAAATAACAAAACAGAACACTATTCATTTTAAAATTAAAATAGAAAAGCATTTGAAAACACTTGGAAAATAGAAAGACTAAAAATGGCCCGAAGCCGGCCCAGCTCGGGGAAATCGGCCCAGCACCGCCCGCGCTCACTCCCTCTCTTCTCCCAGTCGCTGACAGGCGGGGCCAGCCTGCCAGCCCTTTCTTCCACCCCGCGCAGGCGCGAGCACGCGCGCGCACGCGACGACCGGCGCGGCTCTCGCCGCCGGCGAGTCGGGAGACCCAACCGAAGACACCACCATGCTTAAAACTCTTCCCCGAACCCAACGATGTAAGATAGGACTAGGTTTGATGCTCGGAGCGGACACGACCGCGCTCGCGGCGGCTCGGCGGCGGAGGCGTGGCACACTCCGGCGAGGGTGAGTTGGAAAAGTGGGAGATTAGGCGCGGAATCGAACGAGGGGCTCACCACGAAGCTAACCCAACAGTTGGTGGAGACCGAGACGGAGCGTGAAGGCGAGCGTGGCGGCGGTGGCGGGTGCGGCGGCTTGGACACGACGGCGAGTCCCCGTCCCGGCAAACCTAGAGGAACAGAGAACGAACCAACACGCACATGAGAAACTACCGGTCGAGAAGACACTGATGCGCACCATCTCAAGTCCCAGAGCTCACCCAAACGAGCTGGTGGCGACGGCGAGATCCACGGCGGCGCTCTGCGCGACCGCGACGGTGGCAATGGCGTGCCGAGGCCAACAAGGCACCAGAGCACGAAACGAGTGGTGGAATCGATGCGCAAAGAAGTGGGTTATCAATCGGGAAGATGGAGAGGCTTGCAGTGGTTTAAGGATGACGAATTTCACCTCGAGACCGAGCTCGCCGGTGAACGGTGGCGGGAGAAATGGCGAAGGAGCCGTGCACGGGGTTTTATAGCCGAAGGGAACGAAGCGGTCAGGTTTGGGACGCGTCCGGGGCCCCCATCGACCCACGCCGCGACGTCGACAGCGAGCCTGCCGGCCGGACGGCGGCAGCGCGCCTCGCGCGCACGCGCGTGCACGGCCGGGAAGAAAAACAGGGGACCCCCCCAGGGTACTGTAGCAGTAGGGTCAAAAGCTATTTTGTTAAATTACTCCCTATTTCCTGTAGCAACTGTAAAATCTCCAAAAGTAAAAGTTGTGTAAAATTTTGTGAAGTTCAACTTTGCTTTTTGAATCATGTCCAAATTCTGCCTAGTTTTGAAACTATTTAAAAGGGGGTAAAACTTGAATTTGAAATTGATTTGCAATTCAATAAAATTCTCCAAACTTTTCTCAACAACATGAAAATCTGTAAATATGAAAGTTGTTCCACTTGTTGAATCCTACAACTTTTATTAAAGGAGTTTTGTCAGATTCTTCATAGTTTTTGACATAGCATTTAAATTTCAAATTTCAAAACACTCATTGGAGTTTATTTTGAAATCTCACTGCATAACATCAAAATCCCCAAATACCAAAGTTATTCAATTTAAAAAGCCTTACAACTTTCACTAAAGTAGTTTGCCCTAATTCTTGATATTTTTGAAATGGCATTTTATATTTTATTAAACAAACACTAATTGGGTTTTAAATTTAAATTTCTACAAGTAAACTTTAAAATCTATAAACATGAAAGTTGTTCCATTTTGTAAGGGCTAAAACTTTCATTAAAGGAGCATCGCCAGATTCCTACTATTTTTTGAACTCGTATTTCAAGTTTAAACTTTAAAACCTAAATTAAGATTTTATTTGAAATTATTTTTAATAACTTCAAAATTTCCCAAAATAGAAGTTGCTTAACTTTTAAAGATTTACAACTTTTGTTTAAGGCCCAACACCAAATTATGCTTAGTTTTTGGTTTAGGATTTTAGGTCTGCTTAAAGGTTTATAATTGATTTTCTGTTTGTTACCCAATTCAATTTAGATAATAACATACAAAACCCAAACATTTACATAACAAATCACTCTTAAGAACTTATGTAAAATCACATGTTGGAACAAAATCAATTTTGTTAATGAGTTTATGCAGGATGATTTACATGCAATGATGATGACATGGCAGGTTTTAATTAACCGTAACACCAGAGGTGTTACAGCCTTCCCCCCTAAAAAAAAATCTCGTCCCGAGATTTTAGAAACGGCTAGAGCCTTAGGTTAAGTAATGGAAAAGAAAATGTGTCAAGAAAATACTTTTCAAATCTTGACTGTAGAGCAAGTAGGGATCTTACACTTTGTAGGACTTGAAAGGGGTAAATTATTTTTAATGCTGAGCTAAGAACTTAAGAATGTTTTTAGGTGAGAAATTCTCTGGTCTCTCGGGTAACTTTTTTTTTTTTCTGAAGACTGATTCCAACATACTTGTGCTTCATCCTGTTGAAGTCCTTTGAGTAACAAGATCTCTTATTGGTTTATGACCCACACCGAGTATTCGGAGTGCGTCAGATCTAGTCCAATTCCACTCCTACCAAATCAATAACCCGATTTGGCACTTGAAGTTACTCCTCGAGTGGTGTCACATGAAATACAGCCTATGCAGCTGACAAGTGTTCAGACACTTGAGTTGATAAGCTACTAGTCCACACTTCTCTTTCTTCCTGTTATGAGGAAGATTCTTATTTGACCTAATCAGTTGTTTCTCAACACTAAAAACTTGAAACCTTATTTCTTCGAAATACAACCCTTGCGAGGAATATCTTTTAAGGGTGGGTTTCAAGGAGAGTGAGGCACATTAATTGCGAGCTACGATGATTCAGGAGTGCCGACTACGATACCAGTGTGTACCCTGGTAGGGTGTTATGTGACTGGAGTTCACAGAAGATTCCAAGTTTTGACACGACACCATAGTCGCGGGTCGAGACACCATCATAGAACACAATCAAAGTAACCTCGGTAAAAGAAAAAAATAAATCGACTGCATCTATGATGTACAATGACCACAGACCTTGATACGAGCATATACCCATCAGAATCTCTAGTTCTTCTATGCGGTGCTGGTCTGCTTGTCGCTGTGCTTCGAGTGCTTCCACCTGGACGTCCAAACCGATCTTTTCCACATCACTGATCTGAGCAGCCTCTTGCCACTTTAAGGCTTTCTTATTTGCCTTCTTCTTTTTGAGTTCGGTACTCTTGAGTGCTTCATAACACTCGGAGTAAAGTTCCTGCCACTCCTCGCGTCCTTGCTCACGGGTTAGATGGAGGTTAAGGACAGCTAGCATAGCTCGAGTAGTGGCTACCAATATGGGATCCTGCTGATCAGACTTTTCTTCCAATTGCTTAGCTTGTCGTTGAAGACCATCCCAATTCCCTGGGACTTCTGACGGAAACATTCTCAGAGTAGAAACCCTGACTTCCTTCTGACACCTGAAGCAGATCTTTCTCAGGACTTCCAATGCTGTAGCCTGAGCTCCTTCCCAAGGACTCATACCTTCTGCCTGTGCTTCCCAAGCTGGCCAAAACGGAGCGGTGGTACAAGCTGGGATCCGAAGTGACACTTCGTACCACGGCCGACCAAGGACAACAGTACGGGACCAACGATACCTTGGTGGTTTCGAGTAGCCTACTTCCTGAAGTAACTGCCACAACACCGTAGGAGTTCCGAACATAGCCAGACATTCGTCAATTCCAGTGGTAGGGTCTTGGGGATCCATCTATTGAAAAGAAAGGTAAGAATTTGTTTTTAACAAAATATACATTTGGAAACAGGCTTTATTTTAGAAAGTAGAGATTTAATTTATATCGGGGGTATTACTAATAGTTGTAATGTCATGATGCATGAGCGTTCCAACGCAAGCCAGGATACCCTGACATATACGTAATATACCGATTAACTTAATTATTAGAGTGACATGCACTCAACGTTTTCAAACATAGGGCATACTTAAGGTGCTAATCCACTACTAAGCTCAAAACCTAACTATAGATCTATAGAAGTAATCGAGGAAAGATACTATAGAATGAATGAGGAAAGTTCGGAAACAACTCGGACCAAACTACCCCATCAATTTTATTCATTCGAAATCCTTTTGAAGTCTTTGTAAAGTAATACTGCAAGTACCTTACAATGAAATTCTCTGATACCACCTGTGACAGAACCGCCTTAATCATAGGGCCCACGTGCCACGTCATCGTCCCTAAGGACCATTGACTAGTCTGCACGAGTTCCCTTTGACTTAGGTGACCCGTCGGGTTTCATAGGAAACCCTAATTTCCCCGAGGATCTCATTGTAAAGACCTTGCAAGTATTACAACAGTTTACACAAATAATTTGAATCAGAGTAAAGAGTGCGGAAGTATTATTTAAACATAGATTACAATTACATTATCCCAAACCAGAGTTTCGCAGTGGAGTAGCTGTATACAACTAAACACCCTGCCCAAGGGTTTCATTATATACACATCTTCATCCATGTACGATCCAATGACCGGCACGATCCTTCGTAGAACTGTTTACTCAACTTACCTGCAACAGGGGGTTAACAAACCCTGAGTACATGGGGTACTCCGCAAGACTTACCCGACTAAAGGTGTAAAATTAGACTCAGGAATGCAGGCTGAGGGGAGTCAAGGTAAGGCTTAGCAATAGTCAAAGGATTTTGCAGAAAAGCAATACTAATCCTATTTTCAGTATTTCATCTCAATAATATTATTAATATTAACCATATCTCCAAGTTCCTTCTCAAATTTCAACCTTCTTTCATTTACTTCGTCCATTCAAAAACATCCTAGTTCCGAACCACTCTTCGCTGTAAGTGTGAGGATCATGTCTCCATTAACCGAGGAGCAACGTCGATTCGAATCCAGAAGTACCCAGCTGGGGATCCCTATCCACACTGCATATGTAGCACTTAAGCTTGCATATGCCAACCCCGCCTACCACGGCTTTTCATACCCCGGAACCGGTCCTGCGCCACCCGAGAGCACAGTACCCCTCTAGTCTCCAGGCACGACGGCCACGAGGGTACACGCTACTCTCGCCATCTCTCCACTCCCAGTGCGTGGTTGTCGGTTCCAGCAGTAGAGCCACCGGAGTCAGAGGCTTTCCGTAGTATGTGGCTAGTTGCAAAGTCATGATCACAGCAGGCCGACAACGAATGGTCCCTAATATTTTTCCGTTAGAAACCATGCATTGGGACTCTAACCCAAGTACACTGGTAACTACCCGGTTTTCACATCCCTTTCCCGATGGCGACGAAAGTTGGGACTCTAACCCAAGCAGTTGGCCAACCAAACGGGAAAACCCATCCACGTTGATGATAATGGACTGGCCAAGTACACCATCACCAAACGAGGACAATACCAATCCCATAAAATGATTCATTTGTTTCATATCATCACAGTTTTCAAAATAGCATTTTTGCAACTCTATCATTAAGCATAACTAAGCATTTTTCAATACTTTAAATAAACCAGGGTCTTAGGTATAATATGTGGTCAAGGAAAGGTAATGCATCAATTGGTTATCACTCAACTCCTATTAACCTAATGCAGTAGATTAACTCAAGTGATAAATATTTTTAAATAACAAGGAGGGGCAAATGCACCGGGGCTTGCCTGTTGCTTGACGACAAAACCTTGCACGGACTCTGGAGTGGTTCCTCAGTAGTCACCTCCACTGGCACCTCCGGATTCGCGATCACTACACGTGTGCATAATGAATGCATGAATGCGATGCACATGAAATGACGGTGCATGAAAATAACAACAAACAAATCCTAACCTTGAGCATGACTCTCTATACAAGCTAGGCATAACTATACTAGGCTATGGTGTTCGAGGTCATAGGGGTTTGGACCTAGAACCACAATCAATCATAAAGTCACACAAGCCCTAGGGTTAATTTCATTTCTAATTATTTTATTAATTATTAACCCTATTTTAATTAACTAGTAATTAAATTAATTCCACTTGAGCCAAAACTTTATTAGCATAAAGGTCTTAGTCTAAAATAGTAGCATAATAATGTTTATGATTTTTGGAGCTACAGAAAAATTATTGAAATTCATTAAAGATCCATTTATTAATTAATCTAGAAATTTTTATAAACTTTAGATAGTGTTCTAAATGCATAACTAATCATTTTATAAAATTTTACACATAATGGAGAGCACACAAAATTAATTTCATTATTTTTGGACACTCAGAAATAATTATACAAAAATAACAAAACAGAACACTATTCATTTTAAAATTAAAATAGAAAAGCATTTGAAAACACTTGGAAAATAGAAAGACTAAAAATGGCCCGAAGCCGGCCCAGCTCGGGGAAATCGGCCCAGCACCGCCCGCGCTCACTCCCTCTCTTCTCCCAGTCGCTGACAGGCGGGGCCAGCCTGCCAGCCCTTTCTTCCACCCCGCGCAGGCGCGAGCACGCGCGCGCACGCGACGACCGGCGCGGCTCTCGCCGCCGGCGAGTCGGGAGACCCAACCGAAGACACCACCATGCTTAAAACTCTTCCCCGAACCCAACGATGTAAGATAGGACTAGGTTTGATGCTCGGAGCGGACACGACCGCGCTCGCGGCGGCTCGGCGGCGGAGGCGTGGCACACTCCGGCGAGGGTGAGTTGGAAAAGTGGGAGATTAGGCGCGGAATCGAACGAGGGGCTCACCACGAAGCTAACCCAACAGTTGGTGGAGACCGAGACGGAGCGTGAAGGCGAGCGTGGCGGCGGTGGCGGGTGCGGCGGCTTGGACACGACGGCGAGTCCCCGTCCCGGCAAACCTAGAGGAACAGAGAACGAACCAACACGCACATGAGAAACTACCGGTCGAGAAGACACTGATGCGCACCATCTCAAGTCCCAGAGCTCACCCAAACGAGCTGGTGGCGACGGCGAGATCCACGGCGGCGCTCTGCGCGACCGCGACGGTGGCAATGGCGTGCCGAGGCCAACAAGGCACCAGAGCACGAAACGAGTGGTGGAATCGATGCGCAAAGAAGTGGGTTATCAATCGGGAAGATGGAGAGGCTTGCAGTGGTTTAAGGATGACGAATTTCACCTCGAGACCGAGCTCGCCGGTGAACGGTGGCGGGAGAAATGGCGAAGGAGCCGTGCACGGGGTTTTATAGCCGAAGGGAACGAAGCGGTCAGGTTTGGGACGCGTCCGGGGCCCCCATCGACCCACGCCGCGACGTCGACAGCGAGCCTGCCGGCCGGACGGCGGCAGCGCGCCTCGCGCGCACGCGCGTGCACGGCCGGGAAGAAAAACAGGGGACCCCCCCCCAGGGTACTGTAGCAGTAGGGTCAAAAGCTATTTTGTTAAATTACTCCCTATTTCCTGTAGCAACTGTAAAATCTCCAAAAGTAAAAGTTGTGTAAAATTTTGTGAAGTTCAACTTTGCTTTTTGAATCATGTCCAAATTCTGCCTAGTTTTGAAACTATTTAAAAGGGGGTAAAACTTGAATTTGAAATTGATTTGCAATTCAATAAAATTCTCCAAACTTTTCTCAACAACATGAAAATCTGTAAATATGAAAGTTGTTCCACTTGTTGAATCCTACAACTTTTATTAAAGGAGTTTTGTCAGATTCTTCATAGTTTTTGACATAGCATTTAAATTTCAAATTTCAAAACACTCATTGGAGTTTATTTTGAAATCTCACTGCATAACATCAAAATCCCCAAATACCAAAGTTATTCAATTTAAAAAGCCTTACAACTTTCACTAAAGTAGTTTGCCCTAATTCTTGATATTTTTGAAATGGCATTTTATATTTTATTAAACAAACACTAATTGGGTTTTAAATTTAAATTTCTACAAGTAAACTTTAAAATCTATAAACATGAAAGTTGTTCCATTTTGTAAGGGCTAAAACTTTCATTAAAGGAGCATCGCCAGATTCCTACTATTTTTTGAACTCGTATTTCAAGTTTAAACTTTAAAACCTAAATTAAGATTTTATTTGAAATTATTTTTAATAACTTCAAAATTTCCCAAAATAGAAGTTGCTTAACTTTTAAAGATTTACAACTTTTGTTTAAGGCCCAACACCAAATTATGCTTAGTGTTTAGTTTAGGATTTTAGGTCTGCTTAAAGGTTTATAATTGATTTTCTGTTTGTTACCCAATTCAATTTAGATAATAACATACAAAACCCAAACATTTACATAACAAATCACTCTTAAGAACTTATGTAAAATCACATGTTGGAACAAAATCAATTTTGTTAATGAGTTTATGCAGGATGATTTACATGCAATGATGATGACATGGCAGGTTTTAATTAACCGTAACACCAGAGGTGTCACACACATAGCCCGCAGTGGGTGCTGACGAGCCTGGAAAGGCTCCGCTGTCAGCGTCCGCCAGCGGAAGTGCCGGGGTTCGTGATCCGAACCCTCGGGGAAACCTGCCGGAGGCCGCGTCCAAGGACGCGGCTCCTGGCAGGGCAATGTCAGGAGGCGGGGCTCCGCCCGCCATCAGCGGCGTGGCTCGGCCGGAGGGGCCGGGGACGGGCTCATGCCCGGCGCCCGAGATGCCCCGAGGTTCTAGCGGGGGGACCGAGAGTCCCCTGTTTCGACGGACCCTCCCCGCCGACGCGTCGTTGGTCGGCGCGGCGGTCGAAGGCGGGAGGGGGGGGAGTGCTGGGAAGACGCCGTCGGAGCCGGAGCCTACCGGCGCCAAGACGCCGGCGCTTGAGCTGGGGCCCTCCCAAGCTCAAGCTTCTGTTAGAAGATTTGGGCTATGGCCCAAATATCTCCATAGAAATCCCAAAGGCCCACTCACACATGCATGCATCTAGTTGAAGCCAACTTAAAATTGTGGGCTATCCCCATCTAGTTGAAGCTATGTGAGAGAGGGAAAAGGAAGAAACACACGCGCGCGCTCGCTCGCCTCGCCTCGCCGGGCCGGGCCGGGCCGGGCGGGGCGGGGCGCGCGCGCACGACATGCGCGTGAATGGTCCGGCGATTTCCCGCTCCAACCCTTGCGGGTGCGCGGTTTTCTTTTGCCACTCGAAATTTTTGCATGCATGGAGAAAATTGCGCTGGCCTATTTGGTAAGCAATTATTCTCGTATTATGGTAATTACACAAACGGCAGGTTAATTATCATAATGACTGTGATTGAGCGGCTAATTGGTTTCCTATTTGCTGCGACGCGTGCGCGTGTATAAATAAAGGGCGAGACGTCGTCCTCAATATACCGAGAATTCTTCTCTCCCTGTTCCACTTTGCTGCGTGTCACACCCAATTTTAAGGATAAAATGGGATGCATAATCTTATGTGCGCCCAGAGATCAGTCACACACATAAGCTAACAAATTGCATAAATTGTATCATAACCAATGTTTAATACATAGCGAATAATATCAAAGTCATTACACAGCGGAAAATAAAGATAACTCTCGTGGTAGCTCCATAGCACAGGGACGCCGACTGGTGAAGCACAAGTCTAGTAATCCTCTGGGTAGTCCTCATCACTATCACCATCTGTTACCCATCCGGGATTTTTAACCAAGTAATGAAAAATAAACAAGCGTAAGTACATGTCGTACTCAACAAGACTAGTATGAGTTCACGAGGTTCAAAAGGTTGACACGGTTTAACAGCAGGTTGCTTTTAATTAATCATCTTTTATGCAGTTGGATAGCAACAAGTTAACATGCCCATTCTCATGATCATAGTAAACATAATTAATGAGCAGCAATAAATAGATTTAGCAATAAGTAAGCATCACCCCAAAAGAATAACTACTCCATAAGACGTCCAAGGCCGCTCTTAACCGTGAGCTCGGCTAGTATACCGGTTTTACACTCTGCAGAGGTTGTGCACTTTCACTATGAGCCGTGATTCCCATCTTCTCGGGTTAATTACTCCCATAACACTACCAAGGTGAGAGAGCAGGGTTTCACTATGAAGCCTTTCAAAGGTTCGTCTAACATGTTAGGGCCGCGAGGTTTCCTCGGCAAGCAGATGTAGAGCCCCCCTTCCATATGGCACAAGGTCACGCAGGTTATACACATATGGACAGAGGCCGCACTATAGCCGAGTCGTCTAAGCCCCTCTTGCGCCTTTCGGTAACCTCTAACAAGCTAGAAAAGGTCCTCATACTGAGCTAAAACCAGAGCCATATAGCCCTCATAGTTGCACTGTAAGTCCCGGTGTCATACTTACAGATCATTATCAAAGGTGAAGGATTTTGAGCATCACGAAACTATGCTCGAATCCTCTAGCTCCATGTTGCTAAAAAGGCATCTTATAATCATATTGCATAATCAAATAATCAAGTTCACATGATCATGATATCAATAACGCACTAGCATCAATTACCACATGCATAAACCCATAGGTAGCAAGGAACAGGATAACAAAACTAGGAAGTAACTATGGTTAACAAGGAAGACACATGCAAATGTAATTATTTATTTGGTGAATAGGACAACAAGGATGATCCATGCTAATACTTGCCTTGATCAGCAAACTCCTGGTGATCCGGGTTGTCGCAGTACTGATCTTGATCACCCACGTAAAGCTCACCGTCTATACTCGATCCATCATAACAAAACACACACATACAAGGGCAATCATGCATACAAACAAGAGTTTTCATTAGAACAGTACACCAACAGAGAGAAAATAAATTAAAAAGGTTATAAAACAAATCTACACGTTGCTACGATCACATCGATATAAAGTTTGCGCAAATCGATTTTAAAACGAGGAAGATATGAATTTTACAAGATTTATAATAGAATAATAATAGATTAAATATAATCTCGAATTTTAAAAGTTAATAACATATGAAACAGTGTTACTAACTGGTAGATCATCAAATTACGAATCTAACGCAATTTGAATCGTTCAAATCGGAACTAAAACGTGGAAATTATAAATGAAACAATTTTGAATTCAAATATGAAAACACATTTTCATATATACCGAAAATAAATACGCCTTCAAACGTAATCTACTGAATACGCTAAGGGCTGCGGGCTAAGCATTAAAAACTATAGGGGGTTATTCGCAACAACGCCGGCCGAATCGGTATGGGCTGCTCTTCAGCCGTCCGATTCAAAATCGGCGGATCAGATTAACAGAGAGGAGGGGTGGCGGTGCTCTCGGCCGGAAAACAGAGGCCGACGGCGGCGCCATGGCCAGAGGGCCGCCGGAGAAGGAGAACTCGTCCTTCGGTGCATGAAATAGGTCGGGAAGGGTACCCATAGACCGGGAAGAGCATCGCAAGCTCACCTAGGGTGATGGGAAGGTCGGAAATCGACTCGGTGATAGCTCGCGGCGTGATCCGGCGGACGGTGGATCTCTGCAACGGCGGCGGAGGCGGTCAGTGCACAAATCGAAGGGGGAAAGTGGTCGGGAACTTCACAAGATCATAGCGAAGCTCCTCAAAGGCTTACTGAGAGGAAACTGGTGGCGAATCGAGCTAATTGCTCGCGGCGGCGGCTGCTCGGTTCTCGCGGGAGCTCGGCAATGGCGGCGAGAAGAGGCGGCTAGGGTTAGGTGACGGCTACGGGGGGGTGTAGCGTTGCTTAAATACTCCCGAGGTGTGACGACAATCTCGGAGATTGAAACAAACTCGGCGAGCGGAGAAATCGGCTTCGGCCGTTTCTTCTCTGCTTCGGACTCTCGGCGCGGCGACGAACTCGGCTTCGGCTGTTTCTTTCTTGCCCGCGTCAGACTCTCGGCGAGCAGCAGAGGGAAACATGGGAGGGGCTGTTCTGTGGGTCCACAGGTCAGTAGCACCGAGCGCTGGGGTCGGGCTGGCAGTCGCGGCAGAGGGACGCTTCGCACGCGTTCGGCCACGGTGGATGAACACGGCAGCGGCGTCTCTGTTCGCGCGGCGGGGGAGGTGGAGAAGGAAGCGCTGACTCGTGGGTCCCACTCGTCAGTCGGATGGGGTAAGGGGAAGGGAGGGAGCAGGTCGGCCGAGCTGTCCGCGAGCCATCCGACCTGGATCTGCTGGGGCCAGGGAGTGGAAAACAGGCCAAGCTGCTGCTCGGGCCAGAAAGGAGAGGGGAAGGGCTCTGCTCTATTTCCTTTTTCCATTTTCCAAAAGGATTTTCAAATTGGGTTTTGAAATATTTGAGAAATTCAAATAATCTACAACAGTACAAAGAAGAAATGCTCCAGCATGAATGCATCATACATGTGTATGACCTAGGTTTGATTTTATATTTGAGAAAAATTATTATTTCCCTATATTGGAATGATCAACTAATTGCATAATTAAATAAATTCCCACTATTTAAAAGAATGCAATTTTTCGGGTGTTACAATTCTACCCCCCTTAAAAATAATCTCGTCCTCGAGATTCAGTTGGTGCTTACTCAAACAACTCCGGGTACTTCTCTCTGAGATCTTCCTCTCTTTCCCAAGTAGCTTCTTCCTCAGAGTACCGATGCCACTGCACCTTGCACATCTTTATAACTCGACTTCTTGTAACTCTTTCTGCGGTTTCCAAAATTTTCACTGGATGTTCCTCATAGGTGAGACCCTTCTTGAAAACTATTTCCTCGACAGGAACCTGCTCTTCCGGTACTCTCAAACACTTTCTCAACTGAGATATGTGGAACACATCATGCACACCGGACAAACTTTCCGGAAGTTCTAGCTGATATGCCACTTCTCCACGTCTCTCTAGGATCTTGAAAGGACCAATATACCTTGGTGCCAACTTTCCTTTGCTGTTGAACCTTTTCACACTTCTCATCAGGGACACTTTAAGATATACATAGTCTCCTACATTAAAAGCTAGTTCTCTTCTCCGTGTATCCGCATAGCTCTTCTGTCTAGATTGTGCTATTCTCAAGTTCTCTCTTATTGTCTGGACTTGCTCCTCTGCGTCTCTCAACACATCCGGTCCAAACACTTGACTTTCTCCAGTTTGATTCCAAAACAAGGGTGTCCTGCACTTGCGCCCATACAATGCTTCGAAGGGTGCCATCTTGAGACTTTTCTGGTAACTATTATTATAAGAGAACTCCGCATACGGCAGACTCTTATCCCAACTCGTTCCATACTGTAAAGCACAAGCTCTCAACATATCTTCCAAAATCTGATTAATCCGTTCAGTTTGACCGTCAGTCTGGGGATGATATGCAGAACTGAAATTCATCTTAGTACCTAGAGACTCATGTATCTTTTGCCAGAAATGTGAGGTGAATTGAGTGCCCCTATCAGACACAATTTTCTTTGGAACTCCATGCAGACACACTATTCTCTCCATATACAACTCTGCTAGTTTAGGACCTCCATAAGTGGTCTTGACTGGAAGGAAATGAGCCACTTTAGTCAGTCGATCCACAATTACCCAGATTGAATCATAACCTCTCTGAGTACGTGGCAATCCAACTATGAAGTCCATACCGACTTCTTCCCACTTCCACTCAGGTATCTTTAGTGGTTGTAGCAATCCTGCAGGTCTCTGGTGTTCAGCTTTAACTCTCTGACAGGTATTACATATAGCCAAATATTCTGCTACATCACGCTTCAGTCCAACCCACCAATATTTTTCCTTCAGATCCAAATACATCTTGGTACTTCCTGGGTGTATAGAATATGCTGACTCATGAGCTTCACGCAATATAGCGTCTCGGATGGATTTCACTTCGGGTACATAGAGTCTCTTCCCAAACCATAAGGTTCCATTCTCATCTAGCCTAAATCCGGGTGATTTTCCAACCACAATGTTCTCTGCTGTTTCTTTGAGCTTCTCATCTTCCAACTGAGCCTTTCGTATCTCTTGCTCTAGTGTGGGTTCAACCTCCATCTCAACAGCATTGATCACAATTCCCAAGTTGAGACGCTCCATCTCTGCACACAACTCTGCTGGAATAGTGGTTGTTCGAATCTCATTAGCATAACTTTTTCTACTATGAGCATCGGCCACAACATTTGCTTTGCTTGGATGATAATGCAATTCCAGGTCATAATCCTTTATCAATTCCAGCCAACGACGTTGCCTCAAATTCAACTCTGACTGGGTGAAGATATACTTCAAGCTCTTATGATCTGTATAGATGTCACACTTATGACCAATTAGATAATGCCTCCATAACTTCAGAGCGTGAACCACAGCTGCTAGCTCCAAATCATGAGTAGGATAATTCAATTCATGCTTCCTCAACTGTCTCGATGCATATGCTACGACTCTTCCTTCTTGCATGAGAACACAACCAAGACCTAGGCGGGAAGCATCACAATAGATAGAGAACTTCTTACTCAGATCCGGCAAAACCAACACTGGGGCTGTTGTCAATCTCTTCTTCAATTCTTCAAAACTAGCTTGGCACTTCTCAGACCACACAAACTTGGCATTCTTCTCTAGCAAGGAAGTCATTGGCTTTGCAAGCTTGGAGAATCCTTCAATGAACCTTCAGTAGTAACCAGCTAAACCAAGAAAACTACGAATGCCAGTTACATCAGTTGGTGGCTTCCAATTCAACACGTCTGCCACCTTGCTTGGGTCTATAGAAATTCCACCATTGGACACGATATGTCCTAGAAAAGCAACTTCTCTCAACCAGAATTCGCACTTACTTCGCTTGGCATACAACTTGTGTTCTCTGAGCTTCTGCAAAACCAATGTCAGATGTTCGGCATGCTCTTCTTCATTCTTGGAGTAGATCAAGATATCATCAATGAACACCACAACAAACTTATCCAAGAATTCCATGAATACCTTGTTCATCAGATACATGAAGTAGGCAGGTGCATTAGTCAAACCAAAAGATATTACCGTATACTCATACAATCCATACCGAGTAGTGAATGCAGTCTTAGGTATGTCAGAGTCACGAATCTTCAACTGATGGTAACCTGAACGGAGATCAATCTTGGAAAACACACAAGCACCTCTCAACTGATCAAATAAGTCATCAATTCTAGGCAACGGATACTTGTTCTTAATGGTGACCTCATTCAGTGACCGATAATCAACACACATCCTTTGACTACCATCTTTCTTATCAACAAAAATAACCGGGGCTCCCCAAGGTGAAGAACTAGGACGAATGAAACCTTTTTCTGACAGTTCTTTGATTTGTTTCTTAAGTTCTTCTAATTCTTTAACTCCCATTCTATATGGACGTTTAGCTATAGGTGCAGTACCAGGTAACAACTCAATGATAAATTCAATGTCACGGTCAGGCGGCATACCTGGTAACTCATCTGGAAACACATCTTCAAACTCATCCACCACTGAGTTATCCGGCTGCACTTCTTCTCTGAGCTGATGTACTGTGGCTTTCTATTGAACTTGCAAAACAACCTCAATTCTGACCTCATCTCCCTTCGGGGTAGTGATAGTCACGACCTTCTCCTTGCACTTTATATTGATGTCATTCTTCATCATCCAATCCATACCCAGGATAAGATCAATTCCGGCAGTATTTAGCACAGTAGGGGTTATCTCAAATTCTACCTCCCTTAATGAGACAGTAATCGGGAGACACCGAAGAGTAGCTTGCATGACACCACCCGGAGAAGAAACCATAATAGGATGTTTCATGACACTAAGGGGAATACCATGCTTTCTAACAAATGTGTGCGAAATGAAAGTATGCGAAGCACCAGAGTCAAAAAGAACTGTAGCGGGGATGGAGTCGATATTGAACGTACCCATCATGACCTCTGGAGTCTCCTGTGCCGTATCAACCGACACATGGTTCACCTTCCCGGTGCGAGGTGGCACTCTCTGCTGGTTGTTCTGCTTCTGGGAGGCTTGGGGATTCTGCTTCTTAGGACAATTGTAGGACAAGTGTCCTTCCTTGCCACAGCGGAAACACTTGTTGGGGGCACCATTCTTCACTGGGATGTTGTTGGGAGCAGTCAGTTGTGGCGCCTGGTTGCCACCTTGTTGCTGGTACTGGGAATGCTGCTGGTTCTGGGAACGTTGTTGATTTTAGAAATTGTTCTTGAA
This sequence comes from Eremochloa ophiuroides, assembly GCA_038502445.1. NCBI lineage: Eukaryota > Viridiplantae > Streptophyta > Magnoliopsida > Poales > Poaceae > Eremochloa > Eremochloa ophiuroides. Next base: position 49,316,094 of record JAHLJS010000007.1, read on the forward strand.
TCCAGACTGTCCCTGGAAACGTTGTTGCTCTAAGGCTGCTGTTGGTTGTTACGGAAGCGGCTGTTGCTTCCAGACGACTGCCCTTGAAACTTCCTCTTCTTCTTCTCATCTATCTCACGGCGCTTGCTCTCGATGATCAAAGCTTTGTCCACCAACTGTTGGAAGTTGGCGAAAGTGTGGGAGAGTAACTGGTACTGGAGATGATCATTCAGTCCCTCCAAGAAGAGCTCTTGCTTCTTGGCATCATCTTCAACCTCTTTTAGAGCATACCACGACAATTGGATGAACTTGTCACGGTACTCGGCAACTAGCATTCCTCCCTGCTTCAGAGAAAGAAACTCCTTCTTCTTCAGCTTCATCAACCCTGCAGGCACATGATGATTGCGGAACCCCTCACGGAATTGCTGCCAAGAGATGGGGTCGGCACGTCCAAAACGGAAAGACTCCCACCAATCCAGAGCAGCTCCCTGCAACTGCCCAGATGCATAGAGAACCTTCTCGACGTCGTTGCATTGGGCGATCTCCAGCTGCCTTTCTATTGCACGCAGCCAATCATCAGCTTGGAGAGGATCACTGGAATGATCGAAGGTGGGCGGGCGTCCCTTCAAGAATTCGCTTCTCTTGTCACGGGGTGGTGGAGGTGGATTCCCGTTGCCATTGCTTCGCTGCAGCAGTTGAATGTTCTGGGCCATCTGCTGCATCAGCTGTGTTTGCATCATCATCAGTTGCTCCATATTAGGCTGTGGCGGAGGTGGTGGTGGATTAGCATTTTCTTCAGAGGTACCATCACCCCTTGGGTTCCTCCTGGTGTGGGCCATCTGCTGTTCAAATCATTGAAGTGAGGTTTAGAATTCTTTTCCATTATGATAACACTTAAGACTAGAACCGGAAATTCTGGGCGCGATCCAACAACGGCAAAGTAGAAAAACAGTAATATCTGGAGTTCCCGAAGTCAAACAGAGACATGCTATACATGGTTGGAAAGCATGAGAAAAACTCTACAAGTTTTATTCAGACCATCTCTCCAGACTCTGTCGTTAAGTTTATCAAAAACAGATTTGATTCGAAACTGTTTCAGAGTAACAGACAGCGCAGAAACTTTGACTTGTGACATTTGCTTCTCCCAAACCGTAACTGATATTGAGATGATTCTTACGGCCAAAGAAAACTACAGAAGTCTAGTTTTTCACAAAAAATTCACGATTTTTGGTCCATATAATTAAATAGGAAAAAAAATAACTAAGGCAGAGAGGTCTGAAAAACAGCACTGCTGGAATCTGAGATAATCAACCCAAACTATTATGCATTAATTCAAACCTATATAAAGAGATTTGCGGACATGCCCACAATCTCAGCACTCATTACAAACTCCAATCAAGCATTGTTTGTCACAGAACCGACCAATTTATACGAGCACAAGTACAACGATCGTATTTTTAATCGCAATCCAGTCGCACTTGAGCCAATATAAACCCGGTAGTCCAGAAATCTCGAAGGATTTCAAACATTTCATACCCCAAGGATCATTCATTCAGCAATACCCGATCACATGACACATAAGTTCGCAACCGAATTTAAACATCAGAGTACAGCATAGTCTTTTACACAAATAGAGTAGTAGCGGAAGTCAACATAGTTTTACACCACAGAGTTCAAATACGAGTACCATCACATGACCCTGTCACAGCATTCTTACAACATCTAAAGATAGATAATGACCCTGCCCTCGGGTCTAGTCTTCTTCGCCCGCAGGGGTGAAGCAATTCCTGCAATACGCGTAGTAGACTACACCATCTGCAACAATGGGAATGAAACCCTGAGTACTCAATTGTACTCAGCTAGACTTACCCGACAGGGAGTAAATAAAAAGACTCTCAAGGATATGCAAGGCTTATTTGGTGGAGCTCAGAGGGTAGCATCATTTTTGCATCAAAAGCATTACTACAGTAGAACCTTAACTTATTCATTTTAATTGTGATAAGCTTCGATTTCAGTTAAGCTAATTACTAAGATTAGCCACTATACTAAACATTCACTGAATATTGTAGCAATCAATAAAACCATATGGTTTCCGATATCCACAGATATCAACCTCATCTCACCATAATCATTATGTTCAAGTTATTAGCCTCTACCTCACCAGAAGATCAGTTCAGTTTCTCACTAACCAGGAGAGATGGCGATTCGAATCGATTGTACCAGCTGGCAAATATGCCAATCACAAACCCTGTCAGCCGAGCCACTGGCTTCTTGGGCCACCGTTAAATCTTTCTGAGTCACAATATGTCGCGGGCTTGGCGGGGACCATATTCTCAGAGACCAACCCACTTCCAGGATGCATCAGGTCCCTGACCTGCCCTTGGTAAGATGGTGTCTCCGCACATACTTCCTACCTCCAGAATATGTCTGCCTAGTCGCACCAATTCCCGGCTCAGAAAGAAATACTCGGCTTCGCGGTCAGAACGACTTATCTGGCCAGCTATGTGACGACGTCTTTCAATCTCAACTGATGTCTGGTGGCCTCAGTCCTAGTCGGCCGCAAGCAGCACCGAAGACGGCATGACCTCAACCATGTCATGCGGCTCCCCGCTACCTAGCCTTGATTCTCTCATTAGACACTATGGCATGGTGGCACATATAGTCCATCATGTGGAATCCAACCCCATCATCATTAGTAACCACCTATGCTCGCGAAGGACAGGAAATCCCTCGACTTCTACCGGTCTAAGCATGGCTAAGCATCGGATCGAACCCATCCCCTTGTCTAGTAATAACCTCAGGATCAAGTATAAGTGGACAAGGAATAAATGCAGCAACGGTATCATATCAACTCCTATACTTAAGTGCACAATCATACGATTTAATAAAGACTAGTGCATTTGTAAAAAGAGTAGGTGGAGACTTAGGGATGCTCCGGGGCTTGCCTTTCACAAAGTTAGTAGGTTGATGATCGGGGCACTCTGGAAGTTCAGCTTCTTCTTCCTGACCTTCGGGAACCACTGGCACTTCAATCTCCGGTGGAACTCCCTCCTCCGGTGGATCGAACTGCAACAACGTCACGCCTCCCGGCGATCCTGTATGCATGATATGCATATATGAGAACTGAGAATGCACATGAAATGCAAGATAGAGATGCACGAATTAACCCAGGATATGCAATCAGTTTAACACTCCACACTCATTTACTGAGCACGTGCATATTTCTTCCCTAGACAACCAACTCATACTCACCCTTCTTAAGCAAAGCATAGAACAATTTCTCGTCCCGGGTGAGAGGTCTACAACCTGCACTTGATAATTAACATGCATCAACTAACCTACCACAACCAACTTATATTTAACAAGCGCGAGCAACATCATATGAACAAAATATTAACCTTGCTGCCCTTAGCTCAAAGTAGGATCAGCTCTACTGTTTAACACAGGTGGTAATGCTGGGCATCACAGAAATGCATAAAAACATTCCCCACCCAAAAGATATTTGCTTAAAAACAATTAAATAAGCCCTAGCCTATAACTGGACCTACTGTTTACTGTAACCAGAAAAATCCATAGAAATTACAGTAGCTATTACACATCCAGATTAGCCTACTGACAAAATTTCAAGTCATTTGGACAAGTATAACAGTCTACACAAAAATAACAAGCAATCAGCCAAGCAACCAGCCTTTTAAACAATGGAAAATACTTAACACAGTGAAATATATCAAACAATAGATTTACAAATTTTCTTAGCTTCTTTCCAACATAACATAGCCCAGGAAAAATATTCATGTCCATAACCTTAATACATTAAGCATGGTGATTTTTGCAAGATTAAGGCATAAAAGACACATTATACTAGACATCATATAAATAACAGTGAAACACCAGCAAACATATTTTTCATAGATTCTACTTCCCTAAACAAGATGAATGAAAGTGGAATCACATTTTTAGCACATTCCTACAATTACTTATGCATTTATCAAGTTTGCAAGCAATTAACAATTTAATTATAACTGCACATAAAAAGTATTCAAAAAGTACATTTTATATTTTTCCTTGATAGAGCTCAGAAATACAAACACAGCAAAATTTGGTTCACCCCAAATGGACATTCCTAGCTCCAGATATGAATTTTGGAAGGTTTTACACCTTTTCTGGAAATTCATTTTGTAAAACATAAAACCTAAACCCGATAGAACTGCTACGTGCACCCGGCTCAGTGAACCAGAGGCGCACCCGAACGGCTGACTCGCGGGCCCCGGGGACGACCCGACCCCACGCGTCAGAGAGCGGAACAGAGCCGCCGGCGCTGACCGGCGAGAGCTCGCCGGCGGCGAGGTCTCCGGCGACGCCGAGGCTACCTACCGACTCGTGGCAACGAGACGAACCCGATGGACCAACTGCCGAGGGTCGTACTCCACCGGAGCGAGCTCGACGGCGGCAATGGCGGACGGCGGTGGTCCGGCGAACTTGCGCCGGCCGATTCCGGCCGTTGCTCGCGCGGCTCGGCCTCGTTCTGTGTTCCTGGAACCCTAGCGGACCTGTGCGCGCGACTAATCGAACTATTGCGCACGGAAGCTCACTGACCGCACTCGCATGGCGGCACGGTGGCGAGCGGGTTCACGGCGAACTCGGGTTCCGGCGAAACTACGGCGAGATAGACCTATCCGACGGTGTAGACTGGATCTACGGCTAATGGAGACTCCTAGACGAGCAAAAGAGAGGGAAGCCGACCCCAGCATCGCCCTCGTCGCGGCGACCCGAGAGCTCGGCGGCACTCCGGCAATGGCGGACGGCGAGAAGCTCGCTGGAGCCGTACCTTAGGTCGGCTGAGGTCGGCAACGGGTCGGAAACGAAGAGCAGAGCAAGCCGAAGCTACGCCGAGGGTGGAGCGGTCGGAGACGGCTCGGTGGCGGCGGATTTCACCGCGGCGGCGGCGCGGCGGAAATGGCGACGGCGGAGGGGAAAGAGGAGAGCAGCGAGCGAGCAGAGGGCGAGAGAGCGGGGAGAGTGAAGGCGAGCGTGCGGGAGACAGGATGGCGTGTTCCCTTTTGTAAGCCGACCGCGCGGCAGCAACGACGGCGTACGGCGCCACCTGGCGGCCGAGGCCTGACGCGGTCGCGCGGCGACGCCCGAGGGTCGAACTGAATCGGCTCCGATTCAGTCTCCGCGGACCCGACTGAAACTCGATTTTGATCAAGCCATAACTCGTGATCCAGTGCGTTTCAGCGAAAACTTCACTAATATGGATTGAAGAGCTACATGAGTAGATCATTTCATATTAAGGCACTTCACTCCAGTTCGGCCTAGATTGAGAGATACAAGTCGATGAACAGGGGTACACCGAAACTGAAAACCGGTTTAGACTTAGGAAAATTTGAAAACTTCCAAAACAGCTCTAAATCTGCACTAATTCAACTTTTTGACCTTCTCCCACTCATTTTCATGAGTTGACCCAAAAATAAAGTTTGTTGCTTATAAAATTCTACACAACTTTGATTAAGGGTGCACTGACATGCAGAATCTCTAAAATGCCCTTCTTGTTTGGTCAAACAGAATAGCTTTTAAAGGGCTCTCTAGTCAACTATGAGCTAGAGGGGTATTTTGGGGATTTCACCAACATGAACATTGTTCCAAATGTTACCCCAAACATGTCTAAAGCATTTAGAACAGCAAACAAGCATCACATTTGCATGTCAACACATTTATCATGTTATGGGCATATAAACAAACATATAGCAATAAAAGGAAATTAAATAAAATGCCATGATAATGATGCATGAAATGACATGATCTATGCTTGATGACATGCAAATGCAAGTGTGAAAATAGTAACTAACACTAGGGTGTTACAGCCCTCCCCCCTTAAAAGAATCTCGTCCCCGAGATTAGAGTTAATTACCATTGTTTAAAGAAAGAAGGATAGACTTCCTTGAGGTAATCTTCTCGCTCCCAAGTCGCATCCCAGTAACTTTGGTTGTTCCACACCACCTTATAGAACTTGATCACTCGGCTACGGGTGATTCTTTCTTTGTAATCTATTACTTCAATAGGCTTTTCTTCATAGGTCAAATCTGATTTCAACTTGATATCACCAAAATCCACTTGCTCTTCCGGTACTCGTAAACATTTCTTGAGTTGAGATACATGAAACACATTGAAGATAGTGGACATGTGTGGTGGCAACCGTAACTTGTATGCTACTTTCCCACTTCTTTCCAGAATTTGAAAAGGACCTACAAACCTTGGAGCTAACTTTCGTTTCACTCCGAAGCGTTGCACGCCTTTCATAGGTGACACCTTCAAGTATACGTGGTCACCCACTTCAAATTCCAATGGTCTTCTTCGCTTGTCCGCATAGCTCTTTTGACGAGTCTGAGCGGCTTTGAGATGTGTTTGAATGGTATGCACTCTCTCTTCGGCCTCTTTCACAAAGTCAATCCCGTAATATCTCCTTTCGCCTGATTCAACCCAATTGAGAGGAGTTCTACATTTGCGCCCATACAAAGCTTCAAAGGAGCCATTTGAATACTCTCTTGATAGCTATTGTTGTATGAGAACTCGGCCAAAGGTAACCATTCTTCCCACGAACCCTTAGACGATAGAACACAAGCTCTCAACATATCTTCAAGAATTTGATTTACCCTTTCAGTCTGACCAGAAGTTTGAGGATGATAAGCTGAGCTGCGAACCAAATTGGTTCCCAAACACTTGTGTAGATGTTCCCAGAAGCGTGCAATAAATTGCGGGCCTCTGTCAGAAACTATCGTCCTCGGCACACCATGTAACTGAAGTATCTGAGCAAAGTAGAGCTGTGCCAACTGATGAGGACGATCTGTAGTTCGAACTGGTAAGAAATGTGCAATCTTAGTCAATCGATCTATGATCACCCAAATAGAATCATGGCCTTTTTGCGTTAGAGGTAACCCAGATATGAAATCCATGGTTATCTCATCCCATTTCCAACCTGGAACTGGTAAAGGTTGCAATAGGCCTGCTGGCTTAAGATGAATAGCCTTCACGCGACAACAGGTATCACACCTGGCCACATAGGCTGCAATTTCCTTCTTCATTTTGGTCCACCAGAACCTATGTTTCAAGTCTTGATACATCTTACTACTACCAGGATGGATAGACAACTTGGACAAATGAGCCTCGTCCATAATTTGATTCCTCAACTCACGGTCCTTCGGTACTACCAATCGATCCTTGAACCACAATATACCTTTTTCATCTACTCGGAAATGAAGCATTTCTTGTTCTTTCATCTTCCTTTTGATATGATATATGCCGGGATCTGTTTTCTGATCTTCAATAATCTTGCTTTCCAAAGTACAACTGAGAGTAATATTATTCAACACCACTGGATGCACAAGATTGAACCCGTCTGCTAGCAAAGGCTGCAATACATTGCAATGAGACTTTCGGCTCAAAGCATCGGCTACGACATTGGCCTTGCCCGGATGATAGTGTACTTCTAGATCATAGTCTTTGATCAACTCCAACCACCTTCTTTGCCTCATGTTCAACTTAGGCTGAGTGAAGATGTACTTGAGACTCTTGTGATCGGAATAGATATGACATTTGTGACCCATCAAATAGTGGCGCCAAATCTTCAATGCATGAACTACCGCGGCAAGTTCCAAATCATGAGTAGGGTAGTTTTGCTCATGTTTTCTCAATTGACGCGAGGCATAAGCAATGACTCGGCCTTCTTGCATGAGAACACATCCTAACCCAGTGCCACAAGCATCGCAGTACACATCAAAAGGCCTTTCAATATCAGGTTGTGCAAGAACTGGAGCAGTGGTCAACAACGTTTGCAAGGTGCGAAAAGCTATTTCACACTCCTCACTCCACACAAACTTGGTATCTTTGTGCAATAGCTTGGTCATAGGTTTAGCTATTTTAGAGAAATCCTGAATAAAGCGGCGATAATACCCAGCTAATCCCAGAAAGCTACGAACCTCAGACACATTTGTTGGTGACTGCCAATCCAACACCTGCTGAACTTTTGACGGATCTACAGAAATACCTTCAGCAGATAAGATATAGCCCAGAAAAGGTACCTTAGTCAACCAAAACTCACACTTGCTGAACTTAGCATACAGCTTATGCTCCCTGAGTCTAGTCAAGACTATCCTCAAGTGTTCAGCATGATTCTCCATGTTTTCAGAGTACACCAGAATATCGTCAATAAAGACTACCACGAACTTATCCAACTCAGGCATGAATACAGAATTTATTAGATACATGAAATGTGCAGGAGCATTGGTTAATCCAAAAGACATAACCAAATACTCATACAATCCATACCGAGTGGAGAAAGCCGTCTTGGGAATATCTTGTGGTCTGATCTTAATTTGATGATACCCAGATCTCAGATCAATCTTGGAGAAAACCTGGGCCTTGGACAATTGATCAAACAAGATATCAATACGAGGTAGAGGATACTTGTTCTTAATTGTCACCGCATTTAGTGGCCTATAGTCCACACACATACGTAAAGTTTCATCCTTCTTCTTAACAAAGATTGCAGGACAGCCCCACGGAGAAGAACTAGGGCGAATGAACCCTTTGTCCAATAACTTCTGGAGTTGTTTCTTGAGTTCAGCTAATTCATGAGGAGGCATTCTATATGGCCTTCAAGAAATAGGTGCCGTACCGGGAATAAGTTCTATTGCAAACTCCACATCTCGATCAGGAGGAAGTCCAGGTAGATCATCAGGAAAGACATCAGGAAACTCACACACTACAGGGATGCTCTGAAGTGTCACGGCCTCAACTGAGAAAGAGAGACTAAAAAGATCTCCCCTACGGGGCAGATGAACCTAAAAAGTGCCTTCACCTTGGGGTTCCTTCAGTGTTAACATCCGGTTAGGGACGTCCAACACCACACCCCGCTTGTCCATCCAACTAACTCCCAAAATAACATCCAGACTCAACCCTGGTAGCACAATAAGACTACTGATGAAAACCCGATTACCAATCTCGATGGTCACATCCCCGACACCATGACGCGTACAAATTTCAGCCCCAGCTAAAGTTATCCGGAAACTATGGCTCAACTCAACAATTGGTAATGCATGCTTTTGTGCAAATGCTTGACTCACGAAAGAATGCGACGATCCAGAGTCAAACAAAACAATAGCAAGATGCTGATTCACAGAAAACATACCCGCGGTGACTGGTTCACCTTCCGGAAGTTCCTCCGCTGTAGTGTGATGGACACGACCCTGCCTGGGATGAGGACAATAATGAGCAAGATGCCCCTGCTGGCCACAGTTAAAGCATGGCCCCAGACCTTGATTGGTCCTCACTTGAACGGCATTGCTTGGAGGAGCGTTGTTCTTGTTCAAAGGCACTGTGAAACCTTTCTTGTAGCGCTGAGGCGCTGGCTGCTTCTTTGGAGGGGGTCTGAATTTTGCTCCAGGAACAGCCGGACGGTAAGCAGGGCGATTTGCCACCGCACGACTAGCTGCTGGAGTCCTTGACTGAGAAGAGCTTCCTTCAAATGGCCTCTTTCCTCCCTTGGAAGCAGTGTGCAAGTTGTTCTGTTTCTCTTGGATATAAGCTTCACTGATGAACTCGTTAAAAGTTGTACGAGCGTTGTTTGCCAGAGTCTTCATAAGCTTGGTACTAAGACCTCTCTTGAAGGTTTCAATCTTCTTTTCATCTGTATCTACCATCCACGGGGCATACCTCGACAGATTGTTAAAGGCATGATGATACTGAGTGAGGGTCTTGGTACCCTGAGTAAGCTGCATGAATTCATTGACTTTCATCTTGATCAAGCCTGCTGGAATGAAATGCCCCCTGAAATCCCTGGTGAACTGCTCCCAGGTGATATCAGCGACCACAGGGTAGGCGGTCTTGCGATTGGCCCACCATATTCCAGCTTGTCCTTGCAGTAACATAGCAGCAAAGCTAGCCTTCATGGTTTCAGTCAATCGCAGCACAGAGAATGACTGTTCAATAGTGTTTAACCACTCATCAGCTTCCAGCGGTTCTACGGCCTGCTTGAATACCGGAGGCTTAGTGTCCATGAAGTCCTTATAGTTACTGTATTGTTCCTCATCGTTTCCGCGGCGTCCACCTCGATTGCGATTTTGGTTGTTACTAGCGACCATCTGCTGCAAAATCGCTTGCTGGGTGTCCAAGAACTGAGCAAACATCTGTTCCTGGGTACGCGGTGGAGGAGGCGGCAACTCCTCATCTTCATGTTCGTTCCCACCACCGCTAGTTGACCCATGACGACGGGTATGAGGTGCCATCTGTAGCAACACACAACAACCATTGTTAAGTGTCAGTTATGCCAAAGATAACCGAAAGATTATGCCCCAAAAGATATCAATGATCATTTTTGATAACCAACAAACGGCACAATAATTCAATAATCATCACACAACCGCACAATAACAAGGCGCAACCAAAAGGGGTTTCCAAACTGCATAAGTTAGCATGGCTTAATTAAAAGTTTGATGGTTCCAGCCCTGAACACACAGGGTTCACATAGTACAAACCAGGTTCTACCCATTACATTACATTAAAGGTTCTTCCACTACAAAAGGGTGCCGATCATGGCAAGATCACTAGAAAAAGCCTAGTCATCGTGGTCACTGTCCACGCCGGACACGTTCCCACCATGGTCATCACTCTCGTCAATAGGCATGATCTCCTCGGGGTCTTCTTCCTCTTCTTTCTCACTGGCTTCACCATCATCAGCTGCAATGAAGATCTCAGGCGCGAACTCCGCCGCACCCGGAGGATGAAACGGATCAGCACGGTTGTTCAGACGATGAACATCCTGCTGCAACTCCCAAACCTGCTGCTGACTAGCACGCAGCTCCTGCAGAAACTCAGTGCGCTGACGTGTCAAACTCATATTGCGATTGTCAAGCTGGCGGCGAAGATCTGCATTCTCCCTCTCAAGCACCTCGACCCGGCGATCAGCTGCCCACAAGGCGCCAGTGCATCGTAACAACTCATTGCGACAGGCAGTGAGAGCTACCACCAAGTCATCTGAGCTACGACGAGCCATACGTGCCCACTCTTCAGCTTCTAACTTCTTCTCAACAGCATCATGCAGGGCTTCAACGCACTTCATCCAACCATCCCTAGTGGAATAGTGCATCCTCAGGACAACAAACATAGCACTCATAGAAGCACCCGTGCTATGAGCACGCTCGTCCCTGCCTCGCTCCAAAGAAGCTTGGCTAGACTGAGCCCACTCACCCTGAGAAGCATCCACCCTGGGAAAAACATTTGCTGGCCCCAAATCAGCTCTCTTGTTGAACCGGCTGCAAATATCCGTCAACACCTCAAAAGCTGCAAGTTGCGCACCATCCCATGGCGTCCTCATGTTAACTTCCACCTTTATTCCTGGAAATGACCAACCCCTTTCAAGCACAGGGATAGTCACCCAAACATCAAACCAAGGCTGCACCATGGTTTTCGCTGGCTTCCAGAAATACAGTGGTGGCTCTGCATATCCCACAGACTTCAACAACCTCCATAGCACCGTGGGTGTGCCAAATTGCTCCAAAAATTGACCACTCTGCGGCTCATCTTCAGCTGCCATCTGGTACATTACAACATCTTTCAGCATTTAGAATAAGATAGGACAGCACAAATTTTACCATAGGGAAGGAAATAGTACAAATAGCTTAAATTAATTTCATGATCATGATGCATGCACGTGCCAACGACCTCACACATAATATATTTTAACTAACTGTTATAGTCGGTGGCATACCACGTGCTCTCATATACGTAACTAACCGTGCTATACGTTTTGCATGGTTAGTGTACCTGCAGAAGATTCATTTCAGCCCAATCCCAATGTATGCAGGGCAACAAGAAGCACTTTTTGCCGGAAATGTTCCCATGAACATTTGCGACCCCAAAATTAATTACTCCACCTTACTTCCATAAGTACACATATGGATCACATGTACTCACTTCAGTAACCATACTCTCACCATCGATCGATGGTTGTTCGATCTTACACTCACATCTCACCTTACCTTAGGCGACGTGGTACATTGACCCATAAGAAGCAATAAGAAACCGACAGTTCATGATTATCCGCACGATAAAACCAAATGAACCACAAATAGAAATATGATGCAATTTCCCCCCAAGTCAGTACTTACATAAGCCACCTAATTACCACATATATATATAGGGCTATAGGACTTGGTCATTGGTACTCATAAGTTTTGCAAACACTTGGTTTAAATCACCTATACACACTATCAATTGGCAATTAGTTTGTAAAACTCAAAACTCTTTTAATTTTTAAATAGTCAAGTGACGGTATATGCTGAATTATGCTCTGGTACCAGCTGTCACAGAACCGACCAATTTATACGAGCACAAGTACAACGATCGCATTTTTAATCGCAATCCAGTCGCACTTGAGCCAATATAAACCCGGTAGTCCGGAAATCTCGAAGGATTTCAAACATTTCATACCCCAAGGATCATTCATTCAGCAATACCCGATCACATGACACATAAGTTCGCAACCGAATTTAAACATCAGAGTACAGCATAGTCTTTTACACAAATAGAGTAGTAGCGGAAGTCAACATAGTTTTACACCACAGAGTTCAAATACGAGTACCATCAAATGATCCCTGTCACAGCATTCTTACAACAACTAAAGATAGATAATGACCCTGCCCTCGGGCCTAGTCTTCTTCGCCCGCAGGGGTGAAGCAATTCCTGCAATACGCGTAGTAGACTACACCATCTGCAACAATGGGAATAAAACCCTGAGTACTCAATTGTACTCAGCTAGACTTACCCGACAGGGAGTAAATAAAAAGACTCTCAAGGATATGCAAGGCTTATTTGGTGGAGCTCAGAGGGTAGCATCATTTTTGCATCAAAAGCATTACTACAGTAGAACCTTAACTTATTCATTTTAATTGTGATAAGCTTCGATTTCAGTTAAGCTAATTACTAAGATTAGCCACTATACTAAACATTCACTGAATATTGTAGCAATCAATAAAACCATATGATTTCCGATATCCACAGATATCAACCTCATCTCACCATAATCATTATGTTCAAGTTATTAGCCTCTACCTCACCAGAAGATCAGTTCAGTTTCTCACTAACCAGGAGAGATGGCGATTCGAATCGATTGTACCAGCTGGCAAATATGCCAATCACAAACCCTGTCAGCCGAGCCACTGGCTTCTTGGGCCACCGTTAAATCTTTCTGAGTCACAATATGTCGCGGGCTTGGCGGGGACCATATTCTCAGAGACCAACCCACTTCCAGGATGCATCAGGTCCCTGACCTGCCCTTGGTAAGATGGTGTCTCCGCACATACTTCCTACCTCCAGAATATGTCTGCCTAGTCGCACCAATTCCCGGCTCAGAAAGAAATACTCGGCTTCGCGGTCAGAACGACTTATCTGGCCAGCTATGTGACGACGTCTTTCAATCTCAACTGATGTCTGGTGGCCTCAGTCCTAGTCGGCCGCAAGCAGCCACCGAAGACGGCATGACCTCAACCATGTCATGCGGCTCCCCGCTACCTAGCCTTGATTCTCTCATTAGACACTGTGGCATGGTGGCACATATAGTCCATCATGTGGAATCCAACCCCATCATCATTAGTAACCACCTATGCTCGCGAAGGACAGGAAATCCCTCGACTTCTACCGGTCTAAGCATGGCTAAGCATAGGATCGAACCCATCCCCTTGTCTAGTAATAACCTCAGGATCAAGTATAAGTGGACAAGGAATAAATGCAGCAACGGTATCATATCAACTCCTATACTTAAGTGCACAATCATACGATTTAATAAAGACAGTGCATTTGTAAAAGAGTAGGTGGAGACTTAGGGATGCTCCGGGGCTTGCCTTTCACAAAGTTAGTAGGTTGATGATCGGGGCACTCTGCAAGTTCAGCTTCTTCTTCCTGACCTTCGGGAACCTCTGGCACTTCAATCTCCGGCGGAACTCCCTCCTCCGGTGGATCGAACTGCAACAACGTCACGCCTCCCGGCGATCCTGTATGCATGATATGCATATATGAGAACTGAGAATGCACATGAAATGCAAGATAGAGATGCACGAATTAACCCAGGATATGCAATCAGTTTAACACTCCACACTCATTTACTGAGCACGTGCATATTTCTTCCCTAGACAACCAACTCATACTCACCCTTCTTAAGCAAAGCATAGAACAATTTCTCGTCCCGGGTGAGAGGTCTACAACCTGCACTTGATAATTAACATGCATCAACTAACCTACCACAACCAACTTATATTTAACAAGCGCGAGCAACATCATATGAACAAAATATTAACCTTGCTGCCCTTAGCTCAAAGTAGGATCAGCTCTACTGTTTAACACAGGTGGTAATGCTGGGCATCACAGAAATGCATAAAACATTCTCCACCCAAAAGATATTTGCTTAAAAACAATTAAATAAGCCCTAGCCTATAACTGGACCTACTGTTTACTGTAACCAGAAAAATCCATAGAAATTACAGTAGCTATTACACATCCAGATTAGCCTACTGACAAAATTTCAAGTCATTTGGACAAGTATAACAGTCTACACAAAAATAACAAGCAACCAGCCTTTTAAACAATGGAAAATACTTAACACAGTGAAATGTATCAAACAATAGATTTCCAAATTTTCTTAGCTTCTTTCCAACATAACATAGCCCAGGAAAAATATTCATGTCCATAACCTTAATACATTAAGCATGGTGATTTTTGCAAGATTAAGGCAATAAAAGACACATTATACTAGACATCATATAAATAACAGTGAAACCCCAGCCAACATATTTTTCATAGATTCTACTTCCCTAAACAAGATGAATGCAAGTGGAATCACATTTTTAGCACATTCCTACAATTACTTATGCATTTATCAAGTTTCGCAAGCAATTAACTAATTTAATTATAACTGCACATAAAAAGTATTCAAAAGTACATTTTATATTTTTCCTTGATAGAGCTCAGAAATACAAACACAACAAATTTGGTTCACCCCAAATGGACATTCCTAGCTCCAGATATGAATTTTGGAAGGTTTTACACCTTTTCTGAAATTCATTTTATTAAAACATAAAACCTAAACCCGATAGAACTGCTACGTGCACCCGGCTCAGTGAACCAGAGGCGCACCCGAACGGCTGACTCGCGGGCCCCGGGGTCGACCCGACCCCACGCAGTCAGAGAGCGGAACAGAGCCGCCGGCGCTGACCGGCGAGAGCTCGCCGACGGCGAGGTCTCCGGCGACGCCGAGGCTACCTACCGACTCGTGGCAACGAGACGAACCCGATGGACCAACTGCTGAGGGTCGTACTCCACCGGAGCGAGCTCGACGGTGCGGCAATGGCGGACGGCGGTGGTCCGGCGAACTTGCGCCGGCCGATTCCGGCCGTTGCTCGCGCGGCTCGGCCTCGTTCCGTGTTCCTGGAACCCTAGCGGACCTGTGCGCGCGACTAATCGAACTATTGCGCACGGGAGCTCACTGACAGCGCTCGCATGGCGGCACGGGTGGCGAGCGGGTTCACGGTGAACTCGGGTTCCGGCGAAACTACGGCGAGATAGACCTATCCGACGGTTGTAGACTGGAGCTACGGCTAACGGAGACTCCTAGACGAGCAAAAGAGAGGGAAGCCGACCCCGGCATCGCCCTCGTCGCGGCGACCCGAGAGCTCGGCGGCGCTCCGGCAATGGCGGACGGCGAGAAGCTCGCTAGAGTCGTACCTTAGGTCGGCTGAGGTCGGCAACGGATCAGAAACGAAGAGCAGAGCAAGCCGAAGCTACGCCGAGGGTGGGAGCGGTCGGAGACGGCTCGGTGGCGGCGGATTCCACCGCGGCGGCGGCGCGGCGGAAATGGCGACGGCGGAGGGGAAAGAGGAGAGCAGCGAGCGAGCAGAGGGCGAGAGAGAGCGGGGAGAGTGAGGGCGAGTGTGCGGGGGACAGGATGGCGTGTTCCCCTTTGTAAGCCGACCGCGCGGCAGCAACGACGGCGTACGGCGCCACCTGGCGGCCGAGGCCTGACGCGGTCACGCGGCGACGCCCGAGGGTCGAACTGAATCGGCTCCGATTCAGTCTCCGCGGACCCGACTGAAACTCGATTTTGATCAAGCCATAACTCGTGATCCAGTGCGTTTCAGCGAAAACTTCACTAATATGGATTGAAGAGCTACACGAGTAGATCATTTCATATTAAGGCACTTCACTCCAGTTCGGCCTGGATTGAGAGATACAAGTCGATGAACAGGGGGTACACCGAAACTGAAAACCGGTTTTAGACTTAGGAAAATTTGAAAGCTTCCAAAACAGCTCCAAATCTGCACTAATTCAACTTTTTGACCTTCTTCCACTCATTTTCATGAGTTGACCCAAAATAAAGTTTGTTGCTTATAAAATTCTACACAACTTTAATTAAGGGTGCACTGACATGCAGAATCTCTAAAATGCCCTTCTTGTTTGGTCAAACAGAATAGCTTTTAAAGGGCTCTCTAGTCAACTATGAGCTAGAGGGGTATTTTTGGGGATTTCACCAACATGAACATTGTTCCAAATGTTACCCCAAACATGTCTAAAGCATTTAGAACAGTAAACAAGCATCACATTTGCATGTCAACACATTTATCATGTTATAGGCATATAAACAAACATATAGCAATAAAAGGAAATCAAATAAAATGCCATGATAATGATGCATGAAATGACATGATCTATGCTTGATGACATGCAAATGCAAGTGTGAAAATAGTAACTAACACTAGGGTGTTACAATATTTTGCAATTAATAAACATAATTTATAAAAAACAAAATTGAAAAACACAATTAAACTCTATTAACATAATTAAAAAATAGAAAACTAATTAACAACCTATTAACATAATTAAAAAAAATTTAGAAGAATAATGTGTGCTAAGAAAGGATTGAATATAGACACCCAATTAACATAATTAAAAAAAACTAGCTCTCCCTACATGAATACACAAGAACACACACCGTTCATGAAAACAACTAATATAATCTAAATTAAGAAGTAATTATGAAAAGTGAGAGAGGAGAGGCACTATCTAACCATCCTAAACAACCTAATTTGAAAAAAAGATAATAACCTATCAATCATTCTCTTTAACTCATGGTAAACCCTAGATATAAAAAGTGGTTTAAATTAAGCAAAGTTGATTAAATAGAAACAAAAGATACATAAACTAACCCTTCTTAGCAACCTCCTCCAAAGAAATGAAAAATAAAACCTCCCCCCTTAATATTTTGGCAGATCCGAACCTCCATAAATGCTTACAATGGCGGCTGCTGCGTGTAACTGTTCGGTCGGGTGGAGAAGAACGCGTATTTATAGCAGATTTCACACTGGCGGTTGGCCTAACGAACCGTCAGTGCAAATCACTTAACACTCAATGGCAGTTGAGCTAAGCTAATCGCCAGTGTTAAGTTACGATTTTCACTGGCAGTTGGTTTAAGAAAACCGCCAGTGTTAAGTGATTTGCACTGGCGGTTCTTAACTCTGTCTCTCTATTTATTTGCACAAGCGGCCAGTGAATGAAACAGCCAGTAAAAAAATATCGGACGCCACTGTAGAGCTGCTGTGTACTAGTGCAGTGAACGTGAACTTTAGTACCATGTTGGTATGCTATATTATTAAGGGCGTCATCAATGGTAACGGGCGCCGGTCCTAGAATTCTGAGAGCCTTGGGCGAACTCGTCACAAATACTAGGTACATTTATAGGGTTGTCATCAGGCACAACACTACGGCCCTGTTTACATCTACTGTAAATTGCAATTGCAACTAGTCATATCAACGTTACGACACATGCATGGAGCATTAAATGTAGATGAAATATTTACATGTTTATACTTTTTACATATACATCACGAAACGAATCTTTTAAACATAGTTAGGTCATGATTGGACAAAAGTTGTCAAATATAAATAAACATGCTATAATGCAGAATTGCAACTGCAACTGAAATCTAAACACAACTACTTGAAGCTGAAGAAAACTTATGTATAGCACCTTGTAGTGATGGAATAAATTGGTCTTCGTGTCGTTTTTTATTTCTCTTCCGTTGTGTCATTGTGTGATGACGTTTCCCAGCTCTGACCAGTTCTCGGCCACATGAGATCGTTTCTACTCTCGTGGCCATAGTTGGCGCGTTGTAGCCTAAGAGCATCTCTGACTGAGTTTCCGAAACACACTTCCAATCTTTTAATTTTGGATAAGATCAGAAAAATACATCATCAACAACTCTCAATTCTACCTTTCAATCTATTAGGCCCTCTCCAATGTATCACTAAAGCAACGCCTAAAAAGAGAGAGAAGATATAAACGTCGCTCCTCACGCTGCAGCATGCGATGCCAATCTCTGAAAAAATTGCAGCGGGGCAACTACTTGCAGTGGTGCCTATCCTATAAAAAGTTGATAAAGGTACTGTTGTGGTTCCACTTTTCTTTGTGGTAGTGTTATAGTATTGAGTCCTGTTGATTTTTTAAAACGTTTTTGATGTCTAGCTCTGCATGCTTAATATAGGTAGTGCAGCTTCACACTGTAAGAGCATCTCCAGCAATGCTATCTAAATTGGACTACCTAAATCTCTATTTGGGTAGCTACCAACTCTCAAACTACCCATATTTTGTTCTCTACTCCAGCAATACTACCTAAATCGTGCTACCCAAACTCATCCTAGCAGAGAATGACGTGTGGGGCCCACGTGTCATTCCCCTTCCTCCTCTCAAGTCCATCTCGTGCACGAGGAGGGCCGTCGCCGGAGGCCGCAAGGGAGTAGCGCCGAGGAGTAGCCGCACAGGGAACAAACCGCGCTGGCCGAGGCGGGGTCCCGCCGGGACGGAGCCGCGCACGGGGAAGGAGCAGTGTCGGGGAGCAGCCGCGACCGACGAGGGGGCCCCCGGGGAGGAGCAGCGCCGGGGAGCAGCCGCGCCGGCGAGGGAGCCACCGAGGAGGAGCAGCGCCGAGGAGCAGCCGCGCCAGCGAGAGAGCCTGCTAGGGAGGAGCGGCGCCGGCCACAGAGGGGGACGCGCCAGGCAGGAGCGTCCGCGTGGGGGAGCAGCGGCAGCCTGGCTGAGGGGGCAGCCCGGGATGGAGCTGCGCTGGGCGAGGGGCCGTCGGGGAGGAGCGGCGCGGGTGAGGGGCGGCGTGGGCGAGGGGCAACCGGGGAGGAGCGGCTCGGGCGAGGGGGCCACCGGGGAGGAGCGGCGCAGGCGCGTGCCCAGCGAGAGAGAGAGAGAGGCACGTGGAGAAAATAGGTAGTCTGTTGGGCCCCAACAGGAATGGGTAGGGAGATAGGTAGTATTTGGATAGCCAATAAATCTATTGGGTGGGACAGGTAGTCTGCTGGAGTGGATTTTTTGGCCTCCACTACCTACATTGGGGATAGGTAGTGGGATGGATAGTATTGCTGGAGATGCTTTAACGTTCTGAACTGATACTAGTTACTATTCATGGGTCCCTCAAGATTCTTTTGAGCATCGCTCCATGCTGTGGAGGGCCTTAGCACATGAAAAAAAAGACATCCATGTGTGGCTTAATCCATGCAGTCACGACCGCGCGTACAAAGTCATATACTCCTTCCGTTCCAATTTATAAATCTTTTGACTTTTTAGCCTCTAAATTTGACCGATCGTATTATTCACAAATTTGTGCAAAATATCATTTCTTTTACTATGACTTAATTTATTAAGAAAGTTATTTAAGAATAATTTAAATTTAACTCTTTTTTTTGCAAATTTTTGAATAAGACATGTGGTCAACTTAAGGTTGAAAAAAATCAAACGACTTATGAATTAGGACCGAGGGAGTACATAAACTTTGTTATTTTTATATGAATTTTTGGTCTAAGTTTGTATCTCACTTGTGCACATGAGCATATGTGCATGTATTATATATCCCGTTGGGGAAGTTCCACCAACTAAACAAAATTAATAGTATTTGGAATTCATCTAAACCCATTGTGGAGCAGCTCCACCAATGAAGCTTTGGTACAGCATTACCATCATCTCTATCTCACTTCCACCTTGGCCCAACTCCTCGGGGGCAACATTAAAAAAACTGCAAAAACACATGAGTCTTTCTTCTTCCCCTCGACGCGCACAAGAGGAGAGGCCGGCATGGCCTCACCAGGCGGGGCTCAATTGCCGGGGCCCGGGGAGCACGATGGCAGTGCTCGATCAGCTGGCCGGGGAGCACGGCGGGGTACGCAATGGCCATGGCATGCGAAGTTCTTCGCAGCCAAGGCGTCAGAGCATTGACGAAGCCCACGTGACTGGTGCGACGGCCAAGCACAGGGACGAGGTGGCACTCGCGGCTGCTTCAAACGCTCGCAATGGCCAGGCACGGGGACACGAAGGGGCAGGGGCGCTCGCGACAGTGAGGAAGACACAAAATAGAACAAATCAAATCATTATTTTTGTTACGGTAATGATATGGTATGGGCGTCCGGGCGCCACGCGCCCGTAATCCCTCCCGCGTCTCGTACAGCTGTCCACCCATCTCTTCCTGCTTCCACAATAAAAAAACACCGCACCTCGCACCGCGCCTCCCACGCGCTCCTCTGCTCGCCCCGCACAGCCGCCTCCCATGGCGCTCCTCCTCTTGCTGCTGCTTCTTCCTTTCTCTGCTGAGCCACGCCCACGCACAATGCTACCTCCCTTACCCTCCTCCTGCTCCTGCGCGGCGGCGGCCCTGGCGTAAGCACGAGATCCACGTTGCCACATCCGACGACCCTCTTCATCTTCATCGGCCGACCACCCCCGGCCTCAACTCCGGTGTGGGAGCTCCTCGGTGCTGGCACAGATCTGGTGTGGGTGCGCTGCCCTGCTCCAGCTTGGGATGCACCTCCGACGGCTCCTCCCCCAACCCCGGCGTCCTCTTCCTCCAATCTGGTGGCGCCCCTCCACCCACACGGCGTTCTCTCCCAACGGGAGCCCTTAGTGCTTTAGATCCGGTGGGATGGCGCTCACAGTGCTGTGCTCTCTCTCCCCTCTTCCTCTGTTGCAATTGTATGTTTCGGTTGTTTCACATGTTTCAGAAGTATGTTGTAGTTGGAGCAAATGATGTTGTAAAAGTAGATCAGAATGTTGCACGTGTTGCAGTGTCTACATTCATATGTTGCAGGTGTTATATCTGGATGTTGCATATGGTTTTTTGCAAATGGTTATTTGTGTTTTTTCACTTACTTTTCGAAGTGTTTCACACAGATGTTTTTCGAGTGTTTCACATGTGCTAGTATGTATGTTGAAATTGTTTTGATCTGAATATTTGAAAAGTATATATGTTGTTGCAGCCCGTGTTTCAAATGCATGTTTCATAATTTCATCTCCCCTTAAATGTATGTTGCAATTGTTGCATCCGAATGTTTCAAAAATAGATCGGGGTGTGACAACTCTGTCCTCCACTTTTCTGGCTTTCCCTCCTCCTCTCGGCGTTTGCTGCATCTGCTGCGCCCTTCCCCGTCTTCTCGAATGCTGGTGGCAACCACATGTTGTAGCTGTGCATGCATGTGAGCAGCAGAGGAGGCACGAGCGAGGAGACTCTCCCCACAAGCAGTTGGGAGGCGCAGGCTGTCCGGGCCCTGGATGGAGAGGGAGGCAAGTTGCTGGTGGGAATGTCCGTTCATGGCCCCATAGGCCCGTGTGTAGGCGCGGGATGCAGATAAGCGTGGGAGTGGAGTGCAGGGTACGGGCGTCCGGACGCGGGCGTCCGTCCGGACGTCGGGGGGAGTTGTAACCCTTTTTGTTAACTACTTGGGTACAATCATCAGTGGAGCTGATGAAAGTAGTGGTGTTTTGGCTATAAAATGAGTGAATTCGAATTTCATGAATCGAGATCTGACAGGTTGTCCAAAACTTACCGGCCAGCATCAGCTAACATTTAGCAATGTTTTCTCTCATAACAATCAGCCAGCCAGCCGTATAATCCAGCAGCCGAACAAAGCCCAAAATACATTTTCTAAATTAGTTGTTTCCACGTTATATTTCCCCGTTCCACCTACTAGCCCCCAAGCAGACCAGAAATTTTCTCGAAAGATTTCTCTAGCAAGGCCGTTACAGAATAACAATTTATGATCAATAATACTCCCTTGTTTAAAAAAATACAATTTATGTATCAGTTAAAATGGTTCACGTTTGACTAGGTTTCTATTAAATGACATTCACATTTATGGCTTCAAGTGTTTTATTCTATTAAATGACATTCACATTTATGGCTTCAAATGTATTCATTCTAAAAATATATTTTGTAATTAATCTAATGGTATCTATTTGTGATATCTAAATACTGATATTTTTTATTTATAATTGGTTAAACTGAAGATACCGAAACATGATACTGCTGAAATTGCATTTTCGTAGGATGGTGGGAGTAAATGTCGACAGTTTGGTCTGGAGCAGATAAATGGAGCAGCTGATGCACCAGAAACTTTGGTTTCAGGCAGCAGCAGACGCTAACGGACGAACGCCACAGCCCACAGCTCACATTATTCAGTAGCAGGTTTCTTCCACGCCATCATCATCATCGGCGGCGGCGGCGGGGGACCGGCAGCGGGTCGAGCCTGGCCTTGAGGGTGCAGACGAGCGCGGCGCTTCCGCGGCAGCGTGAGCCCTGGCCCTTCCTCCATGTCCACTGGCGCGCCGCCCACGGGCGTCCACTCGAAGCACTGCACCATGGCCGCCAGCGCCGCCTGCACGACGAGCATGGCCAGCGACGCGCCGGGGCAAATCCGCCGCCCGGACCCGAACGGCAGCAGGTGGAAGTGCTGCCCGCGCACGTCCAGCCCCGCGCTCTCTACGCCGCCCTCCTCCTCCGCCTCCAGGAAACCGCTCCGGCCGGAACGCCAGCGGGTCCGGCGCCCAGAACGCCGGGTCGCGGCCGATGCCCCACACGTTCACAAACACCGTCGCGCCGGCCGGCACGTCGTAGCCGGACACCTTGCAGGGCTCCACGGAGCGGCGCACCACCAGCGGGCCCGTTCGGGTGCAGCCGCAGCGTCTCCTTGGCGATGGCCTGCAGGTAGGCAAGCCGCGGGATGTCCGACTCGTCGGCAAGCCGCGACGCGCCCACCACCACGTCCAGCTCCGCCTGCGCCCGCGGAGGACCACCGGGTTTGTTGATCAGCTCCGACAGCGCCCCATTCCAGTGTGATCGCCGTCGTGTCCGTGCCGGCCGCGAAGATGTCCTGCAAGATCACATATGTTTATGAAATCGTGGCCGCCATTATTAGAAAACTAAAACGAATCTTCTTTCTACCCCTTGTTTTGCATCTGGTAGATTTTTATTTGCTCATCGCTTAACCCGATGCTTGATTAGATCTGCGTATCAATCTAGAGCTCTGAATATTATAATAATTATGATGAGTAGACATGACATGGATGGACGTACCAGCATGAAGGCCTTGATGTTCTCTCTGGTGAGCGGAATCTCGGCGGCTTCGTCCTCGTGCATGTCAAAGAGCATGTCAAGCAGGTCCTTCTTGTCCCCCCCGCCGTCGGCGGCCTCCTTCCGCCGCAGCCGCCTCTGGGCGTCCCTCGCCGTGAGTATCCGCTCCATCATGGCGTCGAACTTGCGGTGCAGGGCGTCGACGCGCTTGCCCAGTCCCTGCACGTCCCAGTTCTTGAACACGCCGATGTAGTCCTGCAGGTTGAACGTGCCCGTCTAGCTCGGCGGTCTCGGCGACCAGGCACCGCATCTCCTCGGCGGCGCTGTCGTCGCCGGTCCACCGCCGGCTCATCACCATCCGCGAGATGATGTCGCCCGTGACGCCCATGAGCACGGCGTCCACGTCGACGGCGGCGCCCCGCCGCCCGCCGCGCTGCGGGCCAGGGAGCGCACGAGGCGGGACACCTCCTCGCGGCGGACGTGGCGGAGGCGGTCCAGCGTACGGCCGGCGAGGAGCTCGTGCACGCACGCGCGCTTCATGAAGCGCCAGTAGGGCCCGTACGCCGAGAAGGAGAAGTCCTGCCCGCCGTACGTCAGCCGGCGCACCGCCATGGGCATGGGCCGGTCCAGGAACGCCGCCTCGTGGGTCTTGAGCACCTCGCGGGCCGCGTCCGGGGAGCCGGCGGCGATGGCCGGCACGGAGCCCAGGCGGAGGTACAGGAGCGGCCCGTGGCGGGCCGCCAGCCGGTGTAGCGCCTGGTGCGGCAGCGGGGCCAGGAGGTGGAGGTGGCCCAGGACGGGCAGCGCGAACGGGCTCGGAGGGAGCCGAAGACCACCGCCGCTGCCGCTGCCGCGGCGGCGGAGCACGTAGAGAACGGTGAGGCCGGCAACGAGGAGGATGATGGGGAGGGTTGTGGGGTTCATGAGCTGTCGTGCTGCGGTCACTTCTTCCATGGTGACTTGCTATGCCAGACCAGAGTTGACCAGTGAGCTCTAGCTGCTGCTTCTCTTATGAGATCACTCTACTCCCTGGTTTGTTTATATACTCCTATATGCTAATGTTCGTTAGATACATGTGGATATATAATATATTGTGAAGTTGGTTGGATGTGTGCAGCAGCGATGCCTTGACCCGGCCTGCACCCCCACAACCAACAAGCACACACGGCAGATGCCTTTCCTGTGGTATCAATTATTGCCGAATGATGAGCTTATTTGAATATTATATAGGAGATCTGAATCCAGATGTCTGAAATCTAAACTAACTCTAAGATATCCTAATAGTTGTCAAAGTTCTTGATTCTATCATATGATTTTATATCTTACTATTGCTATTGTCGAAATATGTAAATAAAATCTATTTTTTATACAATTTTCTGTTTAAGTTTTCTATGTGATCTTAGTTAGACAACCGGAGTTGATTGATTATCTTCGAGAGTCTTTCTAAATGTCACTTTTAATCACCTAGTAAGCCATTTGTAGTATATATAACCAAATAAAGAGGCTGTTGAAGTGTATTTTTGTTATCAAAATCACTATCCTTGATAATTATGAAGGATATAGAGTTTCTTGGACACACTTCTAATCTGCGTGTCCTTCATCTGAACAGGAGTACAATTTTGTGTTTTTGTTTTTAGGGCAAGAATTATATACTTTGTTAATTGGTATTTTGTCTCTTGGCACTCTGTCCCTGACCGATGTTACCGCATCGTTGTCTCCTATTAATATACCATCTTTTTTTTAGATAAAGCATTAATATAACATCTCAGCGCCTAATAATCATATATGTATAAAGTACGTGGAAAGATTCAACGGAGAGTGATAGACACTAATAATATTACTACATGCAACCATGTTTAGTCTTTTACTAGGCAGCAACTTGCGAGACACATCTGTCTTTACATACATGGATTAAGCTTTGCGTTAACATTTTGACCGGGCAATATAATGCAGACACTTCTGTTCCGGCACGCATCATCATCGTCTTGTTTTATGGCGGCGGCCGGCTGCCAAGGCCGGCAGGTGTAAAAAAATGTAAAATTGCATCTACAGGCAGGCCGGTTTTGTATGGATGAACCTTAGCAGCTAGCCTCAAACAAGTAATATTGGAACGTTCCATGTAGACCTGGTAAACAAGCAATGATGAACCTTAGCAGCTACTAGCCTCAAACAACAATGACTGCTTGTATAGATGCGTACTCTCCGGCCGATCATCTGAATGTTTCAATTACAGTACTTAGTCTCAATATTATCCCTAGAACAAGTGCATCATTTCAAAATTAATTTTAATTTACACCAAACATATTTTTCAGAAAAAATAGTCGTAATTTAATCATAAACATAAGTCGAAATTTCAGACCTTTTATTGCTTCAGTCCTTAGGTGGATATGTAATTGGAGTGACAACTGGTCACCACTACCATACTACTGCTTGCTGATAGTGTGGAAAGTCCCTGGCAGAAATCAAGATGGCTGTGTTCGGTGAAGCTGAAGTGCTGTAGATAAGCGCTGAAGTGCTGTAGAAGTGCTGAAATCTTGTGAGAGAAAAATACTGCTGAAGTGCTGAAAAATAAGCGCTTATACCCTCAACCGAACGCAGCCGATTTCGTTAAAAGAATCGTCCCTGTAATAATAATGACATTCATCAAACTGTTTGTGGATTTCATTTTTTTTTTTTCTTTCATTTTTATTCTGTTTCTTCCATGCTGATGGCCATACCTGGAGGTGCTAATTCCAGGTTCTTGCCATTCAAAGACGTCTTTGCACCATTCAGAGACATGCACGGAGTCAACGGTGGGGCTAGGGGGCTCTAGCCCCTCTCACCACTGTTGGTGAACTTATGAAATCCCTATAAAGTTTGAGAGAATTCCTTCATTGACACTAAAAATTATAGCTATTCCTTCATTGCCATCAAAATATCTAAAATTCCTTCACTGCCATCAAATAATTTTGTTGTTTCCCTGGTTGCCACTACCGTTAAAATCAACTAAGCTATTGTCGCTGAAAGCTGGGCCACATCCTTGAGCTCTGTTATGGTTGCATCACCTCCATCCTTGTTGCCCGTGAGCTCGCAGCCATAGCCATAGCGCTCTTTGGCGGAGCTCGTCGCAGCCGCGTTGGGCCTGCGCACCAGGCTCGACCACCTGTGCGCTGGCTCAGTGGCTCACTAGCACGTGCATCCCTCACCACCTGCGCACAGCCGCCACATTCACCTACGTGCAGGGCCTCATCGGCGCGTGCCTGCTTCTGCATAACTGTCGCCGGAGAGGACTTTGCCCGATGATGTAGGACGTACTTGGCATGCAGAGGAACGCGATCTCCACAGTGTTGTCGCCGCCGGAACCAGCCTCGCCCTTGTCCGCGGCGACGAAGGCGCCCGAAGAGCAGCAGGTGCGCCAGCTGCGCAAGTGGAAGCAGACTCCAATGTCCAAGCTTGGTGGCCATGAAGCGCTCGTAGTCCTAGGCGCCATGTCCGTGGCCGCGTGGAACATGGGCCATCAAGGGACCAAACATGCATGAATGCATGCATCATGGATATGCTCAAAGCTGGCATGCAGTGGTGTGCCGTTCTTGTTGGTTTGTTGGTTTGCGCAGAGATTTCGCCCACCGTGCACAGGCCTGGACACCTCGTTGGCGCCCCAACTAACGGTGCTCCTAACGGCAAGTGACGGAAATGGCAACTAGGGAAACATCAAAATTATTTGATGGCAGTGAGGAAATTTTGAAAATTTTGATGGCAATGAAGGAAGTGCTATAATTTTTAGTGGCAATGAAGGAATTCTCTCATAAAGTTTTATGACGTTTGCGGTATTTTTAAAGGGTAAGAGGGACTGAAAACGTGATCTGTGCCTCGCTGGATGCTCAGAACGTCGTTGATCAGCCCTAGCTCGTAGTAGTCTGTGCACTGATCTCCTTTGTCGATCTGAATAGATGGCGTGAAACCTGCATGGTTTTGTTTCGGGAAACTGTAACTTCTTGTCTCTAGACATGACAAATGTACTAGAGTTAACCTTTTCAAAAAAAATGTACTAGAGTTCTATAAAAAAGGGGTCAAAGTATGGTGAAAATGACTACCTTGAGCATGTTGTACGTCGTGCAGAACTCTTGGGTATCAGTAGAGTTCAGAGTTCGAGCTAAACGCTTTGGATCGGACCTGACAAAAACCATTTCAGGCCAAATTTTAGAACACGTCATGTGTGAAAAATAATGAAACCACAAACTTGAGCAATCTATGATGCAATTTTATTATCAGAGTTCATTGACAGATGTCCCGCCAGTCGCATATGCGTGAGAAGAATTCACTCTGTCCATGAAGAAAGTTACCCCACACATCTGCGACTGGCAGGACATATGTCCATGAAGAAAGTTACCCCACACGGTATACCAGCCTTAGCATTTAGCAGCTACGAGCCTACCACACACACTCAGGATTCAGGAAAACGAACGAATGAACACCGAAGAAAGAAAGAAAGAAGAAAGAAAGGCTGGTATACCGTGATGGTGTAGAGCTGGTAGAGCACGTCGTTCATCCCTCCGGTCTCCTCGTTGAGAGACGTCCAGTGGCGCTCGATGCTGTACCTCTGGATGACGTTCCTGACCTGGCCGGCGAAGTAGTCGGCCATGGCGACCACCATCCCCAGCGCCTTGCCATTGCCGGCCACCACGTGCTGGTCGAGGAGACCCTGCATGATCTGCAGGAAGCATATATATAGCAGAGCTACTGCTGAGCACGCGGCCAGCGATGATGTGTGCAAAGGTAAATTAAATCGGGCGGCGCCGGCGATCGACGACGACGACATGCCTTGTGGATGGTGTAGTAGGGCGCCCAGACGGGCTTGATGGCCTCGAAGCGGTCGAAGAACTCGGCGGGGAAGGCGGAGAGTGTTAGGACTGCACTTGACCAGCAAGCGCCTAAGACCAACGCACCCGTGCACAAGCCATCTACTGTAGCTGCTCCGGCACGGACCTGAGTGGGCTTGACTCCTAGTCAGTAGAGCGGCCGCGCCGCTGGGGCAAGCTACCGGCTGAGCCGGATGTATAAGAGGCACAAGAGAGAGAGCGTGAGGGATAAGAATTGTAAAGACAATGTTAAACCTACCTCTATCAATCCTTCCTCCTACCTTCCGTGTTGTTCTTCCCCTTCTTAAATCTTCAAGCCTTATTCTCCGATTCCTCATTCCCAATTCAGTTACCCTAACAGAGAGGTAGCCCGTGCCAACGGCGCGCTGGCACTCGTCGAGCGCGTCCACCACTGCCGCCATCTTGCCGGCGAGCGTGCCGTTGTGTGTGCTCGCCCACATCTTGGCCGTCACGCACAGGTAGTGCCCTGCGTGCACACTCGGGTTCACTGTGTCAGGTCTTCTGCCACCGTGGCACTGTCAGCATCTGCAACTCTGCATGTGCATGCGTGGGCCCATGTACGGAGGGGGGGAGTACGCACGTACCGACGAAGTGGCCCCTGAGCTCACCACCGGGGATCTCCTCCGGCTCCAGGAACGGCGGCGCGGCGACGACGCCACGGGGCACGGGCGCCTCCCAGCTGCTGGTAGAGCATCGCCCAGTCGAACTCCTCTTGACCGGGACCCCGTGCGGCCTCGACGGTGGGGTTGAGGTAGTCGTGGTCGTGGAACAGCTCGCGCCACCTCTTGGCGGCGGCGCCAGGCGACGCCTGGAGCCGCGCCTGCACCGTGTGCGACGACAGTTCCTTCTGGTCGTTGGTGCACTCCTTGACCGTCGCCATTGCCACCACGAAAAGCACCACCGCCGCCCACGCCGCGCGCCGTTGTTCCAATTTCAACACAACCCGCCACCTCGTTCGTTCGTTCGTCTGCTCCCTCAGTGAGTCAGTGACTACCGCCCCTACCGACTAGGCTAGCGATCGCAGCGACACAGGGGTACCGGCGCTGCGTATATTAGTTGGTTGTATAATAATATTGCGCGATATCATCTTAAATCTAGGAGACTTGAACTAATTAGGTGTCCTCCTAGTCGGTTGTTCTTTATTTTCTTGACATTTTTTCTTGTTTGTTTATATGTATTTATAAGAGTCAAAACAACATATAATTTAGAATTGAGATATATATATATATTTTTTTTTTACAAATGAATCAAAACCAACAAAACTGGAAAGTAATGACCTGGAATGTGAGGGGGATCAACTCCTCTTGGAAATGGGATTTAGTCAAAAACAAGATAACAACAGCACAATGTGATATCGTCTGTTTACAAGAAACAAAAAAAAAAGATTTCAACCAGCAGTTTTTGAAGAAAATCTGCCCACCCCATTTTGAATCATTTGATTTCCTTCCTTCGGTTGGAGCTTCTGGGGGTATTTTGGTTGCTTGGAAGGGGTCACTCTTTTCTGCAAACAAATTGACCACAGCCCTTATAATCTCACCCTAGAATTTTGCTCCTCTAAATATGGACCTTGACATGTGTTTATGCCCCTGCACTCGTGAAGGTAAAAAAGCTTTTATTGACTGGTTAAAAAATATTCAGATGTCACCTCAGGAAGACTTTTTAATCCTGGGAGACTATAACTTGATCCGAAAGCCAGAGGATAGAAACAAACCTGGGGGAGACAATTTCAACATATTCAAATTCAATGATGCCATTAGCCACTTGGGTTATCAATGAAATCACCTTCAAGGAAGAAAATTCACTTGGTGCAGCATGCAACCTTCCCTACTCTTGGGAAAACTAGACTGGGTTTTCACTTCCAGTAGTTGGGGTATTTCTAATCCCAGCAGCACTGCCACTAGCCTTAATATGGTCCCCTCTGATCACTGTCCTTGTGTGATCAATATCTCCACCTCTGTTCCTAGAAACTGTGTTTTCAGGTTTGAAAATTATTGGCTCAAACATCAAGCCTTTCACAACATTCTTGCCCAGAGTTGGGAAGCTCAGCAATTCAATGATGACCTACAAAGCTCATCCTTTATCGTAGAGCCTGCCGTGTTGTTCTTGAATGTGTCATCCTTCAGCTAGCATGGGTTGAAGATGTCACCACCAAAGAGTCGATTCCAAATTAGAACATGAATCAACTGTCGTGTGTCCTGATCGTTTATTCCTAAAATTGGTCCTCACATATCCTACTCCAAAATTTGGTGCAAACACCATGGGAGGTGGGTGAGGAGATTTGTGAGCTCGCCGAAGGTCGTTGCCGCGAGGAAGAGAGGAGGGACCCACTCCTGGTGCCCGCCTTGACAAGGTACAAGAAGATCTTGCGGTCGGGCGGGGGAGGGGGGGCGGCCCACGAATAGGTCCGACATGAGGATTTTGGGGCATCCACCCGCTGGAGCATGTTTTTTGGGGGGCTTTGGCCCCCTATTTTAGCTATAGAGGCTCAAGTAGTGGCTCTACTTGAGTTGGTCCGCATATCTGACCATGTAGAAAGTATAGAGATACTAGAATTGCACAACTCTTATTCAATATTGCCTTTAACTTGTTCTACTATGGACTTATCCACAACACCCAATATCTATATGGGCTAAGCAAGCCTCAGTTTGCAAGAGAAAAAGGTCACTAGTACACAAATTTCAGCACAGACGGTTCTAAACGCATTTTTACAGGCGTTTTTTTGAACCGTCTGTGCTAAGGGCCAGTAGAAATCGGCCGTACTGGCGGTTTCTTAAGTGAACCGCCTGCACAAAACTTTTCCAGAAATCAGAATTTTAAAATAGCAAAAGAAAAAAATTAAATCTGGGAATGGAGCCACCGGCCAGCGCCCGCCCGTCTCCGTCTAAGTCTCAAGTCGCGGCATTTTTCGTGCAAAAATCACGCGCTACGCGGCCGCAGGGGTTCGAACCCACGACCTCTCCCTCGCGCGTAAGGCACCCTAACCACTCCACCTAGCACTCACATGTGTCCTAATTGTATTAGGTTCGCCACATATTGTTACGCAGTCAATAGAAAATTGATTGTTTGAGGCCCTAAACAAAGTCAAATGAAAAAGTTATCAACTACAAAGTTGCATAACTTTTTGAGATCTACAACTTTCGTGTAGAGTGTTTTTTTATCCGAGGCTTTTTTCAAAAGTAAAATTTCAAATTTCAAACTTTGACCGCAATTTAAGTGAACAAGATGATTTCAAATAAAAAAAAGTAGCTTTTAAGTGAACAAGATGACGCATGTTAATTAAATCCGCTTGTAAAAATAAATACATGATGTCAACATAGAGCTTTTTGTACTAGTGGGTGTGAAATGTCAATGCATATATGCGCACAAGAATTTTTCTGAAACAGTTCGAGAACTTTTTTGTCCCTACTTAGAGCAATGGACTAAGGGTAGTGTTTGCTACCGCCCATACAGATTAGGGTACAGAAAGGAGAAGAAAGGAGAAGTCTGGCCAAAAACTTAGTGTTCATTGAATGACCAAATTACCCATAATTACACAATTTACTCTTCCCACATCAGAAGATGAAA